>JBBBDQ010001040.1:0-632500 GCA_037127315.1 Ascarosepion bandense
TTGGTTACATAGGGTTGAGCGCATGCATAAAAGTAAGGAAAGAAAAGTTCTTTCCCTTTGTCTGGACAGAAACGTAAAATGTTCGGTAGGAAGTTATTTTATGTAAAGTCCAGTTTGAATGAAAGTTAATGTGCATAGTGTTAATGTCTGTTTCCAATTGGAGTTTTTTTAGTGTTGTGTGTGCATGCTGGTGAGAAATAAAAATTTGCGCCACTAACTGCTACCCGCAATTAGTGCGCGTGTGTTTGTGTGAGTTAGGGAAACATGTCTGCTCTTGCCCGGGACAAAATCCTAACTAGCGTACCACGTGACGTTTCCCGCTTTTATTGGCATGCGTTTACGCGGGAATTAAGTTATCACGTGAACGCTGAATGACTGTGTGTGTGTGTGTGTGTGTGTGTGTGTGTGTGTGTGTGTGTCAAACCCTACACCAACGGTCTATGAAACAGTCTAGCTGTGTTCTGATCCCCAGCATATTCGATCCGGAATTTCAACGCCATCAAGTTTTGATTAAAATCTCTGGTTAGCATATGTGCAGGGATTAAGAATGAAGAATATTGAGGTCGTCTGAGTCGTTTTCGACCTAGGTTACGGAAATAACTCATTTCCAAATGACAAAAAAAATTAACTACAAACAACCGAACACTTTTTAATAAAATTTAGTACTGGTCAAAATTTAATTATGACCTAAAACTCTAGGTGGGGTGTCTAGCTTGCCATGTAAATTGTCAATTGATCCCCACATTGCAGAAGCCAAAACAAAATATGTTCATTGTTTATCGTACCATGTGATTTTTGTAAACATAAAATTCGCCCCCTGAAGTTGTTTGTTTCTTTTTTTTTTAATTTTCTGCATCTGGAATACTCCAGATTATGAATTACAAAAACATTTTTGGTTTATCAAAAAAAGAAAAAAATGCGTTGACAGTAACACTTTTCACTACAGTTACACCATTAATTGTAAAAGTTTAAAAAGAAAACACTTTTTAACTCCCCGGCAATATGAACGAACGCACTACGACCAGAAATAATAAAGTTTTTTTTTTTATAATTCTTTTTTTCATAAGCACCTTAGGTCACAAACATGAAATTTATTAAAGTTAAATAATTTAATTTAAAAGGGTGTGCACCAGTGTGCGATTGATCCTTTCTCGCTACGGAAGCCCAAACAAACATTTTTACGCTTACTGTGAGATTTCTTAAAATGTAAAAAAAATAAAACAAATAGGTTAATTTTTAAACGTTGTCTCAGGAAATAAAAATGAAAAGAAAAAGAAATGCATCTTTATTTGTTATTTATTTAAAATATTGACGCATTCTGAAAGTAAAATTTAAAAAAAGTAAAAAAACACTTTCGCTTTCCTTTATGGAAGACAATTTTCAATTTTGGTCCGCAAAACAATCAGTACAGATTTTCAAAAAAAAAACTTTCTGAATATGAAAGTTTTAATATTTTCTATCAAAAATTAAAATTTAATTAATTCATTTACCATAATGGTGAATCCAATTTTAAATTTTTGCGAAAAAGCGAAATACTGAATTAAAAAAAATTTAAATAAAAATAAGTAATCAAGGCTGCGCCAATTTTGCTTAAAAATAAATAATTTGTTTATTATAAAATGTTTTGCTTAAAAAATAAATAATAAAAAGAAACATTCTTTAGTGTTTTTTTTTTTAAACAATGATCTTCAGCGACGTGCAATTATCAACTGGCGTACGACACTGTCTTCAAGCATCAAATAGATTATCGCTGTTAAATCCTCATCCATCTCATCTTTTTCAAATACAGAAACCATAAAAAATAACATATCGGATCATCTTGTAAGTGTCTGAAGCATTATTTTATTAATATTAATTAACTAAAAATAATGACAAATTCAGGTTTGTTTTTTTTATGATGGACGTTTCATATTTTTACTTACAAATCTACACTTTATTTATATGCATTCGTTCAACCGCTTTATTGTTTATTTTTACGTTGAATAAGTGAATGAAAATTATTAAAGACGACTTTAAAATTCCGTCTTTAAGTCGATTGCTAATTTTCTCATTGTGTTCCACGTTTAATTGTTTCCGTTTGGCTGTGATTAAATACGTTTCGTGTTGACAAAAAAAGCATAGTTTCGTATGACTATTATTAATTTTTTTTTTCATCAAATCATCGTTTTTGATAGTTATCCTTTTATTTTCAGTGATTTTTAAAACGTTATTTATTATGTAATAATATTTGTAAATATTTTTTTTTAAAAATTGCACCAATGAAAAAAAACTCAAAAACAGTAAAAAATAAAAAATAAAATGGATTATCCTTGCAAGAAAATCTTAAAATAAAAAAAGAAGCAAAGCGACAATTCAGTTATGGATTTTTATTTATTATTAATAGTTTTTGTTCAATTTAATAAAATTTAAATAATATAGTGTGGTCTACAATTAGATTGACAGTAAAAAATGTTAACATTTATATTTTGAGATTACATGATTACAATTTGAATTATTTACTAATACAATTATATTGACAATTAAATTTTATTTTATTGTGTACAAAAGTGCTTAAATTTTATCAACGCAAGTGCTCAAAATGTTGTTTATCACAATTTATACAACTTTGAAATCTACACTTCATGCTTTGTCAAATATTTTTGCACAAGTCTCTTTGTGTGTTAATTTCTTGAAATACATCTCTTCATGCAATTTTTCAAATCACTAACACTTCTTCATTCTGACTATCAACTTTGTCCTTGAGTTCTCTCCACAAGAAGAAATACGTTGGGGTCAAGTCAGGTGAACTTGCTGGCAAATAAATTGGACTTCTTCAGCCAATCCATTTTCCAAGAAATGTTTCATCAAGATACTCAGAGACTTCACTGAAAAATGTGGAGGAGTGACATCTTGTTGGAAACAGTGAACATTGTTGTAATAATAAAACCAGTACACAATAATATCAACTTACTTTTGGGCACCTTGACAGAACCTATTACAACTAAGTAGTGATTTCTATCCTCACTGGGTACCCCATACTTTTGGCCTTGTGCCACATTTAAGCAACTTACTTTTGGACTACACTGTATGTACTAAATTAGTCACTACTTAGACCATACCTCTCGTGAGAAAAAATTTGAAAACAATTTTGGTACATTAACATTTTTTCTATGGACCTTTCTTAGTCATAATAAAAATATAATTTTTGTTTAATTAATTCATATTGAAGTGGGGATCTGTGTATAACAATGATAATAGTAAAGTCTAAATTAAATAAAATCGATCCCTGACTTTTACAGAGTTATTGAACCTTGTAGTTATTTACAAATGTCAAAATGTGAAAGTGGGGTATCTGCATATTTTTTAATTTTTCTGAATTTACCTTTTTTATTTTTTGGTTGAAATATTTTTACAACCTATTTCAGTCAGTCAGTTAAGTGGTATATGTAATAAATGCTTGGGCAATCATGTCTCTCCACAATTTCCTCACCTAAATATCTGTTGACTCTTTCAGTTAAGTGCCATCCATGATACACGCTTGGGTGATCATGTCTCTTTTGATCCATGACTGACTGGGCAGAAAATTTTCCATCAGTAGGTTGCTATTTCTTTCTGTGGTAGACTAGTTGCCAACCAAGGCTAGAGAACCCAATCTATCTTTCTATTCAACCAATAGCTGTAGGAAGAAGAGATAAAAACAAAACATGGATTCTGACTGTAGTTAAATCTAGTGAAAACTGAAAAAAAGTAAGCATTTTATTTGTATCACTGCAACACAATAATCATGCTACGGGTACTCATACATGGTATTTTAGATGACGAGATGGATTCTTGCTTTTTCCAAGTGTATTTGCACAAAATTGAATGGAATGATCTTGACAGGAATTTGAACTCACTTCTTCAATTTCACATTCTGAGCTGTTATCCATTATACCACACTGCACAGTCAGTCAGTCAGTCAGTCAGTCAGTTAAGTGCCATACGTGATACACGCTTGGGTGATCATGTCTCGAAAGAGACATGACTGACTGGGCAGAAGATTATCCCGCAGTAGGTTGCTATTGCTTTCTGCGGTAGGCTGGTTGCCCACCAAGGCTATGGAACCCAATCTGTCCTGTTATTTAACCCATAACTGGAAGGAATAGATGGATTAATACATTTCCCAATGGTATTTGCGCGTAAGTGAATGCAGTGAATTCAACTGGAGTTCGAACTCGGCTCTCCGATATCTCTTTCCGAGTCAATATCCACTGTGCCACAACGCACACCTCATTTAAAAAATATTTTTAAAATTCTGAATATGATTTTTTTATTTTTCAGAAAAATTTGAGTTTATAATTATTTTTTCTCTCCATTATAATAAAGACAGTTGTTTATATATATATATATATTTCCCTCCTATCGTGCTCATGGAGAAAGAGACTATAACGAGGCATAATTGGTTCAGTTCATTTCATTCAATTATGTCGCTTAGTTGTGAAGAATATATATCCTTTCTATAACAATAAAGACTGTTGAATATATAATCCTGTCAAATATTTTGCCATCATTTTTGATGGCACAGGCCATCAAATATAAAAAATATATTCCTAAATGAAGAATAAATGAAAATGCAGTTATTAATTCATGTAAATTTTGGTTCGTTAATTAAAAGAGTATGTACACTATTTACATTATTTGGACTATTATCCTCATCTTGGTTGCCATTTGTATGAGGTTCCAGCCATTGTCTGCTCTGGCCTTCTTCAGGTGCTATAGATATAGTGGATATAGATATTGGTTAGTTCCAGTGACTTGACCCAAAGAGTTGTGAGTTCAATACCAGACTACAGCTGTGTTGAACAAGTAACTTAGAGAGTCAGGTTAGTGGGAGATAAATCATGACTACCAAAAGAGGCTTTGCACAAGGAATGATATACCCCAGTGATCGTAATAAAGGGTTCGGTTTGAAATTCTTAACACCTGAAGAAGGCTAGAGTATACAATGGACAAAACGTCATAGAAATGGCAACCAAGATGAGGACAATAGTCCTAAGAATGTAAATAGTGCAAATACTACCTGATCTCAAAAATATAGACAAATACTAAAAGTGTATGTATCAGTTTTTTCACTTTATTAATAGAAATCATAAGTTTTTTTTTTTTTTTATGCAAAACAGAAAGGTTCAATAACTCAAGGATTGATTTTTCAATTAAATACAATGTGCGATGGATAAATTGTCGTCCAAATGAAGCAAAAAATTTCCTGCATCCATTTTCAACTTTGGAGGCATGATAAAGTAATGAAAAGTGGCTTGATTGAGGAATCAGATACGAATTCCAGTCAGGTTCATTATATTTCACTTATATTTACTAATACCCTTCAAAAAGGTATGCATCAATCTCCCCTCATCTCCTCCCATATGGGTAAATAGCAGGACAGGCTGAGTTCTATAGCCTTGGGTGGCAACCAGTCTAGGAATAAAAAAAACTCCGAAGTCCAAATCAGCTTGACCTGAAAGATAAGAGAGTTTGCGTAGAGTTAACATCCCTATCTGTGAAAAGACAAGTTACAAAATCATAGATGACATTGAACCGGCCAAGAACAATGAGAGGTTATTGATGGCCTATGTTCCAATGGAAGCAATGCCCTACAAGAGAGTGTTTTTCGACCTCATCCACATTGTTAAATTTCTGTTCACACAAGAAATGAGCCATGGTGGTAATCTGATGGTGCAAGATGTTGACTGCAATGCTTTCAGGCCCTCAGAGCATGGTCACATAAGTATTGTGTGCTGAAACATTGCTATGTTGTAGGAGTGAATGTCTTTGATTGACTAATACCAGGCAGTGAACTTTCAATGCATCATATACTCAGTGAGTTGTTGGGCATAAAAGTCAGGATTCACAGCTGGAACAAATACAACACCCACTCAAAATTTCACCAAATATCCAATATGATCTATTCAGACCACCCTTGTTTGATTACAGTTTCTGAAGCCTGGCTGTAACAAAATCACTGATTTCTCTTATTAAGATCCATTTTTTTAACCCCAGTTACTATTTGATGTTGCAATTGTTAGCACATGGTCACACATTGTATAACCTTGTCATTGGTCAGTTTAGGAAGAATTTCTGTTCACAGGGCCAAGCTTATGAAAGTGTTGATTGATGGTGCTTTGCAGAAGGACCAGGTTCTGCTGACAATGTGCTTGCTCAACTTGGATATTGTTCAACAATTTGAAGAAAGGCTCTCTCTTCCACAACAGAAGGTCTCCCTGATCTTGGTTTGACTTTGAAGCTGGTGTCACTTTACTTGAAACATTAATACCATTTTCATGCCACACATTTGTTGACAGTTCTTGGGCCTTCCAAAGTATTAATTTCTTTTGCCACTGCCCTTCCACTCAGTTTTTGTTTTTCCACAGGTACGCATAAAATGGCCTCTGATTGCAATTTTGTCACCATTTATTATCAAAGCAGTAAAATAAAAAATAATCATTGTTTATATGTTATACTAGCAGTATAGCCCAGTGTTGCTTGGGTGTAATGAAAGCTTTAAAATTAATCCATGGTCCTGGAGCTCAGACTCAGCCTAAAGAATATTTATGTGATGTTTGGTGAGAATCGGATAAAAATTGTGGATTTGTATGAAGGACATACACACACACACACACACACACAAAACATCTTGCCTTTTATATACATATATATATATATATATATATATATATATAAGGCAAGATGTTTGTTTATGTGTGTGTGTGTGCGTGTGTGTGTGTATTATCGATTTTCTGCACTATTGAACTAAGAACTGCAACCTTGAAACTTCTGAATATTGTTTCTTATGTTTTTGTCTATGAGTGTATCAAATTTGATTAAAATCGAACCACTTCTTCTACAACCCGATTTTTTCGATTATCAATTTTCGATATTTATCGAGGGTACCTTGACATAAAACCTAGCTAAGAACACTCGCAGATGCTTATAGTACAACTGTGTAACTTTTCAAGAAAATCGGTTCAGCCGTATAGGAGTCTATAGGTAACGGACACACACACACACACACACACACACAGAGTTCCATTTATAAATAAGTTTAGATTTAGATGTGAAAATAAAGAATAAATGCCAAACAAGGATAAATGTGCCTGCAATAAGATGTAGTATCAAAAGGACAAGTTTTCGCATGACCCTACTTTTTTTAAAAATGTTTGTTGTTTTAAAAAGTGATGATTAGAACTGGAATAAAGCCTAAACATATAAAAGTGAATTTATACATTTTATTTGTTCTTTAGAATTGACAACAAAAATAATAAACACTATGTATTTATTAGATTGTTTATTTACTCTATTGTATTATTTATTGGTAAAACATTGGTTAATTGCCAATTGATTCAAACTTTCTAATAAGGATTATAGTTCACTATCATTGCTCGGGTGTAATGAATGCTTTAAAACTAATCCATGGTCCTGGAGCTCAGACTCTTTGGACGTTGGCACGAAAGACTAAAAAGCAATAGTTGTTTCCAGTTAAAGCAAAACTGTAGACTGAAAGAAAAATGAATGGATGTAAGTCAAATTTTGATTTCCTGGTATCGATATCAAATAAGTTTTTTTTCGTCATAAACTGAATTTTGAAGGCTAAATAAGTCCTCTGAGTAAATGGTATCATGGCTGGGACTAAGAACTACAATCATACCTACTTAGAGCCAAGCCCAAAGCAAAAACTAAAATAAAAGGGCTGAAAAAATACAGACATACAGGCAGATAAACAGACACACATACAAACATCTTACCTTTTATATATATATATATATATATATATATATATATATATATATATATATATATATTATCACTTTTCTGCAATATTGTAAGAACTGCAACCTTGAAACTTATGAATATCGTTTCTTATGTCTTTGTCTATGAGTGTATCAAATTTTATTAAAATCGGACCGCTTCTAAAACCCGATTTTTCGATTATCAATTTTCGATATTTATCGGGGGTACCTCAACACCAAACCTAGCTAAGAACACTCGCAGATGCTTATAGTACAACTATGTAAATTTTCAAGAAAATCAGTTCAGCCGTTTCGGAGTCTATAGGTAACGGACAGACACACACACAAAGTTCCATTTATAAATAAGTTTAGATAGATATATTTTAAAAATTAAGTAAATGTTTATAATTGCATGAATAAAATGTTGTTTTCACATTTATTTCTTTATGAAATTGTCAATGATAAATATTCAATTACATTATTTTTAATTGTATTAGCTTTTAGAATGGTGTAAGTATAAAATTATTCTTACAAATAATCTAATAGTATTTAATATTTTTGTTGTCAGTTCAGAAAAAGAAAAAAATGTATGAATTCACTTTCATCATATTTTTAGCTTCTATTCCACTAGTAATCATTGCTTTGTAAAACAAACATTGCTGAGGAGTGAAGGTAGTTAAAAAAACGGTATCGTGAGAAAAACCATTCTTTTGACACTTCGCTTTATTGCAGGCATATTTGATTTATATACTCCAGGAACAATTGAATAACAAGTTGTATCAAATTAATGATATAACATGGAGATACAAACTGCAAAAAATCACCAGTGAAAATCTGAAATAATGTTTGACTCAACCTCATTTAGAGAAATAAGAAACAATCTTAGATTATAAAAAAAATTCATTAATTCTTAAAATTCCTTTGTTGATATTTCAGGTATGAAAATAAAGTTGGCCGATATAGTCTTGGAAACGTCTTTATGAAACATGTGCATTTCTTAAAAAGGGTAATTGAGTTTTGTTTTACTGTGAGGCTTTTTGTGCCTGAGCAAGCTACAGTATACCCAGTTTGAAGTCGAATTACTTTCAATTGTCCAGGTCAGTAAACATTAATTATATTGTTGAAAAAGTACAAACTGAAATGTCTACATAAGCCCATATATCTACAAAATATAATGTTATGGAGTAATTGAGCCTTGTTTTGCTGTAAGGTATCTTGTGGTTGAGTAGGCTAAAGCACATCTGAATCATTATGCAAATTTCAAATTCTGGTTAAGTGTTTTGCAATTACTTACTCACAAACACCCTTGTGTCCAAGCCGCATTCACCCTGTCGAGGTTGAGCCGGCTTTCTCCCTGATGGAGAAAGTTTCATTGGGATTTGTTTAAGGGCAGGGTCTCAAGTCCTGCCCTGTTATTTAACCCATAACTGGAGGGAAGGGACAGATTAATACCTTTCCCAAGGGTACCAGTGTGTAAGCGAATACAGAGTGTTCTACTGGAATTCAAACTCGGCTCACCGATTTCTCTTTCTGAGCCAACAGCCACTGCACCACAACACACATCCATCAATAAATGCTTACAGCACCTGGTATTCCCAAGCGGTCACCCATCTAAGTACTGACCAGGCTCAACATTGCGTAACTTCAGTGATTGAGAGAGAACTGGTGTATTCAATGTGATATGGCTGTAAGCATGCACATCCGTCAATAAATGCTTACAGCACCTGATATTCCCAAGCAGTCACCCATCTAAGTACTGACCAGGCTCAACATTGCTTAACTTCGGTAATTGAGAGAGAACCGGTGTATTCAATGTAATATGACCGTATTCCACAAACACCCTTGGAAAAGGTATGAATATATTTCTCCTTCTCTTTCTAGCTTGGGTTAAATAGTAGAGTAGACTGAACTTTCTAGCCTCACATGGTAATCTGTTTAAAAGAAAGAAAACTGGTAAAAGGAACAGAAAACTACTCCACTATCTTTCACAAGAAGACATGACTATCCACAGATAATAAAGAAAAGGAATCTGTGGAAAGCTATGATTGCCTATCCCTTGAGCGGTCTCGATATTCAATTTTTTTTTTGGGGGGGGGGGGTAAAATGTAATGATTTTGATATCTTATTAAAATGTAATTGTTTCTTGAATAATATTGCTGTTTCATAATAAAAACAATTTGTATAAAAATTCAAATGGTTCTATATCATTAACATATAAAGTGATTTAATATAATCCAATTAATTTTCTGAATTACTATATTATATTTATATTTTGTTTTTATAGATGTTCCAGCAAGATCATCTAAATCAGTGGTTTTCAATAAAACAGCATTTATTTTACTTTAAATACACAAGACATGGAAAACTACTCAGAAAAAAGACATCACTCTGAAATTTATGAATGTAACTTATCTGATAATCCAATTTTAAAAAGACACTTTAAAATCCAAACCCCAAATAAACCATATTCCTGTGAAGTGTGTGGATTTCCCTTTTCATCTAAGGCTAATCTGAAGAGACATATTCGAACACACACTGGAGAAAAACCATATTCTTGTGAAGATTGTGATGCTTCCTTTTCATATCATTCAAGTTTGATGGTGCATAAGCAAACTCATACTGGAGAGAGAGTCTTTTGTGAAATTTGTGGCTCCTCCTTTACACAGAAATCAAGTTTGGTGGTGCATATGCGAATACACACTGGAGAGAAACCATATTCATGTGAACACTGTAAATCTTCATTTACAGGTCTCTCAGCTTTCACGGCACATAAGCGAACTCATACTGGAGAGAAACCATATTCTTGTAAATTTTGTGGATTTTCCTTTACACAGAAATCAAATTTAACAGTACATATTCGGACACACACTGGAGAGAAAACATATATTTGTGAAGAGTGTAACTCTTCCTTTTCATATAAGTCAACACTGTTGGCACATAAACAAAGTCATACTGGAGAGAAACTATATCCTTGTGAAGTGTGTGGTTCTTCCTTTACACAGAAGCCAAGTTGGGTGATACACATGCGAACACATACTGGAGAGAAACCATATTCTTGTGAAGAGTGCAATGCTTCATTTTCAGATCAGTCAACTTTGAGGGTTCATAAGCGATTACATACTGGAGAGAAACCATATTCTTGTGAAATATGTGGCACCTCTTTCATGCAAAAATCAACTTTGGTGGAGCATATACGAACACACACTGGAGAGAAACCATATTCCTGTGATATGTGTGTCTCTTCCTTTTCACAGAAGGCAGCATTGAGACGGCATATAAAAACACATACTGGAGAGAAATTATACTCTTGTGATGAATGTGATTCTTCCTTTTCAGAAAAGTCAACTTTGAGAGCACATAAGCGATTACACACAGGGGAGAAGCCATATTCTTGTGAAATATGTGGCACTTCTTTTATACAGAAATCAACTTTGGTTGGACATATACGAACACACACTGGAGAGAAACCATATTCCTGCGATGTGTGTGGCACGTCCTTTTCACGTAAGGCAGCATTGAAGCGACATATGCTAAAACATCCTGGAAAAAATTATATTCATGTGAAGTAGGCAGTTTTTTCTTTTGCGAGAAATCCCATTTAGTCTATGCAAAAACATGGGTTAAAAGTATTTTAGTGAAGTGTATGGATTTTCATTTTCAGATAAGTCATTTTTAGTGAGGTGTTAAACATACACTGGAAAGAAGTGATATTCTTGCAACGTAAGTTGCCTTTGCATTTCATTAAAGTTGTGTTTGAGTTGACCTGTGCAGACACTGATGAACAGTTTTTGGAAAAAAGCAGAGATGTAATTACTTTCTGAAAGAAATGAATAGGATATTTCCTCTAAAAGTGACCACTTTTTCATCAGTTTTCATCAGTGGTAATTGTTGATATTTTTAAAAAAATATTAAACCGTAAAATATAATTGCTGGTTAAGTGCTATATGTAATACATGATAGGGTGATCATGTCTTAAAAGAGACATGACTGACTGACTAGTCAGGAGATTTCCCACAGTAGGTAGCCATTACTTTTTGCACTAGACTAGTTGCCAGCCAAGGCTATAGAACCCAATCAGTCCTGCTATTTAACCCATAGCTGAAGAAGTGATGGATTAATACCTTTCCCAAGGGTATTTGTGCGTAAGTGAATGCAATGAATTCAGCTGAAATTCAACCTTGGCTCTCCAATTTCTCATTCTGAGCCAATATCCATTGCATCACTATGCACATTTTCAAATGAAAAATGAGATAAAACAGTTTAAAAGTAGACTTTCACATCATCACAATTATCCATAAATTTATCTAGATGGCAATATTAAAAAAGTAACCTTAATACTCATATAGCATATTATTGATAAAGTGTATTAAGTTTCTCAGTTAATCTGAATTTTGGCAATAAATTGGAAAAAATTGGTACTTCTATTTTTAAAGTTTTGACTCAAAAACACTTTTTATAAAAATAGTTTATTTCAGGTGGCTAATGTAAATTGCTCAGCCTACCTGAAAGTTTATGGGTTTCTACATCTTTTATTAACTAAATGTTGCAATCAGCCAAGATCATAAATTAATTTTTTTTCCAAAAAATTTTCAGTACAGCTAAAATGGTAGCTAACCACGAAAATCTAAGGTCATTTTTAGAATAAGCCAAATCAAATTAACCAATGTTTCGTTTCTTGGCACCAAAACTCATGATGACCAACGTTATTTTTCTAGAAGAATTTTACAAATTTAATAGCAATAGAAAATGTTGATGGATTTTTAAACTTGAATACATTATACAGTAACTCATAATGAATTATTAAATAAATAAACTGAAGTATATATCAGTAAACAATAACTTCAATAGAAGGACAAGGTATTATAATTCTGTAGTTTGAATGAAGAAAGAAGAGAAAATGGAATGTCATTTAGCTCTTGGTGGGAGAGAAAAACCAGCAGTGACAGGCAGCAATTTCTTTTAGAAAGATATTGCATAAAAAGATGAATTATGGGAAGGAAACTAGCGGGTCTGCCACTTTTTGAGGCTTGGCAAACAATTTAGCCTTCTTTATCCACACGACGACATCACCTTCTCTGTTAAACAGTGATATCATGTTTCTACCCAGTCTCACTATTCCAGACTCCATAATGCTGAAATAGCTTGTAGTTCAAAAAATACCCAGGATCTCTGTCTCTCTCTCTGTCTCTCTCTCTCTCTCTCTCTCTTATACTCTTAAATCTCTTTCTTTTTTTCTCGCAAACTTTTTCATATGAAACGAATAAAAAAATCTGTCAACTCCTATTTTTGATTAAGCTTTTATTAAGAATACACCTTTAAGTGCTGAATCTAGGTGCGTTGTCAGTGTTGTTGCTCCTATGTCACTAGAAGTTTCAGATCTAAATAAACAACAGACTTCTTTGATAGGCAATCTGACTGAATATGATCAGTATTCGGCCCACACCCAGGCTAAAAATTTGCTACTAGCTTTAGGACGTGTATGATATAAGTTCCTCTGGAAAACCGCAACCAATCAAGACTTCACTTGGGCTATTCGATGTTATAGATTGAGTATGCTCGGTTGTACTGAATTTCTTACAGTCAAGATGGTATTTTTGGAGGAAGAGAAGAAAACAAACCAATAAATATAGATATACATTAATAAAATGTTTTATCATATTGGCTCGTCTTACGGCTTACTTTTCTTTCTCATGTCCTATTTAGTTGGTCTTTTTCTTTTATATCTTTATTCTTATTTTGTTAAGTGTAGTTAAGGAAAATATCTAAACTTATTTATAAATGGAACTTTGTCTCTCTGTGTGTGTGTGTGTGTGTGTGTGTGTGTGTGTATCCGTTACCTATAGACTCCGAAACGGCTGAACCAATTTTCTTGAAAATTTACACAGTTATACTATAAGTGTCTGCGAGTGTTCTTAGCTAGGTTTTGTGCCGAGGTACCCCCGACAAATATCAATAATTTAAAAAATCGGGTTACAGAAGGAGTGGTCTGATTTTAATCAAATTTGATACACTCATAGACAAAGACATAAGAAACAATATTCAGAAGTTTCAAGGATGCAGTTCTGACAATAGTGCAAAAAATTTGATATTGATATCAGGAAACCAAAATTTGACTTACATCCATTAATTTGTCTTTCAGTCTATGGTTTCGCTTTAACTGGAAACAACTATTGCATTTTAGTCTTTCATGCCAACGTCTAAAGAGTCTGAGCTCCAGGACCATGGATTAGTTTTAAAGCTTTCATTACACCTGAGCAACGCTGGGCTATACTGCTAGTTTACAATAGAGTGATTAAAATGATTTAAACTATTTACAAAAAAAAAAAAATAGCTTTATAGCTTTTCTTCCTTCTTATAATTCTTTCCTTTCTGCAATACATTTCTATAAAATAAATCACCACCTGTCATCGCTTCTTCTCTTTCACCAAAAAGTAAGCAACATTTCATTTTTCTCTTCCTTCTTTCACTCAATTAATTGCCACATGGGCAATTGTGTCTCTTTTGATCCATGAACGACTAGGCTTTAAATGTATAAAGGTCTTCTAGAACAACCATCCAGTAATCAACTAGAATAGAAGTTGGGTTTGACTGACCAAAAAATCACCAGGGTAAATTGGTAGGCAGTTTAAATAATAACCTGGGAGATTCCATTCTGTTACAGGCAAGTCCATTCTATAAGTATTGATTGGCTGATAATTTCAGTGTGTATATTGAGCTCCATAAATATTGAGCACAATATCCACACTCTTGAATAGAGCACCTTCCTGTAGGGAGACAAAAGGAGACAGCCATGTTGAAATGTAAGTTATTTGACTTCTACAAAATGAATAAAACATCTTTCTAGCAGCAGGATGCCATTTCTTTCTGCAGTAGACTGCTTGCTAACCGAGTCTATAGAACACAATCTGTTCTGATATTTAACCCATAGCTGGAGGGAGAAGAGAGGGTTTGATACCTTTCCAATGAATATTTGTATATAATTTCATGCAACAAATTCAACTGGAATTCAAGATCACCTCTCTAATTTCGCATTCTGAACTAATATACATTGCACCAAATATCCATTGCTATAAATTTAAGAAACAAAAAGTTCAATAAAAGGTTCTGGGTATTTAAATCAAGTTTATTCTGATGAAGATTACAGCCAATGAGAAACTTGTGAAAAAGTAAAAGATTTTTGCTTGCCACCTGAAATTCCCCCCATCCTAGAGGGTGGGGATTATTTCCAGATTAAGAACCCTTGACTTAGATTATCTTCTGAAATTTCAAAAAGTGTTGTGATATTTTTAAGTGTTGTTTAGTTAATTGAACTTTTTATTATGATTAGAATATTTGAACTGATATTTTCTACAACTATCTCAATGTTTACAAAACATAAAGAAATATGTTTTCTCTTCCCTCACCAATGTTTGTAGCAAATAAACTTAACCTCACCTTGTTTCATGCTTTGTAGTTAAAAATTAATTACCACCAAATTGTAATGTCAATTCAGCATCTTTCAATTTTCTCACTCTCCAGCTGTAATCCCTATCTGTTATTTAAATATCATCCCAGTGAGGGTAATTTCTATATTTTTGTCTGCTGCAGTTTTAATTGTAATTTTTTATTGTAATTTAACATCTCAAATACTGAAGTAAAATGATTATGAATTTTTAATCTTGTTTGTGATTCAAAACATTCTTTATTCCTCTATTCCAAAGAGTTATGAATTCAATACCTGGCTACAGCAGTGGTGAACAAATAACTTAGAGAGTTGGGTTAAAGGGAGATAACTACATGACATCCAAAATTGGCATTGCATATTGAATGATAATGATATACAAAAAGGGTTTGATTTGAAATAAAGGGTTTGATTCAAAATTCTTAGCACCTGAAGAAGTCCGAGGCATACGATGGCTGAAATGTCATAAACATGGCAATAAAGATGAGGACAATAGTTGAAACTGTATAAGTAATGTAAACACTATCCCATCTCAGAAGTATAGACAAATTCTTTATTCCTGTATCATGGGATTCCTGGCTTCATTCTTAAAAATGAATAAAAATGTGAATATGGCTAATAGTAAATATATATATATAGAGAGAGAGAGAGAGGGAGGGAGGGAGAGGGACTGATTTTCCATTTAAGGCTTTAGGGAATTTCATTTTTTTTATTTTCAGTATGGATTTCTTTTTTTGCTTCATTATAATAATTAGTGAGAAAGTGTGACAACATCAGTCAGTTAAATGCCAAACGTGACACTCACTTGGGCGATCATGTCTCAAAAGAGACACGACTGACTGGGCAGAAGATTATCTTGCAGTAGGTTGCCATTACTTTCTGTGGTAGACTAGTTGCCAGCCAAGGCTATAGAACCCAGTCTGTCCTGTTATTTAACTCATAACTGGAGGGAAGTGATGGATTAATACCTTTTCCAAGGGTATTTGTGCTTAAGTGAATGCAAGGAATTCAACTGGAATTCGAACTCAGCTCCCCAATTTGTCGTTCCGATCCAATATACACTGCGCCACTATGCACATCCAATATATGAATGTTATTGAACCAAGAAAATAAAAACAAAACTGGAAAATTTTACAAACTGGAATATCCACCCATTGGAAAAGTTGCTCAAGCTTGACAGGGTTTTGTACCTTGTACTTCTACATTTAATCAAATTTCATGAGTTTCTTGGACAAACCTTGCAAAGATAATTTTCATGCTATGATTCTAAATAAGAATTAAGTGAAAGTGGGCCAACCTACAAAAAAGTAGTACCACAAAAAAGTAGTACCACAAAAAAGTAGTACCACAAAATCATCTTGAGAAAAAAAGCTACATTCTCATTTGGTCCCTTTATTGAAATTATTTTTTATTTTACTTAATCATTTCACCCCAAGAAAGGTGGGACAGCCACTAGTGCACAGTGGGTTAAAGGGAAAGAAAAAGCTGGGTACGGAGGTTATTATTGAAGAAAGGATAAAAGATGGACAAGGTTGAAGAAGATGAAAATTGCAATTGACTTTGCACTTAAATTTTTGGAGATTGTAACTATCATGGAAGCAAGTAAACATGGAAGGATGGGAAGTGTGAGAAAAGAAATTGTCCAAGTAGAATGGCAGTTGCATTTAACTATGATAAATGGGACCTAGATGTGAAATTTGTTACAAAATGGATTAAACACCAACATATTTTTAATTTATTTGTATAAATATTATTTTAAATGGATACTCATATTTGAGCTGATACTCTGTTTTTTATAATTAAGCAGTATATTTATTTATGCCTACTGGCCTAAATAATCAAAAAATCTTGTCAGGAAAATAACCTACCAGAGAATGCATATTTTCCAAACAAGATTTCTCTATTATTCATGCTAGTAGATATAAATAAATATACTGTTTAATTATGAAAAAAGAGTAGTCACTCAAATATGAGTATTCATTAAAGATAATGTTTAAACAAATACATTATATATATATATATATATATATATAATTCCAAGTGAAGAGGACTCAAGGTTTTTTTTATATTTTGAGTGCTCTGGCATTTATTTTATTATAAACAGTACTCAATATAATGAGTATTATAGAGCTTAATATAATATAATATAATATAATATAATTATGTGGTTATGTCAATTTTACATTGCGACATGGAAATTTCTATGTTTCGAGATCAATTCTCATCATCAGGCAATGTTAGTGTGGTTGTGCAGACGATTTACATTTAAATGACAAATACTTTCGGTTTACTGTGAATCTATGCGGGGGTTTTGTGTGTGTGTGTGTGTGTGTGTGTGTGTGTGTGTGTGTGTGTGTGTGTGTGGCTAATCAGAATGGAGATTCACTTTGGGGTTTGACCCTGAAGAATTTCTGTGCTAACCAACTTTTTTCCTCCTCTTTTTTTCTTTTTCCTTGACCCTATTCTTCTCTTGTCTATTTCCCTTCGCATTTATCTGATCTTATCATATTCCCTTCAGTTTTATTACATTTAATGTGATATTCCTTTTTTGTAGTACCCATCTCCTTTTCTCGTCCACTTTAGTCTATTTGTTGAAGAAAAGATTTTTTCCAAAGAAACTTCGAACTGCTATTTTTTCGCTCCATCTATCAATTTGCTGTAAAGTTTATTATCCTGATACAAAGGGGGAATTATAAAAAAAAAAGAAGGAAAACTAACTTATTCCATTTTTGGCTTTATTTTTATTTTTATTTTTACCTAGTTCGTCAGTGAGCATGTTATTTAATTTAGGTTTTATCCATTTTCTAATGTGAATAATTTACAATGTCTACATATGACATTAATTTTGTTGCGTTTATTTAATAAATTTTTATTTTTAAGGGATCTAATAAATTGTAGCTATCAGAAAAACAGGTAAATTAAAGGGAGTTCCACAGGTAGGAAGTGAGAGAAAAGAAACTGTTTGAGGAGAAGTGGTGGTTACATTTAACAATTTAAATTGTGATAAGGTGGGACCTAAATGCCAATCTGGTAGCATTCTTAAATTCACATGGACAGGGTACAGAGAAAAAGTTAATAAATTTAAAATTGACTCTAAAAAAATGTAAATTTTAATGCATCCAAAACAAATCTGCTTTCCTTTAACCGATATAAAGAAACTTTTCCGCCAGCAATCAGCATAGTTGATGTAAGTCTCCTTGATAACAACACTCTGTGACTCTTTGGCCTCACTTTTTCAAATGACCTGAAGTGGAATGAATATATCAGATCTATAGCTGCATCTACTGATAGGAAGGTTGGTTTTCTGGTTTAGCCCAGAAAGTTTTCTTGTCTGAATTCATCTTGTATAATTATAAATCTACCATTGGTGCTCCTGGTATTCATCTTGAGATTCTTGACAAAATCCAAAGGATCTACAATGTAATCGGATCTGACTTGGCAACTCGAATTCAGTTACTTTCTCACTGACATGACGCAGCTTCCCTCTCTCTTTTGTACAAATATTTTAATGGCAACTGCTCTGACAAGCCTTTCCCTAGGTTTCTGACCACATGAATTTAAGCATGCTACTATATTGTTCATGTCTTATCCTTTGTTCAATAACCCCCCCCCCCCTGTACCCACTCTTTTCTCTCACTGTAACCCTATGCGCACTATTGGCAGTCCTGACTCGTTTGGGGTGAAATGACTAAAAATAAAAACAAAACAAGTGATGAAGAGTGGCTTATATACAACAATGTTGAACACAAGTATACAACTTAATACAAGCTAAAGAAGATATTCATTATCCTACCTAAAACAATTTTTCTCACTTTCAGATCTGCAAATAGTTTAAAAAAACTGCTGGACTGTTTCAAAATTCCTTTTTACAAATTAAAAAAATACTCTTTGTATATATTGTCTAATTGAAAGGGTGGCTTTCAACCACATAATTTTAAAGTTAATTTCTCTCTGGAGTCTCTTGCAGAGATCTATAAGAAGACAGGTTAGCAGATAATTTCAGAAAGTATTAATGAACCCAAAAATGGGTACATGTTCTTTTTGTGGTCTGCCATAGGAGGGAGGAGAAAGAATAAATTTTTCTTCTCTGTTTAGCTTACATAATTTTTTGATTGACTTTATTTCATGAAATGATTTGTCCTCTGCCACTGTCTTGGCCAATGAGATAATTCATCACCTTTAAAAAAAAGATTTGCTTTTTTCTGAAGAGGTTGTTTTTGAAACTGTGGATTTTTGAGTGTTGGTAGAGCGAGTTAGCTGTGTGCTATCCAGTATGGTTAAATGTTTTTGCCTTAATCCACTATCCTCCAAAGCCACACCTTCTTAGAAATGTAACTGGTGTCTGTTATTTTTGGCAGACCCCAGCCTAGAAAATCTATGGAATGTAAACAGTAGCGTTTTTTTATGTCTGTTGTAGGTCTGTGTGTGTTCACATATAAACAAGAAGCATACAAAAAACCTGGGTTTCTACCATGGACTGTTTATTCACTTTAAATAATATATAAAGTGTAGTGAAACAAAGTTCCCAATGTCTCTTAGGTATGTTCATTTTCTTTTTCTGGCCCAGAAGTTAGGGTTAGTAAAGATAACATTGTTATAATGGTTGCGCTCATGTTAGCATTGTGCTGAGTTGGAACACCCAAAGAAAATGTTGGTTTACTTCATAAGTAGAAGTTTTGGATGTGCATATACCATGTGTTGGAAAGTGGGTAAATGGATGGTAGAGTGAGGTTCAATAAAGAAACACAAAAAACAAAAATTGTTAAGAATTACAAAGGACAGGAAATTGTGGAGAGTCATGACTGCCAAAGTCCTGAAGGGACATGACACATAGAAAAAGACAGATATATTATTTCAATTTTGCTTATTTTGGTTGTGTGTGCTGATGGTTGAATATTGGATTGTAACATTCTTCTGGCATTTATTTTTGTTTTTTTACTCACCTTTCTTTTAACACTAGATAACAAAATATTAGGCATTACCAAAATTAATGCATTTTTTTCCAAAGGAAATTAAAAAGTCAATATCCTTTGTTTAAAAAATGCATAAAATCAGGGAATTATCTGATTTAAATGAAATTTTTCAGAACTTATTCATTAATGAATTTTATTAGTAAGTTTGTGGTTGGACAGCTTTACTATCTGTTAGATATCTTGTGTGTATGTTTTAATATGGGTGTTTGCAAATGTTTTCATGGTTATATAAAGAAAAATCTCTGAAGATGTTATTTCGGTAAAAAAAAAATGCAATATGGTGTGGACCTACAGAAAATTAATCTTGAGCCTTTTCTAAATAATTCAATGTAATATCCAAAATTTATCCAAATTCATTCTCTGTGGAGAACTTGGAGCTCTAAACCTAACCTACCTGCTGCTATTCATACTTCACAACACTCACTGAAACTTTTCTGTTTTTGTTACAGCTGTCTCTACTGGTGAAGACTTGCTGCCATTCTTGTCTTTCTTGTATCATAAACATGCAGTTCTTTCCCAAAGAATCTGTTTAAAAAAACAAAACAGAAAAAAATGAAGTCAGTTGAGCATTTAGAATAGTAAATGATGGTAGATGTATGTGTCAGTAAATACGATCTGCAAACCTTTATTTTTTGTTTTGGTGGGAGCATCCTGATGCTATTTGTTGGGAAAAAAATGAAAGAAAAAGATTAACAAAATTATATGTCTGGAAACCCAGAAATAAAATAGAGAATCCTTTGGGTTCAGTTGTGAATCCAAGAATTTTGAAGGAAAGAACACCCTTTTTAGTTAAAGCATCTGCAATTTGTTTTTCAGTAGGTATCCATGAGATATCTGCAATTTCTCCTCTGTCGACCATTTCTCTGAGGATAGCCATCTCAATTTGAAGTCTTTTATCAAGAATTTGTGTAGTGGAATGCACTGCATCATACAAACAGGAATTGTCTGTTTTGCATGTTATTTTTATTTTGGTAGGATGGTCTTCCAGCTGCAACAAATTTAATATTAATTTTCTGTAATATAAGCAAGCCTCAGTCAGATCAACCATGGCCAGGGTTTCTGTACCGAGAGTGCTCTTAACAATTCTATTTATCCGTTTGGATTGCCAGGCTATGGGCATGTATTGGTTATTGTCACCTACCAAAAATATTATATAGCCCCCTTTGGATCCACCATCAGTCAGGTTAGCAAAGGATGCATCACTAAATCCTATAATTTGCAGAAGATTAGGGTTACCTAGGTCTGGAATGTGAATTTGCGATTTCTCTTTTTTTGCCTTTTTTACAGTTTGTTTGATTTGTTTTATGCAGTCAACATTTTCTTGTTGGAGTAATGAACTTAGTGTGCTGATGTCGAAGCTGAGGTTGGGTCTTGTTTGGGTGGTCAGCCAATCAAGCTGGCCTATTAGCTGTCTAACTTCGGTGATCTCAGTTGGTGATATCTTATCTTCCAGTCTTCTGCCATTCTGCAGGGGGATATGTCCAAGTTTCTTTACATATTCATCTTGCCCAATCCTGATGTTTTTATCTGATTGTTTTATTTCTAGTCCAATGTATTGGAACTTAGCAACTTCTTCAGATTTGACTTTAAAGAGGGTGCGAAGATTGTTAATGACTTGTTTTTCAAAGGCCTCTGATCCAGCAAAACAGAAATCATCAACATGTGTAACAATTATGCCATGTAGCTTGTTCTTAAAGTGCCATGTGAAGCTGGCTTGGTCATACTTTGAAGGTATGGCCCTTAGATTGATCAGTTCCTTCCTAAGTGTTAAGTACCAGGATCAAGAGGCATCTGTTAGACCATAAACACATTTGGATAATTTCCAGATGTAACCAGGAGGCACATTGGCTTCCTTAGGGCGAAGAAGAAAGATCGAACAATCTAACAGCTTGCTCTGTAAAAATGCCGTTTGGATGTCTATGGACTTGTATATCCAGCCAAATGATGCCATGATTCCTAAGATCTTTTGTAGACTTTCTTTGGAACATGTTGAGGAATCATTTCTAATACTGCAGGCATCCTAATCTTGGAAGCCTTTTGCAACAAGTCTGGCCTTGGGAATTTGCTTGCCATTGATTTCCTTGTTTGCGTATATTTTTGGTTGGCCCTGGTCTAGCACTTGTATGTAGACTTGATGTTCAGCCCAACTTTGGAGTTCTCTCTTCCTTGCTTGGTCAAGATTGTTCATTAAAGGAGACAGTCATCACATCTACTTCATTAGTTGGGTCTTTGGCTTCATTGGTTGGGTTTTGGACTTCTTTATTTGTTTCCCATTCCAAGACACTATGCTCAAAATCCAACCAGAATGGATCCCCTTCCTCCATGGCAACATTCATCAAATATTCATTTTTTTTCCAGTGGCTTTTTCAGCTATACTGATCACATTTAATTGTTGTTGGATATATAGTGCAGTCCTGATTAGACTTGCAGCAGTTTTTTCATACTGAAGCAGATGGTCTATTCTGACAAAAGGAACTAAATTCATAAGACACCGCCAACAGACAAAATTTCGATCCATCCCGTGTTATTTTAATAAGGAACCCAACAAAGTTTATGCTTTGAATCATCTTGTAAGTGTCAGAAGCTTTATTTTACTAATTGATTTAAACAATAGGAACAAACATCATTTTTTTCGATGTTCGTTTCATATTCAATAAAAAAAAGTCCGTGAAAGAAACTAAACTTTTTTTATTCAATTGCCATGAACTTTCTAAAAAACAAAAATAAAAAAGCCGTCGTGTAAACCATAAATGTCTTCTTTGAACTTAAAATTCTGATTAAAAAAAGAAAAAATCAACGTATTTTTTAATTATTTTGCTTAATTTTTAAACACGTTCGAAATTTTGGTACAAATCTTGTTTTTATTTTCATTTTTATTTGTGGGAAGCCAAATACGAGAGTTTTTTTTTTACAGTGGAAAATGTAATGATTACTGACTCAACAACTGTTACATTTTCCACTTATTACATAACACAGTTTTTTTTTCTGGTGAAAAATATTAATTTGGAAATTCCTGCAAAAATCAAATAGTTCTCGGAAGTTAATGAAACTTTAAGGACTTATTCACAAATGAATGAAATTATTTTTGAAGTCATTATTTTTAAAAAATCTTCGTAAAAAATATATTTTTTTGTCTACATCTGTTAACCCCCCCCCCCCCCATCTAAATTCATGAAATTTCAAGAAATTAAATTTTGTAGGCAAAATTGGTTATGCAGGACTCATTCATTGGGGAATGTAAATAATTTTCTTTTTTTTTTTTTCCAACCATTTGGCCCCTCTTTCTGAAAATCTGCTCCCTCCCCAAAATGCAATAAAACTATGACATTATTTAAGCTTTTAATTGCTTTAATAAATAATATATATTACAGACATTATTAGTCTGAAGAAAAATGATTTTCGATTAATAATGAAATTTAAAAATTTTTTTTTTATAATAATTTATAAAGTTTTAAAAATATTTCAAAGACTTGTAGACGTTAGGTTGGTGATTTATTAAGTGAAGACTATGTTGACTAATCGAAAATAGAAAAGTTTAATACAAAAATTTCATCTTGCCATTTTTAAATAATTTCTAATTTTTTTTGTGTGTATTTGAAGTTTTTTTTTTTAATGGTAATTTCTTTGTGTACATTAAAAGGTCATGTATTTCACCGTTTCTTACCATTACAGGAAAAAAAATTTGAATGATTTTGTCAATTCCAGTCACCATACATTTATCTAAAATTTGAATGATTTGAATGATTTTATCAGTTCCAGTCACCATATATTTATCTAAAATTTGTCGAGCTATTCACATGCCAAATATGGGGGGAAAGGTCAGAAAATCAACACTGTGTTTAAGAAATAGTTTTATTCTAAATTTCATGCTATAAATAAGTAATACTTGTGTAAATCAGATTAATTTAACATTAAATTTGCTAATTTTTCAAAGATAATGTATATTTTATTTCTGCAAGATTTTTTGATTGAGAGTTAATTTTTGTTTATAAATGTGTTGATCACTCAAAAATAACAAAAAAATTAAAAATGTAAAAAAAAATATTAAAATTGTAGATTCCAATCAATATAATTTCTGTTTGAAATACACCAGAGTATTTTGCCTACCGAAAATAGTAAATTGAATCATTTAGCTTTCAATTAAAAATAAAAGTTCTAAGATACCTTTTTTATTTTTAAAAATTCAATTAAAAAGTTAGTTATCAAAAATGAGTAGAGGTACTTATAATTAAGTAAGTATGGGACCAGCATTATGATAATCAATAATTTGTTACTTCTATTTAAAACTAAATTAAACTTTTAAAAAATAATTTCATTCATTTGGTAATAAGTCCTGATAGTTTCATTAAAATAGAAAAATGATTTGATTTTTGCATGTAATTTAACACTGGCATTATTCAGATGTGTGAGCCTTTGCCTTTCACTCCTGTTTTTTCTGCTTGATTCAGCTTTCTCTGACTATTTATATCAAAAAGGGACTTGACATCAGCTCATTACTTTTCCCAGTTCATAAGCCGTTTCCTTTTCCTATTGGTCAAAATAAATTTTCACATAGACTCGCGAAACTTTTCCTTGATCTTTTCTTCAGCCTGGAGCCGGTCCCTTTTTCTAATCATCAAAATAATTTTTAGAAAGTTTCATAAATTTAAAAATAATGAAGAAAAGAATAATTTTTATTTTGTATTCACTACAAGACTTTTTTTTATCTCTTTGGAAAGTTTTTAAATCCCTGTCTTTGCAGAGTTAGAACCAATTTGCACCATTATTTTTGTAGACAAAGTGGTCGAGAGAATCATCAATTTGGTTGGAAAGAGTGCCATGACAATATCTTCATTACTACATCATAACTGTTACATGACTTGGTTTTATCAAACCTTCCACTAATTCTTTAATTGTCATCACCAAATATAAATATCAAAGATAATTTCTCAGTAAATGAAAAAAATTGAAATACATTAGACAGAGTTAACTTTCCTTAAAAATGTCTTGTCATTTTAATGTGAATGTAATAATGAAAAATGTCTTTTAGCAAAAGATATTAGATCCAATTTTACACCAGACAACTTTTCTATTACATGCAATAATATTAAAGGTTCATTTTAGAATTATCCACCCATGTTCATTAAAATATAAAGTCTTAATCTAATTCATTTCTTGAATTGCAATATAAGATGTTTTATATATCTAATCTAAACTTATTTATAAATGGAACTTTGTCTGTGTATGTGTGTCCGTTACCTATAGACTCCGAAATGGCTGAATTGATTTTCTTGAAAATTTACACAGTTGTACTATAAGCATGTGCGAGTGTTCTTAGCTAGGTTTTGTGTCAAGGTACCCCCGATAAATATCAAATCGATAATCGAAAAAATCGGGTTATAGAAGGAGTGGTCCGATTTTAATCAAATTTGATACACTCATAGACAGAGACATAAGAAATGATCTTCAGAAGTTTCAAGGTTGCAGTTCTTACAATAGTGCAGAAAATCAGTAATATTTATATATATAAAAGGCAAGATGTTTGTGTTTGTGTGTCTGTTTATCTGCCTGTATGTATGTCTGTATTTCTTTCAGCCCTTTTATTTTAGTTTTTGCTTCAGGTTTGGCTCTAAGTAGGTATAATTGTAGTTTTTAGTCTCAGCCATGATACCATTTACTCAGAGGACTTTTTTAACCTTCAAAATTCAGTTTACAACAAAAAAAACTTATTTGATATCGATAACAGGAAATCAAAACTTGACTTACATCCATTCATTTTTCTTTCAGTTTACTTTCATTACACTCGAGCAATGCTAGGCTATACTGCTAGTATGTATATAATATATATAAAGCAAAAGAATCACTTATGCACAAAGATATCAAATTACACCAAACTTCATATAAATATGAGAAAAACATTGGGAAACAATAGCAGAAAAGCAAATGACTCTAAAGAGTGAGAACATTACAATAATGCCGTCACAAAACTTAAATTGGCACGATTGAAATAATACTGCTCAGTGAAGTGACAAGCTTCTCTACATTAATTCTATTAATACTCTATCCTTATCTTGATATCGAGCATTTTACGACCCAAAAATTTACCTTTCCACCAGTACATTACTGAAAAAATAGCAATTTTGGCAGTAGACACCATTACAATTTAGTACTTTACATTTTATATATATATATACAAAGACATTTTTACTTTAGCTTTGAATTTTGCCATGGAATATTCTGACCTCACAAATGAGAAAAAAAATAATTAAATTCCAAACAATCTATTCTCATTCACAATGAAGAGTGAATAAAGTCAAATTCCAATGACCCATTCGACAGTTCTATGGGATTGTTGGATTCAGCAGAATCATCTGATCTCATAGATCTATTTATTTTGTACAATCTAACTGCACATCATGATGTTGGTATAGCTGACATTGGGTTATACAGATATGATGGTCTCATAATTGTCCATAATTTTACAAACTCTAAAGCAGATAGAATTCATAAATTAATACATAGCCTAATGAATCATTTTAGTTCTAAAGTAATAGTACAAACTAACCTAAAAGTTGACTTCCAAGTTGTTACTCTAGATTTAGTTAATAACACACACTCACCCTATGTAAAATTTAAGGCTAACTCTATTTGCATACATCCTAAATCAAATCATCCACCATCTATTATTAAACACATACCATACTCTGCAGAGCACAGAATAAACAATTCCTCAACTAAAGACATTTCTTATAAACACAGACAATATTACAATACTACCTACTACATAACAGAAATAGAAAAATAATTTGTTTCATACTACAATTTAATCAAATGGTTGGAATTTGACTTTATTCACTCTTCATTGTGAATGAGAATAGATTGTTTGGAATTTAATTATTTTTTTTCTCATTTGTGAGGTCAGAATATTCCATGGCAAAATTCAAAGCTAAAGTAAAAATGTCTTTGTATATATATATATAAAATGTAAAGTACTAAATTGTAATGGTGTCTACTGCCAAAATTGCTATTTTTTCAGTAATGTACTGGTGGAAAGGTAAATTTTTGGGTCGTAAAATGCTCGATATCAAGATAAGGATAGAGTATTAATAGAATTAATGTAGAGAAGCTTGTCACTTCACTGAGCAGTATTATTTCAATCGTGCCAATTTTTAAGTTTTGTGACGGCATTATTGTAATGTTTTCACTCTTTAGAGTCATTTGCTTTTCTGCTATTGTTTCCCAATGTTTTTCTCATATTTATATGAAGTTTGGTGTAATTTGATATCTTTGTGCATAAGTGGTGATTCTTTTGCTTTATATATATTATATACATACTAGCAGTATTATATACATACTAGCAGTATTATATACATACTAGCAGTATAGCCTGGCATTGCTCGAGTGTAATGAAAGTTAGGCAATTAGTTCTTTAACCTAGTTCAGAAATACTTCTCAACTAATAACCCCTGAGCAAAATTTTTAATAAGAATGCACTGAAACTTAGTTATGACTGCACTGATAATCTTGAAATGATAACAAAAAACAATAAAATCTTATAAAAAAACCTTCTTACTATATATATCATCAATAATACTAATACTTGCAATTGTCATAACCCAAACAAATGTCCTCTGCAAAATGGTTATCTTACAAATTCTACTGTATAATTGGAGTAGATAGACTAAACTATCATTCGGTTCACACTTCACCCACATCTATTGAACAGGTGAAGAGGCTCATCCCTTGTTTCCGGTTTTCTCTTTTCCAATCTTCTCACTTTTTTTTTTTCCTATTTTTTCAATTGGAGTAGATAGACTAAACTATTGCCCGGTTCACACTCCACCCACGTCTATTGAACAGGTGAAGAGGCTCATCCCTTGTTTCCTGTTAAGGATGTGGTTTCTGGTTTTCTCTTTTCCAATCTTCTCACTTTTTTCTTTCTTTTTTTTTCAATTGGAGTATCGCCTGGTTCACACTCCACCCACGTCTATTGAACAGGTGAAGAGGCTCATCCCTTGTTTCCTGTTTAGGATGCGGTTTCCGGTTTTCTCTTTTCCAATCTTCTCACTTTTTTTTTTTCAGTTAGAGTAGATAGACTAAACTATCGCCCGGTTCACACTCCACCCACATCTATTGAACAGGTGAAGAGGCTCATCCCTTATTTCCTGTTTAGGATGTGGTTTCTGGTTTTCTCTTTTCCAATCTTCTCACTTTTTTCTTTCTTTTTTTTTCAATTGGAGTAGATAGATTAAACTATCGCCCGGTTCACACTCCACCCACGTCGATTGAACAGGTGAAGAGGCTCATCCCTTGTTTCCTGTTAGGATGTGGTTTCCGGTTTTCTCTTTTCCAATCTTTTCACTCCTATGTAGCCCCCTGCACATCATATATGATTAAAAAAAAAATTACCAAGCTACAATCTCCATTACAGAAAATCCAAATATTATCAAACATTATATTGGGAGTACTAAAAACACTTTTAAGTTGTGCTTGTAAACTAACCTTTGATAATAAAATCTGTAGTAACTCAACTTCACTTTCCAAATACTATTGGCAATAGATAGATGCAAATAAAACGTCTGTAGCAAAATGGAAGATATTAAAAAAAGCTAAAATATGTAAATAATTACATGAAAATGTTTTCCTTGCTTACAAAAAAAAAATCATATAATTAAATTCTTAAAATCTAACTTATTAAACTAATGTAATGCAGTTACTACTTAGTGCCACTCTTAAATATATCTAAAATTATCTTAAACTGTTTACTATTTGCTATAATCTATAAGCCTACATTTTAGTTAATTATTTATACCTTAAACTTAAAATAATTAGCTGTTACATTGCTGTGTATGCTTATGCTCTCTACCAATCAAGTAATTCTGCCTTTAACTATCTTGGCCAGCCTTTGAGATTTCACTCGTCCGATCGACTCAGTCGATTAAAAACTTGATTGGGCAATTAAAATTTACTGCTTTACTTGCCTGTGGTTGATTAAAAATCTTGCAATGAAACATGTCCTTTCAAAAATAAAAAAAGGAAATCTGATTCCTTTTACAACCAAAATATTTGCCATTGACGATTCACAAGTTACTTAAAATGACCTACAATGACATAATTGAACTCTTTGGTCTTATGCATGGCACCTGATTTACGTCAAAATAAAAAAAGGAAATCTGATTCCTTTTACAACTGAAATATTTGCCATTGACGATTCACAAGTTACTTAAAATGACCTACAAATGACATAATTGAACTCTTTGGTCTTATACATGGCACCTGATTTATGTCAAAATGTGTGGTTAAACAAAAAACAGTGACATTCCGCAATCATCAAAGCAAAATCTAATAAATGGAATTTAGATTGACAAGCTCCTATCTCGCTTTTATTGTCCTTGTCAGTGTAAACATTCATTTAATTAACACTTCCAGAGTGGAGCCAAAAAATGTCTTCCAGATTAAAGACGCTCACAGATTTTTAGAAACTTATTTGGAAAAATATTATCCTTGATTCAACACCTATATTTTCTTATTGCTTACGAAAAGTAAAAACAAACATTTGAAAGAAAGAAATAAAAATATGCATACTTCTTTCAACCACACATCGAAAAACAAATTATACATTTAAGTCATTTTTTTATAGAAAATTGTTGAGAAAATCAGAGTTGTTATTTTTTTATTATCTAGTTGTAGTCAAGCAGAAGAAAGAAACTATGAATTTAGGTACCTCCACTCAATTGCCAAAAAATCAGGATATTATATTAAAAGGGCTCAAATTTAATGAAAAGAAGGTTTTATCATCAAAATATTTATGCTATTACTAAGAGAAAAGATCAAATTTTGTTATTTAAACATTTTTTAAAATCCTTTCTAATACGTTCGAAATTTTAATTAAAATTTCATTTGTTTGTTTTCTGTCAGCGATTCATGCTATGTTTATGTAAGGCAACTATTAAAAAAATGGAGTTGGTCAAGTAAAATGATTTTGGGTCAAGTAAATTTTTCCTCACTTTTGACTGCCGGCCAAGTGATTTCTTTTTCAAATCTCAAAGGCTGATCTTGGCCTTATGTCTATTTCCTTACAATAAAATTGTCTTTTTATATTGACAAAACCCTTTAACAACAAATATTTTTTTATTGTTTTAATTTCAATCTCGTTGTATCCAGAATAATATATTGGCTACATTTTTGTTCCATTCTTATTTATAAAATTGACACTTCTTCCTGTCTATATATACATCTCTACACTAATGTCCCAATATTCATTGGTCTACACTCACAATTGTTTTAAGCTCTAATAACCTCCCACTAATACATTCAACAAATATAGTGATATTTTTTTATTTTAAATTTATCAATATATATATATATATATATGACCCTGTAACTGAACCACATTTCATTGTCTGATGATGGTGCATTGAGCACCAAAACTTGATAGCTTTTGAGTTGCAGTTTGCTATTATTACACCAATAATAATATAAATTTATCTTTTACAGAGGTTGCAGCATGACTTCAGGAATTTCGGCATCTCATTTTGTTGGCGACTTTCAACAAAGAAAATATGAAAAACAACCCAGTAAAAAAATTGCCATTGGCTAATTTTGTTTGATAAGAAACTTTCAAATCAAACTTGAAAGAAACCATATTCTTGTGAACTCTGTGGATTTTCCTTTTTGTGAAAAGTGAATAGGAGGGGTTCTTACACAGGGAAGGTGCCATTTTGTGAAAATGTTTACGAAATGTTTGTTCATACATAAAACTCATGCTAAAAAGAAGTTATATTATTATGTTTACAGTTCTTCCTTTACACAGAAATCAGATTTGGTGGTGTACACGCAAACACATACAGGAAAGAAACCATATTCTTAAGAAGAGAGTATCACTCTTTAGTTTCAGATCAGTGAATTTTGATGACTCATAAACACATTCTTGTCAAAGTAATATATATTTGGTACACCTGTGAACTGGATGGAAACCATATTCTTGTGAAATTTTTAGGTCAGCTTCTTTTTTAAAATCAAATTTGTTGCAACATATGCATGTACATACTGGAGATAAATCATATTCAAGTAAAGTGTAATACATCTTTCACAGATAAGTCAACTTTGAGAGTGCATAAGTGAACACACTGTGAAGTGTGTAGTGCTTCTTTTTAGATCATTCAACTTTGAGGGTGCATAAGCAAAAACATACTGGAGATATGCCATGTTCTTGCAAAGTATGTGGCTCTTCTTTTACACAGAAATCAACTTTGGTTGGGCATATGCGAACACACACTGGAGAGAAGCCATTTTGTTGTGAAGTGTGTGGCTTTTCTGTTTCAAAGAAATCAGATTTAGTTTCACATATGCGAACACACACAGGTGAGAAACCATATTCTTGTGAAAAATGTGGCTCTTCCTTTGCACGGAAATCTACTTTAGTGAGACATATGCCAACACACAATGAAGAGAAACCATATTCTTGTGAAGAATGTGATGCATCTTTTTCAGATCAGTCAAGGTTGAGGGTTCATAAGCAAACACATGGAGAGAAACCATATTCTTGTGAAGTGTGTGGTTTTTCTTTTTTACATAAATCGAACTTGGTTGGACACATGCGAACACACACTGGAGAGAAACCATATTCTTGTGAAGTATGTGGTTTTTCTGTTTCATGGAAATCATATTTGGTTGTGCACATGCGAACACATACTGGAGAGAAACCATATCCTTGTGAAGTGTGTGGCTTTTCTTTTTCAAGGAAATCAGATTTGGTTGTGCACATGCGAATACACACTGGAGAGAGACCTTATTCTTGTGACATGTGTGACTTTTCCTTTTCCTCGAAGTCACTTTTGGTGAAACATAAGAAAATACACACTAGGAATGAGCTATATTCTTGTGAAACATGCAGTGCTTCCTTTTCATCAAAATCACATTTGAGCCGACATGTACGGAAACACACTGGTGCTAAACAATCTTCACCCTTTCAAGAGAAATAAAATTTGAATTTTCATATGTAAATGTACATATCAAGTTACTATATCCTCATGTGTTTTGTAGATGTTCTTTTTCCTTATAATGTTTTTTGGTGAAGCAATATAATTTTTGAAGTGGATTATTTTTTCCCTACAAAAAAAGTTTAAGTCGTCTTTACTTGGATATCCTACCAAATAGTCCTGCTAGCCACTTCAAAACGGCTAGAAATACCTCAACAGATTTGTCTGGATGCAGTCAGTGTTCCAGTGTTGTAAGCTAAGAAACGATCTGGTGCAAAGGTAATCCGAAGGGCTCTTTTTATCTGCTCGACATCGGCTTTTAGCTCCGTACTTAGCTGCTGGCAAACAGCAAATGCTCCTTCCGTCAATCTAAGGGATGGAAATGTTCAAACTTCTAAGCCACATAGATGACAAATGGGTTCTGCTTTTTCAACCCATTCAGTAACTGCTTTGTCCAGTCACGGAATCATCAAAACCGGGTATCTTGATGTCAAACCACTTATCCGTCATAAGGCCGAATTAGCTTGAAGGAAATCCGTGGGCCAACACTAAGTTCGGTCTCAAATCTGTTGTGAACATTCCAGCGGGTAATGTAGTAAGGAGAACGGGGTCAGAAATCCAATAATATGCACTTCTTGCTATACTTGTAGCTCTTTTCTCTTCAGTGTAGAATTCTGCCACTCATTAAATTTTTTCCTTGTGTAAATTACATTTCTAGACATGTTACTATTTACTTGAAGACAACTGTTATACTCTGGTTCAAATTAGATCTCCTTCTGATTCACTCTACATGTCATCCACAATCATGTGCTGGAAAAAACTTATACACTTGTGAAGATTTTCCTTGTATAAGTCAACATTTCCAGACATGTTATCACTCCCTTAAATGCAACCACAAATAAACATAAATTCAAAAAAGCGTCAACAGAGGAAATTTACTTGAAGGAAGGAGTATATATGAAAATGTTATCTCTTCCAAATTTAGTTGCACATAAAATCTTCAAACTTATATTTAACTACCTGAGCATATTGAATAAAGGAGGAATTATTCTAAAATATCTGTGATACATTTTGAAGTTTTTATTGATTGAACAGGTACTTGTATTATCATCTAATATTTTGAGAAGTATCATTAGATTTTCAGATTCTTTTAATGATCTTTTGCAACATTACTATCCATAAGGAAAATATTTTACCAAATATACAGATAATTACATTTCATTTCATATCTTAGATAATTCCCTTTTCTCCAAATGATAATACAGGTAATTGTATATATTATGCAGAACAATACTTTCCAATTACTATATTAGATTAATCCTAATTGCAAGGACAGACTTTTTATGGGGAAGAGGTAGCTACTTTATCATCATCTTCTCTATAGATCAATATTCCCAAACTAATGTTAAAATGCTAAAAACAACTTTCATTTGATAGCTTATCTCAATGTTTTCAATGTGATGGTTGATTTTGGTGCTTAATAGCTAAGGCTTTTACTCTGGGTTCATTTGATACCTTATCTCAATGTTTTCAATGCAATGGTTGATTTTGGTGATAATGGCTACAGATCTTACTTTAGGTTCCATGCTTATCAAGCCACTGCTTTGTTTGAACAGTATTTTTTCCCATCAGAAAGCAATGCTTTATCAACACAAAAATGATTTTTAAACAAATTAAAAATGTCAATGTTTATCCATTTTGTAATGGATTTTTATATATATATAAACAATAAATGAGGTACTGGTTAGACTAACAGACAGTTGTTCAAAAAATTGCTCAATGAACAAATAAAAGTACTGAATATAGAGTCAATAACATGCCAGAGAAGAAAATGTTCATCACTTACTTGCTACCTAGGTTTCAAATTACAAATCTTGGCAGGCAGCTTCTTGATGCTTCTTATGCACATGATTACTGGAACTTCCTTTGAAGGAGAGAGGGACCTCCTTATGCCCATGACCGCTGGAATTCTCATTGAAAGGGATGATGATACAAGCACTCTCATCCAGGTTTGTTTTGGCCTAAGACATACTTACTTGCATGCCCGCATCCTGTCATAATCTCAGACCTGTCATTCAATAAATTCTTCAGTATGTTACAATAGCCAGTTTCTCATGCTGAAACAATTTGCAAAATTTATTGCCAGAAGCATCAACAGCCTGGTGGGACCTGTATGATTGAAACCTAGGTAGTAAGTAAGTGGTGAACATTTCATTCTCTGACATTATATATGTGTATTGAGTTGTGATAATAATTTATTTTGAGCTAGGTTTCTTGCTCAGTTCTTTGCACGAAAACTATATATATATATATATATTATATGTCAAATTAATTAAACATTATATCTACTTATTTTTAATAAAATCCATTCATGCTCATGGATAATCTTTTACGTATTTGTTGTGGAGTAGTTTTCGCACTGAAAGTTATAATCATGCTATCTCCGTTGCTAATCGACTTAACACACCCTAAATTTTAGGAACTTGGTAATCTTCCACTGTAAGCTGACTCCTTAGTATTCGGCTAACTGCCTAGTAGTTCTACTGAACTCCAATAGAACCCTAAGAAAGCTAAAAAAATTGTACTGGTTTAATTTGAATATGACCAAAAACTAAGTAATTAATTATATATATATATGCTCAGAGGTAAAATTGCCGACTGACGCCAATTCGGTCAGGTTTCAATCCTGGGTAAAAGCAATTGGATGTCTAACCATACCGATGAGCTGTGATACCGCGAAACAGATCTGTCTGCGGATGATTACATATATAATGTCTTTATTTCAAATTGCCAAGAATTAAGGCCATAGTTAAAGAGAGTATTGAAAGAACAGAAGACTTAGTAGAGAAAACAAAAAAGACGTTATTTATTCACACACATAACTGGAGTATATTGGCTACTCATCAAAGCCTACTTGAATGTGACTACTTGCCATATTTATAAATAGAAACAGTCTGCTCTCGCAGTAGAAGGGAAGAACAGGAAGTATTTGGAGTCTTACTTTACAACAACATATATATTTTTTATAATCATTTCACTCTAAGCAAAGCAGGACTGCCGAGGGTTACAGAGTGAGAAAAAAGATACAGGGAATGTCAGAGAAAGGATAAAAGGAGGATAGGAATCAAGGAAACAGAAGACGGCAATTGATACTGCATTTAAACTTTTGGAGATTGTAGTTATCAGGAATGCAAGCAAATAGAAGAGAGTTCCACAAACAGGAAGTGTGAGAAAAGAAACAGAGTAGAAGAAGTGGTTACATTTAACTATTTCAAGAGTAAAAAGGTTGAATATTAATGCCAATTTAGTAGCATGCATAAATACATGTCGGGGAACCAGGGAAAAAGGTTTGCCAGAGCATATGCCATAAAAATATTTATAGAAAAGACAGAGAGAAGCCATATCATGTCTGAGAAAGTGATTGAAGTTTGGGCTGCCAAGTCAACATATTGCAGATCCTTTTTGGGAATTTTGTCAAGAACCTCAAGATGAATGGCAGGAGCATCCAAAATTTGTAGAAATGCCACTGTATGTGTGCGTGTATCTATATATATATATATATATATATATATATATATATATATATATATATATATACACACACACACAATTTATATAAAATGTTTTCAAAATCTTGAGTGACCCCCTGATGATTACTTGTACTAAATTTGGCTCAGGTAAATCTTTAAGGGTTTCTTTATTTTTTCTTTCAATAAAAACTTGTCCAGTGTTAATTGTGTAAAATTTTTCTAAAATAGCACAACATTATCATTGGAAGGGTTTACTTCTCTCTTTGCTACGATTGCATCAGTCAGGGTGATATCTTTCCACAAAAAAAAAAGAAGACCAAAGGATGTCCCAAGTTCTCTAATCAGAGAACTTGGGATATCCTCCTTCCTAGTATCCTACTGTTAATACCTTTGGACTTTTTTCTTTTACTAATAACAGTCACTCCTTTTGCAACACCAGCTGCTTTCATAACATCCTTGTTTTTTAGAATAGCAGATTGTCGATTTAGGCATACTATACGGAACAGCGAGGATCTGACACCCAAACACCAGTTTCATGTTTTGCAATGACTTCTTTCTTTGCTTCAATTGTTTTTCTCTCAACTTTTCTTTTTCCTTTACCATAATCACTGTTAGTTTTCTTTGCAGCACTGACCAGGGGCTAGTGAAAAGAAAAAAAAGCCATAGTACAATAAAATTGGAAAAGAAAACTACAGCACAACAGATGAATGTATACAGCACGTTGGTCGACTCAAATGATCCTGTTCAGGTTAACTCAGTTCGGCAATGTTGTTCAAGAACCAAAATTTTGTTTGATAACTGAGGCATTTTCATCTGAAATTTTCTGTTCTAAAACTAATTTGTTTTTGACATGTGAGGCATTTGAGAACTGATATTGAACTGATATTGCTCTGTATTGGTTTGGCATGAACTTTGTTTCCAACCCAACATCAAGCATATTTTATATAAAGTATTATAATTGCTGTTCAGATTTTGATTACGCTATGTAATACTGGTGGAATTAAATGGGTTAATGTAATAATGTGGATTAGACATATGGAAGGAGAAGGTTGGAGATGGAGATCTTTTTATTCTCTCTTTTTCTTATTGAGAGTCTGACATACAAGAAAAGCAGATTTGAAAAATGATTAACTGGGAAATAGATTATCAGAACATTGTCTTCAATCCTATAAAACCCCAAGTCTGGGGTATTTGATAACCATGGGAACTGAAAGCAAAATTGAGAAAGTTGAATTATACACAGTGACAAAAGTGAAAGTGAAAGTTGGCAGGCCAGGGGGACATCTACAATACAATCATAGAATTGTAAACAAACCAGAAAATCAAAAAAAGGGAAATGAGAAACGAACCTGTAAGGTTTGTCTGCCCAGTAAACTGAAGATAATGGAAACAAAACTTGCTAATGACAGTGAGTCAGTTAAGTGCCATACGTGATACACGCTTGGGCGATCATGTCTCGAAATAGACATGACTGACTGGGCAGAAGATTATCTCGCAGTAGGTTGCCATTGTTTTCTGCGGTAGACTGGTTGCCAACCAAGGCTATAGAACCCAATCTGTTCTATTATTTAACCCATAACTGGAAGGAATAGACAGATTAATACCTTTCCCAAGAGTATTTGCGCGTAAGTGAACACAGTGAATTCAGCTGGAATTTGAACTCGGCTCCCCAATTTCTTGTTCCGAGCCGATATCCAATACACTACTACTGTTAATGACAGGTTGACAAAAGAGCAGGTCCATGTGAATAAACAAGACTGTAGCCTGAGAAAGGATATTAATTATTGAAAATTGAGATAGTTAAAATTTAATGATTCGAATAAAGCCTGCCCATTCATTCACACAATTTAAAAATTAGATTTGTCATAAAGACAGCCAGGTTGGCTTATGAGAATAGGCAAAGACTGAATTTTGAGAGAGGATAATGAAGAAAGAGAAATTACCTCTGTCCATTTGGAAGTAATGGTGCAAAGCATAAATGAAGAGGGTAACAAGTTAAAGAGGAGAAGCAATCCCCAGTAAGGTGAGCAGCTTCAAAAATTTGCAAAGTTGATTAATAATGTAAAACTTGGGGAATAACTGAACTACCAAAAAACCACTGGTACCACACCAATTTTTTTACCAGAATTCATATAAGCAAAATGTAAAACAAGAGACAAGTGGTGAATCACAGATGAAGTGCTACTAAAATTTATGTGACAAAGAGATATCCCAACTTTGAACCTCATTTCAAGAATTACGAAGAGCAAAGTGTCACTATAGTAATTTAAACAGATTGATTTTGTTACCAAAAACTATATAAACCAATTTAAGATTAACCCAACAAATCTTTTTATTTCTGTCTGCAAAAATATTTTTTCATAATATAGCTTCACTGTTGATTAAGCCAACACTTTGATTACTCACAATATTTGATCTTTACTGCTCTGAGATCAAAAGCACAATGTGGGCAGAGAAAGGTGTAGATCAGAGTGGGCAATAACCAGATTGACCAATGTCAGCATTGACAAGCACAAAGTTGGCCTTTTTGTTAATCTATTGCCTTAGGACCGGTTGGACCAGACCAGGTATAGGCAGTGTATGGCAGGAGTATAATATCTGGTTTTGACACAGTATTGACCTGGGCAGGTTATATTAATTGGTGCCATGACCAGGAATTGAGTCTACGGTTATATTTTAAAAATATTAAAATAAGTGGATTTCCAGATATCATCAGTAAAATGTATTTACATATTTTGTGTTACAATATGTTTTAAAATAATGTTGTTTTAAATATTTAGATATTTTCTTATCTGAAAAAGTTACTAAAGGCAACACCAGTACAATAATGTGTAGGAAATTTTGTTGTCGAGGTTTTTATTATATTAAAATTCCAAATGCCCAGATTCCAAACAAAAATGAAATAAAAATAAAGAAACCATGGGTATATCTTTTAAATAAATCATTTGTATTTAAAAAACATATATACACGAATTCTAAAGAGTCGAAAAAAAGCAAAAATAGTCTTTAGTTGATTTAGAAACGACATTCATCATGAGTGAATATCCACTGACCATCTGAGCTGTTGTTGGAAATGATTCGTTTGAAGTCAATAACATGTTTCTTGCAGCACAAGCTGGGGGGAAGAAGAAAAAAGCTATGTATTCATGTCTCGTGTTTGAACCTCTTTTCATGAACGTATGCTTGAGAAAAACAGGGTTTTAGTTTGGGTTCCAACAATTCTAACATTCACCGCTAAGCCTACCCCCCATGCCACTTAGATTGGAAAAAAACTACTCCCAATCCTTTCATATTCAACCAGTGAGTAATATTGGGCACCTTGTCTTGTGAGAGCCTATTACAACTTAGTAGTGAGTTCAATTCTCACTGGGTGCTCTATACTTTCAGCCTTGTACCACATCTAAGCTGTGCTTAGAAATTCACCATTGGTGAGAAATGTGTTCCACTTGAACAACTTCTTACTGTGAACCCCTGCTGTGTGGAACTGACCCCCCAGGAGGAAACAAACAACAAACTTAACTTGTGCAAGACTAACCATTATCTTACCCCATCTATCTGCACAAAGTGTTTCTTACTCTGTAACCCTGGACCGCAAGTGATCTCCCACCCTGGTACATGTTGAACCTCACAGTTAAAAAAAAAAGAAAAGGAAAAGGTCGGTTCTCTGTGCAGGGCCCGGAAATTTTCCCGTCTGAATCTATCCTGCACACATATAAATCTACCATCCGCCCGTGTATTGAATACTGCTGCCACATCTGGTTGGGTGCCTCTACTACTCTCCTCGGGCTTCTTGACAAAATACAATGGAGAATCTGTAATGGGATCAATCTTGTCTTGGCGGACTGGCTGCAAACACTCTCTCACCGATGTGACGTGGCTTCCCTGTGCCTCTTCTACAAGTACTTTCACTGCCTCTGCTCTGATGAACTTTAGTCATTGCTACTGCCTAAGTACGAATTTACACGAAATACTAGATAGGCAACTAGGTCCCACTCTTTTACAGCGAAACCGATAAAATGTAACCGCAATTTCTACTCCAACGGCTTCTTTTCTCGCACTTCCCACCTGTGGAATTCCCTTCCACATGTCTGCTTCCCTGACGGCTACAATCTCCAGGAGTTTAAGTGTAAAGTCAATAGACACCTCCTAACACACTAACTTGCATCTATTCTCTCAAACACTCTCATCATCTAACCAACCCTCATTCTTGGTACCCTTACCCATCTATCACCCACCTTCTGGCATTTCCTATATCTAACCATCCTTTCCCATCACTCCCCCGACCCTATGTAACCCCCTGCACTACAGTGGCAGTGGAATGCCTTGCTCAGGGTGAAACGATTAAAAAAAAAAAAAAGTCACTTCCGAGGCTGTAACAAAGGCATCTACAATGCTGAGGACAATTTTATTAAATAAAGGTTTTTCTAATTTTAACAAGTAAAATAATTTTTGAAAACAAACTGATTTTTTTCTGTTGCATGTTTTTCTTTATCACTTGTGTCCAGTTTTCTAGATCACCCTGTATAGATCTTGGATTACCCATCTTGTCTGCCAGGAAACTTTTTTTAACAACTTCCAGATGACTGTATAAAGTAGTATAAAAAGACAGAAACTTTCTCACTTTAAACAAAGAATGATATAGTACCAAGCTGCTTCTCATTTTACATCCAAGGAGGCTTCTTAACCCTTTGTTGCATATTGGTTACAATTGTAACCTTTCTCTAACCTTTGTTACCCATTGGTTACAATTGTAACTTTTTTCTAACCTTTGTTGCATATTGGTTACAATTGTAACAAAGGGTTGATTGCAAGCCAAATAACGTATAGTGTAATGAATTGATAACAATATGAATTACCACAGAATAGTGACTTTATTCAACATTGTGTGGAACATTCCATAATTTAATACTGCTTCTTATGACGGCTCAATTATACAGCCCTGATAAAAACCATATATGATAGAAGGAGATGCATCAGATGTGATATCAGCTACTCAAAAAGAGTCTGGGTGACCTGTTGCAGTCATGAACACTAAATCCCCTTATTACTCAGCAATTGAGAAAGCGGCAATTGAACTGTGAGGAAATGGCCCCATTTACTGACTGGTGAATATTTTAAAATTGTGACAGACCAAAAGTGGGTGACATTCGTAATGGCTATTACAATTGGAAAATATTAACCAAACAGGAAATGGTCCCATTTCCTCACAGCCTCGATCAATACAATATTTCAAATATCCCAAGTGACCACAACAACATTTTGACAACAACCTATTACATTAATATATCCATTTTCATAAAATTGATCAAAGCCACTTCAAATTTTATTTATTTTTTATAAACATTGTGGGATAGAAAATAAAGAATTAATTTCCTCACAGCTTCGATCAATACAATATTTCAAATATCCCAAGTGACCACAACAACATTTTGACAACAACCTATCACATTAATATTTCTCTCCAGCTAACAAAAGAAAATATCCCTCTTCAACAAACTGGTTAATATATGTGTATTTCTTATTATCAACATAGAAATTTGTGTCCTTTCTTTTTAGTCATCGCGTACAGCTGTTTTGAATAGAGAGGCATGAGGAACTAAACAGCTTTGTTCATTTTCTCCTCTATTAATTTTTTTTCTTCTTTAAATTGCCATGTAAAGAAATGTATCCTTTTTGGCAAACTCTTTTCAATAAATGCGTTATAGCATTGCAATTTTTTGCAACATGATTCAACATGTTGAAATGCACACAGTATCGTTGAAGTTATCACTTTACAAACACTACGATTTTTGTACGATTTACAAACACTATGTTTTGTTCAATTTCGCAAACCAATCAATGAAACTTGAATAAGCTGAATTGTTTGGAAAAATACTTTGACGAAAACCCTACTAAGAATTTTTAATAATTGTTTTAATTTTATAGGACTTCATAGTAAACAAAATTTTTCTTTTTTAAAAACAAAGAATAAATTCTTAGGATTTCTTACTCTTGAGCTTCCATCATACAAATGATCAAGCCTAAATAATTATATCTGGAGCCAAATACCAACTTTTGAGGCTTTTGGCCTTGTGATTTGTTTATAGTTCTCTCAAACAGAGAGTAAATAGGACACTGGATTCTAGAATATATGAAAACTTAAAGAAAAGATATGTAAAAAAAAGAACAGTATTGCATTTTTATTAAATAAGTATCTGTTTTAATCAATAAATTGTTTTTCAAATCGTGCAAGTATTTTCAATGTTAAATATTAATAACTTCTGATTATTAAAACAAAATTAAAAGAAAAATTTTCAAAAAATTAGTTTTGATCAGTCAATTGATGGCTATTTTAGAGTGTGTGACAGACGGACAAACTAACAAAGTTCACAGAATTTTATATATAAAGTTCTGTATGCCCCAAAATATTTCTAGTCCTAGATTATTATAACAAAGAGAAAAATTTAAAAAGAATATTAATACTTTCATCTTGAAGTAAGGCAATAAAGCCACCGGGATGCAAGAGGTTAATAAGTATGAAAGTATATGAGAAAAAGAAATACTAGTAAGAAGAGAGAAGAACAAAAGAAAAAGGATTGAGATAATGGGATATCACAACTTACATTACAATTAAATTTTTAAAGAACAAAAGTGACTGGAAAGCAAGAAGTTGGAATAGAGTTCCACAAGCACAAAGTGCAATAGAAGAAACTGTTAGAATAGAACTTAAATATAAACATTTCAACTGTAAAATGGTGAGACCTTGCTGCCAATCTAGTCAGTCAGTTGTGCCATACGTGATGCACGCTTTGGGTGATCATGTCTCAAAAGAGACATGATTGACTGGGCAGAAGATTATCCCGCAGTAAGTTGCCATTGCTTTCTGCAGTAGACTTGTTGCCAGCCAAGGCTATAGAAGCCAATCTGTCCTATTACTTAACCCATAACTGGATGGAAGAGACAGATTAATAAGCTTTCCTAAGGGTATTTGTGTGTAAGTGAATGCAAAGAATTCAACTGGAATTCAAACTCAGCACCCCGATTTGTTGTTCAGAGTTGATATCCACTGCACCACAATGCCAATCTAGTACTGCGCTTGAATTCATTAAGTTCATCAGAACAATTAGCATGAAAGTATTTTAAAAAAAAGAAAAGAAACTGAAACCAGGATGCCAGGTCAGGGCCAACAACATTGTACAGGTGTAGAGTCTCATCCCTTGTTCCCTGTTTGGGATGTGGTTTTTGGCTTTCTCTTTTCCAATCTTTTTACTTTTCTTTTTCTTTTTTGATAGATAGACTAAATTATCGCCCGGTTCACACTCCATCCACATCTATTGTACAGGTGTAGAGGCTAATCCCTTGTTCCCTGCTTAGGATGTGGTTTCTGGCTTTCTCTTTTCCAAATCTTTTCACTCTTACGTAGCCCTCTGCACATCAGTGGCGTTACCGCCTTGCTCGGGGTGATATGATTAAAAAAAAAAAAATGTATTTAATCAGGAATCTCTAAATATATAGCAAAAGCACCAGAACAGATGTGGCAGCAATGCAAACTTGCCAACAGAGTCAATATACTTTTTCCATTTCATGTCATTGTAAAACATTAGTTTGGGCAGGTGTATAGTGTGAGAGATAAAATTGTGAACTTGAGTTGGATTAGTCATTAGGTACAGTCTTAGGTTTGTTGAACTTGAGTGCCGTTTTCACTTGATAAAAGAATTGTTTATTGAAATGGATGACATGAAGCAAATCTTTAAAGGCCAAATTTATTTTGATCTGAGATATGATGGAAATGATAACAGTTGTGATATTGAAAGTGAAACCCCATATATGGAAAATATCTCACTGAAGATGTATACAAGCAATACAAGGCCACAATTTTGATAGGCCTGCCAGTGAGGGAAGGGCCAGGATGGAGCTTCAGGTCTCCCTGCTCCTATACTTACAACACAAGGCCATTATTTTGATTGGGCCCCCAGTCATATATTAGGCTCTTGGGAGAAAGTAAATAAATCTGAAAAACATGTCATCGGTATTTGATTGATTTATTTTCTTTGATTGATCATCTCTTTGCAGATAATTTAAAGGCAGAAGATAGTTTTAGATTGTATGAATTTTTTTTTCAAGATAATTGTTTAGTGATACAAATTCTACTAATTAACCCATGATTGGGGGGAGAAATTACTTCATACCTTTCCCAAGGGTGTTTGCAAGTGAGGGAATATAATGAACCCAATTGGAATTAGAACTCAACTCTTTGATTAACAATTGAGCTCTTATCCATTGCACCAACCATACATCCAAGCTTAGCCCACATGGTATTCTGAAGCGATCAGCCATCAAGGCATTAAATAAGCTTGACATTGGCTAATTTTGGTGATCATATGGGGACTGGTGTGTCACAATGTGAGCATAAGCATATATATAAGAGGAAATAACTGCATATTATGAGAATATGTAGGATAGATAACTTCTTCAAGTTGAGGGTTGGTAAATAGTTAACATTGTAGTAGTTGAAGGAGCATCCTGGAAATTTGTTCCACAAAGTAGCAACTCACAGGAAGAAGCCATTTAAATGAAACTTACTCATTACAAATTGAATATGAATATACAGAATCAACTGGAAAGAATAGAGTTGCATCTGCAAGACATGAGATGAGATTAGATTATCAGTATAATTGATAGAATATTTTTGGGAAAAGAAAATATTTTCCTTATGGACATTAATGTTGATAAAAGTTGTAGAAAACTAAAAAGATATTGACCAAAACAAAAGAATTTTAAAAACTAATGACATGTCTCAAAATATTAGGCAATAATACAAGTGTCTGTTCATTAAAAATGCATCAAAGATTTTGGGAAAATTCTCCCTTTATTCAACACTAGCTGAAAAGCCACACTCCTGTGAAGGGCTAATTGAGCCTTCAGCCCAAAACTAAAGCTATTACTAATACCAACCTCAGTTTATAGAAATATTTTCTGAGGAGGGGAGGTACAGTTCAAAATTCCTATCATCTGAAGAAGGTTGAAGCATACAGTGGCTGAAACGTAAATATGGCAATGAAGATGAGGTCAACACTCTAAATAATATAAATAATTTTTATTAAAGGTTAATGAAATAAAAAATTCACCTTCTCAGAAAATATTTCTATAAACTGAGGTTGGTTATTAGTAATTTTGTTGGGATTGTGAACAATTTTGAACTGATACATTTTTTACAATTGTTTTCGATTCTAAAATTAAACATTTTTATATTAAAAATATAACATTTTTCAATGTCATGGGTTGAAGCAAAATTTTGTGTTATTTTTAAGTGAACCTCCAGGGACAGTATTTACATATTTATACATAGATTTATTTAAGCACATTTCACTATCATTGAGACAGCTTCATGATTCCATCCTTCCTGAAATGGTATTTTTTTGTGGGGGTGATGAACAACTCTATCTAGTTCTTAAAGACTCTGAGAAAGATGAATTTCTTCCAGATCAGCAAAGAGACATAAGATCCTGATTGAAAATGACACCATTCAGTTGGACAGTTCAGGATGATTTACATTATTGCCTTTAAATGATCAAGTTGATAACATCAACGGTTTGAATTCATCTTATTTTGTAACACAAGGCCATTAGTTATGCAGCATCACCTTCTTAAGATGCAAACCAGCTTTTGGAGTGTTTTTTATCGTCAATAAGATGATTTTTTTTTTTACTCCACAATGGTGCAATGGATATCGACTCAGGACAAGAAATCAGAGAAAGGCATTCAAATTTTAAATGAATTTGTTGCATTCATTTATGCACAAATACCCTTGGGAAAAATATGTGTGCACTTCTTCTCTCTCCATCTATGAGTTAAATAGTAGGATAGATTGGGTTCTGTAGCCTTGGTTGGCAACCAGTCTACTGCAGAAAGTAATGGTCACCAACTGCAGAAAATCTTCTGCCTTGTCACTCATGTTCCTTTTGAGACATGATCGCCTAAGCCTGTATCACATATGACACTTAACTGACTGACATATGTGAAGAAATTCATTTGTGTGACTTTTCATATTTCCATTAAATAAGAATATATATTCCTTTTTTAGAATACAAAAAATTTGATGTACAAGATAAAAAAAAATGTTATTAATGGCATTTATTTTCATAAAGCTAAATTAAAAGAAAATTAGTTCTTATATTGAGTTGGCCAATGAAATGGCTAAGCAGATATGAAAATATAGCATTTCAATATTTATGCAATTTACATTGTTTAGACTGTTGTCCATATCTTTATTTTCATGTTCACAATATTTCAGTTGTTCACCTTGGCCTTCTTCAGGTGATATACAATGGAATTTCAAAATGAACTCTTTATATAGTTCACTGGGGTAGATTGCTCTCAGTCCACATGCCATGCTTTTTCTGGATATCTCCCCTTCTGTTATCTCCCAATACTAATTCATTTTTTTTTTCACTTCTGATGTGGCCAGGTATTGAACTCATGACTCTGTGGGTCATGTTACTGCATTATTTAAACTAACACTTTCATCCAATGGGCCATGTGTCCCTGATTTTTGTGTAAAAGGGAAATAGGTGAAACTAAGATATCAAGATTGTGGAACTCGTTCAGTCAAAATTCTAGCGTATATCACTTGAAGAAGATATCCAGAATGTCAAACTGGGTCAATCAAAATTTCAGTGTACATAAAATGAAGAAGGCCAAAGTATACAACAGCTGAAATGTTGGGAGTATGAATTCAGGGAAAATAAATTCATGTCTTTGCTTTTGCCTCAAAGCAAATTTGCATATTTCAATAAATATGACTTCTCTCAGAAAGAAAAGTGACACATTTAAAATTAATCTGAATTTAAATTATTTACATGTGGACTGTTATCCTCATCATTGTTCTTGTGTCCTCACACCTGCAACAAGTATAGAATGACCTGGTCAATCTGCTGGAAATTTCAAACTGAACCCTTTACAGTGGGTAAAGTGTTCTCATTCCATTGCTCATACCTAAGTATATCTCATCTTGTTCTTTATCTAGACAGGGGTTAGTGAAACAAGAACAATGTACTTCAGTAAATTTAGTAAAAGGCCTAGTGTGAAATTATCTGTATCTTATCCAGAGTGTACAACAACCGAAATACTATGGTAACGATAACAAAGACAAAGAAAATAGTTCACATGTAAATTATATACGTTTATACTATTTGTATTGTCCAGATTGCTGTCCCCATCTTTATTGTCAAATTCACAACATTTTAGCTGTTGTAAGCTCCAGCCTTCTTCAAGTAACATATAATGGAAATTCAAATTAAACACTTTTATTCCACTGGAGTATAGACTTCCTGCTCTATTTGCCATGCATTTTCTGGATATCACACTTTCAGTTATCTCCCTTTAGCAACTAAACACTACAAGTTTTTGTTTACCTTTACTGTGGCCAGGTATTGAACTCATGACATTAGAATAGTTCAATCAATACTATATATAAATATTATTATCAATCCATTGTTATAATACCGCATAAAATATTCACTTCTCACTTAGGCCCGGATGTAACCAGTACCGACCTAGGTCGTCCTGAATAAAACTACTATTATACTCGTTCCACAGTTAGGCTCTGTCTTCCTACCAAAAACAAACAAGTATCATATCATCCATTAGACCATTTGTTCTTGATTATCATGTAAACAAAGGAAATAAGAGAAACTACCCAGCTGGTCAGAACCAGGCAAGGAAGACCACCATGACCAGCTACACGTGAGATCATCAAACATGAAAACCCATCATGATTGTCACAACAGAACCAGACAGTTACCGCCACTATACCCAGGTCAATGCATATGGGTACTTAACAAACCAAACGACATATGGCATCCTGGAATCATGATCGGAAATGACGATGGACCTAGAAGCTACATAGTGGAAACACCAAATGGCACAAGACTTCGCTGCAACCGCACCCACCTGCATACCACACCTTTCCCAGTGGCAAAGAAGGTCCATTTCGATATCCCCCGAACCTGATACCATACCTAACACAAACAAGCCAAAAGAAACAAAGATAGGAGATGAACTCAAAAAATCCAACATCATCACATCTCTACCAGGCAAAAATAAGTGTGGTCCACTCCAAACTAAATCCGGCAGAACTATAAAAACACCCTCACAGTACAAAGACTGATCCCACACTATAAAGCAAGGACATAACATGGCATACAAAGAAAACACATACACACACACATACACACACACACACAGAGGTCACACATACAACTAAACAGGGGAGATGTTATAATACCGCATAAAATATTCACTTCTCGCTTAGGCCCAGATGTAACCAGTACCGACCTAGCTCATCCTGAATAAAACTACTATTATACTCATTCCGCAGTTCGGCTCTGTCTTCCTGCCAAAAACAAACAAGTATCACATCATCCATTAGACCATTTGTTCTTGATTATCATGTAAACAAAGAAAATAAGAGAAACTAAGATATCCAGAACATGAAGCTAGAATGATCAAACCCTGGGGGAGTAAATAAAGGATTCAGTATGAAATTCCAATGTATATCATCTGAAAAAGGCTGCAGCATACAATGACTGAAACATTGAGTATGACAATAAAGATGAGAGCAACAATCCAAACAATGTAAACAGTGCAAATAATGACAATGCCTTATCTCAGAGATATAAGTAGATTATCTTGAGTGTACAACTGAAATACTAAGATAAGGACAATAGTCTACATGTAAATTGTGTAAATAACTCCTCACCCAAGAAACTGCAAATATAACTTTGAAGTATGGACATTTTTGTATAAAACATGTTTTTATTTCAGTATGAGTTCATGTATTCTGTAGTAGATCTGTCTTGCATGAAAACGAAGAGTTACAATCATTACAAGGAAACGCTTACTTTCCATTGTGTGATCTCATATGCTGCCTTAAATTTGATTTTTGCGGAAAAGATGATTCACAGATGTCACATTTATATGGTTTTTCTCCAGTGTGTGTCCGTGTATGCTGTACCAAAGTTGACTTTTGTGAAAACGAAGATTCACAAATTTCGCAATTATAAGGTTTTTCTCCAGTGTGAGATCGCATATGGCACACTAAATATAACTTGCGTGAAAATGAAGACCCACAATTGTCACAAGAATATGGTTTCTCTCCGGTATGTGTTCTCTTATGTTCCACAAAATTTGATTTACGTGCAAAGGTAGCGCCACAAGTTACACAAGAATATGGTTTCTCCCCAGTGTGAATTCGCCTATGTCGCGACAAAGTAGATCTATCTGCAAAGGTAGATCCACACGTTTCACAAGTATATGGTTTGTCTCCAGTGTGCATTCGTACATGTACCACCAAACTTGATTTTTGTGAAAAAGAAGATCCACATATTTCACAAGAATATGGTTTTTCACCGGTGTGTTTTCGAACATGACGTATTAAATCAGATTTTCTTATAAATGCAAATTCACAGATTTCACAAGAATATGGTTTCTCTCCAGTGTGTGTTCTCACATGTCGCACCAAGTTTGACTTTTCTGCAAAGGTAGATCCACATATTTCACAAGGATATTTCCTTCTCACCTGTGGTCTTCTATGCTGCCCTAAATTTGACATCTTTAGAAATGTACATGTACAGACTTTACATGAATCATTTCTCTCAAGTATATATTTACAAATGCTTTAGTAAACATGTTTTGTTGAAAAAGATTTAAACCCTTTCCATGGATATCATTCCCATTATTTGTTCACATATGTCATGCAAAAAGTGTTTTCTATACACATAAAAATTGGCACTTTTAAAAAAGTATGATTTTTGACAAGTGTGTGTTTTTAACTGTTTTAGAAAAATTAGAGTCACAGCCTTTGGAGGAATATTTTCAGCATTTATCTGATGGGAGATCAACACTGTTTTCTTTCTTTTCGCTTCAGTCATAAAAATGATTTTTACTGATATGGTAAGCTTTTTACAGCCAAAATACCTGTGAATTAAAAAAAGAAAGATCCATTAATAGAAACATTTTTTTTTATATATTTAACTTGTCCCACCCACTTCCAAAAGTGTGTCAAAAGGATGGTTATTTCCTTGACACCAGTATTATTATACACACTTTTGACTTCCTCTGCAATGTTTATTTACAAGATTACAAAAATAGGTTAATCAGATACAATGCAATATTTATTATTTATCTTTTATAAAGATTTACTATTTACTGTAAAAATATTGTGGAAGAACCAGCCAGTACTCAACTAGAATAGAAGTTGGTCTGACTGACCAAAAAACCACCAGGGCAAATTGGTAGGTGGTTTAAATAATAACCTGGGAGATTCCATTCTGTTACAGGCAAGTCTATTCCATAAGCAGTGATTGGTTGATAATTTCATTGTGTACATTGAGCTCCATTAATATTCAGCACAATATCCACCATTTGTCACTATTTATTTGTAAAAAAATACATATTATGGCACAAGGCCGAAAAGGGGAGGGGTAGAGGTTGGTTCTTGCTTAACTATCCTATACCTAGCTAAACACTATCACAACCCATTCACTCGTTACAATTTGCTCAACCACCAAAAGAACCCATCCATCACCTCCCAATCCTTATATCCACCATTTGTCTTTGGGCCACAAAAGGACATGTATTCAGTTACAACCCTGTTTATTTTTGTCTGCCAACTGGACACTAGTTGGACACATCAGGAAGGTGATTCTCACACTCTTGAATGTTCACCTTCCTACAGGGAGACAAAAGAAGACCACCATGTTGAAAGGTAAGTTATTTGACTTTTACATTTACCATCTTATAAAAAAGAAATTTGTAAAGAAATTTTTTTATCCAAAATGTAAATAAAAGATGCTCTAAAAATGTTTTACTTATGTGGTAAGAGTAAATGACAGAAATGCCTGAAAAATGCATTGTTTCAAAATTTATAATTACAGTTGTCATTATTTATTTAAATTTTCTGCTCACACATTTTTATAAATTTATGAATAAAATCTTTTTTCATATTTGTTTCTTTAAAAAATGATAATAGGTTTTGACACAGTTAAATGCTTTGTTGACATTCTGTTGAATGAAAATACTTAGAAAAAAATTTAAAAACCTATTACAGTACTTAAAATGTGCTTTTTTGGCTTATTTCTTTGAAAAATTTCTAGTAAAATCAGCCTGTCTGGCAATGCCAGATTCAATACTCAGTTGTGCTGGATTAACAAGTATAGAAATATGCCAAAAACCATAATGGGAACACATTGAACATAACATAAATAAAGTTAAAATATGAGATTTTAAAAAAAGTTAATGCTAACAGTGGGGGAAAAATGAACCCCAGACTCTGGTCAGCACTACACCTGTTAGACGCAGGACTCTATAAAAACTGGAGGATTGAACAACTTACAGTCCACACATCATTGCTACTGGAATCTGGATCATTTGCTAAGATCTCATGCCAGCCCTCAAGACCAGAACTTAGAAATTTAAATTACTACTAAAACAGGCTGTAAACTCCAAAAGCAGATCCCAGTGTCATTTGATTATAACAGAAAATGGGAAGTGGTAAAACCACTGTATACAACAAATCATGTATGAATCATGTATGAATCATGTATGAATCAAATCGTTGTTACATTTTTAACCATAGTTAATTCTTTGTTCCAAAGAATTCTTTTTTGTGCTGCTCCTCAACATCAATGTGCTCTTCACTTCAGTTTATTTAAACACAATATCACAGGAGGGAATGGTCATGAAGTAAAGGAACACCATCTAGATTGAGTCCAACGATGCCCATTATCACAATACCAGTGACAAACCAGCAATGTGTTAACAACTGAGGAACTATGGCAACCACAGCAGTAGGAAGAAACCTAAAGATCAATGTGGTGATAAAGGGGGTTTCACATAAATTGGTTGTAAATTGGCAGGAAATAAAAATGCGCTAAGTAACACCAGTATGAATATCCACAAAAGCATAAAACAACTAAATAGTACGTAATATTTCTTATTAAAATTCTAAACATAAATTTAAAAGAAAACATATATTAAAAGAGTATACCTGAAAAAAAAAAAAAAATACAATCATTTAAGAAAGACTGTTTTGTAGGTATAAAGGTTAAACTTTGCCAAAATTTTCATTTTTGTACATTTACAAAATTCGTATCATACGAGCATATTTTGTATTTTGTTGTAGAGCAGCTTACAACCTTCTAGTGTTCTCAAGAATGGAATGGTTTGTGGAATGAGGTAGTTATAAAAATAAAGACTAATAGCAGTCTTGGAATTCAGATGTCATTGACGATTACAGTATTAACAGTGTAGGGAGTAACCAATGGAAGTAATATATAACATATTTGATGTGCCAATGCCTCCAGAGATACAACAAAGACACTTAGAAAAATGAAAAAGGAAACCTAAGGAAATATCAAGATCAATCCAAAAAGAAGAAAATATCTTATCAAGAGGATGAAACATTTCAGGAGCGGGGTGTCATAGAGCAGCTATCACCCTTCTGGCACTCTTAAAAATGGAATGGTCTGGGGAGCAAGGTAGCTATAAAAATAAAAACCCATGGCAGTCTGGGAATTTGGAGTGTCATTGATGATTACTATTGCTCTCTGCAACTCTAACAACTTAAACTCTTCTCTAATTTTTTTTTTAGTCATATCACCCCAAGCAAGGCGGTAATGCCACTGATGCACAGGGGGCTATGTAAGAGTGAAAAGATTGGAAAAGAGAAAAAGCCGGAAACCACATCCTAAACAGGGAACAAGGGATGAGCCTCTTCACCTGTTCAATAGACGTGGGTGGAGTGTGAACCAGGTGATAGTTTAGTCTATTTACTCCAATTGAAAAAAAAAAAGGAAAAGAGTGAAAAGAGTGAAAAGATTGGAAAAGAGAAAGCCGGAAACCATATCCTAAACAGGGAACAAGGGATGAGCCTCTTCACCTGTTCAATAGACATGGGTGGAGTGTGAACCAGGTGATAGTTTAGTCTATTTACTCCAATTGAAAAAAAAAAAAGGAAAAGAGTGAAAAGAGTGAAAAGATTGGAAAAGAGAAAGCCGGAAACCATATCCTAAACAGGGAACAAGGGATGAGCCTCTTCACCTGTTCAATAGACATGGGTGGAGTGTGAACCAGGCAATAGTTTAGTCTATCTACTCCAATTGAAAAAAAAAAAAGGAAAAGAGTGAAAAGATTGGAAAAGAAAAAGCTGGAAACCACATCCTAAACAGGGAACAAGAGATGAGCCTCTTCACCTGTTCAATAAAAGTGGGCGGGGTGTAAACCGGGTGATAGTTTAGTCTATCTACTCCAATTGAAAAAAAAAAAGGAAAAGAGTGAAAAGATTGGAAAAGAGAAAGCTGGAAATCCCATCCTAAACAGGGAACAAGGGATGAGCCTCTTCACCTGTTCAAAAGATGTGGGCGGAGTGTGAACCGGGCGATAGTTGAGTCTATCTACTCCAATTAAATGTTAATAATGTCAGTTGTTGTTCTGTCTTCTGGTGTTAATATTCCTTAGCACAGATATTGTGCTGTAGTTACTCAGCACACATCTTCTGGATATCATCCTGCCACAGTGATACAACACTTTTATAAATTTTTTTTATAAATTTAGGTACAAAAACAAAAGAAAATGTTGATAAGATAGCGAGGGTCACAAAGTACTGCTGGAGCCCCTAATCACATGAAATACTTTGAACATCACATCTTTTTCAAAATATATAATTTCTTAAAAGCATCTGCTGAAGAATTACAAGTCTTGGAAAATCTAACCACTAAAAAAGCCAGGACTGCTGGAATAAAATTCCAAAAAATGTACGTTGTAACAATGCTTGAAATGACTCAACTACAACTATCAAACAAATAAGTGAAAATAAAAACAACAGATAAAATTCAACAATCTATCCAGCAACAGCAAATAGAAATATGTTAGAAAGCCTATCATATAAAGCCTTCCAATATATAAAAATAAACACCTTGGCTTTGATTTAAAATTTCCCATCAAAATCTGCAAAGGAGACATATAAGACACTATAGTAAAACAACAATCAGGTTTTAGGTCAGGCCATATTATGTCTGCTACTGGTAACATTGAACTCAGGTTGAGTTGTCATTGATTAACCAGCGTCCTCACTTGGTGCAAACTCAGTGAGGAGTTAATATCCAAAAAAAAAAAAGGAAAGCATCTAACAAGCAAAGATAAGCCTCACTTTACTAACCACCCTGTTGACTGGGGCTTCAGAATACACCAACTGCAACTCTAGGTGGGTAAACTCCCTCAGTGAGGAGTACTGGGTTTGACGATAAACTGCATCTGGCAGCAAGCCTCTAATTGGGAAATTTTGAGGAGCATGGAATCACTTCTTAATTGCCATTGTTCCCAGGTTCACCCTGGCCCAGGGTGGTAGCCCATGTTTGGGTCCAAACTATGGGCAAATAGTTTACCCCACCTAACTGAAGCCAAAACACTACAAAAGTATAAAAAGTAAATTTTTATAGTGAAATTCCAGCAATACTTTTATGAAAAAGAAAATATTACCAGCAATACATTAATGAAGAAAAAATATTACCAGCAATACATTAATGAAGAAAAAATATTACCAGCCATACATTAATGAAGAAAAAATATTACCAACAATACATTTATAAAGAAAAACATTAACAGCAATATATTTTTGAAGAAAAAAGATATATACCAGCAATACATCTGAACCTCAACAAAACTCTCTTTACAAGAATATGTCAATGAAACCTGATCTACAAACTGGTTTCTTACAAAGAATACATATTCCATTCATACGAATCTATTGCAAAAATCAGTTTATCATCATACCCAGGACCTGTAACAATCTCCAGGGGTTGATGAAACAAAAAAGGGAAAGAATTGATTAAGTGGATGATAATTGGTGAAATTAGCAGGAAGATAGATTGGAAAATTGAATTAAAAATAAAATGCATTAAAAATCATGTCTAAGAAGTTAGGGAACTTCTGAGTGGTTCCAAGCAGAATAAAAACCAAATTTAACTAGACAGAATTCAGTAAGATTGAGCGCCATGTTGGCTGGTGCTTCAGAATACACCAACTGCATCTCTGCAGAGAACTAATATCCCTCCAGCTATGGTGCCCTGGGTATGACAATAAAATGCATCTGTGTTTTAGACTGCACTCGGCAACAAGGCCTATAGTTGGGAAGTTTCGAGGAACATGGAACCACTTATTAATTGCTGTTATTCCTGGATCCACCCTGACCTGGGGTGGTAGCATCTGTTAGGGTCCCAGTTATGGGTAAATAGTTAACCCTTAAACTTGGGTCGGAACACTATGAAAATATAAAAATAGATTTTTATAGTGAATATTCCAGCAATAATATTTAGACAGAAAACGTATTATCAGTAATACATTTTTAAAGAAAAAATATTAACAGCAATATATTTTTGAAAAAAAAAATATTAACCCGTAATACATCTGATTCAACAAAACCCTCTTTACAAAAATGCATCAAGGAAACCTAGCAGTTGTTTGATGACCTTTTATCCCTTACAATTCAAGAGTTTCATTGTATGAAAATGAAGCCCAAACTATAATTCATCCTCTTCCACTGTGTTAAGAAATTTTTTGGGATATCTTTTGCATGTCAGTAACACTGAAAACAGTCCGGGCCATCAAGGTTGAATTTTTTCCTCAACTGAAAACAACACCTTTTTCCACTTATCCACATCCAAAATGCAATGATTCTAAGCAAACTGTAAATAGAAGGTTTTATGGAGAGGAAGGCCTCTGTCACCGTTTAATGTTCTTAATCTCTTATTTAAATGTTGCCGAATTGATCAAGAGCTGCATTCAGCATCTCTATTTGCTTTTATCAGACTTTTAGTTAAGATAGATTCAATCTTAACTTCTTGCTTAATGCATCTGTCTAGAGATGGGGCGATTTTATTAGGACAACCATTTGGTTTTTCAGAAGCATATGCATCTAGATTTTTAATTAAGTTAGCATTGACAGTTCTGCTATGGCCAATTTCATTTGCAATGGCTCATTGTGAAAGGCCACGTTTTTGAAGTTCAACAATCCTGCCCTGTTTAAACTTTGGTAAAATGTTACTCATAGCCATTTTAAAATCTGAATTTTAATGTTGGAAATGAGCTAAGTAGATGTCTACATGCCTGAGGCTATCAGCTTCTAAATCTCTTTGTCTAGTAAGTTTCTTTTTTCACACATGGTCTTATCTTGATGACCAACCAAAAAAAAAAAAAACTTTTTCAATGTTTGTTTAAATTCATAAATTATAAGCTTAAAATTTTCACTTATGTTGATAAACTATATTTTCTAATGAAATGGAAATGTTTCACAAATATATTTTGATTAAGGTAACAGTATTTTATATTTTTTAACTATATTGTATCTGGTCTTAAGATTTTGACTTGGAATGTGTGAAAGAAATGTATTGCATTTTAAATATCTTTGCAAATTAAAATTTTTTTAGAAAGTTGCACTAGAAACTAGAAAAAAGTTTGACTTTCACATCTTTCTTAGTGTTATTTTCTGTTGCCATAGCAGGTTATGGCAACACTACTGCAAAAGTCAATTGTGCTATCATTCATTCATCTGAGTTACTTACAGTGGCAAGATAAAATCTTTGCTTTGCAAATGAAATCACCTCCAGAATGTTAAATGTTAATGTTGCAGCAGACATCACGTCCAACAGTTGATACACTAAGTGTATGTAAACACTGACCAAAGTGGTGTTTAAATTAGCATCCATTAATGTTGGTTAGGGATGAAAATTGGCCTATAGAATAAACCTATAGTATTGTATTGACCTATAGCATAGATCTAATTTAGAATTTGGAGCTGAAAAGCTTTAGGTCAACTTGGTTTTTTAAGTGTAGCTTAGATGTGGCACAAAGTCAAAATTATTCAGTACCTAGTGAGGATCAAACTCATTATTCAGTCATAACTGATGTAGTGAGACAAACATGCTATTATATATGTAGGTGCTCAAATGATTTTCTTAGCATTAGCTTAGATGTGGCACAAGGCTGAATGTATTCAGCACCCAATGACGATCAAAATCTTAAGTTCCACTTGTATGCAGCAATTTATGCTGCAAATAAAAAAATAATTATAACGTCCACTATGGGACAGAATAATTAATGGATAGGTATTGTATGCTTACATCACTCAATTTTTTTTGTAGCTTATCAACCCTTATTTGAAGCCAAAACACATAGTGGATTGCAAAAATAATTGTTTTTTTCTTTATTTACAAATGAATACTGTATGACCAAGATTTTTTAGAGCTGTTGGATATTATAGTCTTCACTTAATAAGTTAATAACCTAATGCCAGCAAATTTTTAAATATTTAAAAAATATTTTTGATACTGTATAAATTATTATAATTTTTAAAAAAATACGAAAAATTATTTTAAAATTTCATAATTATTTGAAGAAAATTTTTCTCTTCAGATTATAATGACCTTAATAAATAGCAATTACAATTAAATGTCATAGTTTTATTGCATTTTTTATTTAACTATTAGGAGCAGATTTTCAGAAATAAAGTCAAAATGTTTAAAAAAAGAAATAATAGATAATTTAATTTATATTCTCCAATGAGTCCTGTAATAAAACCAATTTTCCCAATTTCTTAAAATTTCATGAATTTGTGGAGTGGGGTTAACAGATGTAAAAAAAAAATAAAATAAAATAAAATAAAATATTTTTCCCAAGATTTTTTTTTAAATAACGATTTCAAAAATAATTTCATTCATTTAGTTTTTAAATCCGGTGATAAAAACTTTTAGTTTTCTCTGTAAAAATATAATTGTGAAAAGAAAAAGAGATAATTTTTGTTAAAGTTTTTTTTATATCGTTAAATGAACAGTTTCAAAAAGAAAAACTTCTGCTTTCATGACTAAAGATTTTTTTCCGTCTTACTTTTTCACCTATTTTTACTTTTTAAAGCCAAGGTCGTTTTATTCTACGACCATTGAGACATTTGAAATAAAAAGAGAGATTCGGACGCATTTTTTTTTTTTAGGTGGGGGAGTCTGTGGGAGTGAAGTCACAGAAATTAAGAAAAATCTAGTTGAAAACTGAGAATGATCAGCCCAGAAATTTAGACAAAGGACGTTAAAAAAAATTTCAAGTTTTTATTAGTGTCTGTAAAAAAAAAAAAAAAAAAAAAAAAAAAAGAAAAAATAATAGGCGTGAAAAAAAAAAATGTGATCACCCATTTGATATGCTTTTTGAGTATCTGATTATAAAAAATTTTAAAACAAAGTATTGTATCTTCAAATTTTTTTTTTTGTTTTTTTTCTGTGACCCATGGAATGGAATCAATTTAGCAAACCTTCTGATTTTAAATCAGTGAAAAATTATTTTTTAGGAAGGGTGTGCCAAATTGATTCCGTGGGTAACAGAAAAATTTCTGAGGACACTTTTAAAACTTGCTGAGTTTTAAACAAAGAAAATACAACATTTTTTTTTTTAAGATTTAACCCACCGAAGAGGAAAATTACTAACATGATTTTTTGAGATTTAAAATAAAAATCTAGCTTCAATTGTTTTCGTAATGTTCTTTTTTTGGTATTTTGCGAAATTTTTTTATTTTTTTATTATTTGTTTCTTTAAAAACTTAAAGCAATAACTAACAAATTAGAATTAATAAACCACAAGAAAAAAAGTGATTTTACCAGGAAGAAGGCTTCTTGAAAAATTATTATAAATCTTCCAGCGACAGTTGCTACTTCTCCCGATTGTTGTGAAACGTAAATTCGGCAATTTTCGGCAGTTTCCGACAATCGTCCGAAAGATCAACACTCCAACAGGGTATTTTATATTTCGAGACGAGATTTTAAAAAGATATCAACCCTTTAATTTATTCAATTCGAATTTTTATTTGAAAAATATTTTCTAGCATTAATTATATAATTATTTGCTTTCTTCAAAACTGTATAAAAAACAACCCTCAATAAAGAAACGCATTAATTAATTAATTAATTCAATTATTAAGCTACACTTAGAACATTTCCATTTTAACCAAAGCAAGTACTAAATTTTAATACCTGCTTTGGTTAAAATGGGAATTTTCTAAGTGTAGTTTAGAAGTGGAACAAGGCCAAAATGTATCGGGCACCTGGTGAGGATCGAACTCATTATTCAGTCATAATTGATCTAGTGAGACAAGAAGATTACTAATCAAACCATTATACCATGGTGAGGTTCCCATTTTAGGGGGACCTGTACGACCGCACTACCCCACTGTAATTTTTTTTGTGTTACATTTTTTTTTACTTTTTTCAGTGCATTCTTATCTATTAGACCCTAAACTTTCAGATTAGCAAAAAAATTTGGGAAAAATTCAATATTTAAAAACTTTTAGAGGGTGCTCGGTTTCTAATATGAAACGAAGCACCTTCTAAAATAGTAAATCAATCCCCCATCTTAGAAACATACAATGTTCTAGCTAGTAAATCGATCCCTCATATTGAAGACACGCAAAAAAATTACAGGGGGTGGTGCCGGTCATACTGGTCCGCCCCATTTTAGACTCTAAAATTTAGAGTAGTTTAAAATGGAACACAATAATTATTTTATATTTTTTTTTTTACGAGGACATATTTTCAAATTTATAAGAAAATTATAAGAAATTTATAAGAAATTATAAGAAATTTATAAGAAAACCATTTGAAGTCTTAGCATTATTTTTTTTCTTACTTTATTTTTTAACTCTACATTCAGTGGTGAATTTTCTCCTGTATTAGTTACCTATCAAATATTTTTTTTAGCAATGACAGAGAATGTTCTCATATTTTAATTAATTATAATTTACTTTTATTTATTAATTATAATGTCCTTTGTGGTGCAGTGGATATTGGCTTGCAATAAGGAATTGGAGAGTCAAGTTCAAATTCCAGTTGAATTCTTTGACTTTGCAAGTCTCTGTTTTTGCCTCAAAGCAAATTTAAATAAATATACCTTCTCTCAGAAAGAAAAGTGATATTTAAAAATAATCTGAATTTACATGTGGACTATTATCCTCATCACTGTTGTTGTCTTCCCACCTGCAACAAGTATATGTTGATCTGGACAATCTACAGGGAATTTCAAACTGAACCCTTTACTGAATGTACAGGGGATAGATTGTTCTCATTCCACTGCTCATATCTAAGGATATCTCATCTTGTTCTTTATCTAGACAGGGGTTAGTGAAACAAGAACTATGTACCCCAGTAAATCTAGTAAAGGGCCTAGTTTGAAATTATCTGTATCTTATCCAGAGTGGACAACAACCGAAATACTATGGTAACGATAACAAAGATGAAGAAAATAGTCCACATGTAAATTATATGTGTTTACACTATTTATATTGTCCAGATTGTTGTCCCCATCTTTACTGTATTCACAACATTTTAGCTGTTGTAAGCTCCAGCCTTCTTCAAGTAACATATGATGGAAATTCAAATTAAACACTTTTATTCCACTGGAGTAGAGACTTTCCCGCTCCACTTGCTATGCATTTTCTGGATATCACACTTTCAGTTATCTCCCTTAAGAAAAATATTAATCTGTTGCATCTCCCTCTAACTACTAACTCCTTTCATACAATCTTATTAAAAAAGTTATTGTTCATCTTGGCCTGTGAGTTTTAAATTTTCCAAGCCTTCTGTCTTTATTAAACATCCCCAAAATATTCAACTGTCATTTCTAATTCAAATTACAAGTTTTTTTTGCTTCCATTTTTATTCAAATTTACTCACATGCTTTATGGTATTCTCAATATCCTTCTGTAGAACCATATTGCTGCTGCCTTAGGTCTACTGCTTATATTTTGAGATTGTCCAGCATTTACTGCCACATAAAATAACATAGCAGTTCAGAATTCTTTTGCTTCCAATGAAATTTTCCTGTTTCTTAAAACTTTCCTTAGATTTGGAAAGACACCTTTGACTATTCCAATAGACATTTAGATTTTGATGTTATATTTGGTTCTATGTTAAAACACTCCTCGTACAGTTCAATTTCTGTACTTACTTAATTTTAACATTGTCAATTTGGAACCAACATCTTGGCCTTTTACCTCTTGCCATGTAATTTATCTTCTTACAATAACATTTTTACTATAAATTTGATTTTGATAAAATAATTTATTGACCTAAAAATGGCTAATTATGACTTTCTGCACTCATGTTATTCCCCAACATGTGGCCTCTTAAATTTTTTATATTCCTACACCAGGGTGTTATCAAGAGGGAAATCTATCAGCTGCTCTGCAATATCAAAAAACGTCATTGATGGATGTCATCATGGATAAGATGGTTGACCTGAACAAGAAACACTTGATTTTGGTATGCAATCAGAAACTATGAAACTTTAAACTCAACTTTGACAACAAGTGGAATTTGTACTATAGGGAAATTGAAGAATTATAAACCCTCTAACATTTAAATATTAGGTACTTCTACTAATTTGCTCCCCAAAAAACAGCATAGCATGATGTTAAAAGAGTTCAAACTTAACAAAACAAAGTTTTATCATCAAAGATTATTATCATTTTTTAAAATTTTCTTAATCCTTTCTAACACATTTGAAATTTTGGTTAAAATTTTTTTTTTGTCAATGATCCACCCTATGTTTATTTAATGATACTACTATGGCAAACAAAATATTATACAAGGTGGGCATGAGCACCTCGAGGTGGTGCAATGGTTAGCAAGGTTGTCTCGCTAGAACCATTGCAATTCAGTAGTGAGTTCGATCCTCACTGGGCGCTCCATACTTTTGGCCTTGTGCCATATCTAAGCTGCGCTTAGTAAATAATTATACAAGGTGGGCACCTCAAGGTGGTGTAATGGTTAGCAAGATTAACTTGCCAGAAACATTGCAATTGAGTAGTGAGTTCAATCCTCACTGAGTGTCCCTTACTTTCAGCCTTGTGCCACATCTAAGCGGCGCTTAGAAAATTACCATAATAGTATGCAAGGCAATTTTTTTTGTATTAAAAGACATAATAATTGGGAAATTCTTACAAAAATCAACTGCATGTTTTTAATCAAACTTTCAGAAGTTATTCACAAATAAATAAAGTTATTTAAGCAATTATTATTTTTGGAAAATCTCAGTAAGAATATTTTTTTTTTATACTCGTAATCCACCACCTCTAATTACTTGCATGAAACTTCTAGAAATTCATTATATATCACAATTTTGATTTTTTAATTAAATGCAGGACCCATGGAGAATGTTAATCATGTAATTAAAGAAAAAAAATAGTGAAATAAAAACTGCATTAAAACTACACCATTTTTAATTTAGATAAAATTTTAATTGATTTTATAGGTAATATAATTTAATATTATATTCTGAAAAAAAAAATTTGAGAAATGATGAATTTTTATAAGAATTGTTTTCATTGTTTTCTTTGCTAAATATGATAAATCATAAAGATTAAAACATCTTATAAGAGATTTGTCATTAAAAAGTAATGTTTCAATGTTTGTTTCACTTATACAATGTTCACTCGGATTATGTTATTTTTTTCGTCACCATACTTCCAGATATGTAAACTGATTAATAACAGCTGTTATCGCCTCTTTGAAAGGTAAACAAGTTAGACCTTTCTGATTAAGACATACTTTTATACAAAATTTCACGTCATATGCAAGAAATATTAGTTTCAAATCAGATTAATTGAACATTAAATTTGCTAATTTTCCAGAAATATTGTGTTACAAATGTATATTTTACTTTTCTAGATTTTTAAAACCAAAAATTCACTTTTGTTTACATATGTGTTAATAACTCAAAAATGGCTGAAAAACTGAAAAAAGTTTTGAAAAATCTTAAATTTTTAGATGCCATGCCAATCAATTTCTGTTGAAAATACACTAGAGTATTTTGCTTACTGGAAACAGTAAATTTAATCATTTAGCTTTCAATTGAAGTGAAAAGAAAAGCTTCAAGAAAGCTTGTTTATGTCTAAAATTCAATTTAAAATTTAGATATTGAAAATGAGTGAAAGTACTTATTATATCTACAAAAATACTCATAAAAAAATAAAACATAGGATTAACAAAACAAGTATTAAAATATTATCTGATTTTTATGTGGAGATGATGACATGGGAGACAGTAATACATAGTAAAATTGTGAATTTCTGGTCAAATGATGCAAAGTTATCATTTGTTAATAAACTGAAACATACAGTATCTCAAAAGTTTTGTTCCAGAAACTACTGGCAGCTCTGCAAATGTGTGCAAACCTTTTAATCAATTTAATCATTAATGAATTAAATTTATATTAAATCTTCATTTTTCATTTTCAAGTCTATTTGAAATGTTTCCTATTTCTGAGATGAGATACTGTGACTATTAATACTGTTTAGTCTGTCGTCATCTTGTCACAACATTTCAGCCATTGTATGTTCCGGCCTTCTTCAGTGATATATGCTGGAACCTTGAACCAAACAATTTATTTCTTCCGCTGGGGTACATTGTTCTTGTCATGTTTTTCTGTTTTCCCTAATTACGATAATTTTAATCTGTTCAAGTCCTGGGTTAACTCTTATCTTCCCAACCTATAACCTCTACCTTAAGAGGCTCTCATCTTTGTAAATGGTAAATCTCACAATAAAAATATTGTCACTTCTAAAGCTGTATAAAAACCATCCCTAATGCTAAAGACAATTTTATTAAATAAAAGTTTTCTACTTTTCTAAATATACAGGTAAAAAAATGTTTGAAAATATCCTATTTTTTTCTGTTGTGTGTTTTTCATTATAACTTGGATTTACCAAAAATGGAGAAATTATCTTTAAAACTTTCAGAATTTATTCAGTAATTTATTCAGTAATTCATTGGGATTTGTATTTAAAGGCAGGGTCCCCAAGTCCTACTCTGTTATTTAACCCATAACTCGAGGCAAGGGGCGGATTAATACCTTTCCCAAGGGTACCAGTGCTTAAGTGAATGCAGAGTATTCAACTGGAATTCGAACTCAGCTCACAAATTTCTCTTTCTGAGTCGATATCCACTACACCACAAGGCACATCCATCACTAAATGCTTACAGCACCTGGTATTCTCAAGCGGTCACCCATCTAAGTACTGACCAAGCTCAACGTTGATTAACTTTGGTGATCAAGTGAGAAATGGTGTATTCAACGTGATATGGCCGTAAGCAAAAATATAAGAAACTAAGAAGAGGAAAAAGTAGGATGATAAAAACTTGAAAATTATAACTTGCCATGATGTGATGGATTGTAAAATATAAGTAGAAAAAATATATATAATAACGTAGAAGGTCTAATGAAGAGTCCTACCTGATGATTGGGTTCTATAGCCTTGGTCGGCAACCAGTCTACCGCAGAAAGCAATAGCAACCTACTGCGGAATAATCTCCTGCCCAGTCAGTCATGTCTCTTTCGAGACATGATCACCCAAGTGTGTATCACGTATGGCACTTGACTGACTGATCATTTATATAGAACTACCACCAGGGTAGATGAATAAGCTGTGTTATGAAATGTAAAGTGTTATTTTATTTATACTTGGGTTCTATTCAAGCTGACCTATTTTATAGATGCTATATACAAATTAAACAAAATCTGAAAACCAAAGCACTTTTGATCCTAAGAATTTTTAAAAGAATGATTCTCAAATGGTATACTAAAAAAAAAGAAAAGAAAAAAAAAACAATCCAAAAATTTATTTGACTTTAAGGATTTTTCACCAAATTCTTTTTTACAGCTATCACAATAACAAAAAAAAAAAAAAGAAAAAAACAGGGTCACTTTAAAAGAATATATAAATACATGCAAAAATATAAGAAACTAAGACGAAGAAGACGATGGATGATAAAAACTTTAAAATTATAACTTGCCATGATGTGATGAATTGTAAAATATAAGTAGAAAGAAAATATATAATAACGTAAAAGGTCTAATGAAGAGTCCTACCTGATGAGCAACTGCTGTAAGTGACATCATCTGCCCCAGGGTGGGAGTTCTGCAGCACAGCTTTGTAGCCCATGCTGATGTGATTTTCTTTGTTAACAATCATCACAGCAACACATTTATTCCTAGATTACTGACTAGGTGTTTCTGGTTCAGTAAATATGTTATTCAAAGTGACAAAAATTCATATATATAAGTAGTGACCCTGGATTCACACAGAATGTACAAAACATTCTTTTTATATGAAGTCTTAATTTTACCACTGAAAAATCCTTCTAAGCATTAAATGACTAGCATCATTAACTGCATCTTTATGTACACAAAATGTATTAAATTTCATATGAAACTACCTTCAGGGAATATGTACAAACTGTGTTATAAAATGTAAAGGAATATCATGATCATTTCCAAACTGCAGAATTTTATAGATGCTATATACAAATATCGGCTCAGAACGAGAAATCGAGAAGCCGAGTTTGAATTCCAGTCGAATGCATTGCATTCACTTATGCGCAAATACCCTTGGGAAAGGTATTAATCTGTCTCTTCCTTCCAGTTATGGGTTAAATAACAGGAGAGATTAGGTTCTATAGCCTTGGCTGGCAACCAGTCTACTGTAGAAAGCAATGGCAACCTACTGCGGGATAATCTTCTCTTTCGAGACATGATCGCCCAAGTGTGTTTCACGTATGGCACTTAACTGACTGATATACAAATTAAATAGCCTGTAATCCAAAATCAGAAAAAAACCTGAAAACTGAAGTGCTTCTGGGCACAAAAACTTTGGATAAATGATTCTTAACCCACATATTAAAATAACAGATTAAAAATTTTATTTTGTTGCAAAGTTTTTTTTCTTCAAATTCTTTTTTTGGGCCATAAAAAACAAAAACAAATAGAACAAAACTGTCTAACCAATTGTTGTGCCATCCTCTTCCCAGCCAATTGAAAACAAAAACAAATATTTCACTTTTCATATATTTATTTGCTTTTGTTTATATGGCTATAAAAAAAAGGAAAACTATATGAAACAAAGGAGAAGAGAATGGATGGATAAAATTTTAAAATTATTACTTGCCACGATGTGCTATACTGAAAAATATAAGAACTTTTTTCACATCACTCCAAGTTATACAAAATAGAAATTATATATATAAAGACAGAAAATCTAAGCAAGAGCCAACAACCTACCACGGTTTCCCAATTTTTCTGACAAGCCGTAAGGCAAAACCATGTTAGATTGTTGGCTCCTGCTTAGATTTTCTGTCTTTGTTTGCTCTACTTTCATATTGAGCACTTTAGTGTTAGGGTTTTCATCTTGGGGTTTTTTTCTTTCTTACGAGTGCTTGACTTTTTGTTTATGTACTTCGTTTGTTTCTTTTTTTACTTCCCCTTCTTTTCCCTCCGAGTTTGTTCTAGGTGGGCTGTACAAGACAGTTTAAATTATAGCTTAATTAATAATAGTTTCGGCAGAGTTAGTTCTGTTACTATTGGTATTGTTATTACTATAGTTAATATTATTATTATATATATATATTTTTTCTAAACATATACTATTAAATATAAGAGACAATGAATGTCTATTATGTTTAATCATGAGCCGTTCTAAACGTCATATTTTGGCTTTAATTTCATTTGAAAATAAAGACAAAAATTCTCCAACATTTGGATAATTTTTTATTAATTTGGTTCTAAGCTTTCGGCTCACATGAGCCATCTTCAGAAAGGTTATTAAGACGGTAATACAGTAACATCCACTATCACTGACGATTTTATTTTGTGTTGACATAAAACTCCGCTGGGCAACGGCAATAGTTACTGTATTACCGTCTTAATAACCTCTCTGAAGATAGCTCGTGTGAGCCGAAAGCTTAGAAACAAATTAATAAAAAATTATCCAAATGTTGGAGAATTTTTGTCTTTATTTTCAACTGAAATTAAAACCAAAATATGACGTTTAGAACGGCTCATGAATAAACATAATAGACAGTCATTGTCTCTTATATTTAACAGTATATGTTTAGAAAATTATTTGCTGCCTCGATACACTATACACACACACACACATACACACATATATATATATAAAAGCCATTTTAGTTATTTCTTTTTGTTATACTTTTTTCCAATGCACTGGTTTATGGGAATTTTTCTATTATCTTTGCTTTGCTCCCACTTTTGTCTTTATTCATATATACTTTCAAAATGTAGATTTTTACAGTCCCAATAACTGGCCTGATTATTTAACTTATTTATTTGAGATAATTTTTATTAGAGGTTAATTAAATGAGAAATTTCATCTTCTTAGAAAATATATCTATAAACTAAGGTTGCTATTATTAATTTTGTTGGGATTGTAAATGATTTTAAACTAATAAATTTTCAAAATTGTTTTACATTCTAAGATTAAACATTTGTATATTAAAAATATAACATTTTCCAATATCTTAGGTTGAAATGAAACTTTATAATACTTAAGTGAACCTCAAAGAGAGCGTTTACATATTTATACAGATTTACTCAAGTCCAAGATCCTGATAGAAAATGACACTGTTCAATTGGACAGGTTGGGGTGCTTTAAATTGTTGTCTTTAATCAATCCAGTTGATAACATCATCAGGTTGAATTTGTCTGATTTTGTGAAAGGAGCCTGTAACTTTCACTTCCAATAGTCATGCAGCATCACCGTCTTTAGATGCAAAACTGTTTTTAGAGTGGTTTTTCATTGTCATTAGGGTGTTTTTTTTTAACTCCATAGTGGTGCAGTGGATATCGATTTGAACAAGAAACTTACATAAACATAACCTTCGGAAAGGTATGGTAGGATTCTGATATTAATGGCATTTGCCTTCATAAAGCTAAATTAAAAAAAAGGTTAGTTCTTATATTGAGTTGACCAATAAAATGACTAAGCAGATACGAAAACATAGCATTTCAATATTTATGTGATTTACATTGTTCAGATTGTTGTCTCCATCTTTATTGTAATATTCACAACATTTCTACCGTTGTACACCTGGGCCTTCTTCAGGTGAAATAAACCTGAATTTTAAACTAAACCATTTATTTAGTTCACTGGGGTAGATTGTTCTCATTCCACATGCCACGCTTTTCTGGACATCTCCCTTTCTGTTATCTTCCTATAGTAACTCAACTCTCCAAGTTTTTGTTTTCTTCTGCTGTAGCCAAGTATTGAACTCATGATTCTCTGCTTCAAGTCACTGGATTACTTCAACCAACACTTTTATCCAATGGGCCATGGGTTCTTGATTTTTGTGTAAAAGGGAAATAGCCGAAACTAAGATATCTAGATTGTGGAACTGGTTCAGTCAAAATTCTAGCATATATCACTTGAAGAAGGCTGAAGTATACAACACTTGAAATGTTGTGAGTGTGAATTCAGGGAAAACTAAATTCATGACTTTGCAAGTCACTGTTTTTGCCTCAAAGCAAATTTAAATAAATATACCTTCTCTCAGAAAGAAAAGTGATATTTAAAAATAATCTGAATTTACATGTGGACTATTATCCTCATCACTGTTGTTGTCTTCCCACCTGCAACAAGTATATATTGAGCTGGACAATCTACAGGGAATTTCAAACTGAACCCTTTACTGAATGTACAGGGGATAGATTGTTATCATTCCACTGCTCATATCTAAGGATATCTCATCTTGTTCTTTATCTAGACAGGGGTTAGTGAAACAAGAACTATGTACCCCAGTAAATCTAGTAAAGGGCCTAGTTTGAAATTATCTGTATCTTATCCAGAGTGGACAACAACCGAAATACTATGGTAACCAAAGACGAAGAAAATAGTCCACATGTAAATTATGTGTTTACAGTATTTATATTGTCCAGATTGTTGTCTCCATCTTTACTGTATTCACGACATTTTAGCTGTTGTACACGACATTTTAGCTCCAAGTTTTTGTTTACCTTTACTGTGGCCAGGTATTGAACTCATGACATTAGAATAGTTCAATCAATACATCTATCCATTAGGCCATGTATCCTTGATTATTGTGTAATCAAAGGAAATAACTTTTCATCTCTTGGCTAGCACAATCAAAATTTGGGGGACTAAATAAAGGATATGGTATGGGATTCCAACGTATATCATCTGAAGAAGTCTGCAGCGTACAATGGCCGAAAGATTGAGTGTGACATTAAAGATGAGGGCCACACTCCAAACAATATAAACAGTGGAAAGAGTTACATTGCCTCATATCAGAGATATAGGTAAGTTACCTTGAGCATACAAAATCTGAAATACTAAGATAAGGAAAATAATCTACATGTAAATTATGTAAATGATAACTCCCCATTCCAGAAATTGCAAATATAACTTTGATACAAAAATTTACATAATCTAACATGTTTTTATTTCAGTATGTGTTCTTGTATGCTGCAGTAAATCTGTTTTGAATGAAAAGGAAGAGTTACAATCACTACAAGGAAATGGTTTCTCTCCATTGTGTATTTGCATATGGTGCTGTAAATTTGATTTTTGTGGAAAAGATGATTCACAGATTTCACATTTATATGGTTTTTCTCCAGTGTGTGTTCGCATATGCTGCTGTAAATTTGATTTCTGTGGAAAAGACGATTCACAGATTTCACATTTATATGGTTTTTCTCCAGTGTGTGTTCGCATATGCTGTACCAAAGTTGACTGTCTTGAAAATGAAGATTCACAAATTTCGCAGTTGTATGGTTTCTCTCCAGTGTGAGACCGCATATGGTTCACCAAATAAAACTTGCGTGAAAATGAAGACCCACAACTGTCACAAGAATATGGTTTCTCTCCAGTATGTGTTCTCATATGTTGCACAAAATTTGATTTAAGTGCAAAGGTAGCACCACAAGTTTCACAAGAATATAGCTTTTCACCAGTGTGTGTTCTCATATGTAACACTAAAGTTGATTTTTGAGTAAAAGCAGACCCACATACTTCACAAGAATATGGTTTCTCACCAGTGTGCTTTCGAACATGACGTATTAAATCTGATTTTTTTACAAATGCATATCCACAGACTTCACAAGAATATGGTTTTTCTCCAGTGTGTCTCATCATATGTTGCAACATATTCGATTTCAGTGCAAAACAAGCTCCACATGTTTCACAAGAATATGGTTTCTCTCCAGTGTGTGTTCTCACATGTCGCACCAAGTTTGATCTTTCTGCAAAGGTAGATCCACATGTTTCACATGGATATTTCTTTCTAACCTGTGGTCTCCTATTCGGTCCTAAATTTGACATCTTTAGAAGTGTACAGACTTCACACAAATCATTTCTCTCGAGTATATATTTACATATGCTTTAAAGAATGTGATTTATTGAAAAAGATTTAAACTTTTGCATGGATACTTTTTCCACTGTTTATTCACATATGTAATGCCAAAAGTGTTTTCTATACAAATGAAAATTGGCACTTTTTAAAAAAAATGTGATTGCTGACCAGTGTTTTTCTTTTTAAATATTTTAGAAATGTTAGTCACAGCCTTTGGAGGAATATTTTCAGCATTTATTCCCATTTATCTGATAGGAAGTAAACATTTTCATTTCACTTCAGTCATAAGAAATGATTTTTATTTATATAGGCTTTTTACATCCAGAATACCTGTGAATCAAAAAGAAAAATATATTAATAGAAACATTGATTCTTTGGAAATGTTTAACTTCTGTACACCCTCTCCAAAGAGTGTGTCAAAAGGAGGGTAATTCCTTTAACACTGCGATAATTGTATACACTTTTGACTCCCTCTGCAATGATTATTTACAAGATTATAAAAGTAGATTAATCAAGTACAATACAATATTTATTATTTACCTTTAATAAAGACTTATTATTCCCCATTTTATAAAAAATCAATTTATAAAGAAGTTTCTTTAATTTAAAATGTAGATAAGAAAAAGAGATGCTATCAACCTATTTTACCATATTTATATGACAAGAGTAAATAAAAGAAACAAAGCATTATTTCAAAATTTATAATTACTGTTGTCATTATGTGTTTAAATTTTCTGCCCATATAAATTTATTAATAAAACTTTTTTCATATTTGTTTCTTTAAAAAATGATAATAGGTTTTTCATAGTGAAATGATTTTTTGACATTCATAATAATTTCTGTTAAAGGAAAATACTATTCTTAAACAGATTTTAAAATTAACTACAAATGTGCTTAAAATGTGCTTTCCTGGCATTTTTTTGGCAAAATGTCTAGTAAAATCAAGCTGTCTGGCAATGCCAGAATCAAAACTCAGTTGTATACAGAGATACGTCAAAAACATTGTCAGGACACATTGAATATAACATAAATAAAATGAAAATATGGGATTTTAGAAAAAGGTGAATGCAAGAGTGAGGGATAGGGATAAACAAACCACAGACTCTGTTCAACCTTACACCTGCTAGACACAGGACTCCATAAAAGCTGAAGGTCAGGACAACTTACAGTCCACACAACACTTCTACAGAAATCCACACCATTTTTTAAGAACTCCTTGTGTTAGCCCCCAAGACCAAAACTTAGAAATTTAAATTACTACTAAAATATGCTGTGAGCTCCAAAAGGGGATCCCACTGTGATTTGATCATAACAATAAGTGGAAATGTTAAAACCACAGTATAATACAAATCCTATATAAACCAAATAGTTACATTTTTTAATCGAGTTAATTCTTTGTTTCAAAAAATTCTTTCTTGTGTAGCTCCTCAACATCAATATGCTCTTCATTTCAGTTTATTTCATCAGCAATTTTCTCACCCTGAGATCAAAAACACAACATGGCAGGAGTGAATGGTCATGAAGTAAACAAACACTATCTAGATTGTGTTGAACCATGCTTATCATGATACCAGTGACAAACCAGCAACATGTTAACTGAGGAGTCAGCTAGATAGTAACCATGGTGATCAGAAGAAACCTGAAGATCAATGTGATGATAGAGGGGGTTACACATTAATTGGTTGTAAATTGGCAGGAAATAAAAATATGCAGAGTAACACTACTATGGAAATCTGTAAAGACATAAAACAACTAAATAATGTGTAATATTTGTTCTTAAAATTCAAAACAAAGAATTTTAAAACAAACATTATTGAAATGTATACAGTAATATCAGGGCTATGAGAAAAAACTGCTATTGAAGACAGCACTGTTTTGTAGGTATAAAGGTAAAACTTTGCCAAAATTTTCATTTTTGTACATTTAAAAAAATTGTATCATATAAGCATATTTTGCTTTTATACAAATTTTATAAATTTAGTTAGACAAACAAAGAAGGACCCTGAGACCCCTAATCAGCAATCCGCCAGTCAAGAGATTACAGGGTAGTGTGCACTGACAGTAACAGGGGTCTAATTTACTATGTAAATTTACTGTAAATTGTTCCTTCATACAGAATCAAAAACAAAATATAACATCTGCCAACTCACTTGAAAAGTAAAAAGGTTTCTTGATGAAATGCATTGATGAAAAAGTGTACACAAAATGCTTAGATCATGACATTTTTCCAAAAATGCAATTTCCTCAAAGCATCTGCAGAAGAATTACAAGTCATAGAAAAGCTAACCACTAAAAAAGCCAGAATTGCTGGAATAAAATTCCACAAAATGTATGTTGTAATGACACTCGAAATGACTCAACTAGAACTATCAAACCAAGAAGTGAAAATCAAAACAACAGTAAAAAACACAACAACCCATACAGCAACAGCAACTGGACATACGCTAAAAAACTGAGTTTAATAGAAAATCTTTTAGATATAAAGCTTTCCAATATATAATGAGAAGACCTTAGCTTTGGTTTAAAATTTCCTACCAGAATCTGTAAAGGAGACATATAAAACACTATAGTAAAACAACATGAGTCAAACAACTCTGAATTCACCAAAGGTTTTTTTCAAGGCATAATCACTGCTAATATAAAAACCAACAACAAAAATAGATTACAACTAAGTCATCTAAATGCACAAATCAGCCTGGCAAGAAATAAAGAAATCCATATCACTCTTTCTAATGAGGGAGTTAGGGATTGTGATTATAAACAAAAATGCAGACTTAAAAAAAATTCACTCACTACTCAAGGAAAATAACTACTTAAGGATACAAAAATTCAACAAGGAAATCAGGAAACAATTCATGCTAAAGACTCACACGATATCACTCTAGAAAGACAAAACTTTCTGGTCTTCCTGAGAACACACAAAACTAGTAACACTACGTACCTCATAATTTCAGGAATAGGCCCCACCCAACAAAGAGCCATAGCAAGAATTTTGACCCCATCTCCTTAGAAAAAGTACATCACACATAAAAAATTCTGGCAACTTTGTTAAAAAAACTTGTAGAACAATTACATTGTTAAGATAAGCCCTCAGTTGTAGAACAATCTGAGACCAGTTTATTTATTTTGTAAAAATACAAAATTGTGGCACAAGGCCAAAAAAGGGGTGGGTAGAGGGTGGTACTCACTATCCTATACCTAGCTAAACATTATTATGACCCAGTCACTCATTAACTCATTCACCACAAGAAACCGTCCATCACATAATTTTTAAAATAAAAATAAACAAATGTTAGTAAGACCCGCACAACCCACAAAAAAGAGTGGAACAATCTGAGACCAGAATAAATCCACCTTGAGAAAGAGAGCTATTTATGGTGCCCTGGAGCATCTCATTGTGCTCAATTGGGATAGTCCATTGCTTGGGCTGTGATTGGCTGCTGGTAAATGAGTGGAAGCATTTCTGTATAAATACTAGCTTGATTCCAGTCAGGGTTTGTATTGAATTACAACCTGCTTTATTTTTGTCTGCCAGCTGGGACCCTTACACCAGTAAGTGTTGCTATTCTATTGTTATTCTACAAAACTAAGTGAAACTAATATGACTGACAAATTCATTGCAAGTCTACATATAAAATCACTTTACACTAATGTCCATTTTGAAAATGCTTAAATCTCAAAAGCAAAGCATCTAACACGACCAATGATAAACACTTCCCCACGAATAGATAAAATAATACAAATCTGCCATCTCGTAACTATTCAATGCTATTTCACATTTAAGCACAATTTTTACAAACAAAAATTTTGATTGCCAATGTGACCATCTTTCAGTGGAGCGATGGCATGTATCTTCTTAAAATTTCTCGAATCAAGTTATTTCCAAAATATTGTTCCTCAACAACTTATGATATATTAATGATGCATTATTGATGTATTCCCTTGATATTAACTCATCAGATCTTGCAAATAAACTAAACAAAGTTGAATATACAACAGACTTATAGTTTGTTGTATATTCAAAATTGAATATACAACAGACCTACAGCCATTTCGTCAGTGGGGAAGTGGCTGTAGTCAAGCTGCCAAGTCAGTACCTATCACATTACTGATTCTCCTTTGTTCACCTCAGTGTTCTCGACAGGCTCCAAAGGAGAATCAGTAATGTGATAGGTACTGACTTGGCGGCTTGACTACAGCCACTTCCCCACCAACGAAATGTGGCCTCCCTTTGTCTGTTCTATAAATACTTTCATGGCTTCTGCTCGAACGAAGTTAAGTCACTGGTACTTCCTCAACCGGTGTTTACTCGTGCAACCAGATTGGCAACTGGGTCTCACCCATTCACAGTTAGGTTAGCCAAATGCAGACAATTCTACTCCTGCAGCTTCTTCTCTCGCACTTCCTGCCTGTGGAACTCGCTCCCATATTCTTGCTTTCCTGACGGCTACAACTTCCAGGAATTTAAATGCAATGTCAATACTCATCTATTAACCACTTGACTCTAGCTCTTTCCCCACCCCGTATATCCTTTCCTTTCTCTCCACCTTTGAAACTGTCATCACACCTGCATTCTCATCTTTCTATTGCTCCTTTCTAACTGGTTCTAATCTTTTTACACTTATGTAACCCCCTGCACATCAGTGGCATTACTGCCTTGCTCGGGGTGAAACGATTAAAAAAAAAAGAATTTACATGTGAAATGGAAGAAAACAATACTTTATTTTTCTTTACGTTGGCATAATCTTTATTAACTTCTGCATGAAAGTGCTTGGGATGCTTGCCCAGGATGCATAAACTGCTGCTGCACAAAGAGCCTCAAAGAGTTTCAAATTGCAATACAAGTTTATAAACCTTTGTTCAGTCAGTCACTTAAGTGCCATGCGCGATACATGCTTGGGCGATCATGTCTCGACAGAGACATGACTGACTGGGCAGAAGATTATCCCGCAGTAGAATGCCATTGCTTTCTGTGGTAGACTGGTTGCCGACCAAGGCTATAGAACCCAATCTGTCCTATTATTTAACCCATAACTGGAGGGAAGAGACGGATTAATACCTTTCCCAAGGGTATTTGCGCGTAAGTGAATGCAAGGAATTCAACTGGAATTCGAACTCGGTTCCCCGATTTCTCGTTCCGAGCCGATATCCACTGCGCCACAACACACATCTTTGTTATTCATCTCTAAATATTCTCAATTGGGTTTAGATCTGGAGAGTATGGTGGATGGCTCTGAAGCTAAATGTTGTTTATCATAAAAACACCTTTGACTCTTGAGTGTTGTGGATTGTAGCAAAGTCCTGATGGAAAATCCAAATTTTTATTACATACATGAGGGCCTACAGTAATTAGCAATGCTTTTCTTAACATGTCAATGTAACTAGCAGTTGTTTGATGACCTTTTACCCCTTGCAATTCAAAAGTTTCATTGTATGAAAATGAAGCCCAAACTATAATTCATCCTCTTCCACTGTGTTAAGAAATTTTTTGGGATATCTTTTGCATGCCAGTAACACTGAAAACAGTCCGGGCCATCAAGTTTGAATTCTTTCCTCAACTGAAAACAACACCTTTTTCCACTTATCTACATCCAAAATGCAATGATTCTAAGCAAACTGTAAATAGAAGGTTTTATGGAGAGGAAGGCCTCTGTCACCGTTTAATGTTCTTAATCTCTCATTTAAATGTTGCCAAATTGATCAAGAGCTGCATTCAGCATCTCTATTTGCTTTTATCAGATTTGTAATTAAGATAGATTCAATCTTAACTTCTTGCTTAATGCGTCTGTCTAGAGATGGGGCGATTTTATTTGGACAACCATTTGGTTTTTCAGAAGCATATGCATCTAGATTTTTAATTAAGTTAGCATTGACAGTTCTGCTATGGCCAATTTCATTTGCAATGGCTTACTGTGAAAGGCCATGTCTCTGAAGTTTCTTTACTTTGGCATAATCTTTATTAACTTCTGCATGAAGGTGCTTGGGATGCTTGCCCAGGATGCATAAACTGCTGCTGCACAAAAAGAGCCTCAAAGAGTTTCAAATTGCAATCCATGTTTATAAACCTTCGTCATTCATCTGTAAATATTCTGTATTGTTGGTAATATTTTTTCTTCATTAATGTATGGCTGGTAATATTTTTTCTTCATAAAACTATTGCTGGAATTTCACTATAAAAATTTACTTTTTATACTTTCCTAGTGTTTTGACTTCAGTTAGGTGGGGTAAACTATTTGCCCATAGTTTGGACCCAAACATGGGCTACCACCTCGAGCCAGGGTGAACCTGGGAACAATGGCAATTAAGAAGTGGTTCCATGCTCCCGGTTTTACATCTGGAGAGTATGGTGGATGGCTCTGAAGCTAAATGTTGTTTATCAAAAAACTCCTTTGACCCTTGAGTGTTGTGGATTGCAGCATTGTCCTGATGGAAAATCCAGTTTTCTCTACATACAGGGCCAACAGTAATTAGCAATGCCTTTCTTAACATATCCTGTAATTCAAGAGTTTCATTGTATAAAAATGAAACCCAGACTATAATAGATCCTCCTCCACTGTGTTGTGTTGAGAAAATATTTTTTGGGATATCTTTTGCACGGAGTAACACTGAAAACAACACTTCATTCCATTTATACACATCCCAAATTCAATAATCATAAGTAAATTGTAAATGTGAGGTCTTAAGGTGAGACCCCTTCAGTAGTTTCACATTCTTAATCCTTTTCTTATTTAAATGCTGTCAAATTTTTCAAGGACTGCATTCAGCATCTGTATTCACTTTTATCTGATTTAATGTTAGGCTTTAATCTGTCTTCACTTCTCATCTAATGTGTTTTCTTTGAGATGGGGATATTTTATTGGGATAACTACTTGATTTTTTAAAAACATATGTATCTAAATTTTTAATTAAGTTTGCAATGACAGTATCACTATGGCCAATTTCCTTTGGAATGGCTCGTGAAAGACCATGTTTTTAAAGTTCAACAATCCTGCCCTGCTGGAACTGTTAAAATTTTTGCTCTTAGCCATTTCAAAATCTGAAATTTAATGCTGGAAATAAGCTAAGTAGATGTCTACATGCCTGAAGCTATGAGCTTTTAAAATTTTTGTTCAGTAATTTTCTCTTTTCACATATGGTCTTATCTTCATGACCAAATGAAAAAAAATACTTTTTCAATGTTTAAATTAATCAATTAAAAGCTTAAAATTTTCATTTGTTTGCTGATATTTTCTAATGAAATGGAAATGTTTCACAAATATATTTTGATTAAGGTAACAGTATTTTATGTTTTTTTAACCATTTTGTATCTAGTCTTAAGATTTTGACTTGGAATGTGTGAAAGAAATGGATTGCAATTTAAAAATCTTTTCAAAAGGAATTTTTTTACATGTTGCAAATTTAAATTGTTTTAGAAAAAACAAAGATTTTATCTTTGGCATCTTTCTTAGTGTTATTTTTTGTTATAGCAGGATATGAGAACAGTCTAGGTACTTCCACTTTTAACTACATAGTAAAATAAAAAATTTAACTTTATATTTTCAGCAATTATATATTTTATAAATTTTAGTTAGTTTAGATTTATAGCCATACATTTGAATATGCTTTCTGAATAAATAAAATTAAAATAATATAAAACTTTTGAAATAATTTTACAATTAAATAAGAAAGAATGAAATTGAAATAACCGAACTAACTCAATTTATGAAATGTTATGCTAAGTAGGAATTTAACAGAATAAAAAATTTGTAATTTCAATGGTAGGATTAGCAAAGAAGCTACTGAAATGTACAACAAAAACAAACCAAACACAGGTTATAAAAATAGAAAAAGGAAAGCTTCTTCAATTTCTGTAAGGTACCTACAGAATGTGCGTTGAGGTGGTGCAGTGGATATAGACTTGGAACGACAAATCGGGAAGCTGAGTTCGAATTCTAGTTGAATTCATTGCATTCACTTACACACAAATACCCTTGGGAAAGGTATTAATCCATCTCTTCCCTTCAGTTATGGATTAAATTATAGGACAGATTGGGTTTTATAGCCTTGGCTGGCAACCAGTCTACTGTAGAAAGCAATGGCAACCTACTGCAGGATAATCTACTGCTCAGTCAGTCATGTCTCTTTCAAGACATGATTGCCCAAAGCGTGTATCACATATGGCAACTTAACTGACTGACCTTACAGTCACAATTAATGTAAAAAATGATGAAACTAGGAAGTCAATTACTTTAAATTTTGAAAGCAGGATTTGGGATGCCTGTTATTGAGTTATACAGAAATACGTGGAAATTTAAAAATAATTGGGCACTGAATATCAATATTCATTATATAGATTTTTTTCCTGTAAGGAGGACAACCCTTGAATAAGTGACCCTTTAATGATAAATATCATGTACAGCCACCCATACAAATAAAATACAAGTAATCAGCATATGCACAATTGAAATGATTTAATTATTTTAAAAATCATTTTAAGCTTTTCAATTTTTGATCAGTAAATATAGTCTTGGAGCTTTAATTTAACAACCTAGCATTAAAGATTGAGGAGGAAATTTTAAAACTTTATAAATTATTATAATAAAAAATAATAAAAATGAAAAGGTTTCTTGTAAAAATTTATTATTCATTGAATTTTTTTTTTTTCAGACTGTGATATTGTTCATAAAATGAATTAAAACTTTATCTAAATAAAAAATAGCATAGTTTTATTGCATTTTTGTTTTCACAATTTAGAGCAGATTTTTTAAAAATGGGCTAATTTTGAAGAAAAAAAAGACAGTTGATTAGAATTTCTCAGTGACACCTGAATTTTTAATTATTAATATTATGGGGAAACAATAGCGAATTTCTAGACATTCTCAGAAATTAACTGGTGGGGGGATGGGGGTAATATATGTGAAAAAAAAAAAAAGAATTTACCAAGACTTTCCAAAATCAATTATTTCAAAAAGTCCTCAAATTTTCATCAAAATCCGACCATTATTTGACTTTTGCAAGAATTTCCAAATTAAATGTTTTTCACTGGCAAAAAAGTGACTTGAAAAATTTGTTTGTCGTAATGAACCCTTGTAAAAATTGCGTCACTCACGGATAAAAAAAACAAGATTTTCTTCCCAAAATTCAAACGTGTTAGATTCTAACACAGTTAGAAAGAATTAAAAAAAAAACAAAAAAAAAACAAAAAAAAACCTTGATCTATTCTCTTAATAACAAACATTATTTTGCCAATAAATACTTTAATTACCCATTTTACCCCGATAGATCCTATTAAAAAAAAATTAATAGTCCGAATGTAAATTAAATAAAAATAAAATAAAATAAAATGCACTAAATTTTAGTTTTATTGAAATTCATTAATTTTCATTTTTTTCTTGTTTAAAAATATCATAAATTAAATAATTTTTTACGATATTTATACAAAGATTATGAAGGAAAAAGAGATTTTTGTCAAAAGTTAATCAATAAACAATTTCAAAAACAAAATAATTCTGCTTTTTATAACTAAAGATTTTTTTTCACACTTCTTTTCCACATTATTTTTTTGTAACTTTTTAACGCCAAGGTCGTTTTATTCTACGACCATTGAGAAACGTAAATAGAGACTGGCAAGCATTTATTTTTAATTTGGAGTCTTTGAAGTCACAGAAATTAAAAGAAAATAACTATTTTTAAAATTGAGAATGAGAATAAAAAATCCAGCTTAGAAATTTAGACAAGGACGTTAAAAAAAGGTTTTTAAAGTGCCAGTCTCTAAAAAAAATGAATTAACGGGAATGAAGAAAAATGGAACCACCCATTTAACCAGCTTGGGTAAATTTAAAAACAAAGTATTCTTGTATTTTTAAGTTTTATTTGTGTGTGTGACACACGGAATTCAATTTGGCTGACCTCCTCCTTGGGCCTCAAAAATGCAGTAAGTAAAAGAATTTCACTGGTTTTAATCAGTGACAGTATATGGGTAACAAAAAAGATTTCATAAGAAAACACTTGCTGAGTTTTTAAAAACAAAGAAAATACAACACATTTTAAGAGTGTGGGGTCGATTTCAAAAATTAAATACGAACAGAGACCATTTAGAAAGAAACACCTTTTCTGTAGTGTCCACGAAAACTGTTTTTAAAAGGTTATTTTTTTTTTTTTTTTTTAGTATTAATTATTATCTCAAAGGAAAGGAATTCCTGACATGACTTCTTGAGGATTTAAAATAAAAAAATCTAGCTTCATTATTTTTTGTTTTGACCTGGGGTTTTTTTTTTTTTCAGTATTTTAAGAATTTTTTTTTAATAGTTTCTTTAAAAATTTAAGACAAGAACAAAATAAAAAATTAATGAGCCACAAAGAAAAAAAAACACACAAAAAGAAAAAAAAAAGAAGGATTTTACCAGGAAAAAGGCACCTCGGAAAATTATTATATAAATCACCAAGCGACAATAGAACTACTTCGCAAGATTGTCTTGAAACGCAAATTCGGCAATTTCCGGCAGTTTCCGAAAATCGGCCGAATAATTCATCGGGTATTTTTCTTTACTTAAAAATCTATACTAGAAGAGTTAAAACAAAAACAAAACAAAAAACTCAACCCTTCTTTAATTTATTTTATTCAAATATTTATTTTTGAAAAATATTTTCTCGCGGATTTGTATTGTTCGTCGTTCTATTATTTTCTTATTTGCTTTCTTAAAACTGTATGAAAAAATGTCTATTTATTTATCAACTAAAAACAACCCCAAGCCAAGAATTAATAACGCATTCAATTAATGAATTTAAATACATGTTTGTGAGGAAATGGGGATTTTCTAAGTGTTGTTTAGAAGTTGAACAATGTCAAAAAATGGAGCACCTGGCGAGAAATGAACTCATTACTCAATTCTAATTGATCTAGTGAGACAGTCAGTCAGTTAAAGTGCCATACGTGAAACACGCTTGGGCGATCATGTCTCGAAAGAGACATGACTGACTGGGCAGAGGATTATCCAGCAGTAGGTTGCCATTGCTTTCTGCAGTAGACTGGTTGCCGGCCAAGGCTATAGAACCCAATCTGTCCTGCTATTTAACCCATAACTGCTTAAATAGGCGTGCTAGATGAGCGGGAAAAATTGGATTTTAACATGTGCACATTGGATGACCAGTTAAGATTAACCGATCACTGTCTGCTAACGTGGTGTGTCCCACGGATGAAAACACACATGTTGTTTTGGTGTGTAGGTGTGAACATAATGTTTTACCTGCTGTTGAATATAACATGTTGAATTACGTGTCAAGATGTGAACATAGTGATGCTCCACAATACTACAAATAGGTGCTGCTTTTTAAGAGTTCGAATTATTAACAGTAATTAATATCAAATTTTTTTTATGGGGACATATTTTCAAATTTTTAAGAAAAGCATTTTAATTATGTTATTTTCTTGTTCACTTTTTTGTTTTAACTCAAGATAGTAGTGAATTTCCTTCAAATATTTTAGCAATAACAAAGAATGTTCTCATATTTTAATTAATTAGAATTTTTATTGATTATTTATCATTAGGGGTGTGCATTGTGGTGCAGTGGATATCGACTTGGAACGACAAATCAGGGAACCGAGTTTGAATTCCATTTGAATTCCTTGCATTCATTTACGCACAAATACCCTTGGGAAAGGTATTATTCTGTCTCTTCCCTCCAGTTATGGGTTGAATAATAGGACAGATTTGGTTCTATAGCCTTGGCTGGCAACCAGTCTACCACAGAAATCAATGGCAACCTACTGTGGGATAATCTTCTGCCCAGTCAGTCATGCTTCTTTCGAGACATGATTGCCCAAAGCATGTATCACGTATGGCACTTAACTGACTGATCATTAATGTCCTTTGTGTTGCAGTGGATACTGAGAAATAAGAGAGCCAAGTACCCTTGGTAAAGGTATTAATGTGTCTGTTCTCCCTCCAACTATGGATTAAATAGCACTATGGATTGGGTTCTATAGCATTGGTTTGCAACCAGTCTACCACAGAAAGTAATGGAAATCAATTTTGGAAAAATCTTCCAAATGTGTATCATGTATGGCACTTAACTGACTGACTGACTGACTGTCATTAAACTAAAATTTGATAAATTGTTCACATTGATATACGGTCTAAAATACAGAGGAGAGAAAGGCAACAAGGAGAGAGGATGGCATCGTGCTCATGAGTGGGTGATGACTATGGAGTATAGCATTTATAGTAAATGCTATCATCATCATCATCATTTATCCATCACACCCAATGGTGCATAGGGCAGTGTCCCTAATTAGTGTCCCTAATTCAAACTATTTTATAAACATGATAACGTTTTACTTCTATGTTCTATACCTCTTCATGATGTGCTTGACACAACTCTCCACAACTTCCCATCCTATATAGCTATATAGGATGCTTTTTCACAATCCCTCCCACTCCTTCCATCATTTCACACAATCTTATTAAATAGATTACTGTTCATCTTGTCCTGTGAGTATTTAATTCTCCAAGCTTTCTATCTTTATTAAACACCCCCAAAATATTCACCTGTCTCCAAATTCAAATTACAAGTGTTCTTTTTGCTTCCATTTTCATTCAAATTTGCTCACATGCTCTATGGTATTCCCAATATCCTTCTGTAGAACCATATCATTGTTGCCTGAAGTCTTCTCTTCATGTCTTGAGATTGTCCAGCATTTACTGCCACATAAAAGAACTCTTTTGTTTCCAATGAAATTTTCCTGTTTCTAAATACTTTGCTTAGATTTGGAAAGGAACCTTTAACTATTTCAATGTGCCTTTAGATTTTGAGGTCAAATTTTCTGTTCTAGTTATAACACACCTCGGATAATTCAATTTCTGTTCTTACTTGATTTTGACATTATCAATTGGGAACTAACATCATGGGTTGTTTCCTCTTGCCAAGTGTCATATAATTTGTTTTCTTACAATAGCCTTTTTACTACAAATTTGATTTTGATGAAATAAAAATATTCACCTCAAAATGGTTAATTATAAATTTTTGCACTCATGTTATTCCCCAACATGTGGTGTCCAGAATTTTTTAATTTAATAATTCTACACTCGGGTGTTATCAAGTGTTATCAAGTGGGAAACCAATCACCTGCTCTACGATATCAAAATTGTCATGGACAGCCATCATCATGGATTAGGTGGCTAACCTGAACAAGAAGCACTTGATTCTGTTATGCAATCAGACATTATGTGACCTTAAACTCAACCCTGTCTTCAAGTGGAGCTCATACTACAGGGGAGTTAAATAATTATAAACCCTCTAACATTTATACACACAGATACTCATAAAAAAAGAGAAACATGGAAATAAAAAGCAAGTATTATATATTATCTGATTTTTATGTGGTGTTGATGACATCGGAGACAGTAATACATCATAAAATTGTAAGTTTCTGGTTAAATGATGCAAAGTTATCATTGGTTAATAAACTGAAACAACATAGAGTTTTGTTCCAGAAACTACTGGCAGCTCTGCAAATGTGTGCCGAACAACAGCAAACCTTTTAATCAATTTAATCATTAATGAATTAAATTTATATTAAATCTTCATTTTTCATTTTCAAGTCTATTTGAAATGTTTCCTATTTCTGAGATGAGATACTGTGACTATTAATACTGTTTAGTCTGTTGTCCTCTTTATTGTCACATTCAGAACATTTCAGCCATTGTATGTTCCGGCCTTCTTCAGTGTTATATGGTGGAATCTTGAAACAAACAATTTATTTTGTCAACCGAATTAGATTGTTCTTGTGTTTTGTTTTTCTGTTTTCCCTAATTATTATAATCTTAACCTGTTCAAGTTCAGGGTTAACTGCTATCTTTCCGACACATAAACCTCTACCTCAAGAGGCTCTCACCTTCATAAATGGTGAATCTCACAATAAAAAAAATTGTCACTTCCAAGGCTGTATCAAAACCATCCTCAATGCTAAAGACAATTTTATTAAATAAAAGTTTTCTACTTTTCTAAATTTAACAGGTAAAAAATTTTTTGAAAATATCCTAATTTTTTCTTTATAACTTGGATTTACTAAAAATGGAGAAATTATATTTAAAATTTATTCAGTAATAAATTAGCTTTATATTAAATCTTCATTTGTCATTTTCAAGTTTGGCTGAAATTTTTTCATATTTCAGTATTTTAGGGATGACATATTTACATTGTTCAGACTGTTGTCCTTATCATTATTGTCATATACCTGATGTTTTCCACTGTTGTAAGCTCCAGCCTTCTTCAGGTGATATACGAAGTGATCTCTCAATTTAGCCCATGTGGTTAGAATGTTCTACTTATATGTAGCATCCCTTTTCTGGATATCTCAGTTTCAGTCAATTACCTTATTACTTATTCAACTAACCCAGGTTTTCACCGTCTCTGCTGTAATATAGCATAGACATGAATAGAACACGGGAAATGGTAATACAGAGTACTACAGAAAAACAATCATGTAATATGAGCTCCCATAAAAATAAAAAAAACGGTTATGGAGCCATTAGTTTTACAAGTTCCAAAACTTTATTCACTGATGTTCACAAGGATAATAGTCTTGGTTGAAATAATCCAGTGACTTGACCCAAAGCGTTACAGCAGTAAAAACAGAACCTTGGACAAATGAGATACTCATCTGAGACAACTGAATTATCTAGAAATAACATAGCACGTGAAAGTAGAACAAACTACCCCAGTGGACAAAATGAAGGGTTTGGTTTAAAATTCCAGTGCACATCAACTGAAGAAGACCAGAGCAGAAAATGGCTGAAATGTTCTTAATAGGACAATAAAGATGGGGACAAAATCTTTCATGGTATGTTCTCTCAATTTAACTTGTAAATTTTGAATGCTCCATATTAGAAAAATAAGTTTTATTTTTGCTAAAAGCTCATATTAAGGAATTTTTTTAAAGAAAATTCAAATACAGGTTCTGTATCCTTTATCTGAAATTCCAAACCCCAAAAATCTCCAAAATCCAAAAGGTTTTAAGATGCTAAGATAATTTTTCACAAATTTCAGAAACTGTTGTGAAGGTATCTAACTGGTGAGCTACTGCTGCACGTGGCCTTATCTGTGCTAGGTAGGAGTTCACCAGCCCAGCTACGTAGCCTATGTTGGTGACAGTTATTTGTTAGCAATCATCATGGTAACACTTTCATTCATGGATTACTTACCAGTCGTTTCTTGTCAATGTAAAGTTATGATTCAGAATGTCTAGAAGTCCAGCATTTATTTGTGTTTATAAGTCGTGATCAAATTTTTTTTGTAAATATACAGAAATAACAAAAATTATTTTTTACGGAACGTCTAAATTTTACCACTTAAAATCCATTCGAACAATGCATGACTAGTATCATAACCTGTATCTGTAAATACAGAAAATTTATTAAATTTTATGTAAAACTGCTTTTACGTTACATATCATTTATATGATATGTAAATTAAATAGCCTGTAATCCAAAATCAGAAAAAAACCTGAACACTGAAGTGCTTCTGGGCACAAAAACTTTGGATAAATGATTCTTAACCCACATATTAAAATAACAGATTAAAAATTTTATTTGGCTGCAAAGTTTTTTTTCTACAAATTCTTTTTTTTTTTTTGAGCCATAAAAAAAACAACAACATATAGAACAAAACTGTCTAACCAATTGTTGTTCCATCCTCTTCACAGCCAATTGAAAACAAAAACAAATATTTCACTTTTCATATTTAATATATTTATATATGTTTTGTCAGACAACAAGGAATGATAGCCAATTAGCCATTTCAGCTATTTCTTTTTATATTTTTCTGATACACCTGTTTACGGGAATTTTTCTATTTTTATCTTTGCTTTGCACCCATTCTGCCTAGATTCATATATACTTTTAAAATGTACATTTTTACAGCCCCAATAACCTGCCTGATTATTTAACTTATTTATTTTAAATAATTTTTATTATAGCAGTGATGCTGATAAGTACTTGTTCTGTGTTCCTGATGCATAAAAATATAAAAAGACACAAGAAAATCATATCCATGTGTCCCATGGATGCACCTCAATTTTTCCATAATAAAAAAAACGATATATATGAATTCCCAGATAAGTGGCAGAAATAGCTTTGTTGCATTTTGAATCAGAAATTTCCACCAAAATATCATGAGAGAATTTAACCATCTTTTTTGTGTGTATTTTTTATTTTACTATTTCAAGCTAACTGTTGTCTGCTCTCTTGGAAACTGGATGAAAATTTGTGAGAAGGTCAGTGAGATGAAAAAAATTAATTCTAATGGGGTACATCCCAAAATAAAAAGCCTGGTAAGTGATAATAATAAAGTTACAGAAAAAAATCACAGACAAAGTCATAAATAATCTACAGTGGCCAGTAATATATGATTTTTTGCTGTATTTTACTTTTATTTTACTTTTAACTTCATTTATTCTACAGAAGTTTAAAACTTGGCTTTGTTCTGAATAAATTCAAATTATTTTTTAAGTTTAAACATTTTAATGAAGTAGTTTTGTATGAAAACTTTAAACTAAATTCCTGCTTTATGCAATTAATTTTGCAATTATTTAGCTTTTGAAGCAATTTTTAAAACTTTTTTTAATATAAAAGTAGTAACTTTATAAAAATGTCTAAATTTAATTTTTGCAGAATGTTTAATGTTTAAAGTTTTGTAAATAAAGAAATTCATTGGAATATTATCAATAAAGCCTTAAATAATCTGATTTAAAAATAAATATTAAAAAACCATCAAATTTAATTTTTTGAGCAGGGAGCAGTTTCTTACACAAATTTAATGTAGAGATCAAACTCTTTTTAGTCATTTTTAAAAAACCAGTGTTTATATATTTATAACTTATTGGAATGAATTAAATTAATATAAATAAATTTACATTATTTGGGGATGCTCAGGCAAATTAACAGAAAAGATCCCAAAATAAACTAGTGGCCAGTAATATTTGATTGTTTGCTGTATTTTTTACTTAATTTATTCTACAGAAGTTTAAAACTTGGCTTTGCACTGAATAAATTAAAATGATGTTTTAAATTTAAACATTTTAATGAAGTAGTTTTGTATTAAAATTTAAATTAAATTCATGCTTTATGCAATTAGTTTAGCAATTATTTAGTTTTGAAGCAATTTTTAAAAACTATTCTAAATTTAATTTTTGCGGAATAAGACTCTTAAAATTTTGTAAATAAAGAAATTCATTGGAATATTATCAATTAAGCATTAAATTAAAAAGACTATCAAACTTAATTTTTTAAGCAGGATACAGTTTCTTACATTAGTTTACCATAGAAATGAAACTCTCTTTGGTCATTATTAAAAAAGTGTATATATAATTATAACTTATAGTGGTGAATTCAATTAATATAAATAAATTTATTTGGGGGTGCCCAGGCAAATTAACAGAAAAGATCCCAAAACTCCAATATCAGTCTCATTTTGTTTATGTTTTTAAAATCTGCTCAAAATGTTTTTTATCTTTGAAACTATGAAATTCATATATTATCTTAAAATTAACATTTCAACAACGATTTCTATTTTTGAAAATAAATTATGTATCCCTTTTTTTAATTCTTTTTAGTTATAAAAAATGTCTAAATTTAACTTTTGCAGAATACTTAATATTTAAAGTTTTGTAAATAAAGAAATTTATTGGAATATTATCAATTAAGCCTTAAATTATCTGATTAAAAAATAAATATTAAAAAAAAACATCAAATTTCATTTTTTGAGCAGGGAGCAGTTTCTTGCACAAATTTAACATTGATATCAAACCATATTTGGTCATTTTTAAAAAGCAGTGTGTATATAATTATAAGTTATTGAGGTGGATTCAATTAATCTAACTAAATTTATGAAATTCATATATTATCTTAAAATTAACATTTGAATGACGATTTTTATTTTTGAAAATAAATTATTTATCCCTTTTTTTAAATTCTTTTTAGTTAAGTTGAAGTTAGGGTTTACATTATGGTGTTGCCTTTTTTGTTTTCATTTTCCATTGGGTTTTGATCCTTTTCCTTATCTTTTAACAATTGATAGTGAAAATAACTATCATGCTCTTTTTCTTTCATAAATTCATAGCAGTCAAAGTTTGACCAAAAAAACTATGTTGACCATGTGTCAGTCAGTACAGGGAGTATCTTTGGCCTCTTAAACACTTTCTTGTAAGGAACATTTAAATGTACATTTCAAAATTCATGCATCAAAAGAAATGTTCGAATACTTTGGGGGGGGGACTAAAAGTCTTTTCTTTTTCTATTTCCCCTTTCTCTATGATCAGCAAAAAAGCAGTAGTATACACCTCATGATATGCAGGTGAGGAATTGCTATCAAGTATGGCAGACACCGTATAAGCAGCTCTAAAAACAAAGGTGACTAAATCACCATTTTTTACTGTGCTCATAGATGAATCTACTGACATAAGCAACCACAAATGCCTTGCTGTGTATATCCAAATTATTGACTCTTTGACCTTTCAACCAAACACTCATTTTGTTACAAATAAAGAGTGTTATGATACAACAAGCGTAGGAATTGAAATTCCATCCAGAAAATCATATTGAAACTAAAAATCCCATTGACAAAAGTGGTGAGCATGGGATTGGATAGAGTTGTTGTAGTGACTAAGAGAAACAAAGGCTGCACAGGCATACTGCCTAAGTCCAACCCCCACATGGTGAATGTGTAGTGTGTTGCCCATTCTCTGTCCTTGTACATATCTGAAGCAGCACACTCAATAGCAGATCTCAAAGAGCATCAGCACATACTGACTTTCCTGTTTTATTACTTCCATGCTAGTCCCAAACGAGCAGCCGAAATAAGACACACAAACTGCCGGAAGGCTCAATGCTCACTTACAAAGAGCTGCATTCCATCTGAAGGCTATCATATTACAATGCTCTTCAGGCTATGCATAAAATAATTGTTAGCCTGCTGACACTGAAGGGTCCCAAGATTTAAGTAAAGACACAAAGTTAAATGGCCAATATAAAAAGAATATTGCAACAGAGAAATTCATCAGAATCACTAATCTCATGATAGATGTCACGGCAAAAATTACAATTTTATCCTGATTCCTGCAAACAGAAAATGTGGATGCTGTTTTAATAAAAGTGAAATTAGGTATTGCTATAAAGGATTTGGAAAAGATCAAGGAAATGACATCTCCCAATAGCCAGAGACATCCAAGGCGATATCTACAAGAGTAAGCATCAGATCACAAAGGCCACATTCAATCTGTAACAACTGTGCATTACATTTATTAATAACTTAATATGCACTCCTGGTTCACAAACATCTCTCTGTTGGTGCATTTGGTGTATTAAGTCTTCGTCCCATCTGCTTCATGAGTGAGAAAGAGATGAAGGTCTATGATAAAAAGTAGTTGGAATTCTAATTTCTCATTATGGACATCAGCAAAACCACAAAAAAGTTGGAGGATGGAGAAAATAGCCAGATTAGTATTCAGTCCCTCGTCAATGCTATTCAGCCTCAACTATAGCAGGACCTGCTAAACGAAGTTATCAAAGCACAACATTACCCCAGAGATAGCATGTGGAAATTCTGGAAGTTGGTTACAAAATATCACCTAAAAGACTTCCCACTAACCTCAGCATCATTACTCAACTGGCCATTAACTTGGCAGTACATACTGCTTGCTGTAAACGAGGTCTCTCTGCTTAGAACATCCTCACCTATCACTGGAACAAGTTGTCATTGGAACATCAAGAGCAGCTTCTTATTGTCAACGTGTGACCTAAAAGGTCAGTTCCCTTTTAAAAAGGCATTAGCCAAATGGAAAGGGTAAAACAGAGAAAGCCGTACACTATGGATTACAAGTAATTATTGACAAATGTACTTCACATTGATCTGCTCAGAATACACCACAAACATACCTGCATCATTTGATATTTCTCAACAATTTTGTTTTTGTTAAGTTTTATTGTTGTGTTAAATGTTTCATAGTGAGAATAATTGGTTAATTTTAATAATTGGTTAATTTTCTCATTAGTGAGAATAATTGGTTTTCTCATTAGTTATAATCAAATTTGATTTATTTGATTATTTTCAGACTAAAAGATCTTGGTGACAGTTTGTAGACTGTCAAGGTGATGAGAATGTTTTGTTCATGTACTATTGATTTATTTTGGTGCTACAATCCACATTGTTTTTATTTAAATTTGTGCAATATTTTGTTCACATGATACATACTCACCTATTTTATTTGATAATTTATTTCAGTGTTATTTATGTTATTACAGAAAAATATTTTCTTTGAATTTTGTATCTAACAGAAAATTGGGAGTGTTACTGATTAATTTTAGCCCCATATTTCTAAGCTGATTCAAGGGAGATTACTTACATTATTTAGAGTAAACTTATAAACTTATCTAATTTGTTTTTTTTATAAGTGCCAACACAGCCAATTTATAAATGTAATTTACAAAAACAAAAAACAACAGGTACTCTCATAATTCTCAAAAATTTAATTTCTTATTTGAAATGTGATTAAATGCAAATACTGTTTTTGTTTTAAATATAAGAATTTCATGTAGAAAAAACTTTTGTTCTGTTAATTCAGAATGATCAAAATTGTTTTTTGGGACGATAGTTAAGAAAAAAACAAAACTTAGTCTGGAGCCCAGCAGTTTAACACAAAAATTCATTAAGAAACTATAGTTTGAACTGAAAGAATTTCCTGGGGAGCCATTCAAATCAAATCTGTGGGTCCCAGGACTCATTAAATTTAAAAGCTATCAGCATGACTGTAGAGGATAATGAAATAAGAAATTCACCTTCTCAGAAAATATTTCTACAAACTAATGTTGGTATTATTAATTTTATTGGGATTGTAAATGATTTTGAACTAATAAATTTTCAGCATTGTTTTCCATTCTCAGATTAAACATTTGTATAATAAAAATGTAACATTTCCTAATATTTAAGGTTAAAATGAAAATTTGTATGCATATTAAGTAAACCTCAAAGACAGCATTTACATATTTATACACAGATTTATTCAAGCACAAGATCCTGATGGAAAATGACACTATTCAATTGGACAGTTTGGGATGCTTCAAAAGTGTTACCTTTAATTAATCCAGTTGGTAAGATGCTCAGTTTGAATTCATCTGATTTTGTGGAAAAAGCCTTTAACATACAATGCCCTTTCACTGCCAATAATTATGCAGCATCACCTTCTTTAAATGCAAACCCATTTTTCGAGTGGTTTTTTCATTGTCCCTAGGATGTTTTTTTTTATTCCATAGTGGGGCATGGGTCCTTGATTATTGTATATAAGGGAAATAGCTGAAACTAAGATATGCAGATTGTAGAATTGGGTCAATCAAAATTCTAGCATACAACAGCTGAAATGTTGTGAGTGTGAATTTAGGGAAAATTAAATTCATGAATGTTCCTCAAAGCAAATTTGCAAATTTCAATAAATATGACTTCTCTCAGAAAGAATGACACATTTAAAATATAATCGGAATTTATATTATATACTGCAGACTATTATCCTCATGATTGTTGTTGTTGCTGTTGTGTTCTACCAGCAACAAGTATATGTTGATCTGAGCAATCTACAGGGAATTTCAAATTAATCCCTTTATTAAATGGATGGGGGTAGTTCTCATTTCACTGCCTATGTCTAGGGATGTGTCATAAGGTTCTTTAGACCGGGGTCAGTATAACAAGATCAATGTACCCCAGGAAATTCAATAAAATCCAGTTTGAAATTATCTGTAGTGTATCCAGAGTGTACAACAGCCAAAATACTATGGTAACAATAACAAAGATAAGAAAAATGCTCCACATATAAATTATGTAAATTTACACTATTTATATTGTTTCGATTGTTTTCCTCATCTTTATTGTCATATTCATGACATTTCAGCTGTTGTATGCTCCAGCCTTCTTCAAGTAACATTTGCTGGAAATTCAAATCAAACACTTTTATTCCACTGGAGTAGAGATTTCCTGCTTTACTTGCCAAGCCTTTTCTAGATATCACACTTTCAGTTATCTTCCTTTAGTAACATTCCAAGTTTTCTTCACCTCTGCTGTGGCCAGGTATTGAACCCATGACATTAGATTATCTTAATCAATGCTTTTATCCATTGGATCATGAGTCCATGGATTTGTGTAAATAAAAGAAACTAAGATATCCAGAACATGGAGCCAAAACAATCAATCCTTGGTGGACTAAACAGAGGATTTTGCTTGGAATTCCAACATATATCATCTGAAGAAGGCTGCAGCATACAATGGCCAAAACTGAGTATGACAAAGATGAGGACAGCAGTACAAACAATGTAAATAGTGCATATAGTTACAATGCCTCATCTTAAAGATAAAGATAAATTACTTTGTGCATACAGTAACTGAAATACTAACATGAGGACAATAGTCTACATGTATATTATGTAAATAATAACCCCCATCCCAAAAATTGCAAATGTAACTTGGATACAAAAATATACATATATCAGCCTAACATGATTTTGTTTCAGTATGTGTTCGTGCATGCTGCAGTAAGTAAGTCTTGCGTGAAAAGGAAGAGTTACAATCGCTACAAGGAAATGGTTTCTCCCCAGTGTGTGTTCGCATATGCTGCTGTAAATTTGATTTTTGTGAAAAAGATGATTCACAGATGTCACATTTATATGGTTTTTCTCCAGTGTGTGTCCGCATATGCTGTACTAAATTTGACTTTTGTGAAAATGAAGATTCACAAATTTCACAATTATATGGTTTCTCTCCAGTGTGAGATCGCATATGGCTCACCAAATGAAATTTGCGTGAAAACGAAGACCCACAATTGTCACAAGAATAAGGTTTTTCTCCAGTATGTGTTCTCATATGTTGCACAAAATTTGATTTATCTGCAAAGGTAGCACCACAAATCTCACAAGAATATGGTTTCTCCCCAGTGTGTGTTCGCCTATGTCGCATCAATGTTGATTTATCTGCAAAAGTAGAGCCACAGGTTTCACATGTATATGGTTTCTCTCCAGTGTGTGTTCGTACATGTAGCACCAAACTTGATTTTTGTGTAAAAGAAGACCCACAGGTTTCACAAGAGTAAGGTTTCTCACCAGTGTGTGTTCTCATATGCCGCATTAAATCTGATTTTTTTACAAATGCAAATCCACACTCTTCACAGGGATATGGTTTTTCTCCAGTGTGTTTTCGCATATGTTGCACCAAATGTGATATCTGTGAAAAAGATGATGCGCACAGTTCACAATGATAAGGTTTCTCTCCAGTGTGTGATCGCATATGTTGCACTAAGCTTAATTTGTGTGAAAAGGAAAATCTACAAATTTCACAAGAATATGGTTTTTCTCCAGTATGGGTTCTCATGTGTTGAACCAAACTGGATTTATTTGCACAACAAAATCCACATGTTTCACAAGAATATGGCTTCTCACCTGTGTGTGTCCTCATATGTAACACTAAACTTGATTTCTGTGTAAAAGCAGACCCACATATTTCACAAGAATATGGTTTTTCACCAGTGTGTTTTCGAACATGACGTATTAAATCTGATTTTTTTACAAATGCAAATCCACAGACTTCACAAGAATATGGTTTTTCTCCAGTGTGTCTTCTCATATGTTGTACCATATTTGATTTCAGAGCGAAACAAGCTCCACATGTTTCACAAGAATATGGTTTCTCTCCAGTGTGTGTTCTCACATGTCGCATTAAGTTTGATCTTTCTGCAAAGGTAGATCCACATGTTTCACAAGGATATTTCTTTTTCACCTGTGGTCTCATACGCTGTCCTAAATTTGACATCTTTAGAAATGTACATGTACAGACTTTACATGAATCATTTCTCTCAAGTATATATTTATAAATGCTTTAAAAAATGTGATTTCTTGAAAAAGACTTAAACCATTTGTATGGATACTTTTCCCATTGTTCGTTCACATGTCATGCCAAAAGTGTTTTTTGTACACATGAAAATTGGCACTTTTTAAAAAAATGTGATTCTTGTCAAGTCTGTGTTTTAACTGTTTTAAAAGAATTAGAGCTTTCGAAGGAATATTTTCAACATTTATTCCTATTTATCTGATGGGAGAACAACATTGTTTTCATTCGTTTCACTTCAGTCATAAAAAATAATTTTTACTTATATGATAAGCAGTTTTTCTACAGCCAGAATACCTGTGAATTAACAAAAGAAAGATATATTAATAGAAACATTTTTGGGATATATTTAACTTTTATCCCACCTACTTCGAAGTGTCAAAAGAATGGTTATTTCCATGACACTGATATTATTATACACACTTTTGACACCCTCGACAATGATTTTTTACAAGATTATAAAAGTAGATTAAACAAGAAAAATGCAATACTTATTCGCCTTTTATAAAATTTATTATTTACCATATTATAAAAAATAAACTGTAAAGAAATTGTTTTATTTAAAATGTAAATAAGAGATGTTCGCAAACTGTTTTACTCTATTCAGATGCCAAGGGCAAATAAAAGAAATGCCTGAAAAATGCATTGTTTCAAAATTTATAATAATAATAATAATAATAATAGGATTATTTTTATTTTTTTTTTTATGGAAAACATTGAGCTTTTGAGCCATCCACCATACTTTCCAGATCTAAACCCAATTAAGTATGTTTGGGAATTGATGGCAAAAGATGTTTATAAACATGGATTGCAATTTGAAACAGTGAATGCTCTTCATGCTGCAGTTTATACATGCTGTACAAGAATCCCAAGCACCATTATGCAGAAGTTGATAATGAGTATGCCTAAGTAATTTTGAAGTAATTTGCCAAAATGGAGTGTACACTGAATATTAATTTCTCATTGTGATTTAATTGTTTTGTATTTTCTGTTTTTATTTATATTGTCTTATCTTTATCCTAAAAAAAAAAAGCCAGAACTGCTGGAATAAAATCCCACAAAATGTATGTTGTAACAACACCTGAAATGACTCAACTAGAACTAACTTTCAAACCAAGAAGTGAAAATTAAAACAGTAAAAAACACAACAACCTATACAGCAACAGCAACTGGAAATATGTTGGAAAGCCAAGTTTAATAGAAAATCTTTAGATGTAAAGCCTTCCAATATATAAAAAGAACACCTTAGCTTTGGTTTAAAATTTCCCACCAGAATCTGCAAAGGAGACATATAAGACACTATATTAAAACAACACAAGTCAAACAACTCTGAATTCACTAAAAGTTTCTTTCAAGGCATAATCATTGCAACTATAAAAACCAACAAGAAAATTACATTGCAACTAAGTCATCTAAATACAACAATGAGGCTAGCAAGAAATAAAGAAATCCATATCACTCTCTCTGTCAATGGTGTGGGGTATTCTGATCATAAACATGAATACAAACAGAAAATAATTGACTCAATAATCAATGAAAATAACTACAGAAAAACACAAAAATTCAACAAGGAAATCAGGAAAAAATTTGTGGGATAGACTCATACAATATCACCCTAGAATGCCCAAATTTTACGGCCTCCCGGAGGCTCACAAATGTGGTATCTGTATGCACCACATTATTTCAGGAATAGCCTCCTTCATTCCCACAAAGAGCCATAGCACAAATATTAACACCCTCTCCTTAGAACAAATTCATTATACATACAAAATGCAGGCAACTTTATTAAAAAAACTAAGGGAAACAAATATGACTGACAAATCCACAGCCACTCTAAACATAAAATCACTTTACACTATTGTTGCAGTTGAAAAATATTTAAATCTCCAAAAAGAGAAAAGCATCTAACACAATAAAAAATAAACCTTTCCCTACCAAATGCCTTGTTGGCTGGAGCTTCATAATACACTGACTGCACCTCTGTAGTGTTCTGGGATTGATAATAAACATCATCTGGCAGCAAGGCCTCTATTTGAGAAGCTTTGAGAAGCATGAACCACCTATTGCCGTTGTTCCCAATTCCACCCTCACCCAGGCTGGCAGCACCTGTTAGGGTCCCAGCTATGGGTAAATAGTTTACCCCTAAATTGGCATCAAAACACTATAAATGTATGAAAATAGATTTTTATGGTGAAAATTCTAGCAATACTTTTATGAAGAAAATATTACCAGCAACACATTTTTGAAAGGGAAAAATATTACCATCAATTTATTTATGAAGAAAAAATATTACCAACAATACATTTTTGAAGAAAAAAGATACATACCAGCAATACATCTGACTCTCAAGAAATCCCTCTTTACAAAAATATGTCAATGAAACCTGATCTACAAACTGATATCTTAGAAAGAATATGTCATACAAATCTATTGTAAAAATCTTGTTGGCATTAAATAACTCATTGAGGTTGATATGCTGTAAAACAAAATAAACCAAACCTTTTTTCATTTTAAATGACATTTTCAAAAACAGAAAACCAGAAGACAATAAAACAATAAAACTTTTTCATCAAAATCTGACTAAATCAACCTTCTCACTGTAACCGAACATTTAAAAATAAACAAAAAATACCCTAAAACCCCACTATTTTGGCATTAAATAACCCATAGAGGTTGAAATGCCATTAAACAAAATTCAAATTTAAACTGTTCCTACTAATAGCTAAAATGATAAAAATCTGCTGTCTCATAACCAATCAATGCTATTTCACATTTAAGTACAATTTCAACAAAGAAAAATTTGGATTGCCAAATAGATCATCTCTTAGTAGATTGAAAGCATGTATCTTCTCAGAATTTTTCGAGTTTGGTTCTCCCCATATTTTACCAAAACAACTTACTTTTGATATCCTGATGATGCTCTATTAATGTATCCCCTTCATACGAACTCATCAGATCTTGTAGATAAACTGAACAAAGTTGAATAAACAACAGAATTTACATATGAAATAGAAGAAAACAATACTTTACTTTTCTTAGACATCATGTTATACTGAGTTGACAGCACTCAGTGTCCACTGAATTCAACTGATAAAACTGACCTAATAAACTTCTATTCTCATTATAATAACAAAATAAAAACCAGAATTATCACAGGATTCTACTTAAGAGCATTCAGAATTTGCACCCACCTCTGTTTACAGAAAGAGGAGAATAATATTGAAAATACTTTCAAAACACTTCAATAACCTATTTCATACTCAATGCAAAACGAAAGGCTCATAAAATATTTCAAAACAGAAAAATGTAGTTTCTGACAAATCCAATGAATAATAAAAAAAACTTTTATACACTAACTCTATCACATCTAGAACCAAAAAGAATTTATCTAAAGTTAACGTAGTTAATCAACAATTTAATGAAAAGTTTAAGCTTTTAATAGATTAATTTCAACAAACATTGAAAGAAAATTTTTTTGGCTGGTCATAAAGATAAGACAATATAAATAAAAACAGAAAATACAAAACAATTAAATCACAATGAGAAATTAATATTCAGTGTACACTCCATTTTGGCAAATTACTTCAAAATTACTTCGGCATACTCATTATCAACTTCTGCATAATGGTGCTTGGGATTCTTGCACAGCATGTATAAACTGCAGCACGAAGAGCATTCACAGTTTCAAATTGCAATCCATGTTTATAAACATCCTTTACCATCAATCCCCAAACACTTAATTGGGTTTAGATCTGGAAAGTATGGTGGATTGCTCAAAGGCTCAATGTTTTCCATAAAAAAAAAAAAAAAAATAACTCCTTTGACCTTCAAGTATTGTGGATTGCAGCATAGTCCTGCTGGAAAATCCAGTTTTCTCTACATAGACGAGAACCTACAGTAATTAGCGGTGCTTTTCTTAACATGTCAATGTATCTAGCAGCTGTTTGATGACCTTTTACCTTCTGTAACTCAAGAGTTTCATTGTACAAAAATTAACCCCAGATTATAATTGAGCCACCTCCACTGGGTCATGTTGAGAAAATTTCTTTTATGGCATATTTTACGAGCCAGTAATGCTGAAAACTGTCTGAGCCATCAAGATTGAATTTTTTATCGCCTGAAAACACTTTGTTCCATTTATCCACATTGCAAGTTTGATAATTGGAAGCAAATTGTAAACGGAAGGTATTATGTTGAAAAAGTAGAACAGGCTTCTGCAGCCGTTTCACATTCTTAAACCCTTTCTTATTTAAATGCTGTTGAATTGTTCAAGAACTGTATTCAGCATCTGTATTCACTTTTATCTGATTTGATGTTAGGCTTGTATCTCTTTTAACTTCTTGCCTAATGTATCTGTATGGTGAGCTTTTACTGGGACAACCACTCAATTTTTAGAAGCATATGCATCAGGATTTTAAATGAAGTTAGCAATGACAGTTCTGCTATGGCCAATTTCATTTGCAATGGCTCGTTGCGAAAGATGACATCTTTGAAGTTCAATAATCCTGCTCTGTTTAAACTTTAAAATTTTACCCTCAGTCATCTTAAAATCTGAAATTTAATGCTGGAAATGAGATAAGTAGATGTCTACACACCTGAAGCTATGACCATATTGACTAATTCTAAAATTTTTTCTAGTAATTTTTCACACATGGTTTTATCTTTATATGTATGTATGTAAGTCACATTCATTCTAGTCGGGTTGAGCCGGCTTCCTCCTCGACGGAGAAAGTCTCATTGGGATTTGTTTAAGGGCATGGTCCAAAGTCCTACTCTGGTATTTAACCCATAACTAGAGGGAATGGATGGATTAATACCTTTCCCAAGAGTACCAGCACGTAAGTGAATACAGGGCATTCGACTGGAATTCAAACTCAGCTCACGGATTTCTCTTTCTGAGCTGATATCCACTGCACCACAATGCACATCCGTCAATAAACACTTACAGCACCAGGTATTCCCAACCGATCACTCATCTAAGTACTGACCAGGCTCAACGTTGCTTAACTTCGGTGATCAAATGGGAACTGTTGTATTCAACGTGATATGACCGTAATCTTTATCTTATCTTTATGACCAACTAAAAAATACTTTTTCAATGTTTAAATTAATCAATTAAAAGCTTAAAATATTCACTTGCTTGTTGATAAACTGCATTTCTTAAGTAAATGTGAATGTTTCACAAATATATTAAATATGTAATGGCATTTTATATATTTTTTTCACCCTTTTGTATCTGGTCTTAAGATTTTGACCAGGAGTGTATGAAAGGAGTGGATTTAATTTTAAATATCTTTTCAAGAGGAATTTTCTTACTGTTGCAAAAAGAGAAAAAAAGAAAATTATGTGTTGGTAAAAAGCAACCACAGGAAATGATTCCAAACAGGCATGCCAAATTCAAATGACGGCTTGAATAGCAATGAACCCCCCTCAAAATGAGCTTACCACATTTTATGGACTCAACCTGGCTACCACTCAGCCAATGAGCGCTCAGCACAGTAAATATAAACAGCTACAAGCGAGACCAATTCTGTTTACCACGAAGTGCTGTCCAGTTCTCCATCTGACCAATGCTCGCCAATTTGTTGTCGCCATGCTTCCTTACAAAACATATACCCGACTCTGACCTGTTTTGATTGCCAAGGCAAGTCACTGCTACACTTACATGTTGCAAATTTTAATTGTTATAGAAACTTGCACTAAAAGATAGAAAAGATTTTGTCTTTGGCATCTTTGTTGGTGATCTTTTTTGTTGGCATATCAAGATATGCCAACAATACTGCAAAAATCAATTGCATTATATAATGCTATTATCAAGTGCATTATATATTGATTTGAGTTACTTGCAGTTGCAAGATAAAATCTTTGCTTTGCAAATGAAATCATCTTTAGAATGTTAAACGTTTATGCTACAGCAGACATCATGTTCAACAGCTGATACATTAAATGTAAACACTGACCAAAGTGCTGTTTAAATTAGCATCCATTCACGTTGTCTGGCAGTGCAAAAACTGACCAATAGGCCGAACTTAGATTTTTGAGCTAAAAACCTTAAGGTCAACCTGCATGCAGCAATATAAAAAGAACAGAAAAATCAATGGATAGGTATAGATTTGATTACATCCTTGCCTTATTAAAATAGTTCTTTTTACATCTTAACCCTAATTTGAAGCCAAAAAGATATTGTGGATTGTAAAAATAATTCTTTTATTTACAAATGAATAATGTATGAACAATTTTTTTGAGAGCAACCACGATTTTTCCAGATACAAGTCTTACTAGTTAACCATTGCCGAAGGAGATGAAATCATACCATTACCAAAGTAATATGCATGTAAGTTAATGTAACAGATATAACTAGAATTTGAACTAGGTTCTCTGATCTCTCAATCAAAGTTGCAATCTATTACACCACTTGCACACCCATAACATAGTTATTTTGTATGCAAAAGAAAATTTGTGATTGAAAACTCATTCACAAATTTTCTTCTACATAAAAACAATAATGAAATTGTAAACTTGCTTGATGTCTGTTAAAAAAACAACTAAGTATTTTATGATGTATGTAAGTTGTTTTTGAAACAAAAGGAAGCACAACTTGGGACGTAACTATATTGAAAAATCTGAGCTTCTGTATGCACTTTGACTGGTTTAAATTTTTAAAGACACAAATGCACAGATCCTTCTAAATGTTAAAAAAAAATTAAGCATGATTTTAAGAAGTACTAACTCAATTTCTTTAACAATAAAAAAGAGGAAGACAATATAGTCCGAATGTAATTGTGTGTAAAAATTAACGAAGTGCACTGAATTTTAGTTTGAAATCCAATGATAAGTTTTCTGTTTAAAAATAAAATGGTAAATTTTTGTTTTAGGTCCCGAAGGCTTTGCCCCGCTTCAAATTTATCCAAAATAGCATTGTTTCTGTGCAAATGTATCTGCTGAACTCAAATCAACTATTAGTTATTGAAGAAATCTACCTTTTCTTTATCTGAAAGTCCATATATCTCGCACTTTTTCTCTCCCGTAACTCTCATGACGTTCTACATAGGCAACAAATTTCGATCGATTTACTTCCTTTACTGAAACTCCCGGCTATTTACTTCCTGTAATGAAAGTAATGCGCATAGAAATACAATAGTGTATTACGTTCATTACAGGAAGTAAATAGGCGGAAGTTTCAGTAAATCGACCGAAATTCGTTGTCCTACGCCGACAGACATTCAGCAGTTAATGACTGCGTTAGAGTTATGGGAGACAAAATGTAGTTCGATTTTTTTTATGGACGTTCAGATCAAAAAGGTAGGTTTCTTCAATAACTAATTGTTGATTTGAGTTCAGCATATTTGCACAGAAATAATGCTATTTTGGATAAATTTGAAGAGGGAAATGCCTTCGGGACCTAAAACGAAAATTTACCCAAACTTATTGTGAAAAGAAAAAAAAAATTGTTAGTAAATTTTTTTTCTAATAATATTGTTATAAAAACAGATAATTTCAAAATAAAAATTTTCTGCTTTCATGACTAAAGTTTTTTTCCCCTTATTTCTTTTCATCTTAAAATTTGTTACTTTTTTAACGCTAGGGTCGTTTTATTTTACGACCATTGTGAAACCTGAAGACTAGCACACATTTTGGTAGTCTATGAAGTCACAGAAATTAAATAAAAGAAAAAACTTAGTTCAAAATTGATAATGAAAATATAAAGTATAGTTCAAAAATTTACACAAGGAGGTTAAAAAATTTTAAATTTTTACAGACAGTCAATTTGACTGTCTGACAAAAAAAAATAAATTAACAAATTAGGCATGAAAAAATGTGATCACACATCATTTGATAAACTTGGGTATCTGATAAAAATAAAATAAATTTAAAAACAAAGTATTGTTATTCTATCTTTAGGTTTGATTTTTCTTTTCTTTTTCTTTTTGGTCTGCGACCCACGGAATCAATTTGGCAGACCCTCCTCTCTTGGGCTTCAAATTCAAAACGTACGGTAAAAGATTTTAATTTTGCTGATTTTAATCAGTGAAAATTTTTTAGGCCCAAAAAGTGTGTGCCAAATTGATTCCGTAGGTTACGCATAAAAATGTCATAAAAAATTTTAAAACACTCTTTAAAATTTGCGGACTTTTAATTAAACAAAGAAAATACAACACGTTTAAATTATGTGGCCAGAAAGTGAGGGATCAATTTACAACAAAAACTATTTCCGAACTGACCCACCTTTAGAAAAAAACAAACTTCAATAGTGCCCACGAAAACTGTTTTTGAAAGGTTATATAACGTTTTAAGATTTATCTTAGGGAAAAGGAAAATAACCGACATGATTTCTGCCAAAAATGTTTTGGGGATTTATTAAAATAAAAATATAACTACATTTTTTTTTCGGTATTTTGCGAATATTTTTTCAAAAACTTAAAACAAGAACAAAATAAAATTAATAAGCCACAAAGGAAAAAAATAACAGAAAAGAAAAGTGATTTTTACCAGGAAAAAGGCTTCTCGAAAAATTATTATAAATCTTCCAGCGACAATAGAACTACTTCTACCGATTGTTGTGAAACGCAAATTCGGCAATTTTCGGCAGTTTCCGACAATCGACCGAAGGTTCGATCAGGTATTTTTCTTTAGCTAACTAATAAAATCTAGATTTAAATTTTGAGAACGGTTTAAAAAAAAGAAGAAAAAAAACATAACGCTTCTTTAATTTATTTGAACATTTATTTGAATTTTTATTTAATTTATTTATTCCTTAAATTATTTGCTTTCTTAAAAAACTAATTAAAAAGAAAAAAAACAAAAAAACTGTATGATGACTATTTATTTAAATTGAATTATCAACTAAAAAATAACCTCTGACAACTAACGCATTTAGTTAATTAATACCTGGTGGGGATTTTCTAAGGGTACTTTAGAAGTGGAACAATGTTAAAAGTATAGACCACCTGGTGAGGTTCAAACTCATTATTCAATCATAACTTATCTATTCTAGTAAGACAAGCTTGTTAACCATTATACCATGTCAAGGTACCCATTTTTAATTGTTCAAATTAGGAACACAGTAATTAATATGTATTATCTTTTTTTTGACAAGGACATATTTTCAAATTTTAAGAAAACCATTTCAGGTCAGCATGTTATTTTTGTGTTTACTTTTTTTTTAACTCTAAGTTCCGTAGTAAATTTTCACCAGTATTATTTATCTATCAAATGTTTTTAGCAGGAACAAAGAATATTCTCATATTTTAATTAATTATAATTTATACTTTTGTTTATTGATAATTGTCATTAATGTGATTTGTGGTGCAGTGGATATCGGCTCAAAATGAAAAATCAGAAAGCCAAGTTCAAATTCCAGTTGAATTCTTTGAATTCACTTGCATGAAAATTCCCTTGGGAAAGGTATTAATTTGTCGCATCTTCCTCCAACTATAGGTTAAATAGCAGGTCAGATTGGGTTATATAGCATTGGTTGGCAACCAGTCTACCATAGAAAGTAATGCCAATCTCCTCCAGGAAAACCTTTGAGACATGATCACCCAAGCGGGTATCAAATATAGCACTTAACTGACTGTTATTAAACTAAAAGCAATAAATCAAAATTATACATTTGGTAAGCTGCTCACACTGACATCCAGTCTAAAATGCATATATAGCTGTTCCTGATCATGCTAGAGGGCTTGTGTTCTCCTGTGATCCAAACAATGAAGCTCTCTGGAGTTCCAATTCCTGTCGAGCAACCCATGGCAGTAAGATGAAGGAGTGATTAGACTGAATGCAACCAACACCACCAAATTTCAAAGGCAGAATAAGCAAATATCTAAATGATTGCAATGGTGAAACTGGCGATTAAGGGTAGTGCCAGTTGGGCTAGTGTAATCTACATGGGCCTTGTCAAACCAAGACTCCAACAGATGGATGCAGCCATGTTTGCCAGATTTTGCCTATCTCCATCTCTTTTGAGCTGCATGGAAGGGGTGCATCTATCCAAATGTGTTGGCTTCTATGGTATGCAGAGTTATCCAACATAATCAAATTCACATTAATGGCCTTGTCAAACTCTGTTATATACCCTGGTTTTGCAACGAGGAAAATCGTCTTGTAATGTAACGGTAAACACAGAACCTGTATATATAGACATATTTTCATTTCTTGTTGATGGTGGTTATATGAAGTGTAAGGTAGCCAGAGAGGATCATGCACATATGAGAGAGTTCTCGGGAGTCACTCACTCACCAGAGTTGTCTTCTCTTCATCTTCTTGGTGTTCTGAATTTGCCAGAAAAACATCAAACTTATATATAATCTGAAATTTACATGTTTCTAGCCTTCTTGGGTTTTTGCCAAGCACATTTGTCAATCATCTTCACTGGCTTTTGCCTTTGATATCCATCACACTTTAGTTGGTCACTGTTTATATTTTTGCCTTTGATGTTGATCATACTTTTATCACTTAACACTTTTCATATTTCTGTCGGGTCAGAGAAATATATTACATGACTACTCTTCAGTAGGGTGGGTCTTCACAGTCATGTCTTTTAGCACCACCAGGAGAGAAGGGCAACAAGGAGAGAGACGATAGCATTTCGGTGCTTGTGAGTGGATGCCGACTATAGAGTATAACATTTAAAGTAAATGCCATATTGTGTTCCTAATGCAAATGATTTCATAAATGTGATACCAGATATTTTCTGTGTTCTATAGCTCTTCATGATGTGGTCGATCATGACTCTCCACAACTTCTCATCCTATGTAGCTCTTAGCAATATTTGCTTTTGCACAATATCTCCCACTTTTTTCTTCTTCCATCCTTTCACACAATCTTTTAATAAATTTGAATTTGTTGCATTCATTTACGCACAAATACCCTTGGGAAAGGTATTAATCCATCTCTTCCCTCCACTTATAGGTCACAAAACAGGACAGATTGGGTTCTATAGCCTTGCCTGGCAACCAGTCTACCACAGAAAGTAATGGCAACCTACTGCGGGATAATCTTCAGCCCAGTTAGTCATGTCTCGAAAGTGTGTATCACGTATGGCAGTTAACTGACTGTTCATCTCATTTTGTGTTTTTAATTCTCAAAGCCTTCTTTATTTAACAATGCCAAAATATTCTACTGTCTCCTAATTCAAATTAAGTGTTCTTTTTGCTTCCATTTTCATTCAAATTTGCTCACATGCTCTGTTATACTCAATATCCTTCTGTAGAACCATATTGTTGTTGCCTGAAGCCTGCTTTTTATGTCTTGACATTGTCCAGCATTTACTGCCTTTTAAAATTTTCCTGTTACCAATTATTTTGCTCAGCTTTAGAAAGGCACTTTTAACTATTTTAACATGCCTTTAGATTTTGAGGTCACATTTTCTGTTGTATGTTCTAACACACCTTGGATAATTCAATTTCTGTACTTACTTAATTTTGACATTATCAGTTTGGGAACTAACATCATGGGTTGTTTCCTCTTGCTAAGAGTCATATAATTTGTCTTCTTACAATAGCATTTTTACTATAAGTTTGATTTTGATAAAATAAAAATAGTGACCTAAAAATGGTTAATTATGAATTTTTGCACCCATGCTATTCCTCGACATAGTGTGTCATAATTTTTTCAATTCAATATCCTTACATTAGGGTGTTATCAAGAGGGAAACCAATCAGTTGCTTTACAATATCAAAAATGTCATTGACAGCCATCATCATGAATAAGATGGCTAACCTGAACAAGAAGCACTTCATTCTGTTATGCAATCAGATACTATGCGAACTAAAAAACAACCGTGTCTTCAAGTGGATCTCATACTATTAAATTTTCTAATGTTCCAAAAATATTGTGTTACAAATGTATATTTTACTTTTTAAAATTTTTAAAACCAAGAATTCACTTTTGTTTATATATGTTGATAGCTCAAAACTGGCTGAAATATTGAAAGAAAGTTTTGAAAAATGTCAAATTTTTAGATGCCAATCAATTTCTGTTGAAAATACACTACTAGAGTATTTTGCTTACTGGAAACAGTAAATTTAATATTAAAAATTAAAATATTATGTTTTTTATGTAGAGTTTATGACATGGGAGGCAGTAATACATAGTGAAATTGAGAGTTTCTGGTCAAATTATGCAGTTATTGTTTGCTGATGAAGTGAAACAACATAGAGTATCTCAGAAGTTTTGATCCAGAGATTACTAGCAGATCTGCAAGAGTGTGCTGAACAACAGCAAACCTTTCAACATTTATTCATTAAAGAATTAAATTTATATTAAATCTTTGGCAGACCTGAAGGAGACTACCACCACCTTTAAATGTGTTGTTTTAATTTTTTCAGTGCAGTCTTATCAATTACACCCTGAACTTTCCAATTAACAAAAACAAAAATTGGAAAACTTTCAATATTTAAACAATTTTAGGGTGGTGGGCTCAGATTTTCATACAATGTTATAGTAAATCGATCCTTCATTGTAGACTCACTCACCAGTAAGACATTACCACCACCTGTAAATTTGTTAATTATCAAATGTTTTGACTTTTTGTAGTGCAATCCTATGGATTAAACCTTAAACTTTTTGATTGACAAAAAAAAATTTGTAAAAATTTCTAAACAATTTTGGGGAAGGGAGTGGTCAGTTTTTCATACAACCTTATAGTAAATCGATCCTGTGAAACTAACTTTTTTGCTCGCGCATATTCAACAACTGAATCCTTTGCAAAATTTTTGAATAAAGCCATTCTTGGTGTTTCCAAGGAAGATGTCATTGTAAGAAATGAAGAGAACTTCAAAAAGACACAAGAGCAACAACTCGTCCCCAAAAAGCCAATATAAAGCAACCCCAATATGAATGGTTCCAAAATGGAGGATTGATTTACTATAACGTATGAAAAAACAGAGCTTACCACAAAAATTGTTTAAATATTGAAATTTTTCAAAACGTTTTTGATAATCGGAAACTTTATGTAATAATCGATAAGACTGTGCTGAAAAAAGTAAAAAAAATGAAAAACAACAAATTTAAAGGTGGTGATAGTCTCCATCAGGTCTGCCAAATCTTCATTTTTCGTTTTCAAGTCTGGTTGAAATGTTTCATATTTCTAAGATGAGATACTATAATGATATTGTTTTGTGTCATCATCATTATTGTTATATTCACCTTTCAGACATTGTATCATCTGGCCTTCTTCAGTAATATATCTTGGAATTTTGCACCAAACACTTTATTTCGTCTACCCGGGTAGATTGTTCTTGTGTCATATTTTTCTGTTTTCCACAATTGCTACAACCGAGTTCAAGTCCAGGGTTAGCTGTTATCATCCCAAGCTATAACCCTCTACCTCAAGAGGCTCTCACCTTCATAAATGAGAAACCTCACTATAAAAAAGTTGTCACTTTCAATGATGTATCAAAACCATCCGCAATGCTAAAGACAATTTTATTAAATAAAGGTTTTCTACTTTTTTAAATTTAACAGGTAAAAAAGTTTTAGAAAATATCCTTATTTTTTCTGTTGCACGTTTTTCTTTATAACTTGGATTTACCAAAAATGGAGAAATTATCTTTAAAACTTTCAGAATTTGTTACATTAAATCCTCATTTGTCCTTTTCAAGTTTGGTTGAAATTTTTTCATCTTACAATACTTCATCTCTAAAATATTAAAAGTATTTATATCATTTACATTGTTCAGACTGTTGTCCTCATCTTTATTGTCATATAGCTGATGTTTTCCACTGTTGTAAGCTCCAGCCTTCTTCAGGTAATATACGAAGTGATCTCTCAATTTAGCCCATGTAGTTAGAATGCTCTACTTATATGTAGCATCCCTTTTCTGGATATCTCAGTTTCAGTTAATTCCCTTATTACTTATTCAACTCACCCAGGTTTTCACTGTCTCTGCTGTAATATAGCATAGACATGAATAGAACACGGGAAATGGTAATACAGAGTACTACAGAAAAACAATCATGTAATATGAGCCCTGATGAAAAAAAATGGTTACAGAGCCATTAGTTTTACAAGTCACAAAATTTGATTCACTGATGTTCAAAGGGATAATAATGTTGGTTGAAATAATCGAGTGACTTGACCCAAAGAGTTGTCACAGCAGTGGCAACAAAACCTTGGACATGAGATACTCATTGAGACAACTGATTTGAAATTCCAGTGTACATCAACTGAAGAAAACCAGAGCATAAAATGGCTGAAATGTTCTTAATAGGGCAATAAAGATGGGAACAAGAGTCTGAACAATGTAAACAGAAATCTTTCATGGTATGTTCTCTCAATTTAACTTGTAAATTTTGAATGCTCCATATTAGAAAAATAAGTTTTATTTTTGCTAAAAGCTCATATTAGTGAATTTTTTAAAGAAAAGTCAAATACAGGTTCTGTATCCTTTATCTGAAATTCCAAACAATGAAAATCTCCAAAATCCAAAAGTTTTTGAGATGCTGATATAATTAGCCACAAATTTTAGAAACTGCTGTGAAGGTTTCTAACTGGTAAGCTGCTGCTGTAAGTGGCCTCATTTGTGCTAGGAGGGAGTTCCCCAGTCCAACTACATAGCTTATGTTGGTGACAGTTATTTGTTAGCAATCATCATAGAAACACTTTCATTCATAGATTACTTACCAGTTGTTTCTTGTCAATGGAAAGACATTATTCAAAATGTCTAAAATTCCAGCATTTATTTGTGTTTATAAGTAGTGATAAAATTTTTTGTACATATACAGAAATTATAAAAAGTCATTTTTTACACGTCTAAATTTCACTGCTTATAAATTTATGTGAGCAACCGATGACAAGTGTCATTATCTGTATGTACAGAAAATTTATTAAATTTTATGTAAAATTACTTTGAAGTTGTATGTTATTTATATAAAAATACCATCAGAATACGTGAATAAGCTGCCTTATGAAATGTACAGGGTTCCATTCCCAAGCTTAAGCTATTTTATAGAATCTATATATAAACTGAACAAAATGTAAAAACCAAACCACTCTTGGGCTCAAAAATTTTTAATAAATGATTCCCAACTTGTATATTGAAAAAAAAAAAACAAATCCAAACATTTATTTGCCTCTAAGGATTGTTCTCCAAATTCTTTTTTATGGCTATGAGAAGAAAAAAAAGAAAAGAAAAAAGGATGACTTTAAAAAAAATATAAAAATACATGCAAAAATATAAGAAACTAAAAGGAAAAGAGGATATACGTAATAACCAAAAAGGTCTAAGGGTCTGAACTGATGAGCAGCTGCTGTAAGTGACTTCATCTACCCCAGAGCAGAAGTTTCGCAGTACAGTTTTGTAGCTTATACGAGTGAAACACCTTCATTAATGGATTACTGACCAGGTGTTTCTTGCTCAGTAAAGATGTTATTTGAAATGGCAAAAATTCTTGTATTGATATATATATATATTACTAATACTATTATTGGGGATAGATTTTAAAAACCATTAGTACCAACAACTCTTTTAAATAATCATATGTACAAAAAAAGCATTATGTTGTTTTTTAGCGTGTGGAAGAAACATTCAAAAATATATAAAACCAATCTTTCCTATCTATTCATCCCAAAATAAAAAGCCTGGTAGCTGATAATAATAAAATTACAGAAAAAGAATCACAGCCAAAGTCATAAATAATCTACAGTGGCCAGTAATATTTGATTTTTTGCTGTATTTTACTTTTATTTTATTTTTAAATTCATTCATTCTACAGAAGTTTAAAACTTGGCTTTGCACTGAATAAATTCAAATTATTTTTAAATTTAAACATTTTAATGAGGTAGTTTTGTATGAAAACTTTTAACTAAATTCCTGCTTTATGCAATTAATTTTGCAATTATTTAGCTCTTGAATCAATTTTTAAAACCATTTTAAATATAAAACTAGAAACTTTATAAAAAAATGTCTAAATTTAACTTTTGCAGAATACTTAATATTTAAAGTTTTGTAAATAAAGAAATTCATTCGAATATTATCAATTAAGCCTTAAATTATCTGATTAAAAAATAAATATAAAAAAAAACATCAAATTTTATTTTTTGAGCAAGGAGCAGTTTCTTGCACAAATGTAACATTGATATCAAACCATATTTGGTCATTTTTAAAAAAGCAGTGTGTATATAATTATAAGTTATGGAGGTGAATTCAATTAATATAACTAAATTTACATTATTTGGGGTGACCGAGCAAATTAACAGAAAAGATCCCAAAACTCCAATGTCAGTCTCATTTCATTTATGTTTTTAAAATTTGCTCAAAATGTTTTTTATCTTTGAAAGTATGAAATTCATATATTATCTTAAAATTAACATTTCAATGAAGATTTTTATTTTTGAAAATAAATTATGTATACATTTTTTTTAATTCTTTTTAGTTAAGTTGAAGTGAGGGTTTACATTATGGTGTTGCCCTTTTCGTTTTCATTTTCCATTGGGTTTTGATCCTTTTCCTTATCTTTTAACAATTGATAGTGAAAATAACTATCATGCTCTTTTTCTTTCATAAATTCATAAATTAGCAGTCAAAGTTTGACCAAAAAAACTATGTTGACCATGTGTCAGTCAGTACAGGGAGTATCTTTGGCCTCTTAAACACTTTCTTGTAAGGAACGTTTAAATGTACATTTCAAAGTTGATGCACCAATAGAAATGGTTGAATAGCTTTGGGGAGGGGGACTGTTTCCCCTTTCTCTATTATCAGCAAGAAAGCAGAAGCATACACACGATGATATGCAGGTGAGGAATTGCAATCAAGTATGGCAGACACCGTATAAAAAGCTCTAAAAACAAAGGTGACTAAATCACCATTTGTTACTGTGCTCGTAGATGAATCTACTGACATAAGCAGCCACAAATGCCTTGTTGGATATATCCAAATTATTGACCCTGTAACCTTTCAACCAAGCACTCAATTTGTTGCAAATAAAGAGTGTTATGATACAACCAGGAAATCATATATAAGTGAACACTGGATCAAACGAGAATTTCATTTAAGTTTGTTGCATTACCTTATGTCTCGGGAGATCTCATCTCATTCTTTAGACAGGAGTCAGTGGAATAAAAAAAATGTCCCCCAAGAAATTCAGTAAAGGTCCAGTTTGAAATCATCTGTACCTTACCCTTAATGTACATTATGTAAATAATAACTCCCCATCCCAGAAATTTCAAATGTAACATCGATACAAAATGTATATACATCAATCTAACATGAGTTTGTTTCAGTATGTGTTTTTGTATGCTGCAGTAAGTCACTCTTGTTTGAAAAGGAAGAGTTACAATCCTTACTAGGAAATGGTTTCTCGCCAGTATGTGTTCGCATATGCTGCTGTAAAGTTGATTTTTGTGAAAAGGACGATTCACAGATGTCACATTTTTATGGTTTTTCTCCAGTGTGTGTCCGCATATGCCTTACCAAAACTGACTTTCGTGAAAATGAAGATTCACAAATTTCACAATTATACGGTTTCTCACCAGTGTGAGACTGCATATGGACCACTAATGTAGACTTGTATGAAAAGGAAGACCCACAATGGTCACAAGAATATGGTTTCTCTCCAGTATGTGTTCTCTTATGTTCCACACAATTAGATTTACGTGCAAAGACAGCACCACAAATCTCACAAGAATACGGTTTCTCTCCAGTGTGTGTTTGCCTATGTGTCATCAATGATGTTTTCACTGCAAAAGTTGAGCCACATGTTTCACAAGCATATGGTTTCTCTCCTGTGTGCGTTCGTATATGTAGCCCCAAACTTGATTTTTGTGTAAAAGAAGATCCACATATTTCACAAGAGTAAGGTTTCTCACCAGTGTGTGTTCTCATATGCTGCATTAAATCTGATTTTCTTGCAAATGCAAATCCACACTCTTCACAGGGATATGGTCTTTCTCCAGTGTGTTTTCGCATATGTCGTACCAAATGTGATATCTGTGAAAAAGATGAAGCACACACTTCACATTGAGGAGGTTTCTCTCCAGTGTGTAATCGCATATGTTGCACTAAGCTTAATTTGCGTGAAAAGGAAAATCCACACACTTCACAAGAATATGGTTTTTCTCCAGTGTGGGTTCTCATGTGTTGAACCAAACTGGATTTATGAGCGCAACAAAATCCGCATGTTTCACAAGAATATGGGTTCTCACCTGTGTGTGTCCTCATATGTAACACTAAACATAATTTGTATGAAAAAGAAGACCCACATATTTCACAGGAATATGGTTTCTCACCAGTGTGTTTTCGTACATGACGTATTAAATCTGATTTTTTTACAGATGCAAATCCACAGGTTTCACAAGAATATGGTTTTTCTCCAGTGTGTCTCATCGTATGATTTACCATATGTGATTTCCGTGCAAAAGAAGCACCACATGTTTCACAAGAATATGGTTTTTCTCCAGTGTGTGTTCTCACATGTCGCACCAAGTTTGCCTTTTGTGCAAAGGTAGATCCACATATTTCACAAGGATACTTTTTTACCTGTGGTCTCTTATGCTGTTCTAAATTTGACATATTTAGAAGTGTACATGTACAGATTTTACATGAATCATTTCTCTCAAGTATACATTTACAAATGCTTTAAAGAATGTGATTTCTCAAAAAAGATTTAAACCATTTGTATGAATACTTTTCCCATTGTTTGTTCACATATATCATGCCGAAAGTGTTTTTTGTACACATGAAAATTGGCACAATTTTTAAAAAATGTCATTCTTGTCAAGGGTGTGTTTTATCTGTTTTAGGAAAATAAGTCACAGCCTTTGAAGGAATATTTTCAGCATTTATTCCTATTTAACTGATGGGAGATCAACACTGTTTTCTTTCATTTCACTTCAGTTATAAAAATGATTTTTACTTGTATGATAAGCTTGTTTTCCTACAGCCAGAATACCTGTCAATTAACAAAAGAAAGATATATTAATAGAAACATTGATTCTTTGGAAATATCTAACTTTCGTACACCTCCTCCAAAGAGTGTCAAAAGGTAGTTTATTTCCTTGAACTCCCCTATTATTGTATGCACTTTTTATTTTAAATTTTCTACTCACACATTTTTATAATTTTATGAATAAGACTTTTTTATGTTGCTTAAAAAATGATAAAAGTTCTTGTCAGTCATATGCTCTCTTAACAATTGTAACAATTTCTGTCAAAGAAATATATTTTCCATTAAAAACTTTAAAATTAACTTTTGTATGAATTAAAATTTCCTTTTCTGGTATTTTTCTTAGGAAAATTTGTAGTAAAATCCACTCGTCTGTCAATGCCAGATTCAATACTTAGTTGTGTTAGATTAATCACAGAAATATGCTTAAAAATATAGTGGGACACACTGAACATAGCAAATAATTTTTAGAAAAAGATTGATATGAAGGGTGAAGGATGAATGAGCTCCAGACCCTGGTCAACCCAGCACCTACTCGAGGCAGGACTCCAGAAAAGCTGGTAGTTTGGACAGCTTACAGCCCGCACATAACCGCTACTAGAATCTGCATCATTTACCAAGAACTCCTTGTGTTAGCCCTCAATTCCAGAAATTTAAATTACTACTAAAATAGGCTGTTAACTCCAAAAATAAATCCCAGTTTGATTTGATTATAACATTAAGTGGAAGTGTTAAAACCAGAAATAATATATAAAGCAAAATAGTTGCATTTTTAACAGAGTTAATTCTTTGTTCCAAAGAATTTTCTTGTGCAGCTTCTTGACATAAACATGTTCACTTTATTTTTCTTCATCAGCGATTTACTCACTCTCTGAGATCAAAGGCACAACACGGCAGGAGTGAATGGTCATGAAGCAAACGAACACTTTCTAGATAGAGTTGAACCATGCTCATCACGATACCAGTGACAAACCAGCAATGTGTTAACTGAGGAGTCAGTTAGATGGTGACCTTGGTGGTCAGAAGAAACCTGAAAATAAAAATTGTGAGAGAGGATTAGGTTGTAAATTGATTGTAAATTGACAAGAAATAAAAATGCGCATAGTAACATTAGTATAAAAATTCATAAAGACATAAACAACTAAATAGTGTATAATATTTGTTTCTAAAATTCAAAACAAAGAATTTTAAAACAAACATTATTGAAAGTGTATACAGTAATAGCAGGGTTAAGAGAAAAAACAGTCACTGAAGACAGCATTGTTTTATAGATAAAAAGATTAAACTTTGCCAAAATTTTTGTACCTTTAAAAAAATTGTATCATATGAGCATATTTTGCTTCTATACAAATTTTTATAAATTTAGTTAGAAAAACAAAAGCAAAGATAGTGATTGTCACAAAGCACTGCCTGAGCCCCCTAATTAGCAAGCTGTTAGTCAAGATATTACTGGGTAGTGTGCACCGACACTAATGGGGATCTAATTTGCTATGTAAATTTACTGTAAATTGTTCCTTCCTACAGAATCAAAAACAAAATATAACATCTGCCAACTCATTTGGAAAGTAAAAAGGTTTCTTGATGAAAAAGCATACACAAAATGCTTAGAACATGACATTTTTCCGATATATGCAATTTCCACAAAGCATCTGCTGAAGTCTTGGAAAAGCTAACCACTAAAAAAGCCAGAATTACTGTAATTTCCACAAAATGTATGTTGTACTGACACTTGAAATGACTCAACTAGAACAATCAAACCAAGAAGTGAAAATTAAAACAACAGTAAAAACACAACAACCCATACAGCAACAGCAACTGGAAATATATTGGAAAGCCAAGTTTAATAGAAAATCTTTTAGATGTAAAGCCTTCCAATATATAACGAGAAGACCTTAGCTTTGGTCTAAAATTTCCCGCCAGAATCTGTAAAGGAGACATATAAGACACTATAGTAAAACATCACAAGCCAAACAACTCTGAATTCACTAAATGTTTCTTTCAAGGCATATTCACTGCTACTACAAAAACCAACAACTGAAAATAACTACTGAAACTAATTATTACCATTATGAAGAAAATATTGCCAACAATACACTTTTGAAAGAAAAAAATATTAACAGCAATATATTTTAAGAAAATTTTTCCACCATTATTCATTGACACATTTTGTAAACAGAAGCCAATTCTCGGTTTTAAAAAATCATGCAAAAATAAAATACACCTCGCTGACACATAATCTTATTCAAATTACTGAACTTAAATTTACCTTAAGCTGATTTGAAACAAGAATTACTTGCTTACTGCCTGAAATGTAATTTAAAAGTGTTTCTTAATTATGGTGTCCATGTTATCAAGGTTGTCATCGCCTTATTAGAGGTGATAAATGATATGATATACAGTAGCCGTCAAAAGAAATTATTAGTATGGAAGACGAATTTGACATAAATCTTATGGGTACACTTTGTTTTTTTTTATCTTTAACTATATTTTTTTTTTAATCATTTCACCCCGAGCAAGGTGGAAATGCCACTGATGTGCAGGGGGCTACATAAGTGCAAAAAGATTAATTAGAAAAGAGAGAAGAGGAATACGAAGCAGTTAGAAAGGTGCAATAGAAAAATGAGAATGCAGGTGTGATGACAGTTCCAAAGGTGGAGAGAAAGGAAAGGATATATGGGGTGGGGAAAGAGCTAGAGTCAAGTGGTTAATAGATGAATATTGACATTACATTTAAATTTCTGGAGGTTGTAGCTGTCAGGAAAGCAAGAATATGGGAGCGAGTTCCACAGGCGGGAAGTGCGAGAGAAGAAGCTGCAGGAGTAGAATTGTCATCTGCATTTGGCTAACCTAACTGAGAATGGGTGGGACCCAGTTGCCAATCTGGTTGCACGAGTAAACACCTGTTGAGGAAGCACCAGTGACTTAAGTTTGTCCGAGCAGAAGCCATGAAAATATTTATAGAACAGACAAAGGGAGGCCACATTTCATAGGTGGGGAAGTGGCGGTAGTTGAGCCACCAAGTCAGAACCCATCATATTACTGATTCTCCTTTGGAGCCTGTCAAGAACACTGAGGTGAATGACAGGGGCGCCTGACCATATATGGCAGCAGTACTCCATGCACAGATGAATGGTTGACTTGTATATATGCAGGATGGATTCAGGTGGGAAAAAGATCCTGGCCCGACACAGTGACCCAACCTTCTTAGCAGTGGATTTAGCTATGGACTCATTGTAGTGGTTCCATTTGAGATCAGAAGAGAGGGTAAGGCTGAGGAGGCCACTTCTTGCCCCGATTCACCACAGTGTAGATCCCGTTCAAGGTCAGCAGTGAGATTGTTTGTCCACGACAACAGGTTTCTTACTGATGTGGGAGTATATTCTGGTGTCATCTGTATAGATGCCTACTTGGCACTTGATCTCATCTGGGAGGTCGTTGGTGAAAATAAGGAAGAGCGTCGGGCCCAGGATAGAGCCCTGTGGAACACCAACATCCGTGCTGTAGGATGAAGAGGCATGCCCATTCAGAACGACCTTCATTTTGCGGTTATTTAAAAAAGATTGGATTAGATCAAGCAAGCATCTGGTAACACCATAACCCCGTAGCTTGCATAGAAGGCCAGAGTGCCAAACCCAGTCGAAAGCCTTGGAGATGTCCAGAGCAACAGCACGAGCCTTGCCTGACTCATCAAGGGTCTGGAGCATGTACTCCGTAACAGTTGTTAGCATGTCGGCCGTGGACCTGTCAAAGCGGAAGCCATATTGCCTATCAGAAAAGAGTTTGTGGGCAGTAAGATGTTGACCTATTTCAGCATTGATTATGGCCTCGAACACTTTCCCGAATATTGGTAGGAGACTGATTGGGCAATAGTTGGATGGGTCCGAGGGTTCACCACAGTTCTTAAATACAAGAACGACTGAAGAGAACTTCCAGCATGCAGGAAAACAGGAAGCAGAAAGGTAGTAGTTATACAGTTTAGAGAGGACAGGGGACAGTTCAGGAGCACACCTCTTAAGGACTATCACCGGGATTCCATCACCACCACCGCTCACCTTATGGGGGTCAAGTTTTGAAATTACTTGGGATACTACTGTCGGGGCAATATATACGTCGTGCAGTTTGGCCTCAGTTCTAATAGGGAAGTCGGGTGAGTGTACTCCAGATGAGTCAAATGTGGAGTTGGATGAGAATCTGCGGGCAAAGCACTCAACTTTATCTGCAGATGATGTGAGAACCTCAAATTCATTGATTAAAGGAGGTATTGAGGAATTGCTATTGTTCAGCACCCGTTTGCATAACCGCCAATAGTCCTTGGAGCCGAACTTGCGGTCAGCTATGCGCTGTCGCATTCTCTCAGCAAACAACAGTTTGGCGTCATTCAGGATTCTCTTGCACTCATTACAAGCAGACGTGAATAGGCGCCTCTTTTGATCAGATGACTGTCTCCGGAATAGTTGGAAGTAATGGTTCAGGTGGGCAATGGCAGCTGAACAGGCAGGAGAGAACCACGGAGAGGAATGAGGTTTTAGGCAATACATCCTGGTAGGTATGAAGGCATCAACGCCAGCTTTCACCCATGACGAAAACTCAGAGGCACAGTCATCAACTGGGAGATCAAACACTTTTCCCCAAGGGACGTCGCAGAGGAAATCGCGAAAGGCATCCCAGTCAGTTTTTTGGTAGTAGTAGGAGGTCCTATAGGTAGAAGGCTCCTGGGGGAGTGAGAGTGGAAAGAAATATTGAGAGAGACAACAGCATGGTCGGAGTTGTCGAGAGGGCAAAGCTGCGAGACTTGACAGGCGTCAGGTACAGAGGTAAAACATATATCTAGTAGTGAGGAGTGTCCAGATGGAGTGCTTGGAAAGCGAGTGGGGAAGTCCACCACTTGCGTAAGGGATTGGGAAGTAGCGAAGTTCATGTCGTAGATGCCCGCTAAATCAGTAATAGAGTCTTTAAGCCACTCAGTGTGATGGGCGTTAAGATCTCCGAATATGTGAGCAAATGGGTGGAAGGAAATAGCCTTGTCTATGTTGTCAGCAATGCTATCTAGAAGGGAGCAGTCAGGAGAGGAGGGAGAACGGTAAAGAAAGAATAAGTAACTAACCAAACTGAGGAGAGACAGACGGAGACATACATATTGGTGGTCAGTAGATTCGAGTGAAGTCACCCTAGCTATGGGGAGGTGTTCACTAACATAGACCCCCAGCCCATGCATGTGGACAGTGGAATCCTTCCTTAAGAGGGGGAGATAACCAGAGATGGAGAGGTCAGAGGAAGGAATAGATGAGTTGAGGTTAGTTTCACAGAGTGCTAGGATGTCCGGGGACTTTTTGTGGAAGAAAGCTTCTACGCTAGGAAAGTTAGTACGAATGCCCTGAATATTAGTAAAAGAAAACTTAAGGGATTTAGGTGGTTTGATTTTGACTGGTTTAGGGTATTTTCTGATTTTGCTGTTTGTCATGATATGATACTTGTTAATAGGGAGGGACCTAAAGTAGAGGATACAGGCGGTATTTATCCACGATCTGTGCTGGGAGGGAAACTGGCTCGGGCTGCAACAAAGTGTGGCCTCAGGGTTGCCCACCGAAAGCACTTGCAGGGATACCTATCCATGCATGACATGGCACTACAAAAACTCCGATATTATACAACTGTTGATCAGAGCAGCCACTCTTGATGCTACGCAAGAGTTAGGGCTCCTAACTACCAGTCGGAAGCAGCAACCAGGAAACTGCCAACCTGGTACCCTCACAATGATGAGACATTGCCACCAACCAGACACATCGCAGCAAAATCACGGAAGCACCAATACTAAGGTCTGAAGAGAGAAAAGAGAAAGCCGGAAACCACATCCTAAACAGGGAACAAGGGGTAAGTCTCTACTCCTGTTCAATAGACGTGGGTGGAGTGTGAACCGGGCGATAGTTTGGTCTATCTACTCCAATTTATATTCAAATTAAAAACTTAACCCAATATTTTCAGCGATTATCCAATATTTAACTTTATAACATTATGTTTGAAGATGTTTTATAAAAAATAAAAATTTGAATAATATAAAATTTCCTTTTAAAAACATTTTCAATTTAATAACAAAATGAAAATATATAATGGCAGAGGTAACTCAATAATTTTTTAAATGTTATGGCATTTATTAATTTTTATTTTTAGTATCTATTTTTCATATTCTTAGGTACCACCACAAATTGTGAATTTCACAATTCCATTTTTTTTTAAAATTAGGAATTAAAAGATAAAACTTAATTTAAATTTTGAAGGGATGATTTGCAAAGCCCATTGAGTGTTGAAATGTAGGTCATAGGTAACACTGAAGCAAGATGATTGAATTGTACCCTGACGAAAATATTTATATGGTTTTTTTTTAATGTATACGGTGCAACCTTTGAAACAAGTGACCTTTTAATGATATCATGTAGAGCCACCCATAACAAGAAAATACAGGTAATTAGCATGTACACAATTAAAATTTTTAAATTATTTAAAAAAAAATCCAATGGCTAAAATTTAGGTACCGCAAAAAAAAAAAAAAAAAAAAAAAAAAAATGACTGCTCATTTTCGATGCCTCAATTTAAATTTAATTTTTAAAAACAAAAATGTTTTCTTGAAGCTTTAATTGAAAGCCAAGAGATTAAATTTACTAATTACAGTAAGCAAAATTACCCTGGTTTAGTTCAAACCGAAATTATATTGCTAGGAATCACAAATTTAAATGCTGAAAAAGAAATTTTTTTAAAATTTACCGCCATTATTGACTAATCAACACATTATGTAAACAGTAGCTAAATTTCTGTTTTAAAAATCTTGCACAAAAAAAACATACCTCCTTGACACGTTAAGTCGATTTTTATAATTGAAACTTATTTTTATCTGATTTCAAACAAGAGTTAAGTGCTTACTGTCGGGAAATTTACGAAATAAATCACTCTTTAATGATAGTAGCCCTCTTGTCACCGCTTATCTAGGCGATAAATTATGTGTTGACAAGTAGCAGGTGTGAATGATGTTTGGATGGCGACCAAAAGTGACAAAAAATTCATGTAGCTTAAAACGTAACATTTGGAAATTTACATTTTTTGTTGTTGTTTTTTAACTAAATAGTAAAATTAAAAATTTAACATAATATTTTCAGCAAGTATAATATTTTATAGAATTTTAGTTTAGATTTATAGCCAGACTATGCTTTCTGAATAAATAAAAATAAAATATGCTTTCTGAATAAATAAAAATTTAAATTTCTTTTAAAAGAAACAATTAAAAAAAATACCCGAACTAAGTTATATTATGTTATTTATTAATATTTTTCTGAAATATTAAATATTTTTATGTTTAGATATTACATATTTATCTTAAATTATTTATTAATATGCTTTCTGAAAAATTAAAAATATTAAATTTATTTTAGAATAATTTTAATTTAAAAAAAAAGAATGAAATGAGAATCAAAGTGTGGTTTGTGTTGTTTTCGATGTAAGGGGAATTCATCCAAACACTTGTTAACTTCTAAAAACAATACGACCACTATGGAAACTTGTTATGACCCCCATGGAACACTGTACTTAATAAAAATTTACAAAATTTAATTTTTTTTAATTATTTTAAAAGTAAAATGGGTGAATGATTTTTATTAAACTTTTCAATTTTCGATAGGCAATATGATAATCAATTCTTAAGTAAAAATGAAATTCAACAACGTTTTTATAACAGGTTTTTAAAATATTTTTAATACTTTTATGAATTATTATAATAAAAAAATATAAACAATTATTTCAAAATTTTATTAGTAAACGAAAAAATTTTTTTTCTTCAGACTGTAATGTCCTTAATAATTATTATTTATTCCAGTTTTATTGCATTTTTATCTTACTCTTCGGAGCAGATTTTCAGCCAGGTTGTCCACTTTAAAATAAAAAACATAGATGATTTATATGCCCCAATGAGTCTTGCATTTAACTAATAAATTTTTTTTTTTTACAGCTAATTAAAATTTATTAAAATTTCATGGATTTACGTGGGGGGGGGGGTAACAAAGTTAAAAAAAAATATTTTCACCAAGAAATTTGAAAAAAATAATAATTTCAAAAATAATTTCATTCATTTGTGAATGAGTACTGAAAGTTTCATTCAAATCGGACTATTATTTGATTTATGCGAGAATTTTCAAATTAATGTGTTTGTTACCGGGGAAAAAAGTAGGTTGTGTCATCATTACGTAACCCATTGTAATAAAGGCGTAATTTTTTTTTTTTTTAGCCGCTAACTGAAATAAAAAAAACATTTCCTATCAAAATTTCGAAAATGTTAGCATGGATTCAAAAATGTTTAAAAATAATTAAAAATGGCTTTGATCTTTCCTCTTAATAAAAATTAAAAAATATAAATATTTTGATGGAAAAAGTTTGTTTTAATAAGTTTATGAACTTTTTTATTCATACTATGCTAGGGATGTACAAAAAATCACTGCGCATTTTCGATACCTCAATTTAAATTTAATTTTTAAAAATAAAAACATTTTCTTGAAGCTTTAATTTTACCTTTAATTGAAAGCCAAGAGATTAAATTTACTAATTACCATAAGCAAAATACCCTGGTTTAGTTCAAACCGAAATTATATAGCTCGGAATCAAAAATTTAACTGCAGAAAAAATTTTTTTTTAAATTTACCGCCATTATTGACGAATCGACAGATTTTGTAAACAGTAGCTAAATTTCTGATTTAAAAATCTTGCAAAAAAAAAATATACCTCCTTGACACGTTATTTAAGTCGATTTTTATAATTGAAACCTACCTTTATCTGATTTCAAACAAGCATTAAGTGCTTACTAACTTGATATTTGCGAAATAAATCACTCTTTAAAAACAGTAGCCCTCTTGTCAGCGCTTATCTAGGCGATAAATGACGTGTTGACAAGTAGCAGGTGTGAATGACGTTTGGATGGCGGCCGTAAGTGACAAAAAATTCATGTTGCTTAAAATGTAACATTTCGAAATTTAATTTTTTTTTGTTGTTTTTTAATTAAATAGTAAAATTGAAAATTTAACATATATTCAGCAAGTATAATATTTTATAGAATTTTATAGCCAGACTATGCTTTTATCTGAATAAATAAAAATTTACTTTTCTTTTAAAATAATTTAATAAAACAGAAGTTAAAATAACCAAACTAAGTTATATTGTTAATGTTATTTATTAATATTTTTCTGAAATATTAAATATTTTTGTTTAAATATTACATATTTTTCTGAAACTATTAATATGCTTTCTGAAAAATTAAAAAAATTAAATTTCTTTTAGAATAATTTTTAATTTAATGAAATTAAAATATCCAAACTAAGTTATATTATGATATTTATTATTAATTTATTTTAAAATAACCAAACTAAGTTATATTATGTTAGTTACTAATAATTTTATTATGCTATTTACTAATAATTTTATTATGCTATTTACTAATAATTTTCTTAGGTTATTTATTAATAATTTTATTATGCTATTTACTAATAATTTTCTTAGGTTATTTATTAATAATTTTTTTTTTTTTTTGATCATATCACCCCGAGAAAGGCGGTAACGCCACTGATGTGCAGGGGGCTGTGTAATAGTGAAAGGATCAGAAAGGAGAAAGCCGGAAACCACATCCTAGACAGGGAACGGGGGATGGGCCTCTTGACCTGTTCAGTGGACGTGGGTGGAATGTGAACTGGGCGATAGATAGATCTAGGTTATTTATTAATAATTTTATTTGGTTATTTATTAATAATTATATTATATATTTTTCATATTATTAATAAGTTATCATTAAGTTTAAGACATGGTAATAATATGTAATTTAATTTTTATAGTACTGCAGATGTTAATATATATATTTGGTTCCATCATTTTTACGCAATATTTTGTGTTCAGAGAAAAGACTTTTTGGAATATTTTGTGGCCCTGAAAAGGGCCTTTTTTTTTTCTTCAGTTGCCTGTTTTTTTCTTCTCTTGCCTGTTCAACTCTGCTCATCTTCAAGAAAAAGGTCCTGCATAACATAGTCAGCACCAACTTCATATTGGTTCAATTGACAGTTGTCAACCAAATCATTGAGATAAATAAACGTCTTGAAGAGATTAGAATCAGAATTGAAGTGAGGTTTGTCTCGTTTCCGATGTAAGGGCAGTTAATCCAAACACTTGTTAACTTCTAAAAACAATACGACCCCTACGGAAACGTATTATGACTCATATGGAACACCGTACTTAATAAAAATTAACAAATTTATTTTTTTTAAAATTATTTTAAAATTGAAATGGGTGAACGATTTTTATCAAACTTTTCAATTTTCGATAGGTAATATAATCACCAATTCTTAAGTAAAATGGCATTAAACAACGTTTTCATAAAAGGTTTTTAAAATATTAGAAACACTTTTATGAATTATTATAGTAAAAAATAAAAAAATAAAATCAATTCTTTCAAAATTTTATTAGTAAACGAAAAAATTTTTTTTTCTTCAGACTATAATGTCCTTCATAATTATTATTAATTCCAGCAATTAAAAGTTTATCAAATTAAATTATATCAGAGTTTTATTGTATGTTTTATTTTACGCTTCGGGGCAGATTTACGGTCGGGTTGTCCATTTTAAAATAAAAAGCATAGATGATTTATATGCCCCAATGAGTCCTGCGTTTATTTAATAAAAAAAATTTATACAGATATTTAAATTTACTAAAATTTCATGGATTTACGTAGAGGGGGGGTAATATACTTAAAAAAAAAATATTTTCATCAAGATATTTCAAAAATAATAATTTAAAAAATAATTTCATTCATTTGTGAATGAGTACTGAAAGTTTCATTCAAATCTGACAATTATTTGATTTTTGCGAGAATTTTCAAATTAATGTGTTTGTTACCGTGAAAAAAGTGGGTTGTGTCATCATTACCACGTAACCTATTGTAATAAAGGCGTAATATTTTTTTTAGCCGCTAACTCAAACAAAACAACATTTTCTATCAAAATTTCGAAAATGTTAGCAGGGATTCAAAAAATTTTAAAAATAATTAAAAATTGCTTTGATCTTTCCTCTTAATAAAAATATAAATATTTTGATAGAAAAAGTTTGTTTTATTAAGTTTATGAACTTTTTTATTCATACTATGCTGTTTCACGCTGTTTTTTAGCGATATTTTGTACGTCCCTATATGCTGTTTCATGCTGCTTTTTAGCGATTTTTTTGGAGGTACCCCCCAAAAATCGATGCAAAAACAACATATGAAAGAAAAGCCCCCCCCCCACACACACACTAAATAAAAACAAAGTTTTATCGGTAAGCGGATAGATCAAAATATTTTTAATTATTTAAAAAAGAATTTTTAATGCTTTCTAAAACTTTCGAAATTTTGGTAGAAAATCTTGTTTTTCTTTCATCGTCAGTGATGTAATTTTTACAAGGATTTAACGACAAACGTAATATTACGCCAGGCACTTTTTTGCCGGTGAAAGACACGTTAATTTAAAAATTCTTGCAAAAAACAAATAATGGTCGAATATTGACGGAAATTTCAGGACTTATTCATAATTTACTGAAATCATTGTTGAAATAATTATTTTTAGAAAATATTGGTAAAAAAGTATATATATTTTCTTTTTTACATATGTTACCCCATCACTAATTAACTTCCGAAAATGTCTAGAAATTCGCCATAGTTATCCATAAACCTAAAATTAAATTCAGGAGTCATTGGGGAATGCTAATCAACTGTCTTTTTTCTTCAATTTTAGCTAATTTTTAGAAAATCTCCGAATTGAAAAACCAAAAATGCAATAAAACTATGCCACTTTTTATTTAGATAAACTTTTAATTGCTTTTATAAGCAATTAAGGATATCGTAGTTTGAAAAGAAAAAAAAATTCAATTAATAATGAATTTTTAGTTTTTTACAATAATTGTTTCCAATTTTATTATTTTTCATTATAATAATTTATTTTATAAAGTTTCAAAATTTTTTTTAAATTTTCTCATCCATCGTTAACACTAGTGTGAAATTAATGCATAAAGACTACATTCACTAGTTGAAAATTGAAAAGCTTAATCAATACAAATAATTAAAAAAATATATATATATTCAAAAGTAACTGATTTTTAAAAGGTCAAGATTTATGATCTCAGGGAAAAGGAAAATAACTCACATGATTTTTTGCGGGTATCAATTAGAAAAAACAGAAATTTCCACAGCGCCCACGAAAAACGGTTTTTAAAAGGTTAAGATTTATGATCTCAGGGAAAAAGGAAAATAACTCACATGATTTTTTTGGGATTTAAAATAAAAATCTAACTTCATTTTTTTTCGGTATTTTTTTGCGCATATTTTTTCAAAAACTTAAAACAAGAACAAAATAAAATTAATAAGCCACAAAGGAAAAAATAACAGAAAAGAAAAAAAGTGATTTTACCAGGAAAAAGGCTTCTCGACTTCCAGCGACAATAGTTCTTATCTCGATTGCTGCGAAACACAAATTCGGCAATTTTCGGCAGTTTCCGACAATCGACCGAAGGTTCGACCGGATATTTTTCTTTAACGAATAAAAAACCTATATATTTAAATTTCGAGTCCAGTTAAAACAAACAAACTTTACTGTTTTCATTTATTAGATATTCGAACAGTTATTTTAATTTTCTAGCAACCTTTCTTAATCGACACGAAATTTAAATTATTTCCTTAAATTTTGCTTTGTTAAAACTAAAACAAAACTGTTAAAGATTATTTATTTAAATTTATTTATCAACTAAAAAATAACCCCAACAACTAACGTATTATTAATTAATTTAATACCTGGTTGGGGTGAATTGGGTATTTTCTAAGGGTAGTCTAGAAGTGGAAGGTTAAAAGTATAAACCACCTGGTGAGGATCAAACTCATTATTCAATCATAACTGATCTATTGTAGTAAGACAAGCTTGCTAACCATTGAATACCACGTCAAGGTACCCATTTTTAATTGTTCAAATTAGGAACATAGTAATGAATATTATTATCTTTTTTTGACCAGGACATATTTTCAAATTTTAAGAAAAGCATTTCAAATCATCATGTGATTTTCATGTTTACTGTTTTTTTTAACTCTAGGTTCCATAGTGAATTTTCACCTTTATTATTTATCTATCAAATATTTTTAGCACTAACAAAGAATATTCTCATATTTTAATTAATTATAATTTATACTTTCATTTATTGTTTATTGTCATTAATGTGATTTGTGGTGCTGTTGCGGGGTCGTTGGAGGTAGTCAACCCTGCAAACTTGAATTCTTGATAAGTGTGAAACAGCCAAGACAATGAGGAGACTAAGGCAGAGGTAAAAACAATAACAACCTTGGTTTTTATTTACGTAAGTTGGTACAGGATATAGTTCGGGTTCGCTCCATGTCCGAAGAGTAGTAGCCTCTATGGAGTTGGTGCGGTGAGCGTTGAGACCTCGTCCAGTGCCAGGTCGAGCTGTGGCATTCGTTGTGGTAGCTGGCCGGCTGGAGATGCTGGATGAGTCGCCTGGCTGGTTCGGGATGTTCCGTCTTCGGGTCTAGGCAAGACCTCCTATATATTAATATATATGGTTAATATAGGAGGTCTTGGTCTCGTCGAGGTGGTGAGCGTGGAAGCAAGCTCGTGCCAGTGCAATATACTTGACGAGAGGCGGAGTCCATAAACAGGGCCGAATCGAGTTAAGGTCGTCATGGATACGAGACCGTACCGAGAGGTTACGTTACAGCGGCAGAATCCCTAAACAAGAAGCAGGATCAATGCCAGAAGCTGGTGTAGCAGTCAGGATCAGAGCCAAAAGCACAGGGTGTTATGCCAGGATAACTCCGAAAATTCTGGGCGAAGCGAGGCTGGTGATAAGCGAAAAGTGTTTGGTCACTGCTCCCGGATTGGTTGGACTAGAAAGCGCTAAATATTAATAGCTCCCCACGTCATTTGGTGTTTTGGGGAGTGCAGCCTAATTCCATGTGTATTTTGACAGTTTTAGGCTAGGGCATATTTGATGAATTGATTTGTGTTGCACGTGTACTTGAATTTTCTCTACAGCGGGTCTTAAAAGTCAGCCATAGTTTGTGAAGGTCAGAGAAAGGGCTACTAGCTGCTGCTGCTGTTGTTATGGTCGTTTTAGGGTCGCCCGGTTCACACTCCACCCACATCTAATTGAACAGGTGAAGAGGCTCATCCCTTGTTTCCTGTTTAGGATACGGTTTTCCGGTTTTCTCTTTTCCAATCTTTTCACTCTTTTCCTTTATTATTATTATTATTTTTTTTCAATTGGAGGTAAGGGTAGATAGACTAAACTATCACCCAGGTTCACACCTCCCACCCACATCTATTGAACAGGTGAAGAGAAGAGGCTCATCCCTTGTTTCCTGTTTCGGGATGCGGATTTTCCGGTTTTTCTCTTTTCCAATCTTTTACACTCTTTTCCTTTATTATTATTATTATTTTTTCCAATTGGAGTAGATAGACTAAACTATACGCCCGGTTCACACTCCACCCACATCTATTGAACAGGTGAAGAGGCTCATCCCTTGTTTCCTGTTTAGGATGTAGGTTTCCGGATTTCTCTTTTTCCAAGTCCTTTTTACCCTTACGTAGCCCCCTGCGCATCAGTGATGTTACTGCCTTGCTCGGGGTGATATGATTAAAAAAAAAAAAAAAAAAAAAAAATGGAGACGGCTAATAGCTGCTGCTGCTGCTGTTATAGTCATATCTTTTTAGAAGCGGCTGTTTGGGGCCGCGACAGTGCAGTGGATATCAGCTCAGAACGAGAAATCGGAGAGCCGAGTTCAAATTCCAGTTGAGCTCTTTGAATTCACTTACATGCAAATACCCTTTGTCACATCTCCTTCCATCTATAGGTTAAATAGCAGCTCAAATTGGGTTCTATAGCATTGGTTAGCAGCCAATCTACCACAGAAAGTAATACCAATCTCCTCCAGGAAAACCTTTGAGACATGATCACCCAAATGGGTATCAAATATAGCACTTAACTGACTGTCATTATATAGCGGGTATCTTATCTTATTTATTCTTTTCTAGTAGTAGTAGGATTCCGTAGCAGGTTAACGAATTTGGCCTTGTGGGAAGATAGCCCACTATAATTCATAAAATGATTATAAAATCAAGAAAGGCAATTTGAGTATAAAATAACATTTATATATATATATTTCAATTCATGTTTTTACAGTTAAAATAATACTTGAATATAAGTCCAACGAAGGTAAAAGAGTTCATGGAAAATAATGATGAGCTGAAAGAGATAAAGGCTTAGGAATGTGGAGGCGTCTTGTAGTTAAAGAATGTTCATTTAGAAGTTGCCGCTTCTAAGGTCAATCAGTACTTTTGAGGCATGTCTTTGAAAAGTTCACTAAGTACTTATGAGACAGAAGAGGAAAGAGGTCAGCATAGTAGCCGCTTGACTTAAGTCAAGGGGAGGCACTGATAACGCTAGCCTAAGATTCCTTCTGTCTGACGAAGCTTTTGTGTCGCCACTTTTTATATCTGCTTTTTGGATCAAAAGCAGCTCATTTCGAATTTCATCCTTGTATTTGGTTCCGGGCTTCCCATTGGCTGGTAAATAAAATTCGCAAATGGTAATTTAATCTTTGATTAATTCTTATTTTTCAACGGAACACTGTGCGGATCCACTTGCGCAGAAATGATTTTTATTCATTTGCTTTCTGGTCGGCATAGACCCAACATCTGGTTTGCTCGGTCAGTATCACCACAATTAAACTAAAAGCAATAAGTCAAAATGATACATTTGATATGCTGCTCACACCACAAAATTTCAAAGGCAGAATAAGCAAATATCTAAACGATTGCAATGGTGAAACTGGCGAAAAAGGGTAGTGCCAGTTGGGCTAGTGTAATATACGTGCCCCTTGACAAACCAAGAATCCAACAGATTGATGCAGCCATGTTTACCAGATTTTGCCTATCTCCATCTCTTTTGAGCTGCATGGAAGGGGTGCATCTATCCAAATGTGTTGGCTTCTATGGTATGCAGAGTTATCCAACATAATCAAATTCACATTAATGGCCTTGTTAAACTCTGTTATATACCCTGGTTTTGCAACGAGGAAAATCGTCTTGTAAATTAACGGTAAACACAGAACCTGTATATATAGACATATTTTCATTTCTTGTTGATGGTGGTTATGTGAAGTGTAAGGTAGTCAGAGAGAATCATGCGCATATGAGAGAGTTGTCGGGAGTCACTGACTTGTTAGATTTGTCTTTTCTTCATCTTCTTGGTGTTCTGAATTTGCCAGAAAAACATCAAATTACATATAATCTGAAATTTACATGTTTTTTGCCTTCTTGGGTTTTTGCAGGTGTCATCTACTGCCAAGCACATTTGTCAATCATCTTCGCTGGCTTTTGCCTTTTAAGGTGACTGCCTTTGATATCTATCACACTTTAGTTGGTCATTTTTGCCTTTGATGTTGATCATACTTTTGTCACTTAACACTTTTCATATTTCTGTCGGGTCAGAGAAATATATTACATGACTACTCTTCAGTAGAGTGGGCCTTCACAGCCATGTCTGCTAGCATCTAGTTAAAATGTCATAGATTATGTTAATATACCATCGAATATCCAATTATGTTAATGTCATAAAAATACCATAGAAATCCCAATAATGTTAAAATACCATAGTAATACCTGATTATGTTAACATATCATAGAAATTCCAATTATGTTAACATCATAGAAATGTCATTGAAATCTTATTTTAACATGTCATAGAAATGCCAAAGAAGCGCAGATTATGTTAATGTCATAGAAATCTCATTTATGTTAACCTGCAATAGAAATCACGATTATGGTAATGTCATAAAAATCTTAATTATGTAGAAATGTCATACAAATCCCAACTATGTTAACATGTCATCAAAATGTCATAGAAATCTTGATTATGTTACTGTCATAAAAATAGAAATCCTGATTATGTTAATATGTCATAGAAATACCATAGAAATCCTGATTATGTTAACATCTCATAAAAATGTCATAGAAGTCCTGAATATGTTAACTACAGAGAAATGTCATAGAAATCCTGATTATGTTAACATGTAATAGAAATGTCATAGAAATCCTGATTATGTTAACATGTAATAGAAATGTCATAGAAATCCTGATTATGTTAACATGTAATAGAAATGTCATAGAAATCCTGATTATGTTAACATGTCATAGATATGTCATAAAAATCCCAATTGTTAACATGTTATAGTAATTCCAATTCTGTTGAAATGTCATAAAAATCCTGATTATGTTAACATTTCGTAGAAATGCCATAGAAATCCTGATTATGTTAACAAGTCATAGAAATGCTACAGTAATTCCAATTATATTAATGCCATAAAATATCCTAGAAACCCCAGTTATGTTAACATGTCACAGAAATGTGTTCTTATATCGTAGATTATTACTGTACTGTTGCATTAGTAAAAGTGAATGACATAATTGCTTATTCACAGAAAATCATGTTCCATTGTAGGTACAGAGCATCAGAGATTAAGAAACCCCTGTACTTATATCTGTATATTTTTTTTTTAATCATATCACCCCAAGCAAGGCGGTATGACACTGAAGTGCAGGGGGCTACGTAAGAATGAAAAGATTGGAAAAGAGAAAGCTGGAAACCACATCCTAAACAGGGAACAAGGAATGAGCCTCTTCACTTGTTCAATAGATGTGGGTGGAGTGTGAACCGGGCGATAGTTTAGTCTATCTACTCCAATTGAGGAAGAAAGAAAAGAGTGAAAAGATTGGAAAAGAGAAAGCCGGAAACCACATCCTAAACAGGGAACAAGGGATGAGCCTCTACACCTGTTCAATAGATGTGGGTGGAGTGTGAACTGGGCAATAGTTTAGTCTATCTACTCCAATTAAGATATTTGTATTTCTTATTATCAATGTGGAAATTTGTCCTTTTTTTTTTAGTCATCGTTTACAGCTGTTTTCTTCCCTTGAATTTTGAACAGAGATGAATGAGGAACCAATCAGCTTTGTCAATTTTCTCCTGTTTCTATTAATATTTTTTCGTTTGTTTCTTGTTTCAAATTGTCATTTAGGGAGATTGTATCTTTTTCGCAAACTTATTTCAATATGTTTCATAGCACTGCAATTTTTCCTGTGTAAACATGTTAAAATGTTCATGGTATTTAGTATTGTTGAAGTTATCGATAACATTTCTTTGGACATGATTTACAATCTGTACATTTTGTTTAATTTTGAAAACCAATCAATGAAATTTGAATAAGCTGATTTATTTGGAAAATTCTTTGACAAAAATCTTATGCAGACTTTTTAATAGTATTTTTTAATTTCATAGGACTTTATAATGAATAAATTTCTTTTCATTTTTAAAATCAAAGAATAAAGTCTTAGGATTTCTTATTTTTCAGCTTCCATCATACAAATGACCAGGCCGAAGTATTTTTTCTGTTAAATGCCAACTTTTTGAGGTTTTTGGCTATGTGAGTTCTCTCAAATGGAGAGTGAATAGGAAACTGGATTCTAAAATATATGAAAACTTACAGAAAAGATATGCAAAAATACAATATTGCATTTTTTATGAAATAAGTATCTGTTTCAATCAATAATTCTTTTTACAAATAGTGCAAGTATTTTCAATGTTAAATATTAATAACTTCTAAATATTAAAAACAAATTAAATGAAAATATTTTGAATTAAAATAAATTATAAAATAAAATAAAACCAGTAAATTAAACTACACTTTGTGCCCCCACTTACCTGTTTGGACTTCTCCCCAAAATTTGGTTTTGATCAGTCAATGGATGGCTATTTTAGAGTGCGTGACAGACGAACAGACTAACAGAACTCACAGAATTTCATACATAAAGTTCTGTATGCCCAAGAATATCTTTAGTCTTGAATTGTTATAACGAAGAGAAAACTTAAAAAGAATATTAATCATTTCATCTTGAAGTAAGGCAATAAAGCCACTAAGATGGAAGAGGTTAATAAGTGTGAAAGTATATGAGAAAAAGAAATACTAGTAAGAAGAGAGAAGAACAAAAGAAAAAAGATTGAGATAATGGGATATCACAACTGACATTAAAATTTAATTTTAAAGATCAAAAGTGACTGGAAAGCAAGAAGTTGGAAGAGAGTTCCACAGGCACAAAGTGCAATAGATGAAACTGCTAGAGTAGAACTTAGATATAAACATTTCAACTGTAAAATGGTGAGACATTGCTGCCAATCTATTACTGCACTTACATTCATACACTCTTGGTACCATGGAGAAAAGATCATCATAACAATTGATATGAAAGTATTTAAAGAAAAGTTATAGGGAAGTTACATAACGATTGTATGAAAATGACTGAAACTGAGACGCCAGGTCAGGACCAATAACATTGCAAATTTTCTGTATTTCATTAGTGCCATGATTCACTCTTGTGGAGGTTAGCATTTGCCATACTGATGAAAGGTAAAAAGGGTTCTATCACACAATTAAAAAAGACCAGTTTAATTTGGATGTGTTAAATTTTATAATTCAGTAATATTAAATTCTGAAATAAATAATGCTATAGAAATTAGAATTATTTTCAAGTGAGAATTGAGAATTTTCAAATTTTAATTAATTTGTGATGATACACATCTCATAGTGGTCGAGAATGTCAAATCAAATATACAGAAATCAAAACCATCCGAGTTTCAAATACGGATCAATGAGTTGATTAACAGTGTGCCCTTAGCCATAAAATATATAATGTTAGTTTTATTAGGTCTATTGTTGACAGAAATTATAGCTTCACTTTTTTGGTTTTCAATACACCTATTCTGATGAACAGGACTGTCTTCGGGCTTTTGTTTTTCAGGTATTTATCTACCTGGCTGAGGTATGGACAGGTACTGGATGAAAATACAATCATGAACACAAAATATAAAAAAAAAAAAACGAAAGTAGTTTCTTTAAAATAGTTTTTCTTGAAAATACATTTCCGTTTATTATAAACTTGCAGAAGACTTTTACACAAGATAGATATTTTCTTGATTTTTTTTTAAATGTACAGATCATGGAGCTTGAAAAATACGGTTTTTCCATTGCCATCAATTTAAAGAAGATTATTTACCATATTTTCTTGTGGAGAATGGTGGATATCAGCTCAAAATGAGAAATCAGAGAGAAAAGTTCAAATTCCAGCTGAATTCATTTCATTCACTTGCCCACAAATATCCTTTTGGAAAGATATTAATTCATCATACTGCTCAAGTGTGTATCCTTTATGGAACTCCCTGCTGGCTTCCCAGTCAACTGTAATTTTCAAAAATTTAAATGCAACGAAAATCGCTATCTGGCAGCAAGGCCTCTGATTGGGCGGTTGTGAGAAGCATGGAACCACCTCTTAATTACTGTTGTTCCCAAGTTCACTCTGACCTGGACTGGTAGCACCTGTTAGCAAATAGTTAACCCCCAATGTTGCTTCATCCAAAAGCATTACAATGAAAAGAAGATTATTTACCCTATTTACATGTGGAGCAGTATATATTGGCTCAGAACCAGAAATCAGAGAGCCGAGTTCAAATTCCAGTTGACTTCATTTCATTTACTTATGCACAAATACCATTGGGAAAAGTATTAATCCTATCTCTTCTCCTGCAAGCCATAGGCTGAATAACAGGACAGATTGGATTCTATAGCCTTGGTTGGCAACCAGATTACCATAGAAAGAAATAGCAACCTACTGCAGAACAATCTTCTGCCTTCTCAGTTATGTCTCTTTTGAGACATGATTGACCAAATTGTGTATCAGGTATGGCAATTGACTGACATTATTCGGATTTTGTTGCCATATTAATGGCATTTTAATGATTGTTTGCTTCCACTTTCTTCAGGTGTTTGTAATTTCAAACTAAACTTTTTTTGTCCCCATGGATAAAATGTTCTAATTCCATGTGTCATGCTTCCTTCAGATATCTCATTCCTTAATTTTTGTAATTTCCAATGATGTTCTTTGCCTATTATTTCAAGTTGATCCGACAAGAGAGCAGTGATCTTCCTCTTTCCTCCATATATAATGAACCACATCTGATTTTTATATTTCTCCTCATGTTACAGCTTTACAATATTCCAGTAGTCTTATCTTAAAGAGAAGGCCTGTTTTTCTTTCATATTTCTTATTGCAGATGTATAGGAGGTTATACACACAGTCATTAATCATGTTCTCCTCTATGGGAGATCTTAACGAAAAAGGTGCCTTCAAAGTGGTTTTTCCAATAATCCCTTCATATAGAATAGGCTGTTTTCTGAGTGTTGTTATTTTCCCAGTTTGTCGGAACTGCTGTCATGTACCCAGTAAAGTTGCTACATCAAAGGGTACTGCTTCTACTGACCATTTCTTCTTTATATGTCTCTAGGTCTCCATTGATGACTTTTGCTTGATAGGCAGTGGATGATCCTTTTTTTTACACTGTATAGGCAGTGGAAATCAAAGTTGAGGTATTGTCTGGTGAATGTTGGTTTGTGGTATACAGATCTCTTGATCCCACGTTTTGGTTGAGATATTAGTACATCCAAGAATGCTAGATAGTAAAGATCTATGAAACACAAAAGGATAAGGCAACTTGGGTGTGTATATTTACATATGCACAATTCTTTTATTTCTCTGGAAAAGGTGAATATTGTTTATATCCAGTGTGCCTTCGTACATGTTGGCTCAAATGTGATTTTGATGAAAAAGAAGCACCACATGTTTCACAAGAATACGGCTCATTTCTAGTATGTATTTGCTTATGGTTCACCAAAAGTGACTTATATGAAAAAGAAAAGCCACACACTTCGCAAGTATATGGCCTCTCTCCAGTGTGTGTTCGTATGTGCACAACCAAATCTGATTTCTTTGAAAAAGAAAAACCACACACTTCACAAGAATATGGTTTCTCCCCAGTGTGTGTTCGCATATGCACAACCAAATATGATTTTCTTGAAACAGAAAAACCACACACTTCACAAGAATATGGTTTCTCTCCAGTGTGTGTTCGCATGTGCCCAACTAAATCTGATTTATTTACAAAAGAAAAGTCACACACTCTACAAGGATATGGTTTCTCTCCAGTATGTGTCTGCTTATGCACCCTCAACCTAGACCGATTTGAAAAGGAAGCATTACACGCTTCGCAAGAATATGGTTTCTCTTTAGTATGTATTGGCATATGTCTCTCCAAACTTGATTTCCGCGTAAAAGAAGAGCCACACACTTCACAAGAATATGGTTTCTCTCCACTATGTGTTTGTTTGTGCACCCTCAAACCTGAACTATTTGTAAAGTAAGAGTTACACTCATCACAAGAATATGGTTTCTCTCCACTATGTGTTCGCTCATGCACTGTCAACCTTGATTGATCTGAAAAGGAAATATCGCACTTTTCACAAGAATATGATTTTTCTCCAGTGTGTATTCGTATATGTCTCACAAAACTTGATTTCTGTGTAAAGGAAGAGCCACAAAGTTCACAAGAATATGGTCTCTTACCATTATGTTTACGCTTATGTACCCTCAACTTTGAAGGATCAGAAAAGGAAATATCACACTCTTCACAAGAATATGGTTTTTCCCCAGTATGTATTCGCATATGTACCACCAAATTTCCTTTCTGTGTAAAGGAAGAGCTACACATTTCACAAGAATATGGTTTCTCTCCAGTATGTATTCGCATGTGCACTGACAAAGTCGCTTGTCTAGAAAACGAATATCCACAAATTTCACAGGAAAATAGTCTCTGACCAGTATGTGTTAGCTTATGTGCCAACAAATTTGATTTATAAGAAAAGGAAGCATCACACACTTTACAAGAATATGGTTTTTCCCCAGTATGTGAGCGTTTATGTCGCCACAGACTTGAGTTTTGTGAAAAAGCAAAACCACACACTTCACAAGTATATGGCTTCTCACCAGTGTGTATTCGCATATGTATTTTCAGTTGTCTGTTACATGAAAAAGAAGAGTTACACACTTCACAGGAATACTGTTTCTTGGGTACGGAAGAATCACAAGCTTTGGATGAATATAATTTCTCTCTAATGGAATTTTCCATATTCTGCTTTAATGTTTTACTCTGTGAAAAGGAATATGGCTTTTCTCCAGTATGCATTCTCATATGTTGCAAAAATATTAAGTTTATGAAAAAGTTGACCCACAAATTTAACACGAATTTGGCTTCTCTCCAGTTTCCTTTATTCACCATCAAAATTCACTGATCTGAAACAAAAAAGTGAAAACTTATCTGAAAAACTAAAGAGGAAATGTGTTTTTACCTGGATTAGAAACATATTTTTTGCAATGAAACAAACATATCAATGAGTCTGAATTATTAATGTATAGAAAACAAAATAAAGAGAATCAGCAACAGTTATCACTTTTATAATTTCTAGAAGTTGAAACGCAAATTTTTGATTTCCCAATAATGTTAAGTAATTGATAGTTTTCTTATGAAGTCAAAACAAAAAATTTTTATATTAATATTTAATTATATTAATATAAGATTAATATTATATTAAAAGGCACTATTGTAATATTTATGATGATTTATTTTATTATAAAGACATTTTCATTGGACTGTTTCAGATTTGCCTACCTCACTATAACTTTGCCTAGACACAAAGACAAAAACATTCTGAGCAATTTTTCATCATTAACCACCGATCAGAGTAAATATTTGTAAAGTTAAATACAACAAATTAGTTATGAAACAGTTGGCCATGTTTACATGTAATTGACAACATTTTCAACAGGCAGAATTAACAGTTTCCAATAAACAATAAGAAAAGGAAGAATACGATAAAATAATACTAAGCAAACAATATATATACCCACTAAAAGCAAGAGCAAAAAGTTCGAAAAGTAATGTTTGCATCCACATGCAAAAGGGATACAGTCAAGTGGTTATAACAGACTAACTTCAAGACACGAAAGAATAAAAATATGGGGGATGAAAGCAAGAATTGTCCACTTTTATTAGTTGAGAAAAAGTCCCAGCATGCATTCGTATAAATTTAGAGAGGGGATATTCAACAACATTAGTATTTAGAAAATGTTTTCTTTTCCAGAAGGAAACATTTGGTCACAACAGAAGCAATTCATAAAAGACACAGTTTCAATCTTTTAGAAAAATATATGTTGGTTCCAGTCTATGTTGGGAATGATTTCAAAATACTTTTCTCTCCTCAATTTGTAGACAGAAGCACAAAAATGCATGCTGGGATTTCTTCCTATCCAATAAGATGGTCCACTTTTTTGGTCTCATCTGATTCAGTCTTGGTCTTTCTTGTCTTGAAGTCAGAATGCTATGTTCGCTTATCCAAACTTGATCTTGTATGTCAACACCAGTTCTTAGTTTATGAACTTTTTGTCTTATTATTGTTAATTTGCCTTGCACGTATTGTTTGCTTGATTTATATTATTTTCCCCTATTGTTATTTATTGCAAACTTTGTCAGTTCTCTTTGTTGGGTAGTTGTACTATTTACATTTAACAATGACCAATCACTCTACAGGTTATGATCCCAACACACTTCTACTTCAGATGATCTTCAGTTATAATCACCAAGGCCAATGTGTCTGTTAGGAAGAAATCCAAGCATGCATCTGTGAGATTTCTCTATAAATTTAGGGAGAGGATATTCATATTCAATGGATTTGGACCAACATTATTATTTAAATATTTTCTTTTTCTTGGGTAAACATTTGATCACACCAGAAGCAAGAGACCCAGTTTCAATATTTAAGAAATACATACTTGATATTAAACTTAGCTTTACACAAAAAGATCATTCAATGTGAAAAAAGACTTATTTTGCCAATGCAATTTATTATTTATGAAAATTTGATATTGTTTGCTATTGCGTAGCTTAATAATTTTGTGTTGTTGCAGGCTTTGCAGAATTTTTTAAAAAATTGTACATTTTATAAATTATGATTAACAAGAAAAATTTTAAACAATTCTTTTAAAATTCCATTATTCACCAAAAATGTTGTTCTTCAGTCTATGTCCTTAAGTTATGTTATTATAAAAGTAATTAAAAGCTTATCTAATTAAATAATGTCATAGTTTTATTGCTTATTTTATTTTAATATTAGGAGAAGATTTTTGGAAAAGCGTAAACAGTTTGAAAAGAAAAAAAATAGATTATTTACATTCAGCAACGAGTGCTACATTTAACTACTAAAATAAATTTATGTAGAGTGTGGGTTAACAGATAATTAAAATCCTCATTAATGTTATTTTCACCAGAAAAAAAAAACTGAGTTTCATTATCTATTGTAAACTTTAGTTACCAGGTGACGAAAATCAAAATATGATTTAAAAAAAAAAATAATAATTAAAAATGCTTTGATTTTTCCTCCAATAATAGCATAACCATTTGATGGAAAAATTAATTTTTATCAAGTCTGGAGCCATTTTTCCTCATACTATGCTAGTTACCTCCACTCATTTTTGATAACTTTTAATTTGAATTTTTAAAAATAAAAAGGTTTTCTTGAAACTTTTATTTTACTTTTAATTGAAAGCTAAATGATTAAATTTATTATTTCCAGTAAGCAAAATACTCTGGTGTATTTCAAACAGAAATTATATTGATTAGAATCTAAAATCTTGAGATTTTTTTAATTTTTCAATTTTTCAGCTAGTTTTGAGTGATTGACACATTTGTAAACAAAAGCTAATTCTCAGTTTTAAAAATCTCGCAAAAAAAAAAAATATACATCTGTGACACATTATTTTTGGCAAATTAGCAAATATAATGTTAAATTAATCTGATATACATGAGTATTACTTATTTACAGCAGGAAATTTAGAATAAAACTATTTCTTAATTGCAAAGTTGAACTTTTGACATGTCTGCTGTATTTGAAATGTGTTAACAACTCACCAGATGTGTCAGTCAGTCAGTTAAGTGCCATGCGCGATACACGCTTGGGCGATCATGTCTCGAAAGAGACATGACTGACTGGGCAGAAGATTATCCCGCAGTAGGTTGCCATTGCTTTCTGCGGTAGACTGGTTGCCGACCAAGGCTATAGAACCCAATCTGTCCTATTATTTAACCCATAACTAGAGGGAAGAGATGGATTAATACCTTTCCCAAGGGTATTTGCGCGTAAGTGTATGCAAGGTTTTCAACTGGAATTTGAACTCGGTTCCCCGAGTTCTCGTTCCGAGCCGATATCCACTGCGCCACAACGCACATCCACATCCACTACACATCCAGATGTGTAGTGATCACAAATGACATAATTTTTTTCTGGTAAGAGTAAAAAACTGTAAAACACATGACCTTTTAATGTACACATAAAAAAAAAAAAAAAAAAAAAAAAAATGAAAATTATTTTAAAAATACAATAGCTAGATGATTTGTATTAAACTTTTCAATTTTCAATTAATAATCTTCACTTTATAACCTTCAAGTCTTGGAAATATATTTGAAACTTTATAAATTATTATAATTAAAAAAACAAAAATGCAAACAATTCTTTTAAAATTTCATAATCCAAAAATTTTTTTTTTCTTCAGACTGTAATGTCTAAAATTTATAATATTTATTTAAGCAATTGGAAGCTTATATAATTAAATAATGTCATTTTTTAAAATTTTATTTTACTGTTCGGAGCAGATTTTCGGTAAAAGGGGCAAAATGGTTTTAAAAAATAATGCATGATTTTACATTCCCTAATGAGTCCTGCGTTTAAAACCAATTTTGTCTACACTAAAATTTCATGTATTAACGTGGAGTTGTGTAACGGATGTAAAAAAAATATTTTTAACAATATTTTTTTTAAATAATGATTTAAAAAATAACTTAATTAATTTCTGAATAAGATCTGAAAGTTTAATTAAAATCCAACAATTATTTGATTTTAGCAAGAATTTCACAATGTGTTTTTCACCGGAAAAAAGTGAGTTATGTTTTCCATAATGAACTCAAAACGTAACGATCTGGTTCTGTGCTAACGAAAATAAAAACAAGATTTTTTACCACTATTTGGAACATGTTACGAAAGGATTAAAAAAATTTGAAAAATAGTTAAAAAAATACTTTATCTTTCCTCATAATAAACATTTTTTTTTAAAGAAAAAGTTCGTTTTTATTAAATTTGGGGCCTTTTTCATCATACTTATGCTGTTTTTTTTTTTCCTTTTTTTCGGCGAATTAGTGAAAGTACCCACATTTTTTAAACCTTATTGCTTGTTTTTTAGATACTAATTCTAATTTATTTATATGTTGTTTTTTTTTTTGGGGGGGGGGCGGTTATGTGCGGTGGGAAAATGTTCATTGTTCAATATAGGGGGGGAAAAAAAAGCAAACAATAACGATTATTGAATAATCACCTTTAAAGTTAATCTAAAACAAAAAAATTGAGGAAAATGTTTTCAACTGAACAATAAAACAAATTTTCTACATTTTGCTAAGAAAAAACAACTTTTATTGTCTTTCATCCCCGTAAAACAACAAGGAGCTCAGAAGAATTTTTTATTTTTTTTTTTAGTTACCTGTTAGTCCGAATCAACAAATATCATGGCCATAACTGAAAAATTAAAGTTTAAATAAATTTTTACGGACAGACCAAAATTTTAAACTCTGTCTAATTTGACAATTTAACAGAAAATTTTAATATGAGTTTACGGGCATAGAAAAACTAGATTCGTTTGTTGTTTAATTAGTAAGATAAAGCTTCAGACACTTACAAAATAATCAAATTCATAAGCTTGATGGTTTCTGTATTGAAAGAACACAGTAAGGATATGGATGCTACAGCAACAAAATGTGTTCGTTGCATAATGCGGTGACGTTTACATTGCGCCCCTTTCGCTAGAATTGATATTCGTATCTCAGTTTTTGAAGAGCGCTTCTCATTCTCAAGTTATAGCAGACGACAATTCAGGACAATTGTTTTATGAATATTTAAAGTGAAATATTTTACAAAGAAATAAAAAACAGATGATTTGTGAAGGTACTTATTCACAAAACTCTCAATCACTGTCTTACTATAAAAAAATAATGTTATTTTTTATTAAAAACACATTCGATATAGCCATTCCACTTCATAAAAGTTAATAGGTTAAATGATAAATTCAAGCCATTAAAAAATATATATATTTTACTAATTTAAATCAGATTTCTGTACATGTTTGTATAAAAAAAAATCTTGCACACTCGTCACTCAGTAGGTGGTAATAATGTCACCGGTAAAACAACACTGGTAATAACGACTCGGTTACAACACAGGATTAAATTCTGTTTTTACAGGTTGATACATAAAAAAAAACAAAAAAAAACAAAAAAAACTGGTGTGCTCATGTCTAAACATATTAGAGTTGATTTTATTGTTTCCTATGAATTTTTAGGGTAAAAATTTATGGTGAATTTTCGTTTTAAGTCCCGTTGCTTTTCCCCTTCAAATTTATCCAAAATAACATTATCTCTGTGCAAATGTATATGCTGAACTCAAATCAAGTGTTAGTTATTGAAGAAACTGCAGTTAATTACATGACTTCGTGAGAGTTACAGGAGAGAAAAAGTGCGAGATATAGTTTGTTTTTTTTATGGACTTTCAAAGCAAAAAAGGTAAGTTTCTTCAATAACTAATTGTTGATTTGAGTTCAGCATATACTTTTGCACAGAAATAATGCTATTTTGGATTAATTTAAAGGGGGAAAAGCCGTCGGTACCTAAAATGAAAATTTACCAAATTTATATTAACAAAGAGTAAGCAAATAAAAGGTTATATATGATATTTTTTAAATTAGATTTTATTCAAAACCACCGTTCCTTGATTTTTTTATTTTCTATGGGTTATGAACCCCCTTTTTTTACAGGTTATTTAAAGCCAGAAAATATTTTTTACATTGTGAGAACATTTTTTTTTAATAATATGATTGCTGATACAAGACTTACTAATTAACCCATGGCTGTTAGAAGAGGTGTATTCATACCTTTCTCAAGGATGTTTGCTATGATTGAATATATACTGAACCGAACTGGAATTGGAACTCAACTCTCCAATTTTAATTTTAAGGCATTCTTTATTACATCACCTACACATCCAAGCTCATGGCATCTGTTATATTCAAGCAGTCACCCATCTAGTTGCTTAACTTTGGTGATCATGCAAGAACTGGTACAAAACAAATTGAAAAAACTTTTAAAATTCCATTATGTTCTAGAGATTTGTTTAAAAGTAAATTAGCAAATTTAAGAGTTAATTAACTAGATTTTGCAAAAGTAATAATTTTTGCTGTAAATCATATGGCAAATATTATTTTCACATGGAGGTGTCATCTATGCCAACAATGGTAGTCTTATCCTGTCACCTAAAACATTTAAAAAACACATGCAAAAATTAATTCACTACAACAGACAATAATATTTTTTTAATTATCCTAATTTTAAAATTTATCAAAGTAGGTACATCCAATAATTTGCTAAAAAAGAGCGTGATGAAAAAAGCCTCAAACTTGATAAAAAGGTTTTATTGTCAAAATGTTTTCGTTATTATTATATTTGTGAACTTCTTTTCCATTTTCTTGCTTCCCTGATAGCTACAATAAATGTTTAAATGCAATGTATTCTATCTCTTTGATTCCTATCCATCTCTTATTCTTTCTTCAACATCCCCTGTACCTTGACTTTTCTCTCATTCTTTCAGTCATAACATTTCAAATTTTAAGTAATTTGTGATGATACACATCTCATGGTGGTCGAGAATGTCAAATCAAATATGCAGAAGTCAAGACCATCCGAGTTTCAAATATGGATCAATGAGTCGATTAACAGTGTGCCCTTAGCCATAAAATATATAATGTTAGTTTTATTAGGTACATTGTTGACAGAAATTATAGTTTCACTTTTTTGGTTTTCAATACATCTATTCTGATGAACAGGACTGTCTTCTGACTTTTGTTTTTCAGGTATTTATCTACCTGGTTGTTGTATGGACAGGTATTGGGAGAAAATACAATCATGAACACAAAATATAAAAAAAACGAAAGAAGTTTCTTTAAAATAGTTTATCTTTAAAATACATTCCATTTATGATAAACTTGCAGAAGACTTTTACACAAGATAGATATTTTGCTGAATTTTTTTAAATGTACAGATATGCCAGATGGATGACTTGAAAAAAAAATCATGGATCATCAAAAGGATGATTTTTTCCATTGACATCAATTTCCTAATTACTTTCATTTCGCAGCAATGTTTATAATTTTAAAAAGTGATGCTTAGAATTGTAATAAAAACTAAACATTTGAAAGTGAATTTATACATTTTCTTTGTTCTTGAGAATTGGCTACAAAAATAATACAATTTTGATGAAGAAAAATTATGAATTTTTTTCACTTCTAAACTCATCCAGATATTTGTATATAATGACAGGCAGTGTCACTTTTTTTACTGGTAAAATTAACAAATATTTCTCTGTCTTTACTCATGTTTTTGTGTGCGTTGTGGTGCAGTGGATATTGACTTGGAATGAGAAATCAGGGAGCTGAGTTTGAATTCCTCGCATTCATTTACGTGCAAATACCCTTGGGAAAGATATTAATCCATCTCTTCCCTCCAGTTATGGATTAAATAACAGGACAGACTGGGTTCTATAGTTTTGACTGGCAACCAGTCTATGGCAGAAACAACGGTAACCTACTGCGGGATAATCTTCTGCCCAGTCAGTCATATCTCTTTCAAGATATTATCACTCAAAGTGTGTATCACATATGCAACTTGACTGACAGTTCATAAACTGTCTTCACTGTCAAACAATTTTGAAAGAAATCATAAGTAATGAAGAATGTTTTGAATGACTATAACACCATGACTAGTGTCAAAATTTGACTGACAATCCAATTTTAACTTGTAAGAAAGGAAAATATTTTTCCTGTCAAAACAATGCAACACCACAAATTTTTTGGTTTGTGTCACTTCTGGTTTATAGTGTGGCAGGTAAAATTGTGAGCTTGGATGTGATTAGTCATTAGGTACAATACTAGGTCTGTTGAACTTGTGTGCCGTTTTCACTTGATAAAAGAATTGTTTGTTGAAATGGATGACACAAAGCAAATCTTCAAAAGGTCAGATTAATTTTGATCTGAGATATGATGGAAATGATAACAGTTGTGACAATGAGGGTGAGACTCCATATATGGAAAATATCCCATTAAAGAACTATACAAGCTATACAAGGTCATAATTTTGATTGGTCTACCAGTGAGGGAAGGGCTGGGATAAAGCTTCAGATCTCCCCATGCCTATACTTACAAGGCCTTTATTTTGATTGAACCCCCAATAATATATTGAGTTCTTGGGAGAAGTTTCCTTCCTCTCCTTAGATGTGTATGACACAAGACCAAAAAATGGCTGAAACATTGTGAATATAGTCACAAAGATAAGGTCAACAGTTCGAAAACATAAATAATGTAAATAATTTTTAAAATAGGTTAATGCAATAAGAATTTCACCTCCTCAGAAAATCTCTATCTATCTATCTATATATATATATATATATATATATATATATATACAGATATAAATGGATAGGTCTCTGTGTGTGTTTGTCTCCATTCTGAAGAACTCTACTTCTCCAAAACCCTTGATTTGAATTTCAACCAAAATTGGCTAATTTGTTGTTCATGATATGAACCTTTGATGTATGCAAAAATTCGATTCGATTTATAAGGTATGGCAGAAATCACCAAAACACTTAGAATTTACAGACTCTTCTCCTCAGACATCATATGTGAATTCAACCAAAATTGAGTATCTTGTAGATCAAGCTCTGAACCTTTGATGTACACAAAATTTTTTTTCAATCAATGTACAGGGTTTGTGAAAACTCAACAACAAATATAATTTCAGGTGGTCTTTTGCACACTTTTATGCATTTCTCCAAGAAGCTTCACTGAAACTCAACCAAAATCGAGTCACTGGTAAATCAAGGCCTGATGCCTTGATATGTGAACAAAAATTTAAACTGACACACAGGGTGTGGCAAATATTAATGAAAAATGTTGCTTTTTGCAATCAATTCTTTCTCCAAAACAGTTGTATTAAAAAAAAAATCTGGTCTTTTTTTGTAACTTCTACCTTATCATATTTACCTTATAACAATTTCAAGTTTTCTACAAGGTGCCAACCCCTCTGACATTGCAGGAACAATGCATCCACTTCTTCAACATCACAACATCATTGCATCACATTACAGGCTCCCATAACATCCACCATTGTTCTTCCAATTGTACATACATCATTCTCATTTAATGGCAAAATTGACAAAGGATAAATCCTGCATTACAAATACAACAAAAACTAAGACTTACTTTGCATTTTTTTAACTTATAAGTCATGACAACCTCATACTGGAGATTTTTAATAAAAACTTGACAATACCATTTTAACATAACCAAAAAAAAAAAAAAAACTCTGAGCAACACCAGGTTATCTAGATAGTATTTCTATAAACCGATGTTGATATTAGTATTTTGATGGGATTGTAAATGATTTCGAACTGATACATTTTCAAAATTGTTTTTCATTGTAAGATTAAACATTTTCATATTAAAAATATAACATTTTCTAATATATTGGGCTGAAACAAAACATCATGTATTTCAATGAACAAAAACAATATTTATATATTTATACATAGATTTATTCAGTCACATACAAGCCATTCTGTTCCACTGCTATTTTTTTTTCCATGCAAACTTTTAAGCTAGTTTCTGCATAGGGCTAATTGGGCTTCCAACCATAAACGTAAAAAGACCTCTCATCTAGCTTAGAAAACAGCAATGATAATTTTGATGAAATAAATTTAATTTTCTTAATTCATTCCATGGAACTTCAAAACCTCACTTTAATTTGTGATATAAGTCTAATTCTGATTTTGGCTGAAAATTGAATTTTTCAAATCACAAATTTCGCAGAACTTCAAAACCTCACATTAAGAAACCTCTCACTTTAACTATGTTTCCTTGGCATTTTGAAAAAATAAAATTGATTTCCTCAGTTCACAAAGTTTTGGAGATATTTTAAACTAACTATAAAACAAAAAAAATTTACATTCACAAAGATTCGTATTACTTTGAACTCCAAATAAAGTAAAAACTTTTGAAATCACTAATTTTTTTTCAGTTATTATAATTTTAATTTTTAACTGTTCCCTCCTCATTTGGATGCAAATCCCAATGCTGGATATTCAAGCACAAGATGAAGGGCACATCTTTAACCCTGGAATCATTCTGATGACAAAGATATATCCATGTAGAGCAAATCTGGTCTTGAGTTGAAGGGTTTTCAGGTACGGACAGACAGAATTTATCATTTATTTATTTCAAAGATAGATGTTCAGGTAGTTAAATATGTTTGAAGATTTTCTCACATACACCTAAATTCTGAACAGAGAATGCAGACATTTCAATGTATACTCCTTCCTTCAAGCAAATTTTACATACAAACTTTTTAAAATTAATTTTTGATTAAAATGAATAATAACCTGTCTGGAAATGTTAATTTACATGAGTTTTTCCCAGCATATATGTCTATTTTAAAAGACACAATAATGCACCTCCAAATCATTTAACTCATTTATTTTAGATAATTTTATTATAGTCTTAAAATTAAATTCGATGGAAAACAGCTATGTGGATAAAAAGTAGAGTGTGTTTGAAAATGTCATCCTAAACTTTTGTGTGTATGTGTTTGGGGGGTATCCACAAACTTCAAAAACAATGTTGCTTCATCCAAAAGCATTACAAAGAATATTATTTACCCTATTTACATGTGGAGCAGTAGATACTGGCTCAGAACCAGAAATCAGAGAGCTGAGTTCAAATTCCAGTTGACTTCATTTCATTTACTTATGCACAAATACCATTGGGAAAAGTATTAATCCTATCTCTTCTCCTGCAAGCCATAGGCAGAATAACAGGACAGATTGGATTCTATAGCCTTGGTTGGCAACCAGATTACCATAGAAAGAAATAGCAACCTACTGCAGAACAATCTTCTGCCTTCTCAGTCATGTCTCTTTTGAGACATGATTGACCAAATTGTGTATCAGGTATGGCAATTGACTGACATTATTCGGATTTTGTTGCCATATTAATGGCATTTTAATGATTGTTTGCTTCCACTTTCTTCAGGTGTTTGTAATTTCAAACTAAACTTTTTTTGTCCCCATGGATAAAATGTTCTAATTCCATGTGTCATGCTTCCTTCAGATATCTCATTCCTTAATTTTTGTAATTTCCAATGATGTTCTTTGCCTATTATTTCAAGTTGATCCGACAAGAGAGCAGTGATCTTCCTCTTTCCTCCATATATAATGAACCACATCTGATTTTTATATTTCTCCTCATGTTACAGCTTTACAATATTCCAGTAGTCTTATCTTAAAGAGAAGGCCTGTTTTTCTTTCATATTTCTTATTGCAGATGTATAGGAGGTTATACACACAGTCATTAATCATGTTCTCCTCTATGGGAGATCTTAACGAAAAAGGTGCCTTCAAAGTGGTTTTTCCAATAATCCCTTCATATAGAATAGGCTGTTTTCTGAGTGTTGTTATTTTCCCAGTTTGTCGGAACTGCTGTCATGTACCCAGTAAAGTTGTTACATCAAAGGGTACTGCTTCTACTGACCATTTCTTCTTTATATGTCTCTAGGTCTCCATTGATGACTTTTGCTTGATAGGCAGTGGATGATCCCTTTCTTTACACTGTATAGGCAGTGGAAATCAAAGATGAGGTATTGTCTGGTGAATGTTGGTTTGTGGTATACAGATCTCTTGATCCCACGTTTTGGTTGAGATATTAGTACATCCAAGAATGCTAGATAGTAAAGATCTATGAAACACAAAAGGATAAGGCAACTTGGGTGTGTATATTTACATATGCACAATTCTTTTATTTCTCTGGAAAAGGTGAATATTGTTTATATCCAGTGTGTTTTCGTACATGTTGGCTCAAATGTGATTTTGATGAAAAAGAAGCACCACATGTTTCACAAGAATACGGCTCATTCCTAGTATGTATTTGCTTATGTTTCACCAAAAGTGACTTATATGAAAAAGAAAAACCACACACTTTGCAAGTATATGGCCTCTCTCCAGTGTGTGTTCGCATGTGTACAACCAAATCTGATTTTTTTGAAAGAGAAAAACCACACACTTCACAAGAATATGGTTTCTCCCCAGTGTGTGTTTGCATATGCACAACCAAATATGATTTTCTTGAAACAGAAAAACCACACACTTCACAAGAATATGGTTTCTCTCCAGTGTGTGTTCGCATGTGCACAACTAAATCTGATTTATTTACGAAAGAAAAGTCACACACTCCACAAGGATATGGTTTTTCCCCAGTGTGTGAGTGCTTATGTCGCCACAGACTTGAGTTTTGTGAAAAAGCAAAACCACACACTCCACAAGTATATGGCTTCTCACCAGTGTGTATTCGCATATGTATTTTCAGTTGTCTGTTACATGAAAAAGAAGAGTTACACACTTCACAGGAATACTGTTTCTCTGGTAAGGAAGAATCACAAGCTTTGGATGAATATAATTTCTCTCTAATGGAATTTTCCATATTCTGCTTTAATGTTTTACTCTGTGAAAAGGAATATGGCTTTTCTCCAGTATGCATTCTCATATGTTGCAAAAATATTAAGTTTGTGAAAAAGTTGACCCACAAATTTAACAAGAATTTGGCTTCTCTCCAGTTAATTTTCCTTTATTCACCATCAAGATTCACTGATCTGAAACAAAAAAGTGAAAACTTATCTGAAAAACTAAAGAGGAAATATGTTTTTACCTGGATTAGAAACGTATTTTTTGCAAGGAAACAAACATATCAATGAGTCTGAATTATTAATGTATAGAAAACAAAATAAAGAGAATCAGCAACAGTTATCACTTTCATAATTTCTAAAAGATGAAATGCAAATTTTTGATTTCCCAATAATGTCAAGTAATTGATAGTTTTGTTATGAAATCAAAACAGAAAAATTTTATATTAATGCGATTTGTGTGACAAAAGCCACTATTGTAATATTTATGATGATTGACTTTAGAATAAAGACATTTTCATTGGACTGTTTCAGATTTGCCTACCTCACTAGAACTTTGCCTACAGACACAAAGACAAAAACATTCTGAGCAATCTTTCATCATTAACCACTGATCAAAATAAATATTTGTAAAGTTAAATATAACTAATTAGTTATAAAGCACTTGGCCATGTTTACATGTAACTGACAACATTTTCAACAGGCAGAATTAAGTTTCCAATAAACAATATGAAAAAAGAATACGGTAAAATAATACTAAGCAAACAAATATACAAATAAAAACTACGCAAAGCAAAAAGTTCTAAAAGTAATATTTGCATTCACATCCAAAAGGGATACAGTCAAGTGGTTATAACGTACTGATTTCAAGACAAGAAAGAACAAAAATATGGGGGATGAAAGTAAGAATTGTTTATTTTGATTGGTTGAGAAGAATTTGTAGAGTGAATATTTAACAACATTAGTATTTAGAAAATGTTTTCTTTTTCAGAAGGAAACATTTGGTCAAAACAGAAACAAAAGGCCCAATCTTTAAGAAAAATATATGTTGATTCCAATCTATGCTGGGAATGATTTCAAAATACTTTTCCCTCCTCAATTTATAGGCAGAAGCACAAAAATGCATGCTGGGATTTCTTCCTAGCAACTAAGATAGTCCACTTTTTGGTCTCATCTGACTCAGTCCTAGTCTTTCTTGTCTTGAAATCAGAATGCTATATTAGCTTATTCAAACTTGCTCTTGTACATCAACATCAATTCTTAGTTTGTGAACTTTTTGCCTTATTACTGTGAATTTGCTTTGCATTTAGTTTGCTTGCATTATATTGTATTTTCCCTGTTCATTTCTTTTTTTTTTCCTTGTTCTTAATTGCAAACTTTGTCAATTCTGTTTGTTGAGCAGTTTTACCATTATTTACATTTATTAATGACCAATCATGCTACAGGTTATGATTCCAACACACTTCTACTTCAAATGAGCTTCAGTTATAATCACCAAGGCCAATGAATCTATTAGGAAGAAATCCCAGCATGCATCTGTCAGATTTTAGTCACCCTAAAATGAAAGAACTTTAGAGATATTTTTTGAAGAATGAACTATGTAAAAAGGGACTTTAAAAAAAAAATTTACCACTTCCCAGAAATGCCCATGTGGTAATTTGGAAGTAGTTTTTTTTGTTTTTATCAAATGTGGTTTCACCTTGTTTTTTTATTGCTTTATTGTGTTCTCTTTATTGTCCTTTTTAAAAAATCCTTGTCTTCTCTCAAGTTGTAATTTTTTTCCCTAATTTTTACTGGTGATCGCTTATCATACATTGTTATTCTGCCTTAATAGGTGCAGAAAAAGAAATTTTTGCACTTATTTTGTAATTGTACACTGTAAATATGTTTTTCCTTTTAAAATTTTATGCAGCAGTTGTCTTGTGTTTTAAAATTTCGCACCTATTAATCTCTTGCTATATCTATTAAGTTTTTGTGTCTGGTACAAAAGCTTAGATTTACTAGAAATAAAATTTTTATAATATTTATTAGTTAAAAGCATGACTCCTTAAAGAATGTAAATTAATTTTTTAAGCTTACACCATTGAAACAGAATTTGAAAAGATTTAAATAGTAAAATACTCTGGTTTATTTGAAATAGAAATTATTTATTGGCAATTATTTACAAACTGACAGGTTTGCAAACAAGTTAATTCTCGGTTTTAAAAGTCCTGCAAAAATAAAATATACATCTGTGACATGTTATTTCAGGAAAATTAGCAAATTTAAAGTTAAACTGATCTGATTTGAAACATGTATTAATTGTTTACAACATGAAATGTAGTATACAGACATCTTAATCATGGAGGTCTTGTTTTTCTGACATGTCAATTGATTACTGATAACCAGACATGTTGACAAGCTAAGTATGGTTGACCAGAATTGATATAAATTTATGAAACTTAAGTGAATGTTTTGTTTTTGTTTTCTAAGTACCTAATAATTCTAAAAACTTGACATATTTTTAGCAATGAAAGGTTTTCTAGCAATTATCTATTTTATTGAATTTTAGATGCTTTAGCTTTTTACAGCCTCATGTGTGAAGATGCTTTAAGAAAATATAAAATTTGAAATAATATAAAATTTTCTTGATTTAAAAATTTAATAATTAAGATAATGAATTGAAATACCATGATAGATATGACTCAATGATTTATGAAATGTAATAGTATTTTAGTCATTATTAATTTTATATATTTTAATGTTATTTTTCATTTTATTTTTTATCATTAATAATTGTGATCATGATGGTCCTGAGATTAATACTTTAGCTTATTTTAGTTCTTTAAATTTTGTTCATTTTTGTTTATCCAAAATACTGAAAATTAAAAATCTAAGTAGGACATTTTTAATGTTCATTTATCTTAGGCTTATGGCCTATCATGTTGAATACACCAGTTCTTGCTCGATCACCGAAGTTAAGCAACATTGAGCCTGGTCAGTACTTAGATGGGTGATCGTTTGGGAATACCAGGTACTGTAAGCGTATAGTGACGGATGTGTGTTGTGGTGCAGTGGATATCGGCTCAGAAAGAGAAATTGGTGAGCCGAGTTCAAATTCCAGTTGAATACCCTGCATTCACTTAAGCACTGGTACCCTTGGGAAAGGTATTAATCTGTCCCTTATCTCTAGTTATGGGTTAAATAACAAAGGTAGGACTTGGAGACCCTGCCCTTAAAAACAAATCCCAATGAATCTTGATACTCGAAAAGAAAAATGTATTACTTATATATACAAAACGTATATAAAAAACAATAAATTGTTGAAAGAAAAAGGTATTATCAGCAATAAATAAATAAAGTTTAGTTGCAATAAATGACCCGTCGAGGTTGATTTGCCATAAAAACAAACCAACCAACAATCATTTATATTAGGTGCTTCCCAAGCATAAGATAAAAATGACTACACAGGATAAAAAATTTAAGTTCAATTAAAGCTAAAATGAAAAGTTTTTCACTTTTTTTTTTTTAAATCATCTTTTTCAAACCATAAGTATCCTGAATTAGTGGAGATATCTACATTCACAATTAATTTAAAAATGAGGAAACTAGGAATTCAAAAAGTAAAACTTACTTCAAATTTTGAAAGGATGATTTGCAATGGCTGTTGAATTTTGAAACATAAGAAATATCATACTTAAAAAAAAACATTTCTGCACGCACACACAAAAAAGTTATTTTAAAAATTTTTTGACTCAGAGATTTGTATTAAACTTTTCAATTAGTAAATATAGTTTTCACTTAATAACTAAATAACCTAACTAAAAGACTTTGAAGAAGTTAAAAGATATTTTTGAAAGTTTATAAACTATTATAATTAAAAAATAAAAACAGTTCTTGTAAAAATTCATTATCTATTGAAAAAATTATCCTTCAGACTCAAATGTCCTTCAGATGTATTATTTATGAAAACAATTAAATAATTTGAATAATTAGATAGTTTTATTGCTTTTTTTTTATTTTAGCAGATTTTCAGAAGAAAAAATATTTAAACAAAAAAATGGATGTTTTTCTTTCCCAAGGAGTCTTGCATTTAACTAATAAAACTAAGTTTCTGATCAGTATTGAATTTCTACAAATTTCATGAAATTAGGTGGCGGGGGTGTAACAAACATTATATATATATATATATATATATATATATATATATATTCACCAAGATATTTTTAAAATAATTTAATTAAGTTTTCAGGACTTATTCACAAATGAATTAAAGACTGACAATTATTTGATTTTTGCAAGAATTTTTAAACAAAGGAGTTTATCTATGATTACATTTATCATAGTAAACTCTGCTAAACATTTAGTCACCTACTGCCTAAAAAAAAAGTGATCTTTTACCAAAATTTAAAACATATTAAAAAGGATTTTAAAGATAAGTACAAAAATACTCTGGTCATTTCTCTTACTACAAACATTTTAACACTTTATTTAGTTTGAAGACTTTTTTCTTCATGCTATTCTGTTTTTTCAGTGAATTAGTGGGGATACCAAAATTAACTTGAAATTAAAGCTGAAACAAGTTTCAAGAACGATTTCTCATTTTTAAGATGCATTTTAAATAGGAACCTAAGTTTTAAATAGAATTTTTAAAAATAAAAAAGTTTTCTTCAAGCTTTAATTGAAAGCTAAAGCATTAAATTTACTATTTCCAGTAAGCAAAATACTCTGGTGTATTTCAAACAGAAATTACAACGATTTGAATCTAAAATTTTGAGATTTCTGGCCATTTTTTAGCAATCAACACATTTCTAAACAAAAGTAAATTTTCAGCTTTAAAAATCCTACAAAAATAAAATATATGTCTGTGACACATTTTTTGTCGGGAAAATTAGCAAACTTAATGTTAAATTAATCTGATTTACACAAGTATTACTTATTTACATCAGGAAATTAGAATAAAACTATCTCAGAGTTGAACTTTTTGACCTGCCTGCTGTATTTGATATGAGTTAACAGCTCACCAGAAGCAAGATAAGTGCATGGCAATCACAAGTGACCTAATTCTACACATTTTTTTTCCGGTAATAGAAAGAAACTATAAAACACATGACATTTTAATGTACACATAGAAATTAACATGCAAAAAAAAAAAAACTTCAAATAGACGAAGAATTATTTTTAAAATACAAATGCTAGATGATTTGTAATAAACTTGTATTAAACTTTTTAAATTTCAGTTAATAAATAAATATAGTCTTCACTTTATAACATCCAAGTATTGGAAATATTTTAAAAAATATTTTGGAAACTTTATAAATTATTATAATTAAAGAAACAAAAATGAAAACAATTATTTTAAAATTTTATAATAATCAAAACAATTTTTTTCAGAGTGCAATGTCTGAAATTTATAAAGTGATTAAAAGCTTATCTAATCAAATAATGTTATTCTTCATTTTATTATTCGGAGTAGATTTTTGGTAAAAGGGGCTTAATGGTTTTAAAAAATAATACATGATTTACATTCCCCAATGAGTCCTGCCTTTAACTTAAACCAAGTTTGCTTATAGAATTTAATTTCTTCTTCAATTCATGAATTTAGGTGGAGGGGGTAACAGATGTAAAAAAAAATTATTTTTACCAATATTTTTTTAAAATAATGATTTCAAAAATAGCTTCATTCATTTGTGAATAAGTTCTGAAAGTTTAATTAAAATACAACAATTATTTGATTTTTGCAACAATTTCCCAATTAACGTGTTTGTCACCGGAAAAAAGTGAGTTATTAAACTCTCGTAACGATTTGGCTACCTGCTAACGAAAATAAAAACAAGATTTTTACCAAAATTTCGAACGTGTTAGGAAAAGATTAAACAATTTTGAAAAATAGTTAAAAAATACTTTAATCTTTTCTTTTAATAATAATATAAACATTTTCATGGAAAAAAGTTCGTTTTTATTAAGTTTGAGGCCCTTTTTCACTATAAGCTTTTTTTTTCAGCGTACGCCCCGCCGAAGGTACCTAAATTTTTAAACTTACGTATTGCTTTTTTTGGAGGTACCTGTTGTTTATCGTTGTTAAATTGTCAAATAATTGAAACAGTTTAAAATTTTGTTTTTCAGTTATAGCCATGATATTTGATTCGGACTAAAAGAAAAAAAAATTCTCTTATTGTTTTCACGTAAACAAAAAAAAAAAATGTTTTTTCTTAACGAAAAAAATGTAGAAAATTTTTGTTCAGTTGAAAACAATTTCATCAATTTTTTTGTTCTTGGGAGATTAACTTTTATTCAATAATAATCATTCATTATTGCTTTCTATATTGGATATTTTCGCATATATCGGCTCGGAACGAGAAATCGGGGAGCCGAGTTCGAATTCCAGCTGAATTCATTGCCTTCACTGACGCGCAAATACCCTTGGGAAAGGTAATCCGTCTCTTCCTTCCAGTTATGGGTTTAAATAACAGGACAGATTGGGTTCTATAGCCTTGGTCGGCAACCAGTCTACCGCAGAAAGCAATGGCAACCTACTGCGGGATAATCTTCTGCCCAGTCAGTCATGTCTCTTTCGAGACATGATCGCCCAAGCGTGTATCCCGTATGGCACTTAACTGACTGACTGACTGACTGACCTAGGCAAAAAATAAACAAACAAAAAAAAGACGAAAACGAAAAAAAGAAACGCTCACATCTCAAATGAATTAAAATTTTAATTTTATGAGTTACGGACATAGAAAAAACTTGATTCGTTTCTTGTTTAAGTTAATTAGTAAGATAAAGCTTCAGACACTTACAATATGATCAAATGCATTAGCTTGGTAGTTTCTGTATTGAAAAAACACAGTAGGGATACGGATGTTACAGCAACAAAAAAAGTGTTCGTCGCATGAAGGCGGTGACGTTTACAGTGCGTCCCTTTCGCTAGAATTGATATTCGTATCTCAGTTTTTGAAGAGCGCTTCTCATTCTCAAGTTATAGCAGACGATAATTCAGGACAATTGTTTCATGTTTTCTAAGTAAAATATAATTATTAAAGAAATAAAAAACAGATAATTTTTAAAGTACTGACTTTGTACGTCACATTTACAAAACTCACTATCACAGTCTTACTATAAAAAAAATAATGGGTAAATTTCCGTTTTAGGTCCCGACGGATTTTCCCCCTTTCAAATTTATCCAAAATAGCATTATATCTGTGCAAATGTATATGCTGAACTCAAATCAACAATTATTTATTGAAGAAACTTACCTTTTTTGCTTTGAAAGTCCATAAAAAAATGGACTAGATCTTGCACTTTTTCTCTCCTGTAACTCTCACAAAGTCATGTAATTAACTGCATAATCACGTTCTACGTAGGCAGAATTTTTTGTTGAATTTTGGCTGATTTTCTTCCTTTACTAAAACTTCCAGTGATGTACTTTCTTTTCTGAGAGTAACAAGTGTAGAAATACAATAGCGCATTACTTTAATTTTTGGAAGTACATTGCGGGAAGTGTCAGTAAATGAAGAAAAATCTGTCAAAATTTGATCACATGTGCTGTCTGTCATTCTGCAGTTAATTACATGACTTTTTGAGAGTTACAGGAGAGAAAAAATGCAAGATATAGTTCGTTTTTTTATGGACTTTCAAAGCAAAAAATGTAAGTTTCTTCAATAACTAATTGTTGATTTGAGTTCAGCATATACATTTGCACAGAAATAATGCTATTTTGGATGAATTTTGGGGGGAAAAGCAACGGGACTTACAACAAAAATTTACCAAATAATGTTATTTTTTTTATTAAAAACACATTAAATCTAATTTATAAAATTATTTACAAAGTTACATTTTTTTTTAATCATTTCACCCCAAGCAAGGCGGAACTGCCATGAGTGTGCAGGTGGTTACAGCAAGAGAAAAGTCTAGGCAATGGTAGATTTATAAATGTGCAAGATTCATTCTGATGAGAAAAACCTTCTGGCTTGACACAGAGACCTAAACTTTCAGTAGATTCAGCTATAGATTCGATATAGCCATTCCACTTCATAAAAGTTAATAGGTTAAATGATAAATTCAAGCCATATTAAAAAATATATTTTACTAATTTAATTAAGATTTCTATACATGTTTGTAAAAAAAACATTGCACACTCATCACTTGGTAGGTGGTAATAATGGCACCGGTAAAACAACACTGGTAATAATGACTAGGTTACAACATCGGATTCAATTTATTATTTTCAGTTTTTACAGATTGATATAAAAAAAAATGGTGTGCTCATGGGTAAATTTTCGTTTTAGGTGCCAACAGTTTTTCCCCCTTCAAATTTATCCAAAATAGCATTATTTCTGTGCAAATGTATATGCTGAACTCAAATCAACAATTAGTTATTGGAGAAACTTACCTTTTTTACTTTGAAAGTCTATAAAAAAACGAACTATATCTTGCACTTTTTCTCTCCCGTAACTCTCACAAAGTCATGTAATTAACTGCAGAATGATGTTCTACCTAGGCAGCAATTTTGGTCGAATTTCATCCTTTACTGAAACTTCCGGTGATGTACTTCCTGTTATGAGAGTAATAAGCGTAGAAATACAATAGTGCATTACTTTAATTTCTGGAAGTACATTGTTGGATGTATCAATCAGTTAGTCAATTAAGTGCCATATGTGATACACGCTTGGGCAATCATGTCTCGAAAGAAACATGACTGACTGGGAAGAAGATTATCCACAATATGTTGCCATTGCTTTCTGCAGTAGACTGGTTGCCGACCAAGGCTATAGAACCCAATCCGTCCTGTTATTTAACTCATAACTGGAAGGAATAGACAGATTAATACCTATCACAAGGGTATTTGCGGGTAAGTGAATGCAATGAATTTAGCTGGAATTCAAACTCGGCTCCACGATTTCTCGTTCCGAGCCGATGTCCAATAAATCTGCCAAAATTCGATCACATGTGCAGTCCGTCATTCTGCAGTAAATTACATGACTTCATGTGAGTTACGGAAGAGAAAAAGTGCAAGATATAGTTTTTTGTTTTTTTATGGACATTTAGATAAAAATGTTAATTTCTTCAATAACTAACACTTGATTTGAGTTCAGCATATACATTTGCACAGAGATAATGCTATTTTGAATAAATTTGAAGGGGAAAAGTGACAGGACTTAAAACGAAAATTTACCTGCTCATGTCTAAACATATTAGATTTGATTTTAATTGTTTTTCATAAATTTTAAACGTAAAAATTTATATTAACTAATGGAGAAAACAAATAAAAGGTTATATATATATTTTAAATTAGATTTTAAAAGCCATGATTTTTTGATTTCTTTATTTTCTATGGGTTATGAACCCCCTTTTTTACAGGTTATTTAAAGCCAGAAAATATTTTTACTTTGTGAAAAAATTTTTTTTAATAATATGATTTGCTGATTAACCCATGGCTGTTAGAAGTGGTATATTCATACTTTTCTCAAAAATGTTTGCCATAACTGAATATATAATGAACCCAACTAGAATTGGAACTCAACTCTCCAATTTTAATTTTAAGACCTTATTTATTACATCACCTACACATCCAAGCTCATGGCATCTGTTATATTCAAGCAGTCACCAATCTAGTTGCTTAACTTTGGTGATCATACAAGAACTGGTACAAAACAAATTGAAAAAACTTTTAAAAATTCCATTATGTCCTAGAGATTTGTTGAACAGTAAATTAGCAATTTTAAGGGTTAATTAACTAGATTTTGCAAAAATAATATTTTTTTCTGTAAATCATATGGCAAATACTATTTATTTTCACATGGAGGTGTCATCTATGCCAACAATGGTAGTCTTATCCTGTCACCTAAAACATTTAAAAAACACATGCAAAAATTAATTCACTACAACAGACAATAATATTTTTTTTTAATTATCCTGATTTTAAAATTTATCAAAGTAGGTACATCCAATAATTTGCTAAAAAGAGCGTGATGAAAAAAGCCTCAAACTTGATCAAAAGGTTTTATTGTCAAAATGTTTGTTATTATTATATTTGTGAAATTCTTTTCCATTTTCTTGCTTCCCTGATAGCTACAATTTAAAAATGTTTAAATGCAATGTCAATTGCCATCTTCTATCTCTTTGATTCCTATCCATCTCTTATTCTTTCTTCAACATCCCCTGTACCTTGATTTTTCTGTCACTCTAGCCCCCTCCACACTTTGAGTAAAGCTGTCCTGCCTTACTGAAAGTGAAATGATTAATATATATATATATATATATATATATATATATATATATATATATATATAACAATTTTTTAATGTTTTGGACGTTGTAAATATTCTTTCTCCGTTCTACATACAATCGGATATATATATATATATATATATATATATATATATATATATATATATATATCTCAAATAAAGGAATAGGGTTGTTCCAACGAGAGTAATTAGTATAAAATAAAAAGTATGAGAAGCCATGAACGTTTTCTTTAAAATATGTATTTATTGTTTTTGTATTCATACAAATTATAGAGTATTAATTTGTAATGATTTGCGCTACATGTGTTTCGAGTCTAAAGTTGACTCTCTTCAGGCGAACAAATTCGTTGTTTTATGTTTGGGTTTCTCTGAGTATATACTCCATAACTTGTATGAATACCAAAACAATAAATATATATTTTAAAGAAAACGTTCATGGCTTCTCACACTTTTTATTTTATATATATATATATATATATATATATATATATATATATATATATATATATTCTAAACATATACTGTTAAATATAAGAGATAATGAATGTCTATTATGTTTAATCATGAGCCGTTCTAAACGTTGTATTTTGGCTTTAATTTCAGTTGAAAATAAAGACAAAAATTCTCCAACATTTGGATAATTTTTTATTAATTTGGTTCTAAGCTTTCGGCTCACATGAGCCATCTTCAGAGAGGTTATTAAGACGGTAATGCAGTAACTATTGCCATTGCCTAGTGGAGTTTTATGTCAACACAAAATAAAATCATCGGTGATGGTGGATGTGTTAGAATGTTTAGGAGTGTGTGTTTTTTGCTTCTTGCTGACTGTGGGTTGTTAGAAGAAAACGATGAAGAAGAAGGCGAGAAAAGAAACGACTCTCACCTGTTTATTTTATCTATTGCTTTTTGTCTTTTTCTTTCTCACCACAACTCACAAAGTCAAACTGTGGTATGGTTTTTCAGGCACTTTCAAAAGATGTTGCTGAAATTGCCTTCCCAGACCAATATCAAGAAACAAATCAACCATGATGAGATTCAAACCCCAGTCTTCTGGTTGGAAAGTGAACATTCTAACTACTCTAATGACCTTTGTAATCCTTAGCCTTAATAGTCTTTAATAATTTGTTGCCTTAATGGCCTTTAATATTCTGTCGCCTTTATACTTGTTAATAGTTTGTCATCTTAATCCTTGTAAATAGTCTATTGCCTTAATTGATCACCTTGTTTCTTGTTTAGGAAGGGGTTCCCGGTTCATCCCCTTTCTCTGGTCTTGGTGTTAGTTCAGCTGGAAGCTCTTTGCAGTTACGGAGTATGGTGGCAACGTCTTTACATTCTGAGGGTACCGGGTTGGCAGTTTCCTGGTTGCTGCTTCCGACTGGTAGTTAGGAGCCCGAACTCTTGCGTAGCGTCTTGAGAGGCTGCTCTGATCAACAGTTGAATAATACCGGGGTTCTTGTAGTGCCATATCGCGCATGGACGGGCGTCCCTGCATGAACGTTCGGTGGGCAACCCCGAGGCCACATTATGTTGTAGGCCGCGCCAGTCTCCATCCTTCACAAGTTGCAAATGATTGACCGACTGATTCTATTCTAAGACCACTCCTTAACTGAACTACTATGGAAAAAAGCAAACATAATAACAAAACTAAACCAGCTCATTTGAAAACGCCCAAACCTGTCTGCATCTCTTTCACTAACATACGCGGCATCCGCACCAACTTCCCCAGCGTAGATTCTTTCCTCCATAATAACTCACCTGATATATTAGCCCTATGTGAAACTAATCTTAACCTTTTTATCCCCTCATCTGAGTTCTGTGTTCCTGGCTACCTTCCCCTCTTCAGGAAGGACTCCAATGTTCATATGCATGGGCTTGGTGTCTATGTCAGCGAACACCTTCCCTTAGCTAGGGTGTCATCTTTTGAATCCCCAGATCATTCTTTCATGTGCTTCCGCCTCTCACTTCTCAGCTCGATTAGCTATCTCTTCTTTCTGTACCGCTCTCCTTCCTCCCCTGACTGTTCGTTACTTGACATCATTTCTGACAATATTGACAAAGCCATTTCTACCCATCCCTCTGCCCATGTATTCGTGTTTGGTGACTTTAACGCCCACCACACCAAGTGGCTGAAGAACGCAGTCACTGACCCTGCTGGTGTCCACACCATGAACTTTTCAATCACCCAATCCCTTACGCAAGTAGTGGACTTCCCCACGCGTTTCTCCGACAACCCTAACGGAAGGGACTCGCTTCTAGACCTCTGCTTCACTTCCATCCCAGACTCTTGCACTACCAGTCAACTCTGCCCACTTGGAAACTCTGACCACACTGTAGTGTCCGTCAATATTTCACTCCACTCCCGCCCGACCCATGAAACACAGACAAGTAGAATATCATACTGCTATCAAAGAGCAGACTGGGATTCGTTCCGAGACTTCCTCTGTGACATCCCTTGGAACAACGTCTTTAGTCTTCCCATCGAAGAATGTGCATCCGAGGTCTCCTCCTGGGTTAAGGCTGGCATCGATGCCTTCATCCCTGCTAGGAAATTCCAGCTTAAATCTCATTCGTCTCCATGGTTCTCACCCGCTTGCTCGGCTGCCATTGCCCACCGGAATCATTTCTTCCGACTTTATCGTAACTATGCGTCGGACCAAAACAGGCGCCTTTTCACTTCAGCTCGTAATAAGTGTAAAAGGATACTTAACGAAGCTAAGATGTTGTTTGCTGCCAGAATGAAGCAACGCATAGCATGCTCTAAATTCGGCTCTAAAGACTATTGGCGACTCTGTAAAAGAGTACTTAACAAGAGCAAGTCCACAATACCCCCGCTAATCAACAAATTTGAGGTCCTCACCTCCCCAGCAGATAAGGCTGAATGTTTTGCCCGCAGATTCTCGAACAATTCGAGTCTGGACTCGTCTGGAGTTTTTACACCCGACTTCTCACCTAGAACCGAGGCACAACTGAATGATGTGCACATTACACCTTCGCTTGTCTCTAAGATAATCTTAAAACTTGACCCTCACAAAGCGAGCGGTGGTGACGGAATCCCAACCATAGTCTTAAAGAAATGTGCCCCTGAACTATCCTCTATCCTTTCTAAGCTCTACAACCTCTGCCTATCTGCTTCCTGCTTTCCTGCCTGTTGGAAATCTTCCTCTATAGTTCCTATATTTAAAAACACTGGAGAACCCTCTGACCCTGCAAATTACCGCCCTATCAGCCTTCTTCCGATCTTTGGCAAAGTGTTCGAAGCCATTATCAACGCCGAGGTGGTTCAGCATCTCACAGCACACAGGCTCCTCTCGGACAAGCAATATGGTTTCCGCTTCACCAGGTCTACTGCTGATATGCTAACGACCATCACCGAGTACATATACCAGGCACTCGACAGGAATGGCGAAGCTCGAACCGTTGCATTGGATATATCTAAGGCGTTCGACAGAGTTTGGCATGCTGGCCTTCTATGTAAACTGCGGAGCTATGGTATAACTGGACATTTGTTTGAACTAATCCAGTCCTTCCTCTCTAACCGCACAATGAAAGTGGTATTAAACGGACATGCCTCTCAGAACTACCATACAAACGCAGGTGTCCCCCAAGGCTCCATCTTAGGTCCTACACTCTTCCTGATATATATTAATGATCTCCCTGATTCCATAAGAACCCAAATAGGTTTGTACGCCGATGACACCACAGTTTACTCTCGCCTCCAACAAAAATCTGGTGTAGGCGTCAAAGCTAAACTCGCAGCCGAGATTGAAAAAGACCTGCAATCCATATTAGACTGGGGTAAGAAATGGCTAGTAAATTTTAATGCTTCTAAAACGAAGCTACTGTCAATTAACCATCATCGACAATCTCACCTACCTCCCATTAGCATGGACCAGGCTTGCCTCCCAGAGAGTAAAACACTACGCCTCCTTGGTCTCACACTTTCAGCGGACCTCAAATGGAATGATTATATCGAATCCATTGCTAAATCAGCTGCTATGAAAGTCGGTTCTCTGTGTAGGGCCCGGAAGTTTTTTCCGTCTAAATCTATCCTGCACATTTACAAATCTACCATCCGCCCGTGCATTGAATACTGCTGCCATATCTGGTCGGGTGCCCCTGCTGTTCTCCTCGGGCTTCTCGATAAGGTTCAGAGGAGGGTCTGTAATGTGATAGATACCGACTTGGCAGACCGCCTGCAGTCTCTCTCCCACCGGCGAGACGTGGCTTCGCTGTGTCTCTTCTATAAATACTTTCACGGCTTCTGCTCCGATGAACTTAGATCACTGGTGCCTCCTAAATACGAATTTGCACGAGATACTAGATTAGCAACTAGATCCCACCCTTTTACAGTGAAACTGATAAAATGCAGCCGTAACTTCTACTCCAACAGTTTCTTTCCTCGCACTTCCCGACTGTGGAATTCTCTTCCAAACGATTGCTTCCCCGACGGCTACAATCTCCAGGAGTTTAAATGTAAGGTCAATAGACACCTCCTAACACACTAACCTGCTCCCATTCTATCAAGCACTCTTCCCATCTGCCCGACACTCATCCTCGCTATCCTTACTCATCTATCACCTTTCTCCTGACATTCCCTATGTCTATCCACTCCTTCTCTTTACCTTCCCCTATGTAGCCCCATGCGCAATAGTGGCAGTGGAATGCCTTGCTTGGGGTGAGATGATTAAAAAAAAAAAAAAAAAAAAAAAAATGGTCTTTAATATTCTGTTGCCTTTATACTTGTTAATAGTTTGTCATCTTAATCCTTGTAAATAGTCTGTTGCCTTAATGGTCTTTAATATTCTGTCACCTTTATACTTGTTAATAGTTTGTCATCTTAATCCTTGTAAATAGTCTGTTGCCTTAATGGTCTTTAATATTCTGTCGCCTTTATACTTGTTAATAGTTTGTCATCTTAATCATTGTAAATAGTCTATTGCCTTAATGGTCTTTAATATTCTGTTGCCTTTATACTTGTTAATAGTTTGTCATCTTAATCCCCCAAATAGTCTGTTGCCTTTTAATGGTCTTTAATATTCTGTCGCCTTTATACTTGTTAATAGTTTGTCATCTTAATCCTTGTAAATAGTCTGTTGCCTTAATGGCCTTTAATATTCTGTCGCCTTTATACTTGTTAATAGTTTGTCATCTTAATCCTTGTAAATAGTCTATTGCCTTAATGGTCTTTAATATTCTGTTGCCTTTATACTTGTTAATAGTTTGTCATCTTAATCCTTGTAAATAGTCTGTTGCCTTAATGGCCTTTAATATTCTGTCGCCTTTATACTTGTTAATAGTTTGTCATCTTAATCCTTGTAAATAGTCTATTGCCTTAATGGTCTTTAATATTCTGTTGCCTTTATACTTGTTAATAGTTTGTCATCTTAATCCTTGTAAATAGTCTGTTGCCTTAATGGTCTTTAATATCTCTGTCGCCTTTATACTTGTTAATAGTTTGTCATCTTAACTTGTAAATAGTCTGTTGCCTTAATGGCCTTTAATATTCTGTCGCCTTTATACTTGTTAATAGTTTGTCATCTTAATCCTTGTAAATAGTCTGTTGCCTTAATGGTCTTTAATATTCTGTCGCCTTTATACTTGTTAATAGTTTGTCATCTAATCCTTGTAAATAGTCTATTGCCTTAATGGTCTTTAATATTCTGTTGCCTTTATACTTGTTAATAGTTTGTCATCTTAATCCTTGTAAATAGTCTGTTGCCTTAATGGTCTTTAATATTCTGTCGCCTTTATACTTGTTAATAGTTTGTCATCTTAATCCTTGTAAATAGTCTGTTGTCTTAATGGTCTTTAATATTCTGTTGCCTTTATACTTGTTAATAGTTTGTCATCTTAACTTGTAAATAGTCTGTTGCCTTAATGGTCTTTAATATTCTGTCGCCTTTATACTTGTTAATAGTTTGTCATCTTAATCCTTGTAAATAGTCTGTTGCCTTAATGGTCTTTAATATTCTGTCGCCTTTATACTTGTTAATAGTTTGTCATCTTAATCCTTGTAAATAGTCTGTTGCCTTAATGGTCTTTAATATTCTGTCGCCTTTATACTTGTTAATAGTTTGTCATCTTAATCCTTGTAAATAGTCTGTTGCCTTAATGGTCTTTAATATTCTGTCGCCTTTATACTTGTTAATAGTTTGTCATCTTAATCCTTGTAAATAGTCTGTTGCCTTAATGGTCTTTAATATTCTGTCGCCTTTATACTTGTTAGTTAATAGTTTGTCATCTTAACTCTGTAAATAGTCTGTTGCCTTAATGGTCTTTAATATCTGTCGCCTTTATACTTGTTAATAGTTTGTCATCTTAATCCTTGTAAATAGTCTGTTGCCTTAATGGTCTTTAATATTCTGTCGCCTTTATACTTGTTAATAGTTTGTCATCTTAATCCTTGTAAATAGTCTGTTGCCTTAATGGTCTTTAATATTCTGTCGCCTTTATACTTGTTAATAGTTTGTCATCTTAACTTGTAAATAGTCTGTTGCCTTAATGGTCTTTAATATTCTGTCGCCTTTATACTTGTTAATAGTTTGTCATCTTAATCCTTGTAAATAGTCTGTTGCCTTAATGGTCTTTAATATTCTGTCGCCTTTATACTTGTTAATAGTTTGTCATCTTAATCCTTGTAAATAGTCTGTTGCTCTAATGGCCTTTAATATTCTGTCGCCTTTATACTTGTTAATAGTTTGTCATCTTAATCCTTGTAAATAGTCTGTTGCCTTAATGGTCTTTAATATTCTGTCGCCTTTAATACTTGTTAATAGTTTGTCATCTTAACTTGTAAATAGTCTGTTGCCTTAATGGTCTTTAATATTCTGTCGCCTTTATACTTGTTAATAGTTTGTCATCTTAACTTGTAAATAGTCTGTTGCCTTAATGGCCTTTTAATATTCTGTCGCCTTTATACTTGTTAATAGTTTGTCATCTTAACTTTTGTAAATAGTCTGTTGCCTTAATGGCCTTTAATATTCTGTCGCCTTTATACTTGTTAATAGTTTGTCATCTCTTAACCTTGTAAATAGTCTATTGCCTTAATGGTTTTTAATATTCTGTTGCCTTTATACTTGTTAATAGTTTGTCATCTTAATCCTTGTAAATAGTCTGTTGCCTTAATGGTCTTTAATATTCTGTCGCCTTTATACTTGTTAATAGTTTGTCATCTTAATCCTTGTAAATAGTCTGTTGCCTTAATGGTCTTTAATATTCTGTCGCCTTTATACTTGTTAATAGTTTGTCATCTTAATCCTTGTAAATAGTCTGTTGCCTTAATGGTCTTTAATATTCTGTCGCCTTTATACTTGTTAATAGTTTGTCATCTTAATCCTTGTAAATAGTCTGTTGCCTTAATGGTCTTTAATATTCTGTCGCCTTTATACTTGTTAATAGTTTGTCATCTTAATCCTTGTAAAATAGTCTGTTGCCTTAATGGTCTTTAATATTCTGTCGCCTTTATACTTGTTAATAGTTTGTCATCTTAATCCTTGTAAATAGTCTGTTGCCTTAATGGTCTTTAATATTCTGTCGCCTTTATACTTGTTAATAGTTTGTCATCTTAACTTTGTAAATAGTCTGTTGCCTTAATGGTCTTTAATATTCTGTCGCCTTTATACTTGTTAATAGTTTGTCATCTTAATCCTTTAAATAGTCTGTTGCCTTAATGGTCTTTAATATTCTGTCGCCTTTATACTTGTTAATAGTTTGTCATCTTAATCCTTGTAAATAGTCTGTTGCCTTAATGGTCTTTAATATTCTGTCGCCCTTATACTTGTTAATAGTTTGTCATCTTAATCCTTGTAAATAGTCTGTTGCCTTAATGGTCTTTAATATTCTGTCGCCTTTATACTTGTTAATAGTTTGTCATCTTAATCCTTGTAAATAGTCTGTTGCCTTAGAATAAGTCTTTAATGTTTTGTCACCTTAATACTTATTAATAATCTGTCGCTTTAATAGTCTTTGCAAAATCATGTTTGCCAACATGGGTGATATCACCCAACAGTGGGTGATCACAACTGTTGGGTGAACAATTGAACAGGAAATAGTGAGTGACTGAAAATTTTAGTCAGTGATATAGGATTTTGAGTATTAAAAAGGAATTTCAAGATATGCTACCCCCCAAAAATATTCAAAGGAGATATGCAAACAATGAATATTTTAGTATATTCTATAGTTTCAAGAATAATCATTAATATTCAAATAGTTTGTTAGACAAAATAACATTGTTTTCAAATATAAATCAGATAAGAAAAGACCAAGAAAAACAAAAAAGTATTTGCTGAGATTTTATTCATTGCTAGTAGCATATATTCTTCATAATTATGAACAAAAATCAATTTATTTTTGTCAATACTTGCAATACTAACCCTAAAACGAAATTATATATATATAAACACACTACCAGCTATAATTATTAGGTCACCCCAGTTTTTTAAAAGAAATGATATAGTATTATTAGTATTATTGCCAAGTGGACAATTCTAAATGAAAATTAGTTCTAAATGAACTGTTCTGTTGCCCAGTTTTTGTGCTCTCTTCCCCATGCTAGTCTCCTCTTCTTATTGGCTGGCCAAAGCAAAGGCTTCCTGACTGCCTTGTAAAATTTTGCAAAGTAATAACAAAAGAACCATTCTATTTTCATTTAGAATTATCCACTTAGCAATAAATACCCAAAATAGTATGAAACATAATTTTTTTTTAAATCCTGAGGTGGCCTAATAATTATGGGCAGTAGTAGTGTACATATATATATATATATATATTTCAATGGTCAAATTTGTTCTTATTTGTTTTTTAATATAGTAGTAGTAGTGGCTGCTGCTGCTGCTGCATAAGTCAGTGTTATTATTTTACCTTCTGTTGGTATTTTTCACTACATCATAAAGTAAGTTTATTAACCAATAACAAACATTTAAAACAAACATTTTTGATATGATTTTTTAATATTTACTATACTTGGGAACCCCTGGTGTAAATCATCGGACAGTGTAGATTTCTTAGTCTAGCATAGAAACATTTAAAGGGCATTGCCTCATATAAAATATATAGAATTATGTTACAGAGTTTTGTGAGAATAAAATTGCATCTATCATACCTGTTGATTTAAACAAATAGAGATTATCCATATATTTGCTAAAATATTTTTTAAAAGGAAAATAAGAGGGTTCTACACGGGTTGTAAACCTGAAGATGGACATAGAAAATATCAGTTGAAACTTTCTGATCAAAATAATAAAAAGGTTTAGTAGACGAAACAAACGCTTCAAAATTTAACAACAATTCAACAAAAGCACCCGTATGCAATAAAACACTTCAAAATGTGTCAAAGGTTTTTGTGAAAATTTCTTTATTTAGTTGATATATCCAAGCAGATGAAGATTTTTCCATTTCTTATAAAAATATGTGTTGATTTTTAATATTTTGTGTGTCAAAAGGATTATTTTCCCTCCTGGAACCTATTATTTTATACTACCTTCATGTTCTTGGCAATGTTCATTGTTTTTAAAAACTTATTAATTAGAATTTAAATAAACCCAAACATATAAAAGGGAACTTATATAATTTTTTTTGTTCTGTAAAATTTTACAACAAAAATATTAAACACAATTAGATTGTTTATTTACAAGAATAATTTTATATTTACAATATTAAAAAATAATGGCTTTCTTTATAGATTGCTAAAGATGGTCATAGAAAGTACCAATTGAAATATTCTGATCACAATAAATAGTTCAGTTAACTGGACAACATTAAAAAAGACAGCACTTCTCAGTATTATTAAAGATAATCTAAGCATCTGTTCATTAAATAAATCACTTCAAAATGTGTCAAAGATTCTTGTAAAAAAAATCTTACTTTTGTCTACATCATAGTTTTAATGATACAAGTTTTACTTGTTAACCCATAGCTGGAGGAAGAAGTAGAGGCATACCTTTCTCCAAGATATTTTCAAGTAAGTGAATATAATGAACCCAACTAGAATTAAAACTTGGTTCTCTGATTAAAAATTCTGAGCCATTATCCATTACATGACCAGCACATTCAAGTTTATCGCACTTGATATTCACAAGTGGTCACACAACTAGACACTGACCAGACTTGACATTGCTTAACTTTGGTTATTGTACAGGAACAGGTGTTTCAATGTGTTGGGCTGTAAGCCTAGTTAAATGGAGATTTTTCCAGCTAGACATCTATTGTCAACGGATAATGTCAGACATTTTAAAGTATGCTTATTTACTCAAATATTTATCATATATTGACTTTTTATAGGAGTATATTTTCCATTTAATATTCATGTCTCATTGTCTTCAAATGTGTGGTAACATTTTACAAACATTAACTTAAACAAAAAGAAAGACCTTTATGTTACAGAAGAATATCATTCCTTTTCCCTCTGTGATTGACACACCAAATGTGATTTCTTTACAAAGGAAGAATCATTGACTTTACATGAATATACTTTCTTTCTAGTATGTTTTTGCATATGTCGTCTCAGTGATGACTTTTGCGAAAAGCAAGAAGCACATATATGACACGAATATGGTTTCTCACCAGTGTGTGTCCGTATGTGCCCCACCAAAGTTGATTTCTGCATAAAAGAAATGCCACATATTTCACAAGAATATGGTTTCTCCCCAGTATGTAATCGCTTATGAACCCTCAAAGTTGACTGATCTGAAAATGAAGAATTACACTCTTCACAAGAATATGGTTTCTCTCCAGTATGTGTTCGCATGTGTATCACTAAACTTGACTTCTGTGTAAAGGAAGAGCTACACACTTCACAAGGATATAGTTTCTCTCCAGTATGACTTTGCTTATGTGCCAGCAATGTTGACTTATATGAAAAAGAAGAGTTACACTCTTTGCAAGTATATGTTTTCTCTCCAGTGTGTGTTCGGATATGTACTGTCAAATGTGATTTCTGTGCAAAAGAAGACCCACAAAATTTACAAGAATATGGTTTCTCTCCAGTATGCTTTCGTTTATGTGCCGTCAGAGCTGACAGACTTACAAAAGAAGACTTACAATGTTCACATGAATAAGGTTTCTCTCCAGTGTGTATTCGCATATGTATCACCAAACTTGATTTCTGTGTAAAGGAGGAGCCACAAATTTCACAAAAAACTCTCTCTCCAGTGTGAGTTTGCTTATGCACCATCAAACTTGAATGATATGAAAAGGAAGCATCACACTCATCACAAGAATATGGTTTTTCTCCAGTGTGTGTTCGGATATGTCGTTTCAAGTTTGATTTAGATGATAGGGAAAATCCACACACTTCACAAGGATATGCTTTGTTTGTGGTTTCAATTTGAATGCATCTTTTCAAAGTTTCAGAATGGTATTTTTTTTCAGTACTTTTCCATATCTTGCATATTTAAGGTCTCAAATAGAATTTTGATATATTGAAAGCCACTGATTTAGAGGATTATGCTGGATCATCTATAAAAAAACAAAATAAGATACAACTTCACTAGTAAAAAACACTAAAAAGCTCAAAAATTTAAAAAGTGTGGCATCTTTATTGAAAAAAAAGAGGAAAAAAGAAAAAGCTAATGAGCAAGCCCAAAGTGAGAAAAACAAAGAAAAGAAAAAATGATCATGACACCCTACATGTACACACATCAGATTAAATGGGAGCACATGTGTGAATACACATACAGAGACAGGCACATGACCACACACACACAAAAATGCATGCACAAACATAAACAATATGGGAAAAACCTTACACTTTTAGTAATTGTATAAAGATTTTTATACATTTATATTAAGTGCATAAAAACAAAATAAAAAAAACAAAATAAAATTACTGATAATCCCAAATGAGTGTTGTCTCAACCAGCCCCAGCTTAGCTTTTCTACTACTGAGGAGGGTGAAATGTCACCTCAGAAGATAAAAAAGAGATCTGTCAAAGAGCATGTGAGCTTCTTATAGAAGCCAATACATCTAAGTGAATAAGGTATATCTAGACAGCAAGTATCCATCCAAACAAGTTTGATTAAAAAGAATTGACAGGATTTAATGTCTGTACAATTTTTCTATTATATTTTTCCAATTTTCAAATAAGGTATTGAGTATTGTGCTCTACAGTTTTGAGAAAGTTACTTTAAAAACATTCATTTTTAAAAACTTTTAAAATTTGAAAAATTTGGTTGAAAAGCATAGCGTTTTCACAAAGTTAAGCTACTTTTGGGAGCTTAAACAACTATATATCAAAAAGTCAATAGGAATTTGATAACCCTTAGAATTTTTGAAAATTGAAGTGTTTTTGATCGATGACAAGTGATTTCATCAAGTTTTTATAGCTTTCAGAAAGATACATTTTGTGGTGCATTGGATATCGGCTTGGAACGAGAAATCGGGGAGCTGAGTTCAAATTCCAACTGAATTCATTGCATTCACTTACGCACAAATACCCTTGAGAAGGGTATTAATCCACCTATTTCTTCCAGTTATGGGTTAAATAGCAGGACAGATTGGGTTCTAAAGCCTTGGTCGGCAACCAGTCTGCCGCAAAAAGCAATGGCAAACTACTGCGGGATAATCTTCTGCCCAGTCAGTCATGTCTCTTTCGAGACATGATCGTCCAAGTGTGTATCATGTATGGCACTTAACTGACTGACTGACATTAAGATAAAATGTCTGAACTTAATATTTTGCTATTGCTTTGTTCAAGTACAGAGCAGTCATTACCAAAAACCAATGTGGTATCAGTGTAGTAGTTAGAATTCTTTCGGCAAAATCCTGTTATTCTTTCAGAAACTGGAATTTTGAGTCATGTGACCTAAAGACTAACAGGATTTTGACGAAAGAATTTTAACTACAAACACAGCAAAATATGTGCACTGTGTTCGAAATATAAAACATACATGTGACTATACATATGCATAAACACTATGCATATTTGGTTACAAGTAAATTAAAATTCATCCTTGATAATGGCTAAAAATATAGCTGAAAGTGCTAAAAAAAACAAAAACATTTTGACAATTTTTATATGTTCTGAAAAGAACATATTATATAAAAATATAATGAAAAATTATATGAAAAAACTTGTTATAGAGTGTCTTGCACCCCTGCAGCAATCTCAGTGATGGAATGGCCCATGGAGTGTAATGGTCTTTTTAAGTAAAAAATAGTAGCATCTAAGGTGTAACATTTGAGTGTCATTTAAGTAATATTTGGACTGATTAATTTGGTGACTTTTATGATCTAAACCTTTTCTCTTTGTGTTGTAAGTTTTGTCTTGTCTGTCACGGTAAATATTGTACTGTTCTGTGGATATGCATTTAGCACCAGATATTGTGCTGAATAATACTGAAGCACACTTTCTCTGTGTACCATATCCACTTTGGTGATATAACAGATTGGTGATGAGGAATCAAACAGATTTGGCAAAGAAAATTTGAACAATACATTCTGACACAATGGATTAACAGTGAAGAATGAAAAAGTCACATCTGAGACAACAAATATAACAACAGAAGAACAGTTTGGTGTTGGAAAAACACAACTGAAAGGAAAAAGATGAACAAACACGTATTGGAATAAATACAAATTCACTAATACAAACAAAAATGGAAGATTTTCAGAAATGCTTGCTTGAATTTATAAAACAGCAGGAATTATCATGAAAACAGGAATTTGAAAAGTAGGAGAAACAACAAAAGCTTGCGAAATTGTATCAAGTGGAGAAATTTTTCCAGAAAGCCCAAATATCTTTTCACAAAATTTTTGTGATTAGGTGAATTCATATATAAACCTGTTATAGTGGAACATCCTATCATATCTCATAATGGAATGCTTTAGTCTATAAAGGACAGTGACAAGAAGCAACCAGGAAGTATATGTCAGAGGTGAAGGCATTCTCTACTTAATAGATTATTCTGCTTCTATTCGTTGATTGCTATTGTGTATCTCATGTATAATAAATCCCTTCTATCTATTCTCTGTGTTAAGTATTATTCTTACACTTAGCTTTTCACTGATATTCCTTTCCAGGATAAATCAAAACCAGATGATGTTACTTTTGATGCATACATTCGTAGATATGAAAAAATATTCTTAAATTCTTAAAAGATTGCTGAAATTGGTCTGACAAAAAAAGTATGTTTGCTGCTAGTCAAATTTGGAGCTGTAGAGTATGAAAAATATGCAAACTACATACTCCCAATACATACTGGGGTAAATTCATTCTCAGAAACTATAAAAATACTATCAAAAATATTTGGGAAGCGTGCGTAGTTCTCTGTTTAATGCATGACGTTGTTTAAATCTTTTGAAGAAAGAAGATGAAGATTATACAATTTTTGTTAGCATTGTAAATAAGGAATGCAAAAAATTCAAATTAAGCAATTTAACTCTGGACATGTTCAAATATTTAATCTTTGTTTAGGGGGTCTAACTGCACTGACAGAAGCAGATATAAAAGCAAGATTATTAACTAAATTGAAACAAGATAAAAAATGAACTCTGTAAAATCTGGCAGAGGAATGCTAGTGAATTGTAAATTTAAAAGAAGACACAGCTAACATTGAAGAACAGGAGATATTGTATATTCACAAAACCAAAAATAAACCACAAGGTAGAAAAGTTTTTAAAATTAATTCTTGCTATGGTTGTCGTGAGTTGCACTTATATAAAGAATGCCCATTCAAAAACAAAAAGTGTTATAACTGCTGATAGAAAGGACATACATTTTCTCTTTGTAAAAAGAAATTCAAAGGATAAATGAAAAATACGATCCATTTATTAAAAAGTATTTAAAAAATAAAACATACTTTTTCGAAATGTTATTTGAGAAAGAGTACGCTATTTAATGCTTAATTAAACCGAACTGAAACAAATATTACTTATGTGTAGTTTAAAATGGGAACCTCAGCGTGGTGTAATGGTTAGCAAGCTCGTCTCGTGAGTAGTGAGTTTGATCCTCACTGGGTAGCCCCTGCTTTCAGCCGTCTGTCACGTCTAAGTTACACTTAGAAAATTACCTTCCTCCAAGTTTGGGGGTTGGGCGCAAGGCTAACAACCCTGCCCCATAAAAAACAGTTTATTACGGAAACAGCAAAAATGCTGCCCTACACATCATTGGGTGTAAAGGAAAAAGTAGTTTAAAATATCACAGAAAAGCATTTTATAACACAGAGGCAGATGTTTTTAACACATCTATAGATAGCCTAATGCTTGAGAAATTTAAGAGGCATATAATTGTAATAAAACAACATGAATGTATGAACGTCTTTTTATAACTTTTTTAACTACCCAGTAATCTTTAAAAAATTAAATATTCTAAATTTAAATTTTTTTTATCTTCTAATATTTTACTGAATTTTAGGTGTCAGTTAAGTGATACACACTTGGGTGATCGTGTCTTGAAAAAGACATGATTGAAAAGATAGATTTTCTTGCAATAGACTGGTTGCCAACCAAGGCTACAGAACCCAAATTGCCTTACTATTTAACCCATAGCTGGAGGGAGAAAAGACAGATTAATATCATTCCCATAGTATTTGTGTGTAAGTGAATGCAATGAATTCAACTGGAATTTGAATTCTGATTTCTGATTTCTTGTTCCAAGCTGATAACCACTGCACCACAAATGCACATTTTTGGTTTTATAGCCTTAGTTATGAAGATGCTTGTTGAGGAAATGTTAAAAAATTACCAAATTTTAAATCTTATTACAATTATTTACTAGCAGTAGATTTATAGCTAAATCTACTGCGAGGAAGGTCGAGTCACTATGTCACTCCAAAAAGTTTTTCTCATCTGAATCCATCTTGCACATATACAAATCTACCATCCACTCGTGCATTAAATACAGCTATCAAATCTTGGTTGGGTTTCCCTGCTATTCATCTCAGGGTTCTTGACAAAATCCAAAGGAAAATCTGCAATATAATCAATCCAAACCTGACAGCTCAACTCCACCCCCTTTCTCACTTAGGAAATGTGGCTTCCCTCTGTCTTTTCTACAATTATTTTCACGGCTCCTGCTCTGACTAGCATAGTTCCCTGGTGCCCCTTCTGCACAAATTTACTCCAGCTACTAGACTGGCAACCAGGTCCTACCCTTTTACAGTGAAAATAATCAAACATAACTGCAACTTCTATTCTAACAGCTTCTTTTCTCGCACTTCCTACCTGAGGAACTTTCTTCTATTTATTTGCTACCCTGGTAGTTAGAATCTCCAAGCCATCTCTTATTTCCTTGACTCCCATCCTTTTGCTGACAACCCCTTGCATCTTGTTCTTTCCAATTTCCACTCTACTCTCACACAGCTCTCTTCACACCAGTATTTCCATCCTTCTCTTACACATTCTGTGATACACACTGTGACCTGTTCCTCTTTCTCTTCACTCTCCTCCTGTAACCCCCTGTTCATCAGTGGCAGTAATGCCTTGCTTGGAGTGAAATGATTATAAAAAGAAAAGTTACCACACTTATTTTCTGATTATGTTGTGTATGGTCATCCGTGTTTGTCTATACTTCTGAGATGAGGTAGTATTTACACTATTTACATTGTTCAGACTATTGTCTTCATCTTTATTGCCATTATTATGATGTTTCAGCCATTCTATGCTTCGGCCTTCTTCACATACTAGGAATCTCAAACCAATTCCTTTATCACTGGGGCATATCATTCTCATTCCATGTGTGGTGCCACTTCTGGTAGGCATGTAGTTATCTCCCTTTAACTTAACAGTGGTGAACAAAGTTATTTGTTCATCACTGCTGTAACCTGATACTGAGGACACATAGCCCTGTGGATATAGATATTGGTTAGTTCCAATAACTTGACCCAAAGAGTTTTGAGTTCAATACCAGACTACAGCAGTGGTGAAGAAATAAATAAAATTAAATTAAAGGGAAATAAGTACATGGCTACCAGAAGTGGCATTGCACATGGAATGAGAATGATATACCCCAGTGATCGTAAAAAAGGGTTTGGTTTGAAATTCCTAGCACCTGAAGAAGGCCGAAGCGTACAACAGCCAAAACTTTGTAATAATGGCAATAAAGATGAGGACAATAGTCCAAACAAAAATGTTTACAAAAATCAACATGTTTATACATATATAAAGAAAATTAAAAATCCTTTTTAAAATACTGTGGGTTGTTGAATTATCATAAACTTTTTCATCTCAGATAAGTAAATATAGTCTTAATTTAATAACAATTACCGATACAAATTAATGCCGAATGTTAAAATAATTTTTAAAAGTTTATCGTTCATTAATTATTTTTTTTGAAAAATTAAAAAAAATCCTTATGAAGATTCATTTTTAATCAAAAAAATTTTCTTAAACCAATAGTGTCCATAATAATATATTTTAAAAGCAATTAAAAGCTTTTCTAATAATTAATAATGTCTTAGTTTTATAATATTGCATATTTTAAGATTTAGAGAGTGAACTTTCTATACCTGTTTGACTAGAAAATTTTTTTTGATAATTTTTAAAATTGTCCATTTTTTTTTTTTTAATATAATTTCATCTCAAGTAAGGCAATAATGACAAGCCACTAAGACGTGGGGAGTGGGTATTGATTGAGTATAAAAAATACGAGCTCAGAAAATTATAAAGAGAGGAAAATAAAAAGAACAAGAAAAGGCAGAATATAGATTTTAACTTTTTAAGAATTTCTGGAAACTTTAAATTAAATTTTAAGTACAGAAGAACTAACAGCTGCAAAAAAAAAAAAAATTACAAAGTTTTAAAAAAATATATTTAAAAAACAATTTAATTGATTTTTAATGGATGTAACTCAATTTTAAAACCTTCCTTTGAAATTAGTACAGGAAATTTGATTTTTTTTTGTTTTTTTTTGCGAGGAAAAAAGTAAACAGAAATTTGAAAATCTGTGCAAAAATCAGATTTACATGTCCTGTAAATTTCATGACAATATTATACGACAATCTTTTTACACAGATTTTCAAATTTCTGTTTACTTTTTTCCTCGCAAAAAAAAAAAACAAAAAAAAAACTCAAATTTCCTGTACTAATTTCAAACTCAAAGGTTTTAAAATTGAGTTACATCCATTAAAAATTTTAATGCAAAAAAATAAATATTATTTCAATTTAAAATCCTTACATAAAAAAATTAATAGCAAAAACAAGAAGTCTAACAAAGATTATTTTGTTTTTATTAAGTTTGGGACATTTTCTCATGATGGAGGGTCATTGTTTGAGCGAATCTTTGGGGATTACCTAAATTTTACGATAAACAATAATAAAGTAACTGAATTAAGTTACAATTTTGAGCTATCGAGGACCAGAGAGCAACTACCACAAGCAGATCGTCCTAGAGAAGGTTGCCTATTTCCTTCTGCCCGGAGGTTCACCCGACGATTAAAAAGCAAAGGATTGATGACGATCGAATATAAAACGGACATAAAAGATAGAATTTGTTTCTAGTTTAAGCTAGTTAGTATAATAAAGCTTCTGACACTTACAATCTGATCAAATGCATAAACCTTGACGGTTTTTGTATCTACAGCAATACGTTCGTTGCTTCGAAGCGGAAAAGTTTTTCAGGCTTCTCTTTTGCGTGAATTGATATTCTTGTCTCAGTGTTTGAAGAGCGGTACGGGTCAAGTAGCAGACAACAATTCAGGTATAACGACGTGGGGCTAAGCAGTTCAGATGAACAGTCGATTTTACGAAAAACAGGAAAAGAAAAATTTATTATTATTATTATTTTTACAGTTTTGTGGGTTCGGTTAAAAGAAATTGGACAGAAAGGAGATCAAGAGACAGCAAAGCACACAGTAAAAATGAATAGAGATACTCAGAAAACCAAAATCATTTTATTAAAATAAAAGGAAATTTTACTAAACATTAAAGGATGAACAAATTTGATACTTTCTTCATTTGGGAAAAAAGGATATTAAATTTCTGGGTAAGTAACTTATATTTTTTAAAATAATGCTCACTGATAGTGTTCATACATTCACACCCACACACATATCAATGTTTCAACACATATTTGTAAAATATTAATATATTCATTCTTTCACTCCTATGCATTAAAACAACATGTGTGTATTCATCCGCAAGACACGCTATGTTAACAGGCAGTGATTAGTTAATCCCGGCTGGTCGTCCTATTTTCCCACGCTTTCCATGTGTTGCTTTAGTGAGGTCTCCGCTTATGGTAGCTGGAGACACCCATATAATTCTCACTCACTGATACACCTGCCCGGTTGCAGGTAGCAATTAGTGGTGTGAATCTCTTTCTTTCACACACATGCATGTGCACACACATTTCCCAATACAAACTCCAATGGGAACTCAAGGTAGCTTGCTGTCACATTGAGACAACTACCTCTATATCTTAGGCTAGAAGTGATTCTTGTTCTTGATGAGGATCTGCAATAGCTGTCAGTTTGTTTTCAACATGTTTCTTTATCTTGCTATAGCTACAACTTCTAAGTTTTTCAGTGTATTCTGTTTTGTCCATGACAACAGTTGCATCGCCTTTGTTGCCAGGTAGTATGATGATGTTCTCATTCCTCTGTAGGGTCCTCATTGTCAGCCCCTCATCTTTTGTGCTGTTTGGTTTGGGTGGCTTGGCTTTCTCCAAAATCTGTCTCGCTTTCCATCTAAGCTCATCCACCTAAGCCTGAGGGATGTTCAAAGCTATTTTCTCAATATGGGCAACGATGTCTAAGTATGATATCCACCTGATGGTCATTGTGAAGTTGAGACCTTTGTTCAGCACTGACTTCAAAAGCACTCAGCTGATGTTGACAACTGCCTTCACAGGGGGTTAATGGATCTCGTGTGTCACCTTCAGATCTTTTAATCTATTTAGTTTCTCTACTTGGCAAACCTTGGCTGCATCAAATTCTTGCCTGCAGAATTTTTCCAGCTCAGGCTGGAACCTTTTATGGGTTTCTCCATCAGCAATGTGGCTAAGGAAGGCCTCAAGCCTCTAGGAGATATTGGACTGCAATTTTTTTTTATCTATTAGTTGTACTGGATATGTTCTTGGACCAGGGCATGTCCCACTTTTTATATGACTAGATAAGCTCTTCTGGAATTGATGGCAAGTCTTGGTGCCAAGCCTGCAGGGATGAGTCATAATTCCCTTCATCGGTGTAGGAATGTCAGGTGGTTTCATATTCATGCCAGCTTCAGGTAGGACATTTCTATTCATCTCCATATATACTTAACCTGTATTTGAATTTCCTGTACAAATTAACTAATATCAACTATTGGCAAAAATAGAGCCTATTTTTATAATTCAAAAAATTCAAAATTTGCAAGTTTAATTGTGGGTGGGGGTATACTGTAGCTGAAAACATTTCAATTTACATTGTTTGGACCATTTTCATATTCACAAAATTTTGGCCGTTGTATGTTTTGGCCTTCTTCAAGAAATATAAATTGAAATTTCAGACTGATCCCTTTATTTCATCCACTAGGGTGAGATTGCTATAATTCCCCATGCCATACTTTTTCTCAAAACCTCAATTTCAGTTGTCTCCCTTTAATATCTCAAATTACTCAACTTCATTCTTAATTTTCATAGCTGCTAGGAAGGATCTACAATATAATCGATCCTGACTTGCTATCACGACTTCAGTCACTTTCTCACCGACATGTCTTTTCAACAAATATTTTCATGGCAACTATGACAAGACATTTTTCCTTTTTTCTAACTGCATTAATTAAAGCAAACTTCTAGATTGGCATCTAGGTCCCACTTTTTTATTGTTGGAATAGTTAAATACAGTCACCACTTTGACTTGAACAGTTTCTTTACATTGACAAGAAACACCTTGTAACACATCACTCAATAAATCCCATGCCTAACTAATAAAACAACAACATTTCTTCTAGGGTGTTACACTGATTCCAATGCTTCTCTGACAATTCAATGCCTTTTTGTAGAACGATTTGTCTTTGGCCTCAAAATACGTCACAGTTTCCGATATCACTTCATTGGAGCCAAATCTCTTTCCTTGAAACATTCTTTTGAGGTCTGCAAACAGCTTATAGTCACTGAGGGCCAGATCTGGAGAATAGAGTGGATGCAGAAGCAGTTTGAAGTGCAATTAATGTAGTTTGCCATCATTTTGATCGGCCAATTTTTGGCCACTTTTTGGCCAATTCAAATGCACTAATAATGCTATATAATATTTACTATTGATAGTTCTTCCTTTCACAAGGTAATTGATGAACAAAATACATTGTGCATCCCAAAATACAGAGACCAAAACATGTTTGTATTTTTGGTCGCTTTGGATGGCTTTCACCTGCTGCTGTCCATTCAGCTGACTGTCGATTTGACTCCAGAGTGAAGTACTGGATCCATGATGCATCCATTGTCACATATTTACACAAAAACTTCTTGTTGCATTGAGACAGTTGCAAACAACGCTCTGAATCATTGACACATTGTTGTTTTTGATCAACTGTGAACCAACGTGATATATTCAACTCTTCTGCTCTCATGCAACTTCAATTTACAGTTGGCCAAAACGAGTTTGTGGATTTTTTTTGTGTTTTCCAGGATAACTGCCGATTTTGGGTAACCTGAGCATTCAGCATTCTTTGTGTATGTACGACCGTGTTTAAGGTCAGCATACCATCTCTTAACCATTATTTTCGATGGAGCAGAGTTCAAACAACACGTATCAAGGCATTGCTTTGCTTAAACAGTATTTTTTCCCATCAGAAAGCAATGTTTTATCAACCCACAAAATTCTGATTTTTCTATTATTTTGAAAATTTGCAACAGTAACTTCACTTAAATAACTAATTTCGGAACTAATAATCCAAGTGGGCCTAAATTGTATCATGTGTTATTTGAAGGTTAGTTCTTCATAAAAATTATATGAATCTTTTATTTGTGGTGTCATCTATATGTCAGGCCCAGGACATTGAATAATGAGTTATGTAATCCATGAATGAATGTGTTTTATAATGATCTCTAACAAATAACTGGCACCAACATAGGCTATGTAGCTGGGCAGGAGACCCTACCTAGCACAGATGACATCACTTCCAACAGTTGCTTATAAGCAAGGAACCTTCCCAGCGATTTCTGAAATTTTTCATTTGTGGCGAATTATGTCAGCATCTGAAAAGATTTTCCGAGTGTGGAATTTCAAATAAAGGTTACACAAACATAATTGAATTTGCTTTAAAAATTCATTAATATCAGTTTTTGGCAAAAATAAAACTAATTTTTCTAATTAGAAATGCCGACATATATCAGCTGAAGTAAGCTAGAGCATACAGCAGTCAAAAACATTAGAAATGTGCCAATAAAGATGAGGACAAGAGTCTGAACAATGTAAACAGTATAAATACTGATAATACTTCACCTCAGAACTATAGACAGACTAGCAGTATAGCCCGGCATTGCTTGGGTATAATGAAAGCTTTAAAACTAATCCATGGTCCTGGAGCTCAGACTCAGCCTAAAGAATATTTGTGTGAAGTTTGTTGAGAATCAGATAAAAATTGTGGATTTGTATAAAGGACATACAGACAGATAAACAGACACACACACACAAACATCTTGCCTTTTATAGATATATATATATATATATATTATCGATTTTCTGCACTATTGTAAGAACTGCAACCTTGAAACTTCTGAATATCGTTTATTATGTCTTTGTCTATGAGTGCATTAAATTTGATTAAAATGGGACCACTCCTTCTATAACCTGATTTTTTCAATTATCAATTTTTTCGATTATCGATTTTTGATATTTATCAGGGGTACCTTGACACCAAACCTAGCTAAGAACACTCGCAGATGCTTATAGTACAACTGTGTAAATTTTCAAGAAAATTGGTTCAGCCGTTTCGGAGTCTATAGGTAACGGACACACACACACACACAGACATATACACACACACACACACACACACAGAGACAAAGTTCCATTTATAAATAAGTTTAGATGAAAAAATCTCAACTAAACTTTAAAATGAAAAATGGAGAATTAATATAAATTTACTTAATTAATGCAGAAATGTCTGCCATTGTTCAATGTGGCAGAGCTGCCAGTAATCAAAATTTCAAGCTATTATACATTATTTCATTTTATCAAACAATAATTTTGCAACATTTGACCAGAAACTCACAATTTTACTATGTATTACTGTCTCTCATGTCACCAATTCCACATAAAAATCAGATAATATTTTGATACTTGTTTTGATGTTTTCATATTTTAATTTTTCTCCTTTTTATATGAGTATGTCAATATAAGTATTTCCAATAATTTTCAACATCTAAATTTTAAACTGAATTTTAGAAATAAACAAGCTTTCTTAAAGCTTTTCTTTTCACTTCAATTGAAAGTTAAATGATTAAATTTACTGTTTCCAGAAAGCAAAATACTCTATTGTATTTCCAACAGAAATTGATTGGCATCTAAAAATTTGAAATTTTTAAAAACTTTTTTTCAAATTTTCAGCCATTTTTGAGCTATCGACACATATATAAACAAAAGTGAATTCTTGGTTTCAAAAATCTTGAAAAGTAAAATATACATTTGTAACATAATATTTTTGGAAAATTAGAAAATTTAATGTTCAATTAATCTGATAATATATAATACTTGTTTTGGTGTTTCCACTTTATACTGTTTCTCTTTTTTTATGAGTATGTTATTGTTTATAAAATGGCGAGTATTCTAAAAATAAATAAAAAGATAGACACACTGACGCCAATAATTCAAAATTGGGCGGCAAAAATAAGGAACCATTTCTTTTGGTAGGAGTAGGAGTAACAGTAGGAGTAAGAAGTAAGAGTTCAGGACAGTAGTTTTGTGTAGGAGATTTGAAAAGGGGAAGACGCTAGTCAGTTGACCACTAGAGTTCAGAAGGGATAGGCTCGTTTACTACTAGCATCCCACAGTGAAGAGAATTTAGCTAGTCTGCTCCTGTATCCATACAAAATTTAAAGGTTGTAACTTGATGTAAAAACCTAAAGTTTTATACCAAAAATAAACATCATTAATTCAAGTTTGTGTTATCTTCTAATTATACCAAAACGAAGCAACACAACAATTATCTTTGCGTATATAATTGTTAGAGGGTTTATAATTATTTAGCTCCCCTGTAGTATAAGCTCCACTTGAAGACAGAGTTGAGTTTAAGGTCACGTAGTGTCTAATTGCATAGCAGAATCAAGTGCTTCTTGTTCAGGTTAGCCACCTAATCCATGATGATGGCTGTCTATGACAATTTTGATATTGTAGAGCAGGTGATTGGTTTCCCACTTGATAACACCCCGGTGTAGGGATATCAAATTAAAAAATTTAGGATACTACATGTAACATGAGTGTGAAATTCATACATGGCCATTTTGAAGTCAATATTTATACTTTATCAAAATGAAATTTATAGTTCAAATGCTATTGTAAGAAAACAAATTATTTGGCTGTAAGCAAGAGGAAACAGCCCAAGCTGTTAGTTCCCAATTCACAATGTCAAAATCAAGTAAGAACAGAAATTGAATTATCCAAGATGTGTTATAACTAGAACAGAAAATTTGACCTCAAAATCTAAAGGCACATTGAAATAGTTAAAGATGCCTTTCCAAATCTAAGCAAAGTAAACAGGAAAATTTCATTGGAAACAAAAGAGTTCTGAACTGCTATGTAATATCAATTCTTTTATGTGGCTGTAAATGCTGGACAATCTCAAAAAATGAACAGATTTGAAAATTTTGATATTGTAGATTGGTTTCCGACTTGATAACACCTGAGTGTAGAATTATTAAATTAAAAAAATCAGGACACCACATGTTGGGGAATAACATGAGTGCAAAAATTCATAATTAGCCAATTTGAGGTGAATATTTTTATTTCATCAAAATTAAATTTGTAGTAAAAAGGCTATTGTAAGAAGACAAATTATATGACTCTTGGCAAGAGGAAACAACCCATGATGTTAGTTCCCAATCGATAATGTCAAAATTAAGTAAGTACAAAAATTGAATTATCCGAGTTATAACTAGAACAGAAAATTTGACCTCAAAATCTAAAGGCACATTGAAATAGTTAAAGATGCCTTTCCAAATCTAAACAAAGTATTTAGTAACAGGAAAGTTTTGTTGGAAACAAAAGAATTCAGAACTGCAATTCTTTTATGTGGTAGTAAATGCTGGACAATCTCAAGACATGAAGAGGAGACTTTAGGCAACAACGATATGGTTCTACAGAAGGATATTGAGAATACCATAAAGCATGTGAGCAAATTTGAATGAAAATGGAAGCAAAAAAACACTTGTAATTTGAATTAGGAGACAGTTGAATATTTTGGGGATGTTTAATAAAGATAGAAGGCTTGGAGAATTAAATACTCACAAGACAAGATGAACAGTAATTTATTTAATAAGATTGTGTGAAAGGATGAAAGAAGAAAGTATGAGAGGGATTGTGTAAAGCAAACATTGCTTAAAGCTACATAGGATGTGAAGTTGTGGAGAGTCATGATTGACCACATCATGAAGTCATAACGAACATGAAAAAACACTATCACATGAAATAAAATAGTTTGAATTAAGACCATAAGAAAGCATTTACTATAAATATTATACTCTGTAGTCAGCACAACTCACATATGAGCATTGGGATCACTATCCTCTCTACTTGTTGCTTTTCTCTCTACTGGTGGTGGTAGCAGACATGGCTGTGAAGGCCCAATCTGATGAAGTGTAGTCAGTTTGACAAGACCATTAATGTGAATTTGATTATGTTGGATAACTCTGCATACCATAGAAGCCAACACATTTGGATAGATGCACCCCTTCCATGCAGCTCAAAAGAGATGGAGATAGACAAAATCTGGCAAACATGGCTGCATCCATATGTTGGATTCTTGGTTTGACAAGGCCCATGTAGATTACACTAGCCCAACTGGCACTGCCCTTAATCGCCAGTTTCACCATTGCAATCATTTAGATATTTGCTTATTCTGCCTTTGAAATTTGGTGGTGTTGGTTGCATTCAGTCTAATCACTCCTTCATCTTACTGCCATGGGTTGCTCGACAGGAATTGGAACTCCAGAGAGCTTCATTGTTTGGCTCACAGGAGAACACAAGTCCTCTAGCATGATCAGGAACAGCTATATATGCATTTTAGACTGGATGTCAGTGTGAGCAGCTTACCAAATGTATAATTTTGACTTATTGCTTTTAGTTGAATGACAGTCAGTTAAGTGCTATATTTGATACCCGCTTGGGTGATCATGTCTCAAAGGTGTTCCTGGATGAGATTGCCATAACTTTTTATGGTAGACTGGTTGCCAACCAAAGCTACAGAACCCAATCTGTCCTGCTATTTAACCCATAGTTGGAGTGAGATGCGACAAATTAATACCTTTCCCAAGGGTATTTTCATGTAAGTGAATTCAAAGAATTCAACTGGAATTTGAACTCGGCTCTCTGATTTCTCATCCTGAGCCGATATCCACTGCACCACAAATCACATTAATGACAATAATCAATAAATGAAAGTATAAATTATAATTAATTAAAATATGAGAATATTCTTTGTTAGTACTAAAAATATTTGATAGATAAATAATAAAGGTGAAAATTCACTATGGAACCTAGAGTTAAAAAAAAAACAGTAAACATGAAAATAACATGATGACTTGAAATGCTTTTCTTAAAATTTGAAAATCTGTCCTGGTCAAAAAAAGATAATAGATATTCATTACTGTGTTCCTAATTTGAACAATTAAAAATGGGTACCTTGATGTGGTATAATGGTTAGCAAGCTTGTCTTACTACAATAGATCAGTTATGATTGAATAATGAGTTTGATCCTCACCAGGTGGTTTATACTTTTAACCTTCTTCCACTTCTAGACTACCCTTAGAAAATACCCAATTCACCCCAACCAGGTATTAAATTAATTAATAATACGTTAGTTGTTGGGGTTATTTTTTAGTTGATAAATAAATTTATCATCTTTAACAGTTTTTTGTTTTAGTTTTTAAGCAAATAATTTAAAGAAATAATTTAAGTGTTGATTAAGAAGAATGGTTGCTAGAAAATTCAAATAAACGTTCGAATATCTAATAAATGAAAGAACAGTTAAGTTTGTTTGTTTTTTTGTTTTTTTTTAACTGGTCTCGAAATTTAAATATATAGAATTTATTCGTTAAAAAGCCCGGTCGAACCTCGGAAACTGCCGAAAATTGCCGAATTTGTGTTTAGCAACAATCGAGATGAGAAATAGTTCTGTTGTCGCTGGAAGATTTATAATAATTTTTCGAGAAGTCTTTTTCTTGGTAAAATCACTTTTTTCTTTTCTTTTCTGTTATGTTTTCCTTTGTGGCTTATTAATTTTATTTTGTTCTTGTTTTAAGTTTTTGAAAAAAATATTTGCAAAATACCGAAAAAAATGAAGTTAGATTTTTTTATTTTAAATTCCAAAAAATCACGTGAGTTATTTTCCTTTTTCCCTGAGATCATAAATCTTGGTCTTTTAAAAACAGTGGGCGCTATTGAAATATTCGTTTTTTTCTTAAGTACCCACCAAAAATCGTTGCGAAAACAACAACAGAATGAAAGAAAAAGCCCCCCCCCCCCCCCCAACTAAATAAAAACAAAGTTTTATCGGTAAGCGGATAGATCAAAATATTTTTAATTATTTAAAAAAGAATTTTTAATGCTTTCTAAAACTTTCGAAATTTTGGTAGAAAATCTTGTTTTTCTTTCATCGTGAGTGATGTAATTTTTACAAGGATTTAACGACAAACGTAATATTACGCCAGGCACTTTTTTGCCGGTGAATGACACGTTTTTAAAAATTCTTGCAAAAAACAAATAATGGTCGAATATTGACGGAAATTTCAGGACTTATTCATAATTTACTGAAATCATTGTTGAAATAATTATTTTTAGAAAATATTGGTAAAAAAGTATATATATTTTCTTTGTACATATGTTACCCCACCACTAATTAATTTCCGGAAATGTCTAGAAATTCGCCATCGTTATACATAAACCTAATATTAATTAAATTCAGAAGTCATTTTGGGGAATGCTAATCAACTGTCTTTTTTTATTCAAAATTAGCCAATTTTTAGAAAATCTCCGAATTGAAATAACAAAAATGCAATAACTATGCCATTTTTCATTTAGATAAACATTTAATTGCTTAAGCAATATAAATGAAGGATATCATAGTTTGAAAAGAAAAAAATTCAATAAATAATGAATTTTTACAATAATTGTTTCCAATTTTATTATTCTTCATTATAATAATTATAATTTATAAAGTTTCAAAATTTAAAAAAAATTTTCTCTTCCATCGGTAACGCTAGTGTGAAATTAATGCATGAGATTGCATTCACTAACTGAAAATTGAAAAGCTTAATACAAATTATTTAGCCATTGGACTTTTAAAATAATTAAAACATTTGAATTGTGTACATGCTAATTACCCGTATTTTCTTGTTATGGGTGGCTGTACATGATATTTTCTTGTTATGGGTGGCTGTACATGATATTTTCTCGTTATGGGTGGCTGTACATGATATCATTAAAAGGTCACTTGTTTCAAAGGTTGACCTCATACATAAAAAAAAACAAACTATATAAACATTTTCATCAGGGTACAATTCAATCATCTTGCTTCAGTATTACCTATGCCCTATATTTCAACATTCAATGGGCTTTGCAAATCATCCCTTCAAAATTTAAATTAAGCTTTATCTTTTAATTCCTAATTTTAAAAAAAATTGAATTGTGAAATTCACAATTTGTGGTGGTACCTGAAAAGAATATGAAAAAACGATATTAAAAATAAAAATTAATAAATGCCATAATATTTCAAAAATTATTGAGTTACCTCTGCCATTATATATTTTCATTTTGTTATTAAATTGAAAATGTTTTTAAAAGGAAGTTTTATATTATTTAAATTTTTATTTTTCATAAAACATCTTTAAACATAAGGTTATAAAGTTAAACTAACTAAAATTTTATAAAATATTGGATAATCGCTGAAAATATTGGGTTAAGTTTATAATTTTAATATATAGTTAAAGATAAAAAAAAGTGTACACATAAGATTTATGTCAAATTCATCTTCCATACTAATCATTTTTTTGACGGCTACTGTATATCATGTCATTTATCACCTCAAATAAGGCGATGACAACATTGATAACAAGGGCACCATAATTAAGAAACACATTTAAAGTACATTTCAGGCAGTAAGCAAGTAATTCTTGTTTCAAGTTTAAGTTCAGTAATTTTAATAAAATTATGTGTCAGCGAGGTGTATTTTATTTTTGCATGATTTTTTAAAACCAAGAATTGGCTTCTGTTTACAGAATGTGTCAATGAAAAATTTTCTTCAAGAATATATTGCTGTTAATATTATTTTTCCTTCAAAAATGTATTGTTGGTAATATATTTTCTTCATAAATAAATTAATGGTAATAATTGTGTTTCAGTAGTTATTTTCAGTTGTTGGTTTTTGTAGTAGCAGTGAATATGATTTTTAAAAAACATTTTAGTGAATTCAGAGTTGTTTGGCTTGTGATGTTTTACTATAGTGTCTTATATGTCTCCTTTGCAGATTCTGGTGGGAAATTTTAAACCAAAGCTAAGGTGTTCTTTTTATATATTGGAAGGCTTTATATCTAAAAGATTTTCTATTAAACTTGGCTTTCCAATATATTTCCAGTTGCTGTTGCTGTATGGGTTGTTGTGTTTTTACTGTTGTTTTAATTTTCACTTCTTGGTTTGATTGTTCTAGTTGAGTCATTTCAAGTGTCAGTACAACATACATTTTGTGGAAATTACAGTAATTCTGGCTTTTTTAGTGGTTAGCTTTTCCAAGACTTCAGCAGATGCTTTGTGGAAATTGCATATATCGGAAAAATGTCATGTTCTAAGCATTTTGTGTATGCTTTTTCATCAAGAAACCTTTTTACTTTCCAAATGAGTTGGCAGATGTTATATTTTGTTTTTGATTCTGTAGGAAGGAACAATTTACAGTAAATTTACATAGCAAATTAGATCCCCATTAGTGTTGGTGCACACTACCCAGTAATATCTGGACTAACAGCTTGCTAATTAGGGGGCTCAGGCAGTGCTTTGTGACAATCACTATCTTTGCTTTTGTTTTTCTAACTAAATTCATAAAAATTTGTATGGAAGCAAAATATGCTCAAATGATACAAGTTTTTTTAAAGGTACAAAAATTTTGGCAAAGTTTAATCTTTGTATCTATAAAACAATGCTGTCTTCAGTGACTGTTTTTTCTCTTAACCCTGCTATTACTGTATACACTTTCAATGTTTGTTTTTCAAATTCTTTATTTTGAATTTTAGAAACAAATATCACACACTATTTAGTTGTTTATGACTTTATGGATTTCTATACTAATGTTACTCTGCGCATTTTTATTTCCTGCCAATTTACAGCTTAACCCTCTCTCACCATTTTTATCCTCAGGTTTCTTCTGACCACCAAGGTCACCATCTAACTGACTCCTCAGTTAACACATTGCTGGTTTGTCACTAGTATCATGATGAGCATGGTTCAACTCGATCTAGATATTGCTCGTTTGCTTCATGACCATTCACTCCTGCCACATTGTGTTTTTGATCTCAGAGAGTGAGTAAATCGCTGATGAAGTAAAATGAAGTGAACAACATGTTTATGTCAAGGAGCTGCACGAGAAAACTTTTTGGAACAAAGAATTAACTCTGTTAAAAATGTAACTATTTTGGTTTATATATAATTTGTGATTTTAACACCTCCACTTACTGTAATAATCAAATCACACTAGGATTTATTTTTAGAGTTTACAGCCTGTTTTAGTAGTAATCTAAATTTCTGGTATTGAGGGCTAACACAAGGAGTTCTTGGTAAATGATGTGGATTCCAGTAGCGGTTATGTGCGGGCTGTAAGTTATCCAAACTACCAGCTTTTCTGGAGTCCTGCCTCGAGTAGGTGCTGGGGTGACCAGGGTCTGGGGCTCATTCATACCTCACCCTTAGTATCAATCTTATTCTAAAAATTATTTGTTGTGTTCAGTGTGTCACACTATATTTTTAAGCATATTTCTGTGTTTAATCTAGCACAACTAAGTATTGCATCTGGCATTGACAGACTAGTAGATTTTACTAGAAATTTTGCTGAGAAAAATACCAGAAAAGGAAATTTTAATTCATACGAAAGTTAATTTTAAAGTTTTTAATGGAAAATATATTTCTTTGACAGAAATTGTTACAATTGTTAAGAGAGCATATGACTGACAAGAACTTTTATCATTTTTTAAGCAACATAAAAAAGTCTTATTCATAAAATTATAAAAATACGTGAGTAGAAAATTTAAAATAAAAAGTGCATACAATAATAGGGGAGTTCAAGGAAATAAACTACCTTTTGACACTCTTTGGAGGAGGTGTACGAAAGTTAGATATTTCCAAAGAATCAATGTTTCTATTAATATATCTTTTTTTTTGTTAATTCACAGGTATTCTGGCTGTAGAAAGAAAAGCTTATCATATAAGTAAAAATCATTTTTATGACTGAAGTGAAATGAAAGAAAACAGTGTTGATCTCCCATCAGTTAAATAGGATTAAATGCTGAAAATATTCCTTCGAAGGCTATGACTTATTTTCCTAAAACAGTTAAAACACACCCTTGACAAGAATCACATTTTTTTAAAAAGTGCCAATTTTCATGTGTACAAAAAACAGTTTTGGTATGACATATGTGAACGAACAATGGGAAAAATATGCATACAAATGGTTTAAATCTTTTTTGAGAAATCACATTCTTTAAGGCGTTTGTAAATATATACTTGAGAGAAATGATTCATGTAAAATCTGTACATGTACACTTCTAAATATGTCAAATTTAGGACAGCATAAGAGACCACAGGTAAAAAAGTATCCTTGTGAAATATGTGGCTCTACCTTTGCACAAAAGGCAAACTTGGTGCGACATGTGCGAACACACACTGGAGAAAAACCATACTCTTGTGAAACATGTGGAGCTTGTTTTGCACGGAAATCACATATGGTAAATCATATGAGGAGACACACTGGAGAAAAACCATATTCTTGTGAATTCTGTGAATTTGCATTTGTAAAAAAATCAGATTTAATTCGTCATGTTCGAAAACACACTGGTGAGAAACCGTATTCCTGTGAAATATGTGGGTCTTCTTTTACACAGAAATCATATTTAGTGTTACATATGAGAACACACACAGGCGAAAAGCCATATTCTTGTGAAACATGTGGATTTTGTTGCACTAATAAATCCAGTTTGGTTCAACACATGAGAACCCACACTGGAGAAAAACCATATTCTTGTGAAGTTTGTAGATTTTCTTTTTCATGCAAATTAAGCTTAGTGCAACATATGCGATTACACACTGGAGAGAAACCTCATCACTGTGAAATGTGTGCATCATCTTTTTCACAGATATCACATTTGATGCAACATATGCGAAAACACACTGGAGAAAGACCATATCCCTGTGAAGAGTGTGGGTTTGCATTTGTAAAAAAATCAGATTTAATACAGCATATGAGAACACACACTGGTGAGAAACCTTATTCTTGTGAAACATGTGGATCTTCTTTTACACAAAAATCAAGTTTGGTGCTACATATACGAACACACACAGGAGAGAAACCATATGCCTGTGAAACATGTGGCTCTACTTTTGCAGTGAAATCATCATTGATGACACATAGGCAAACACACACTGGAGAGAAACCATATTCTTGTGAGATTTGTGGTGCTGTCTTTGCACGTAAATCAAATTGTGTGGAACATAAGAGAACACATACTGGAGAAAAACCATATTCTTGTGACAATTGTGGGTCTTCATTTTCACACAAGTCTAATTTAGTGGTCCATATGCGGTCTCACACTGGGGAGAAACCATATAATTGTGAAATTTGTGAATCTTCATTTTCACGAAGGTCACATTTGGTAAGGCATATGCGAACACACAGTGGAGAAAAACCATAAAAATGTGACATCTGTGAATCGTCTTTTTCACAAAAATCAACTTTACAGCAGCATATGCGAACACACACTGGTGAGAAACCATTTCCTTGTAAGGATTGTAACTCTTCCTTTTCCCGCAAGAGTGACTTACTGCAGCATACAAAAACACATACTGAAACAAACTCATGTTAGATTGATGTATATACATTTTGTATCAATGTTACATTTGAAATTTCTGGGATGGGGAGTTATTATTTACATAATATTGTACATTAAGGGTAAGGTACAGATGATTTCACACTGGACCTTTACTGAATTTCCTGGGGGACATTATTTTTATTCCTCTGACCCCTGTCTAAACTATGAGATGGGATATCTCTAGGCAATAGAATGAGAACAATCTACCCTCTGTACATTCAATAAAGGGATTAGTTTGAAACTCCCTGTAGATTGCCGTGATCAAATTTTTTCAGGTGGAATGACGTAACAACAATGATTAGGATAATAGTCCAGATGTGAATAATGTAAATTCTGATTATATTATAAATGTGTCACTCTTCTTTTGAGAGAAGTCATATTTATTGAAATTTACAAATTTGCTTTGAGGAACATTCATGAATTTAATTTTCCCTGAATTCACACTTACAACATTTCAGCTGTTGTATGCTTTGGTCTTCTTCAAGTGATGTCTGCTAGAACTTTTGATTGATCCAGTTCCACAATCTGGATATCTTATATTCGGCTATTTCTCTTTTGCACAAAAATGAAGGGCCCATAACCTATGGGATAAAAGTATTAGTTGAAGTAATCCAGTGTCTTGACACAGAGAGTCATGAGTTCAATACTTGACCATATCAGAAGAAAACAAAAACTTGGGGTATTGAGGAAGATATCCAGAAAAGGCATGGCATGACGAATGAGAACAATCTACCCCAGTGAACTAAAAAGGTTCAGTTAAAAATTCAGGTGTATTTTACCTGAAGAAGGCAGGAGAGTACAATGGCAGAAACATGAACATGACAATGAAGATGACAATGAAATGGCGTAAATATTGACATGCTATGGTTTTCATAACTGCTTAGTCATTTCATTGGCCAACCCAATATAAGAGCTAACCATTTTTTAATTCAGCAGATGAAAACAAATGCCATTAATATCATTTTTCTTGTCTTGCATATCAGATTTTTTGTATTATAAAACAGTGAATATATATTCTTGTTTAATATGAATGTGAAAAAATCATGCAAATGTCTTTCTTTAAAGTCAGTATGCCAGTCAGTTAAATGCCATATGTGATACAGGCTTAGATGATCATATCTCAAAGGAGACATGACTGTTTGGGCAGAAGATTTTCTGCAGTAGACTAGTTTTCAACCAGGGCTACATAACCCAATCTGTCCTACTATTTAACCCATACCTGCAGAAAGAAGAGGTGGGTAGACACCTCTCCTGAGGGTATTTGTATGTAAGGTAATGCAACAAAATTAAACGAAATTCTCGTTTAAGCCAGTGTTCACTGATATATGATTTCCTGGTTGTATCATAACACTCTTTATTTGCAACAAATTGAGTGCTTGGTTGAAAGGTCACAGGGTCAGTAATTTGGATATATCCAACAAGGCATTTGTGGTTATGTCAGTAGATTCATCTACGAGCACAGTAAAAAATGGTGATTTAGTCACCTTTGTTTTTAGAGCTGCTTATACGGTGTCTGCCATACTTGATTGCAATTCCTTACCTGCATATCATGATGTGTATGCTACTGCTTTTTTGCTGATCATAGAGAAAGGGGAAATAGAAAAAGAAAAGACTTTTATTCCCCCTCCCCAAAGCTATTCAACCATTTCTATTGGTGCATCAACTTTGAAATGTACATTTAAATGTTCCTTACAAGAAAGTGTTTAAGAGGCCAAAGATACTCTCTGTACTGACTGACACATGGGCAACATAGTTTTTTTGGTCAGACTTTGACTGCTATGAATTTATGAAAGAAAAAGAGCATGATAGTTATTTTCACTATCAATTGTTAAAAGGAAAAGGATCAAAATTTAATGGAAGATGAAAATAAAAAAGGCAACACCATAATGTAAACCCAAATTTAACTAAACTAAAAAGAATTAAAAAAAAGGATAAATAATTTATTTTCAAAAATAAAAATCGTCATTGAAATGTTAATTTTAAGATAATATATGAATTTCATAGTTTCAAAGAGAAAAAAAACATTTTGAGCAGATTTTAAAAACATAAACAAAATGAGACTGACATTGCAGTTTTGGGATCTTTTCTGTTAATTTGCTCGGTCACCTCCAAATAATGTAAATTTAGTTGTATTAATTGAATTCACCTCCATAACTTATAATTATATACACACTGCTTTTTAAAAATGACCAAATATGGTTTGATATCAATATTACATTTGAGCAAGAAACTGCTCCCTGGTCAAAAAAATGAAATTTGATGTTTTTTTTTTATATTTATTTTTTAATTGATAATATTCTAATGAATTTCTTTATTTACGAAACTTTAAATATTAAGTATTCTGCAAAAGTTAAATTTAGACATTTCTATTATAAAGTTTCTAGTTTTATATTAAAAATGGTTTTAAAAATTGCTTCAAAAGCTAAATAATTACAAAATTAATTGCATAAAATTTAATAAATTTTCTATAGATACAGATAATGACACTAGTTATCATATGAATTTTTAAGTGGTGAAATTTAGACGTGTAAAAAATGATTTTTTGTAATTTCTGTATATGTACAAAAAATTTTATCACTACTTATAAACACAAATAAATGCTGGAATTTTAGACATTTTGAATAATGTCTTTACATTGACAAGAAACAACTGGTAAGTAATCTATGAATGAAAGTGTTTCTATGATGATTGCTAACAAATAACTGTCACCAACATAAGCTATGTAGTTGGACTGGGGACCCCAAGCACAGATGAGGGCACTTACAGCAGCAGCTCACCAGTTAGAAACTTTCACAGCAGTTTCTAAAATTTGTGGTTAATTATATCAGCCTCTGAAAAACTTTCAGATTTTGAAGATTTTCATTGTTTGGAATTTCAGATAAAGGATACAGAACCTGTATTTGAATTTTCTGTAAAAAATTCCTTAATATGAGCTTTTAGCAAAAATGAAACTTATTTTTCTAATATGGAGCATTCAAAATTTACAAGTTAAATTGAAAGAACATACCGTTTGTTTACATTTTTCAAACTCTTGTTCTCATCTTTATTGTCCTATTAAGAACATTTCAGCCATTTTATGCTCTGGTCTTCTTCAGTTGATGTACACTGGAATTTCAAATCAGTTGTCTCAATGAGTATCTCATTTGTCCAAGGTTTTGTTGCCACTGTGTGACAACTCTTTGGGTCAAGTCACTCGATTATTTCAACCAACATTATTATCCCTGTGAACATCAGTGAATCAAATTTTGTGACTTGTAAAACTAATGGCTCTGTAACCATTTTTTTTTATCAGGGCTCATATTACATGATTGTTTTTCTATAGTACTCTGTATTACCATTTCCTGTGTTCTATTCATGTCGATGCTATATTACAGCAGAGACAGTGAAAACCTGGGTGAGTTGAATAAGTAATAAGGGAATTGACTGAAACTGAGATATCCAGAAAAGGGATGCTACATATAAGTAGAACATTCTAACCACATGGGCTAAATTGAGAGATCACTTCGTATATTACCTGAAGAAGGTTGGAGCTTACAACAGTGGAAAACATCAGCTATATGACAATAAAGTTGAGGACAACAGTTTGAACAATGTAAATGATATAAATACTTTTAATATTTTAGAGATGAAGTATTGTAAGATGAAAGAATTTCAACCAAACTTGAAAAGGACAAATGAGGATTTAATGTAACAAATTCTGAAAGTTTTAAAGATAATTTCTCCAATTTTGGTAAATCCGAGTTATAAAGAAAAAAAGATAAGGATATTTTCTAAATTGTTTTATATGTTAAATTTAGAAAAGTAGAAAACCTTTATTTGATAAAATTATCTTTAGCATTGAAGATGGTTTTGATACAGCATTTGAAGTGACAATTTTTTATAGTGAGGTTTTTTATTTACAAAGGTGAGAGCCTCTTGAGTTAGAGGGTTATAGCTTGGGATGATAACAGCTAACCCTGGAGTTGAACTTGGGTATAGTAATTGTGGAAAACAGAAAAATATGACACAAGAACAATCTACCTGGGTGGACGAAATAAAGTGTTTGGTGCAAAATTCCATCATATATTACTGAAGAAGGTCGGATGATACAATGGGTGAAATCTGAATATAGCAATAATAATGATGACAAACAAAACTATATCATTATAGTATCTCATCTTAGAAATATGAAACATTTCAACCAGACTTGAAAACGAAAAATGAAGACTTGGCAGACCTGAAGGAGACTACCACCACCTTTAAATTTGTTGTTTTTCATTTTTCTTACTTTTTTCAGTACAGTCTTATCGATTATTACATAAACTCTCCGATTATCAAAGCAAATTTTGAAAAATTTCAATATTGAAACAATTTTAGGGGGAGACTCAGTTTCTCATACAACATTATAGTAAATCGATCCTCCATTTTGGAACCACTAGCGTTGTGGTTGCTTTATATTGGTTTTTTGGGATGAGTTGTTGCACTTGTTTTGTCCTTTTGAAGTTCTCTTCAGTTCTTACAATGACATCTTCCTCAGAAAAGCCAATAATGGCTTTATTAAAAAATTTTGCAAAGGATTCAGTTGTTGACTATGCGCAAGCAAAAAAGTTAGTTTCACCAGATCGATTTACTATAAGGTTATATGAAAAACTGACCACTCCCTTCCTCATAATTGTTTAGAAATTTTAGAAAGTTTTTTTGTCAATCGAAAAGTTTAGGGTTTAATCCATAAGATTGCACTAAAAAAAATGTCAAAACATTTGATAATTAACAAATTTACAGGTGGTAGTAATGTTGTACCGGTGAGTAGGTCCAAAATGGAGGATCGATTTACTATAACATTGTATGAAAAACTGAGCCCCACCTAAAATTTTTTAAATATTGAAATTTTTCCAATTCTTTTTTTTTTCGTCAATTGAAAAGTTCAGAGTGTAATGAATAAGACTGCAATGATAAAAGGGAAAAAAAATAAAAACAACGCATTTAAAGGTGGTGGTAGTCTTTTTCAGGTCTGCCAAAGATTTAATATAAATTTAATTCTTTAATGAATAAATGTTGAAAGGTTTGCTGTTGTTCAGCACACTCTTGCAGATCTGCTAGTAATCTCTGGATCAAAACTTCTGAGATGCTCTATGTTGTTTCACTTTATCAGCAAACAATAACTTCATTATTTGACCAGCAACTCACAATTTCACTATGTCTCCCATGTCATCAACTCTACATAAAAATCAGATAATATTTTAATCAACAAGAGGAAACAACCAAAAATGATGACACCCCATGTCAGGGAATAGCATGGGTGCAAAAATTCATAATTAGCCATTTTTAGGTCAGTATTTTTATTTTATCAAAATCAAATTTATAGTAAAAATGCTATTGTAAGAAGACAAATTATATGAATCTTAGCAAGAGGAAACAACCCATGATGTTAGTTCCCAATTGATAATGTCAAAATTAAGTAAGTACAGGAATTTAATTATCCTAGGTGTGTTAGAACATACAACAGAAAATGTGACCTCAAAATCTAAAGGCATGTTAAAATAGTTAAAAGTGCCTTTCCAAATCTGAGCAAAATAATTGGTAACAGGAAAATTTTAAAAGGCAGTAAATGCTGGACAATGTCAAGACATAAAAAGCAGACTTCAGGCAACAACAATATGGTTCTACAGAAGGATATTGAGTATAACACAGCATGTGAGCAAATTTGAATGAAAATGGAAGCAAAAAGAACACTTTCAATTTTAATTAGGAGACAGTGGAATATTTTGGTGATGTTAAATATAGAAGGCTTCGAGAATTAAAAACACAAAATGAGATGAACAGTCAGTTAAGTGCCATACGTGATACATGCTTGGGCGATCATGTCTCTTTCGAGACATGACTGACTGGGCTGAAGATTATCCCGCAGTTGGTTTCCATTACTTTCTGTGATAGACTGGTTGCCAGCCATGGCTATAGAACCCAATCTGTCCTGTTATTTAACTTATAAGTGGAGGGAAGAGATGGATTAATACCTTTCCCAAGGGTATTTTTGCATAAATGAATGCAACAAATTCAAATTCAGTAAATAAGATTGTGTGAAAGGATGGAAGGAGAAAAAGTGGGAGGGATTGTGCAAAAGCAAACATTGCTAAGAGCTATGTAGGATGGGAAGTTATGGAGAGTCGTGATCGACCACATCATGAAGAGGTATAGAACAAAGAAAAATAACTGGTATCATGTTTATGAAATCGTTTGCATTAGGAACACAATATGGCATTTACTTACTCCATACTCCATAGTCGGCATCCACTCACAAGCACCGAAATGCCATACTCTCTCTCCTTGTTGCTCTTCTTTCCTCTGGTGGTGCTAGCAGACATGGCTGTGAAGACCCACCCTACTGAAGAGTAGTCATGTAATATATTTCTCTGACCCGACAGAAATATGAAAAGTGTTATGTGACAAAAGTATGATCAACATCAAAGGCAAAAATATAAACAGTGACCAACTAAAGTGTGGATGAATAATCAAAGGCAAAAGCCAGTGAAAATGATTGACGAATGTGCTTGGCAAAAACCCAAGAACGCTAGAAACATGTAAATTTCAGGTTATATATAAGTTTGATGTTTTTCTGGCAAATTCAGAACACCAAGAAGATGAAGAGAAGACAACTCTGGTGAGTCAGTGACTCCCGACAACTCTCTCGTATGTGCATGATTCCTCTCTGGCTACCTTACACTTCATATAACCACCATCAACAAGAAATGAAAATATGTCTATATATACAGGTTCTGTGTTTACCGTTAATTTACAAGACGATTTTCCTCGTTGCAAAACCAGGGTATATAACAGAGTTTAACAAGGCCATTAATGTGAATTTGATTATGTTGGATAACTGCATACCATAGAAGCCAACACATTTGGATAGATGCACCCCTTCCATGCAGCTCAAAAGAGATGGAGATAGGCAAAATCTGGCAAACATGGCTGCATCCATCTGTTGGAGTCTTGGTTTGACAAGGCCCATGTAGATTACACTAGCCCAACTGGCACTACCCTTAATCGCCAGTTTCACCATTGCAATCATTTAGATATTTGCTTATTCTGCCTTTGAAATTTGGTGGTGTTGGTTGCATTCAGTCTAATCACTCCTTCATCTTACTGCCATGGGTTGCTCGACAGGAATTGGAACTCCAGAGAGCTTCATTGTTTGGATCACAGGAGAACACAAGTCCTCTAGCATGATCAGGAACAGCTATATATGCATTTTAGACTGGATGTCAGTGTGAGCAGCTTACCAAATGTATAATTTTGACTTATTGCTTTTAGTTTAATAACAGTCAGTTAAGTGCTATATTTGATACCCGCTTGGGTGATCATGTCTCAAAGGTGTTCCTGGAGGAGATTGCCATAACTTTCTATGGTAGACTGGTTGCCAACCAAAGCTATTTAACCCATAGTTGGAGGGAGATGCGACAAATTAATACCTTTCCCAAGGGTATTTTCATGTAAGTGAATTCAAAGAATTCAACTGGAATTTGAACTCGGCTCTCTGATTTCTCATCCTGAGCCGATATCCACTGCACCACAAATCACATTAATGACAATAATCAATAAATAAAAGTATAAATTATAATTAATTAAAATATGAGAATATTCTTTGTTAGTACTAAAAATATTTGATAGATAAATAATAAAGGTGAAAATTCACTATGGAACCTAGAGTTAAAAAAAAACAGTAAACATGAAAATAACATGCTGACTTGAAATGCTTTTCTTAAAAATTTGAAAATATGTCCTGGTCAAAAAAAGATAATAGATATTCATTACTGTGTTCCTAATTTGAACAATTAAAAATGGGTACCTTGATGTGGTATAATGGTTAGCAAGCTTGTCTTACTACAATAGATCACTTATGATTGAATAATGAGTTTGATCCTCACCAGGTGGTTTATACTTTTAACCTTCTTCCACTTCTAGACTACCCTTAGAAAATATCCAATTCACCCCAACCAGGTATTAAATTAATTAATTAATAATGCGTTAGTTATTGGGTTATTTTTTTTTTAGTTGATGAATAAATTTAAATAAATAATCTTTAACAGTTTTACTTTTGTTTTAGTTGTTAAGAAAGCAAAATTTAAGGAAATAATTTATTTTAGTGTCGATTAAGAAAGGTTGCTAGAAAATTCAAATAAATGTTCGAATATCTAATAAATGAAAGAACAGTTTAGTTTGAACTGGACTCGAAATTTAAATATATAAGTTTTTTATTCATTAAAGATAAATACTCGGTCGAACCTTCGGTCGATTGTCGGAAACTGCCGAAAATTGCCGAATTTGTGTTTAGCAACAATCGAGATGAGAAATAGTTCTGTTGTCGCTGGAAGATTTAATAATTTTTCGAGAAGTCTTTTTCTTGGTAAAATCACTTTTTTCTTTTCTTTTCTGTTATGTTTTCCTTTGTGGCTTATTAATTTTATTTTGTTCTTGTTTTAAGTTTTTGAAAAAATATTCGCAAAAAAATACCGAAAAAAAATGAAGTTAGATTTTTATTTTAAATCCCAAAAAAATCATGTGAGTTATTTTCCTTTTTCCCTGAGATCATAAATCTTAACCTTTTAAAAACCGTTTTTCGTGGGCGCTGTGGAAATTTCTGTTTTTTCTAATTGATATCCTCAAAAAAATCGCTGCAAAGACAACAGTATGAAAGAAAAAGGCCCAAAACTAAATAAAAACAAAGTTTTATCGGTAAGAGGATAGATGAAAGTATTTTTAATTATTTAAAAAAAATTTTATTCTTTCTAACACGTTCGAAATTTTGGTAGAAAATCTTGTTTTTCTTTCACCGTGAGTGATGTAATTTTTACAAGGGTTTAACGACAAACCTAATATTACGCAAGACACATTTAATTTGAAAATTCTTGCAAAAAAAAAAACAAATAATGGTCGAATATTGATGGAAATTTCAGGACTTATTCATAATTTACGGAAACCAGTGTTGAAATAATTATTTTGAGAAAATATTGGTAAAAAATAAAAATATGTATATTTTTTCTTTTTACATATGTTACTCCACCACTCATTACTTTCCGGAAATGTCTAGAAATTCGCCATAGTTATCCATTACCTAATATTAATTAAATTCAGAAGTCATTTTGGGGAATGCTAATCAACTGTCTTTTTTTCTTCAAAATTAGCCAATTTTTAGAAAATCTCCAAACTGAAAAAACAAAAATGCAATATGCCATTTTTCATTTTAAACATTTAATTGCTTTTATAAGAAAAATAAATGAAGGATATCATAGTTTGCAAAGAAAAAAAAATCCAATGAATAATGAATTTTTACAATAATTGTTTTCAATTTTATTATTTTTTATTATAATAATTATAATTTATAAAGCTTCAAAATTTTTTAAAAATTTTCTCTTCCATCGTTAACATCGGCTGTACATAATATCATTAAAAGATCACTTGTTTCAAAGGTTGCAACCCATACATGAAAAAAAAACCCAAACTATAAACGTTTTCGTCAGGGTACAATTCAATCATCTTGCTTCACCTATGCCCTACATTTCAACATTCAATGGGCTTTGCAAATCATCCCTTCGAAATTTAAATTAAGTTTTATTTTTTAATATCTAATTTAAAGAAAAATGAAATTGTGAAATTCACAATTTGTGGTGGTACCTGAAAAGAATATGAAAAAAAAAAACGATATTAAAAATAAAAATTAATAAATGCCATAATATTTCAAAAATTATTGAGTTACCTCTGCCATTATATATTTTCATTTTGTTATTAAATTGAAAATATTTTTAAAAGGAAGTTTTATATTATTTAAATTTTTATTTTTCATAAAACATTTTTAAACATAAGGTAATAAAGTTAAACTAACTAAAATTTTTAAAAATATTGGATAATCGCTGAAAATATTGGGTTAAATTTTTAATTTTCTATATAGTTAAAAATTAAAAAACAAAGTTTACACATAAGATTTATGTCAAATTCATCTTCCATACTAATCATTTTTTTGACGGCTACTGTATATCATGTCATTTATCACCTCAAATAAGGCGATGACAACATTGATAACAAGGGCACCATAATTAAGAAACACATTTAAAGTACATTTCAGGCATTAAGCAAGTAATTCTTGTTTCAAGTTAGCTTAAGGTAAGTTTTAGCTTAGTTATTTGAATAAGATTATGTGTCAGCGAGGTGTATTTTATTTTCGCCTGATTATTTAAAACCAAGTATTAGTTTCTCTTTACAAAATGTGTCAATGAATAATGGTGGAAAAATTTTCTTCAAGAATATATTGCTGTTAATATTATTTTTCCTTCAAAAATGTATTGTTGGTAATATATTTTCTTCATAAATAAATTAATGGTAATAATTGTGTTTCTGTAGTTATTTTCAGTTGTTGGTTTTTGTAGTAGCATATATGTCTCCTTTGCAGATTCTGGTGGGAAATTTTAAACCAAAGCTAAGGTGTTCTTTTTATATATTGGAAGGCTTTATATCGAAAAGATTTTCTATTAAATTTGGCTTTCCAATATATTTCCAGTTGCTGTATAGGTTATTGCGTTTTTTACTGTTGTTTTAATTTTCACTTCTTGGTTTGATAGTTCTAGTTGAGTCAAGTCATTTCAAGTGTCATTACAACATACATTTTGTGGAAATTACAGTAATTCTAGCTTTTTTAGTGGTTAGCTTTTGATCTCAGAGAGTGAGTAAATCGCTGATGAAGGAAAATGAAGTGAACAACATGTTTATGTCAAGGAGCTGCACGAGAAAACTTTTTGGAACAAAGAATTAACTCTATTAAAAATGTAACTATTTTGGTTTATATATAATTTGTGGTTTTAACACCTCCACTTACTGTAATAATCAAGTCACACTGGGATTTATTTTTGGAGTTTATATCCTTTTTTGTAGTAATTTAAATTTCTGGTATTGAGGGCTAACACAAGGAGTTCTTGGTAAATGAAACAGATTCCAGTAGCGGTTATGTGCGGGCTGTAAGTTGTCCAAACTACCAGCTTTTCTGGAGTCCTGCCTCTAGTAGGTGCCGGGTTAACTAGTGTCTGGGGTTCATTCATACCTCACCCTTAGTATCAATCTTTTTCTAAAAATTATTTGTTGTGTTCAGTGTGTCCCACTATATTTTTAAGCATATTTCTGTGTTTAATCTAGCACAACTACGTATTGCATCTGGCATTGACAGACTAGTAGATTTTACTAGAAATTTTGCTGAGAAAAATACCAGAAAAGGAAATTTTAATTCATACTAAAGTTAATTTAAATTTTTTTAATGGAAAATATATTTCTTTGACAGAAATTATTACAAATTTTAAGAAAGCATATGACTGACCTGTATCATTTTTTAAGCAACCTAAAAAAGTCTTATTCATAAAATTATAAAAATGTGTGAAAAAAAAAAATTTAAATTTTAAAATTTAAAATCAAAAATGCATACAATAATAAAGTTCAATAATAATAGTTCAAGGAAATAAACTAACTTTTGACACTCTCTTTGGAGGAGGTGTACGAAAGTTAGATATTTCCAAAGAATCAATATTTCTATTAATATATCTTTCTTTTGTTAATTGACAGGTATTCTGGCTGTAGAAAAAAAAGCTTATCATATAAGTAAAAATCATTTTTATGACTGAAGTGAAACGAAAGAAAACAGTGTTGATTTCCCATTAGTTAAATAGGAATAAATGCTGAAAATATTCCTTCAAAGGCTGTGACTTATTTTCCTAAAAAAAATAAAACACACCCTTGACAAGAATGACATTTTTTAAAAATTGTGCCAATTTTCATGTGTACAAAAAACACTTTCGGCATGATATATGTGAACGAACAATGGGAAAAATATCCATAAAAATGGTTTAAATCTTTTTTGAGAAATCACATTAAAGTGTTTGTAAATATATACTTGAGAGAAATGATTCATGTAAAGTCTGTACTTGTACACTTCTAAATATGTCAAATTTAGAACAGCATAAGAGATCGCAGGTAAGAAAAAAATATCCTTGTGAAATATGTGGATCTACCTTTGCAGAAAAGTCAAACTTGGTACGACATGTGCGAACACACACTGGAGAAAAACCATACTCTTGTGAAATATGTGGAGCTTGTTTTGCACTGAAATCATATATGGTAAATCATATGAGGAGACACACTGGAGAAAAACCATATTCTTGTGAAATATGTGGATTTGCATTTGTAAAAAAATCAGATTTAATACGTCATGTTCGAAAACACACTGGTGAGAAACCGTATTCCTGTGAAATATGTGGGTCTTCTTTTACACAGAAATCAAATTTAGTGTTACATATGAGAACACACACAGGCGAGAAGCCATATTCTTGTGAAACATGTGGATTTTGTTGCACTAATAAATCCAGTTTGGTTCAACACATGAGAACCCACACTGGTGAAAAACCATATTCTTGTGAAGTTTGTAGATTTTCCTTTTCACGCAAATTAAGCTTAGTGCAACATATGCGATTACACACTGGAGAGAAACCTCATCACTGTGAAATGTGTGCATCATCTTTTTCACAGATATCACATTTGGTGCAACATATGCGAAAACACACTGGAGAAAGACCATATCCCTGTGGAGAGTGTGGCTTTGCATTTGTAAAGAAATCAGATTTAATGCGGCATATGAGAACACACACTGGTGAGAAACCTTATTCTTGTGAAACATGTGGATCTTCTTTTACAGAAAAATCAAGTTTGGTGCTACATATACGAACACACACAGGAGAGAAACCATATGCCTGTGACACATGTGGCTCAACTTTTGCAGAGAAATCAACATTGATGCGACACAGACAAACACACACTGGAGAGAAACCATATTCTTGTGAGATTTGTGGTGCTGTCTTTGCACGTAAATCAAATTGTGTAGAACATAAGAGAACACATACTGGAGAGAAACCATATTCTTGTGACAATTGTGGGTCTTCATTTTCACACAAGTTTCATTTAGTGGGCCATATGCGGTCTCACACTGGGGAGAAACCATATAATTGTGAAATTTGTGGATCTTCATTTTCACAAAGGTCACATTTGGTACGGCATATGCGGACACACACTGGAGACAAACCATATAAATGTGACATCTGTGAATCGTCTTTTTCACAAAAATCAACTTTACATCAGCATATGCGAACACATACTGGCGAGAAACCATTTCCTCGTAAGGATTGTAACTCTTCCTTTTCAAACAAGAGTGACTTACTGCAGCATACAAAAACACATACTGAAACAAACTCATGTTAGATTGATGTATATACATTTTGTATCGATGTTACATTTGAAATTTCTGGGATGGGGAGTTATTATTTACATAATATTGTACATTAAGGGTAAGGTACAGATGATTTCAAACTGAACCTTTACTGAATTTCCTGGGGGACATTTTTTTTATTCCACTGACTCCAGTCTAAAGAATGAGATGAGATCTCCCTAGACATAGGAAACAGAATGAGAACAATATACCCCCTCTACATTCAATGAAAGGATTAGTATGAAATTCCTTGTAGATTGCCCTGATCAAATTGCTGCAGCTGGAAGGACAAAACAACAACAATGATGAGGATCATAGTCCAGATCTGAATAATGTAAATTCTGCTTATATTATAAATGTGTCACTCTGCTTTTGAGAGAAGTCATATTTGCTTTGAGGAACATTCATGAATTTAATTTTCCCTGAATTCACACTTACAATATTTCAGCTGTTGTATGCTTTGGCCTTCTTCAAGTGATGTTTGCTACAACTTTTGATTGATCCAGTTCCACAATCTGGATATCTTACTTTCGGCTATTTCTCTTTTGCACAAAAATCAAGGGCCCATAACCTATGGGATAAAAGTATTAGTTGAAGTAATCCAGTGTCTTGACACAGAGAGTCATGAGTTCAATACTTGACCACATCAGAAGAAAACAAAAACTTGGAGAATTGAGGGAGATAACATAAAAGGAGATATCCAGAAAAGGCATGGCATGACGAATGAGAACAATCTACCCCAGTGAACTAAAAAGGTTCAGTTAAAAATTCAGGTGTATTTTACCTGAAGAAGGTGGGAGTGTACAATGGCAGAAGCGTGAACATGACAATGAAGATGAAGACAACAATGAAATGGCGTAAATATTGACATGCTATGGTTTTCATAACTGCTTAGTCATTTCATTGGCCAACCCAATATAAGTGCTAACCTTTTTTTAATTCAGCAGATGAAAACAAATGCCATTAATATCATTTTTCTTGTCTTGCATATCAGATTTTTTGTATTATAAAACAGTGAATATATATTCTTGTTTAATATGAATGTGAAAAAATCATGCAAATGTCTTTCTTTAAAGTCAGTATGCCAGTCAGTTAAATGCCATATGTGATACAGGCTTAGATGATCATATCTCAAAGGAGACATGACTGATTGGGCAGAAGATTTTCTGCAGTAGACTAGTTTTCAACCAGGGCTACATAACCCAATCTGTCCTACTATTTAACCCATACCTGCAGAGAGAAGAGGTAGGTAGACACCTCTCCTGAGGGTATTTGTATGTAAGGTAATACAACAAACTTAACTGAAATTCTCGTTTGATCCAGTGTTCACTTATATATGATTTCCTGGTTGTATCATAACACTCTTTATTTGCAACAAATTGAGTGCTTGGTTGAAAGGTCACAGGGTCAATAATTTGGATATATCCAACAAGGCATTTGTGGTTGGTTATGTCAGTAGATTCATCTACGAGCACAGTAAAAAATGGTGATTTAGTCACCTTTGGTTTTAGAGCTTCTTATACGGTGTCTGCCATACTTGATTGCAATTCCTTACCTGCATATCATGATGTGTATGCTACTGCTTTTTTGCTGATAATAGAGAAAGGGGAAATAGAAAAAGAAAAGACTTTTATTCCCCCTCCCCAAAGCTATTCAACCATTTCTATTGGTGCATCAACTTTGAAATGTACATTTAAATGTTCCTTACAAGAAAGTGTTTAAGAGGCCAAAGATACTCCCTGTACTGATTGACACATGGGCAACATAGTTTTTTTGGTCAAACTTTGACTGCTATGAATTTATGAAAGAAAAAGAGCATGATAGTTATTTTCACTATCAATTGTTAAAAGATAAGGAAAAGGATCAAAACCCAATGGAAAATGAAAATAAAAAAGGCAACATCATAATGTAAACCCTCACTTCAACTTAACTAAAATTAATTAAAAAAGGGATAAATAATTTATTTTCAACAATAAAAATCGTTGTTGAAATGTTAATTTTAAGATAATATATGAATTTCATAAATTTAGTTAAATTAATTGAATCCACCTCAATAACTTATAATTATATACACACTGCTTTTTAAAAATGACCAAATATGGTTTTGATATCAATGTTAAATTTGTGCAAGAAACTGCTCACTGCTCAAAAAATGAAATTTGATGTTTTTTTAATATTTATTTTTTAATCAGATAATTTAAGGCTTAATTGATAATATTCCAATAAATTTCTCTATTTACAAAACTTTAAATATTAAGTATTCTGCAAAAGTTAAATTTAGACATTTTTTTTATAAAGTTTCTAGTTTTATATTAAAAATGGTTTTAAAAATTGCTTCAAAAGCTAAATAATTGCAAAATTAATTGCATAATGCAGGAATTTAATTTTAAGTTTTCATACAAAACTATCTCATTAAAATGTTTAAATTTAAAAAATAATTTGAATTTATTCAGTGCAAAGCCAAGTTTTCAACTTCTGTAGAATGAATGAATTTAAAAATAAAATAAAAGTAAAATACAGCAAAAAATCAAATATTACTGGCCACTGTAGATTATTTATGACTTTGTCTGTGATTCTTTTTCTGTAACTTTATTATTATCAGCTACCAGGCTTTTTATTTTGGGATGAATAGATAGGAAAGATTGGTTTTATATATTTTTGAATGTTTCTTCCACACGCTAAAAAACAACAACATAATGCTTTTTTTGTACATACGATTATTTAAAAGAGTTGTTGTACTAATGGTTTTTAAAATCCATCCCCAATAATAGTATTAGTAATATATATATCAAAACAAGAATTTTTGCCATTTCAAATAACATCTTTACTGAGCAAGAAACACCTGGTCAGTAATCCATGAATGAAGGTGTTTCACTAGTATAAGCTACAAAACTGTACTGCAAAACTTCTGCTCTGGGGCAGATGAAGTCACTTACAGCAGCTGCTCATTGGTTTGGACCCTTAGACCTTTTTTGTTATTACATATATCCTCTTTTCCTTTTAATTTCTTATATTTTTGCATGTATTTTTATATTTTTTTAAAGTCATCCTTTTTTCTTTTCTTTTTTTCTTCTGATAGCCATAAAAAAGAATTTGGAGAACAATTCTTAGAGGCAAATAAATGTTTGGATTTGTTTTTTTCAATATACAAGTTGGGAATCATTTATTAAAATTTTTTGAGTCCAAGAGGGCTTTGGTTTTCACATTTTGTTCAATTTATAGATTCTATAAAATAGCTTAAGCTTGGGAATGGAACCCTGTACATTTCATAAGACAGCTTATTCATATACTCTGATGGTATTTTAATATAAATAACATACAACATGAAAGTACTTTTACATAAAATTTAATAAATTTTCTGTACATATAGATAATGACACTCGTCATCTGTTGCTCACATAAATTTATAAGCAGTGAAATTTAGATGTGTAAAAAATGATTTTTTATAATTTCTGTATATGTACAAAAAATTTTATCACTACTTATATAACACAAATAAATGCTGGACTTTTAGACATTTTGAATAATGTCTTGACAAGAAACAACTGGTAAGTAATCTATGAATGAAAGTGTTTCTATGATGATTGCTAACAAATAACTGTCACCAACATAAGCTATGTAGTTGGACTGGGGACCCCCCACCCCCACCCACCCAGCACAGATGAGGGCACTTACAGCAGCAGCTCACCAGTTAGAAACCTTCACAACAGTTTCTAAAATTTGTGGTTAATTATATCAGCATCTGAAAAACTTTCAGATTTTGAAGATTTTCATTGTTTGGAATTTCAGATAAAGGATACAGAATCTGTATTTGAATTTTCTGTAAAAAATTCCTTAATATGAGCTTTTAGCAAAAATGAAACTTATTTTTCTAATATGGAGCATTCAAAATTTGCAAGTTAAATTGAAAGAACATACCATGAAAGATTTCTGTTTACATTGTTCAGGCTCTTGTCCCCATCTTTATTGCCCTATTAAGAACATTTCAGCTATTTTCTGCTCTGGTCTTCTTCAGTTGATGTACACTGGAATTTCAAATCAGTTGTCTCAATGAGTATCTCATGTCCAAGGTTTTGTTGCCACTGTGTGACAACTCTTTGGGTCAAGTCACTCGATTATTTCAACCAACATTATTATCCCTGCGAACATCAGTGAATCTAATTTTGTGACTTGTAAAACTAATGGCTCTGTAACCATTTTTTTTTATCAGGGCTCATATTACATGATTGTTTTTCTGTAGTACTCTGTATTACCATTTCCCGTATTGTATTCATGTCTATGCTATATTACAGCAGAGACAGTGAAAACCTGGGTGAGTTGAATAAGTAATAAGGGAATTAACTGAAACTGAGATATCCAGAAAAGGGATGCTACATATAAGTAGAACATTCTAACCACATGGGCTAAATTGAGAGATCACTTCGTATATTACCTGAAGAAGGCTGGAGCTTACAACAGTGGAAAACATCAGCTATATGACAATAAAGATGAGGACAACAGTCTGAACAATGTAAATGATATAAATACTTTTAATATTTTAGAGATGAAGTATTGTAAGATGAAAAAATTTCAACCAAACTTGAAAAGGACACATGAGGATTTAATGTAATAAATTCTGAAAGTTTTAAAGATAATTTCTCCATTTTTGGTAAATCCAAGTTATAAAGAAAAAAAGATAAGGATATTTTCTAAATTGTTTTATATGTTAAATTTAGAAAAGTAGAAAACCTTTATTTAATAAAATTGTCTTTAGCATTGAAGATGGTTTTGATACAGTATTGGAAGTGATAATTTTTTTTATAGTGAGGTTTCTCATTTATAAAGGTGAGAGCCTCTTGAGTTAGAGGGTTATATCTTGGGATGATAACAGCTAACCCTGGAGTTGAACTTGGGTATAGTATTTGTGGAAAACAGAAAAATATGACATAAGAATAATCTACTCTGGTGGATGAAAAATAGAGTTTTGTGCCAAATTCCAACATATATTGCTGAAGAAGGCCGGATGATACAATGGGTGAAATGTGAATATAACAGTAATGATGATGACAGACAAAACAATATCATTACAGTATCTCATCATAGAAATATGAAACATTTCAACCAGACTTGAAAACAAAAAATGAAGATTTGGCAGACATGAAGTGAGACTACCACCACCTTTAAATTTGTTGTTTTTCATTTTTCTTACTTTTTTCAGTACAGTCTTATCGATTATTACATAAACTCTCCGATTATCAAAGCAAATTTTGAAAAATTTCAATATTGAAACAATTTTAGGGGGAGACTCAGTTTCCCATACAACGTTATAGTAAATCGATCCTCCATTTGGGAACCACTCGCATTGGGGTTGCTTTATATTGGCTTTTTGGGGACGAGTTGTTGCTCTTGTTGTGTCTTTTTGAAGTTCTCTTCATTTCTTACAATGACATCTTCCTCGGATACACCAAGAATGGCTGTATTCAAAAATTTCGCAAAGGATTGAGTTGTTGACCATGTGCAAGCAAAAAAGTTAGTTGCACAGGATCAATTTACTATAAGGTTATATGAAAAACTGACCATTCCCTTCCCCAAAATTGATTAAATTTTGAAATTTTTACAAATTTTTTTGTCAATCGAAAAGTTTAGGGTTTAATCCATAAGATTGCACTAAAAAAGTCAAAACATTTGAAAATTAACAAATTTACAGGTGGTAGTAATGTCGTACCAGTAAGTGGGTCCAAAATGGAGGATTGATTTACATTGTATGAAAAACTGAGCCCCACCTAAATATTTTTAAATATGGAAATTTTTTTTTTTTTTTGTCAATCGAAAAGTTAGAGTCTAATCGATAAGATTGCACTGACAAAAGGAAAAAAAAATAAAAACAATGCATTTAAATGTGGTGGTAGTCTTCTTCAGGTCTTATAAAGATTTAATATAAATTTAATTCTTTAATGAATAAATGTTGAAAGGTTCAGCACACTCTTGCAGAGCTGCTCGTAATCTCTGGATCAAAACTTCTGAGATACTCTGTGTTGTTTCACTTTATCAGCAAACAATAACTGCATAATTTGACCAGAAACTCACAATTTCACTATGTATTACTGCCTCCCATGTCATAAACTCTACATAAAAATCAGATAATATTTTAATTTGTAATATTAAATTTACTGCTTCCAGTAAGCAAAATACTGTAGTGTATTTTCAACAGACATTGATCAGCATCTAAAAATTTGACATTTTTCAAAACTTTTTTTCAATATTTCAGCCATTTTTGAGCTATCGAGACATATATAAACAAAAGTGAATTCTTGGTTACATTTGAAACAATATTTTTGGAACATTAGAAAATTTAATAGTATGAGATCCACTTGAAGACAGGGTTGTGTTTAAGGTCGCATAGTATCTGATTGCATAACAGAATGAAGTGCTTCTTGTTCAGGTTAGCCATCTTATTCATGATGATGGCTGTCAATGACATTTTTGATCTTGTAAAGCAACTGTTTGTTTTCCCTCTTGAGAACACCCTAATGTAAGGATATTGAATTAAAAAAAATGATGACACCCCATGTCAGGGAATAGCATGGGTGCAAAAGTTTAATTAACCATCACTATTTTTATTTTATCAAAATCAATTTTATAGTAAAAATGCTATTATAAGAAAACAATGACTCTTAGCAAGAGGAAACAACCCATGATGTTAGTTCCCAAACTGATAATGTCAAAATTAAGTAAGTACAGAAATTGAATTATCCAAGGTGTGTTAGAACATACAACAGAAAATGTGACCTCAAAATCTAAAGGCATGTTAAAATAGTTAAAAGTGCCTTTCCAAATCTGAGCAAAATAATTGGTAACAGGAAAATTTTATAAGGCAGTAAATGCTGGACAATGTCAAGACATAAAAAGCAGACTTTAGGCAACAACAATATGGTTCTACAGAAGGATATTGAGTATAACACAGAGCATGTGAGCAAATTTGAATGAAAATGGAAGCAAAAAGAACACTTTCAATTTGAATTAGGAGACAGTTGAATATTTTGGCGATGTTAAATATAGAAGGCTTTGAGAATTAAAAACACAAAATGAGATGAACAAAATGAGTCAGTTAAGTGCCAAACGTGAAACATGCTTGGGCGATCATGTCTCTTTTGAGACATGACTGACTGGGCTGAAGATTATCCCGCAGTCGTTTTCCATTACTTTCTGTGATAGACTGGTTGCCAGCCATGGCTATAGAACCCAATCTGTCCTGTTATTTAACTTATAAGTGGAGGGAAGAGATGGATTAAGACCTTACCCAAGGGTATTTGTGCGTAAATGAATGCAACAAATTCAAATTTATTAAATAAGAATATGTGAAAGGATGGAAGAAGAAAAAGTGGCAAAAGCAAACATTGCTAAGAGCTACATAGGATGGGAAGTAGTGGAGAGTCGTGATCGACCACATCATGAAGAGGTACAGAATATAGAAAAAACTGCTATCATGCTTATGAAATCTTTTGCATTAGGAACACAATATGGCATTTACTTTAAATGTTATACACCATAGTTTGCATCCACTCACAGGCATCAATATGCTATCCTCTCTCTCCTTGTTGCCCTTCTCTTGTTATACATGTCAATTTAAACAAGATTTCTATGACATGTAAAAATACTTAGCATATCTATGGCATGTTAACATAATCCGGATTTCTATTATATTTCTATGACGTTAACATTATTGGGATTTCAATGGCATTTCCATGACATGTTAACATAATTGGAATTACTATCACATTTCTGTGACATGTTAACATAATCAAGATTTCTATTATATTTCTATGACGTTAACATTATTGGGATTTCAATGGCATTTCCATGACATGTTAACCTAATTGGAATTACTATCACATTTCTGTGACATGTTAACATAATCAAGATTTCTATTATATTTCTATGACGTTAATATTATTGGGATTTCAATGGCATTTCCATGACATGTTAACATAATTGGAATTGCTATCACATTTCTGTGACATGTTAACATAATCAAGATTTCTATTATATTTCTATGACGTTAATATTATTGGGATTTCAATGGCATTTCCATGACATGTTAACCTAATTGGAATTACTATCACATTTCTGTGACATGTTAACATAATCAAGATTTCTATTATATTTCTATGACGTTAACATTATTGCGATTTCAATGGCATTTCCATGACATGTTAACCTAATTGGAATTACTATTACATTTCTCTGACATGTTAACATAATCAAGATTTCTATTATATTTCTATGACGTTAACATTATTGGGATTTCAATAGCATTTCCATGGCATGTTAACATAATTGGAATTGCTATCACATTTCTGTGAATGTTAACATAATTGGGTTTACTATGACATTTCAACATAATCTGGATTACTATGACATTTCTATGAAATGTTAACATAATCGTAATTTCTATGACATGTAAACATAATTGGGATTTAAATACACATGGAATACATAAGTATACATGAAATGTAAATGTTTTAAAATGCTTGGATATTTATTGCCAGTGATGTCATTGGCTGTTGTTGGTAGATGAGATAATGAAGTGTAAGATCTCCTTTCTTGGAAGCAGTAAAAATCTGGGGAAGAAAGAAAAACACAAGTTTTTTTTTATCAGGAATTCACAATGATTGTTTAAAAATAAAATGTCCTTATTGCTGTATGAGGCTAGCAGCATGAGTTGGAACAAGATTAATGGAGATTACATTGTTACCCCGAAATATCATTTATTACGAGGCAGATCAAACAACCTGCATTCTTTTTTTTAAATTAAGTGTTCCAGTTGAATGAATAAATCTGAGAATTTTTCTTTTAAAAACAATGGCAATTTCTGAATGTTGTTAACTGAATCCTTTGAAGTGTGAAAATGTTTCAGTTAAAAAAAAACAACTTTTTTCTTATTGGCTCCTGTTCAATAAAATTTGCAGGCTTGATATGGAAAAAAATTGTTTTAACTCCTGGTCATTCTATATAAGGCCTGGGAGACACTTAAGTTAGTGGCTCATGGAAGGTGGTTCGTATATGAGTAAGCAGCATGTTTTACAAGAACTACTAGGGTTATTTAAAATGTTCAAAGCTTCACCCTTGAAAGAAAAGCCATAGCTGAACATTTTTGCTGAGGCAATATGATACCATTTCTTCTCAAGCTAGGAAAACAAATTTAGACTCCTGTCTTAATTTTTATGCAGATGAGGTGCATATAAAAGCATGAGGCCTGTGCCAAATCTAAAAGTGGACAAAACACAGTCATAACATATCTGGAAAAAAGATATGACACCCAAGGAAATCCACAGGGACATTGTATAGACACTTGCTGAGGATTCACCTTCCCATGCAACTATGAATTAGTGGCTGCAGAGTTCAAGCTGAGCAGGGACAACACAAAAGATGACTTGCTGTCAGGTCAACTAAAAAACACAACCACTAATGAACAAGTTGATGCCATTCATTGTATGGATTTGAATGACTGACATCTCACTCTCCAGCTTTTAGTTAAGTCCATAGGCATTAGTTCTTGTTTAGCTTCAACCACTTTAACTGAGATCTTGGAGATGAGCAAGATGGGTCCCAAGAACGCTAACACTAGAGCAGAAGCTGAAAATGGTTGACATTTCCAGGAGATGTCTAACTTGCTTCCAGACTGACCTTGAGAATTTCCATCACAATTGCTAGTAATAATTACTAAGCAGTACAGACTGGGTTACTATGGCCTTCATAAGATTACTAACTCAAGATAAAATTCTAATGAAGAATTTAAAGCTAACTGTGGAAACACTTTGGTTTTTCAGCCCTGAAGAAGTTAAAGCAGATATCGTCTGTTGAAAAAGTGATGGCTTGTTTTATTTATCCTAAAGCTGTAATCATGATCGACTACATGGAAAAGAAAAAAATATTAATGCATGAGAATTAACATAACCAAAAGAATCAATCAAGTCAAAATGCAGAGGGAAGCTGGGGGCAGGTGTGCTCTTGCGCCAGGACAAAGGCACCCATTCACACTGTTTAGGTTGCAGTTAAGTGTACGGAGCTGGTTAATGTTGATTTTGTTCGGCCTTGTGTCAGACTTAACTGAACTCTCTACAGCTTACAAGTTTAATGTTGAATAATATTCATCAGAAGGGTTTTCATCAGAAGGTTGTCGGCAGTTGGAATGTGTGGATTAGTGTAGAAGAGTGGAATAATAAAATATACACTTTGAATGTAAAATAGAAATTTATTAAAAGAAGGAATAACAAGAGTTGTAGAAATTAATGTTCAATTATAATCCTTTGTAAGAAGTTATGAGTAGAGTTTGTATTCAATGATAAAGTTGTTTATAGCAGTAATTGTTGAAATAGAAAAGAAGAAAGAGAGAAGGGGAAGATAATGTCCGGGTCACTTGAAGTTGAGAGTTACATCCTTGATGTGTGTCAGCAAACCGCCTCCTCTGAAATGACTGTTGTGACTGGTTAGAGACCATCCTTAAATATTGAATAGTCACGTGTGGTGGATCAGAAATGATTTTTTTCTTTAGCTATAGAAAAACCGTTTTTCTGACGTATTTTGAATTTTGTGATTTGATGACCAATCAGGATCCAGAGTTCTGCTACATGTCCATAAAAGAAATTTGATATTTATTTATTTTTGGTTTACCTCCGGAACTTCTGTGTGGAGCCAGATGCAGAAAGACCAGTTTTGGTCATTTGCTTTCTGGATCTCTGAGGGCAAATATCCGGTCCCTCGCTTGCTCAGTATCACCACAGCAGCAACTAACTGTGGCTTTGAATTGCTACCCTTTCTCCCCTTACTAACCTGACTTACACTCAGTCAGTTGAGTGCCATACGTGATACACGCTTGGGCGATCATGTCTTGACAGAGACATGACTGACTGGGCATGACTGATTATCCCGCAGTAGGTTGCCATTGCTTTCTGTGGTAGACTGGTTGCCGACCAAGGCTATAGAACCCAATCTGTCCTGTTATTTAACCCATAACTGGAAGGAATAGGCGGATTAATACCTTTCCCAAGAGTATTTGTGCGTAAGTGAATGCAATGAATTCAGCTGGAATTTGAACTCGGCTCCCCGATTTCTTGTCCCGAGCCGATATCCAATGCACCACAATGCACATTCTCACTTACACTACCAGCCATAATTATTTGGACACCCCAGTGTTTAAAAAAAATGATGTATTTCATACTATTTTTTTAGTATTTATTGCTAAGTGAATAACTGTAAATAAAAATAGAATGGTTCTTTTGTTAATACTGCACAATAATATGTGCATCAATTAAATTTATAAATATCAAATAATTACCTATACTGCAGTTTCATCAATGAAAGAATGAAGGAAATTTATGGTGATTTGGATGAGTTCATCTTTGTTTCCTTGCCTTATAAAATTTTACAAAGTAATAACAAAAGAAACATTCTATTTTCATTTAGAATTATCCACTTGGCAATAAATACTAAAAATAGTATGAAATACTTCATTTCTTTTAAAAACTGGAGTGGCTTAATAATTATGGCTGGTAGTGTAGTTCCATCTGACTTCTTCCTATTTCCGAAATTCAAACATCGCCTTTGACATTTTAATAACAATGATGAAATCATAAATCCTGTGGAAAAGGTTTTGTGGAGCAGCAGGCTACCTTCTTCTGCGTTAGGATTGAAATTCTTAAGCATCGTTGTCCAAATGCATCGATGTCATGGGGTACTATATTGGGGTACTATATTGAAAAATTCTCTCTAAATCCTTCTGGCTGAGGCTTAGAATGACTCTTGTAAAAACACTCGTGCCTGTCATTTGTGAAGTTTGTAAGCAAACTTTAGCCACAAATGTTGCTTGAAAATTTACATCAAAACAATAAATGAATTTAATTCATTTCTAAAATATAAGTATGAAAATGGTTTATCATTTTAATACACACCCTCAAAATAATACAATCAAAACGGTAACCAGATATTAAAATGGAAAATATTGTAATAGCATTGAGTTTTGTTATGGAGGTCACAAATTTGAAGTGGCTTTGACCAGTTTTATGAAAAGGTATATATATTTGTAATAGGTTGTTGTCGAGATGTTATTGTGGTCACTTGGGATATTTGAAATATTGTACTGATCTAAGCTGTGGGGAAATTAATTCTTTATTTCCTATCCCACAATGTCTATAAAAAATAAATAAAAATTAAATATAGTATAGGGGGGTATCTTATCTATTTTTTTTTGGTTGTAGTGGGAGTCCGTTCTAGTGAAAGGTAATTGTATACTGTTGCAGGTTAACAGAATTTGGCCTTGTGGTAGATAGATAGCCTACTATAAGTCATAAAATGATTATAAAATCAAGAAAAGCAAATTGAGTTGAAAATAACATTTATATATATATACATATCAATTACAATTAAAGCAATACTTGAATATAGGTCCAACGGAGGTTAAAATGTTCATGGCAAATAATAAGCTGAAAGAGATTTAAGGCTTAGGAATGTTGTTCCTTTTGGCAATAGAAGGCTGACAAGGAGAATTCGATACTTAAAGTTGTCTGGAGGCGTCTTGATGTATTCGCTCCTTAGGTCAGTAAGTACTTTTGAGACAGGGAAGAAAGTAAGAGAGGTGAAGGGAGGTGAACGTAATAGCCGCTTGACTTGTCTGTGTCCGTCTTTCTGTCTGCTGGGTGCTTTCTGTCTCAGCTTTTTATATCTGCTTTTTGGATCAAAAGCAGCTCATTGGGGATTTCACACTTCTATTTGATTCTGGGCTTCCCATTGGCTGGTAAATAAAATTCGCGTAGGCTCGTGAAATGGAAATTTGATATTTGATTAATTTTTATTTTTCAACCGGAACATCTGCGCAAACCCGGATGCGCAACGACGACTTTTGGTCATTTGCCTTTTTGTTATGAAAGAGCAAACATCCGATCCATCACTTTTGCTCGATATCACCACAATAGTTTCAAAAATAATTTTAACAATTCACTCATTCTGAACCAACAACGACAACTTTTGGTCATTTGCCTTTTTGTTATGAAAGAGCAAACATCCGATCCATCACTTTTGCTCGATATCACCACAATAGTTTCAAAAATAATTTTAACAATTCACTCATTCTGAACCAACAACGACGACTTTTGGTCATTTGCCTTTTTGTTATGAAAGAGCAAACATCCGATCCATCACTTTTGCTCGATATCACCACAATAGTTTCAAAAATAATTTTAACAATTCACTCATTCTGAACCAACAACGACGACTTTTGGTCATTTGCCTTTTTGTTATGAAAGAGCAAACATCCGATCCATCACTTTTGCTCGATATCACCACAATAGTTTCAAAAATAATTTTAACAATTCACTCATTCTGAACCAACAACGACGACTTTTGGTCATTTGCCTTTTTGTTATGAAAGAGCAAACATCCGATCCATCACTTTTGCTCGATATCACCACAATAGTTTCAAAAATAATTTTAACAATTCACTCATTCTGAACCAACAAGAATCAACCTCATTTTTCTTCTCTGCACACACACACAGACATGTGACATTCTCACTATCAGACAAGCAGTTCACATGGACAGATCGTTAACATGTGTGTCAATAAAAATTTAATCTCCTTTTTCTTTTCAGACCATAATAGTAACATTTATCTTCTAACGTTGAACAAGTATTTATGGTATGAAGGTATGAAGAGCCCAGACACTTCTTGTATTTTTCCAACTCAATTATCTGGACACTCATTACACACATCTATAAAAAGACCTATGAGAGGGACTTTGTTTATTCTCTATCTTATAATTTTTTTGAATTCCAATCCATATTTTATTTACATTTGACCCCAAACTTTTTTTTACTCAGGATTACTGTCTTCCATGTCTCCAACTCCACATAAAAATCAGATAATAAATAATATTCATTTGATCTTCACTGGGTGCTCCATACTTTCAGCCTTGTGCCATAACTAAGCTAATGCAAAGAATATCATTTGTGCAGCTCCGCGAGGTGCAATGATTAGCAAAGTTAGCTTGATCAGTTGCATCTAAGAAGTGAGTTTGATCCTCATCGTATGCCTCATCATTTGGCATTGAGACACACGTAAGCTAAGTGTAGAAAATTATTTTGGGGCACTTTGACATAGTGTAATAATGGCTTGCAAGCTTGTCCCATTAAATTAATTCCAACAGTGAGTTTGATTCTCACCAGGTGCTCTATACTTTCTGCCTTGTGCCACATCAAAGCTATACCCAGAAAATCACCATTTCACCCCATAAATTTATTAATTAATGCATTAGTTGTTTCTTTTTGTTGATAAATACTAAATATAGTGTTACGCCGTAAGTTTAAGTGTTATTGTTACAATTAGAATAGTTTTATTGAGTAACAAATTAATAAAAAATGGCTGCTAAAATTATATTTCAAATAAATATTGGAATATAAGTTATGGAAGGATTGAGGTTCTTTATTTTTAAACAAATCTTGACATTTTGAGTTCAGTATATACATTTGCATGGAAATAAAGACTATATTTTGGAAAAATTTGAAGGGATAAAAGCCTTCAGGTCCTAAAACGAAAATTTACCAACATTTTAATATATATATATATATATATATATATGAGAAAATTTTCAAAATTCAAAGGTGTCGGATGTACATTTTAACATAGTGTAGCAGCCACAGATTCGGTCACTCACTGACCAATCAACGGGCGGAGCGCATTGATTCCTCTCTAGAACTATTTTTCCTAGTCTTGTTTGTAGAACGGAGGAAAAGCAGAGAGCGATGAGCCTGCGGCAGTAACTGACGTCTCTCTTTCACATCGCTGCTACATCAGGATCTCTAATAGAGACTCTACATCACGTCAGCGACATTGTTTTTCCAAATGGCGAAGGCCCTGAGTTAGAGTGTGGAGGGTTTTTTTGTTAACAACGGTCAGAAAGTGGAAAAGGACAGAGCTGGTACTCGCGGGGTTATAGGGTGTTGAAATGATATATTTAGGAAGGGGGGGGGAATAGGAGTTCATATTTTATAAAGATAGACAACTAAATGAGTTAAATTACTTTTTAAAGTTAAGATGTTGGGCTGTTTGAAGAGGTGTATTTAGGTGAGAAAGGAATGGGTTTCAATATAAGATTTTAATATTTTTTTTAAGTTTATTTGATTAAACCTTTTAGGTAGAAGTGAGTTAAATGCCAATTACAGGAAGTTATCAGTTTAAAAATTATTAGAGAAAAAAAAATATATATATACATATGTGTTAACCAAGGAAAAAGGGGTTTAGAAAAAGAATCCATATTTTCTAAAGATAGGCAATTAAAGGAGCTTGGGATAGGAAGGTAGTGGGGTTAAAATACTTTTTAAGGTTAACGTTAGGGTAAAATTAAGATTAAAACTTAAATTGAATCCTTTTATATTCTAACATCTAGTCAACGAGTATTTAAATTCTAAATTTAAATATAATATATATATATATATTTGTGATTAGGTAAAGAAAAATACCCAAGCGGTCCTTCAGTCGATTGTCGAAAACAGCCGAAAATTGCCGAATTTGCGTTTCACAACAATCGGTAGAAGTACTTAGTAGTTCTATTGCCGCTGGAAGATTTATAATAATTTTTCGAGAAGCCTTTTTCCTGGTAAAATTACTTTTTTCTTTTGTGTTATTTTTTCCTTTGTGGCTTATTAATTTTTATTTTGTTCATGTTTTAAGTTTTTGAAAAAAAAAAACAAAAGAAATTCGCAAAATACCGAAAAAAAAATTGAAAAAATGAAGCAAGATTTTTATTTTTATTTTAAATCCCCAAAAATCATGTCAGTAATTTTCTTGCTTCTCGATATAAATCTTAAAACAAAAACAAATGTATCATTTTTTTTTAAAACAGTATTCGTGGCCACTACAGAAGTTGTTTTTTCTAACGGGGGATCAGTTCGTAATAAATATTTGTTGTAAATTGATCCCTCACTTTCTATCCATATTTTCACTTAAAAAAAAAATGAGTTGTATTTTCTTTGTTTTAAATTAAAACTAAAAATTTTTGTGTCTAACCCACGGAATCAATTTGGCACACACTTGGGCCTAAAAATATCAGTGATTAAAATCAGTGAAAATAAAATTCTTTACATTTTGAAACTGGAGACTTAAAGAGGGTCTGCTATTGAATGAGTCAAATCAAAAATAAATAAATCGAAACTTAAAGATACAATAAATACTTTTTTAAAGATTTATTTTTATCGGATACCCAAAAAACTTATCAAATAGGTGATCTCATTTTTTTCATGCTTTACAAAATTTATTAATTTGTTTAAAAAAAAATTACTTTAAATTTTAAAGTAAATTTTTAAAGAGACGTCTTTAAATGGATATCATAAATAAAATTTAAAAAATTAAATTAAAACTTTGTTTAAAACAAATTAAACAAAACCAAAATAATTAAATTTTTTTACAGAAAATAAAAAAAAAACGTAAAAACGTTTCTTTCCAAAAACGAACTTTGCACTAAAAAAAAAATGTAGAACTCGTTCTCTTGGTTATCAAACGTTAGATGATAAACATGTACATCTCCTCAGCACATTGTTTGTTCATAATACAAAGTAACTTTCTTCGTTTTATTGCACGCAGTGTTTCAAACAACTTGGCGATCATAAAGAGACATGACTGACTGAGCAGAAGATTTTCCTGCAGTAGGTTGCCATTACTTTCTGCGGTTGACTGGTTGCAAACAAAAAGGCTATATAAATAGAGAACCCATTCTGTCCTGTTTAGCTGGCGAGATTAACCTTTCGCAAGAGTATTTTGCGCGTAAGTGAATGCAATTAAACTGTAAGTTGAATTCGGCTCTACACTTTCTTGTTTTGAGTCAATATCTACTGCACCATACATCCTTTAAAACACATGTGCTCACACACCAGTACACAAAAATATATCAAATTTTAATTTACAATTTAACACTTTTTTTGTGTTATTTCTATGTATGTTTTTATTTTGTAAATCCAAGGCTATTCCTTCTGAAGTGATTTGAATGACCCCACATCGTTTGGTGACCACTGACATGTATAAAAAAAACATCTTATTTCCCACACAATTTACATGCAAAAGAAACCAACCACACTTTTAGTGATAACAGTCAGTCAGTTAAGTGCCATATGTGATACACACTTTGGGCGATCATGTCTCGAAAGTGACATCACTGACTGGGCAGTAGATTGCCATTGCTTTCTGCAGTAGACTAGTTGCTAGCCAAGGCTATAGAACCCAATTTGTCCTATTATTTAATCCATAACTGGAGGGAAGAAACGGATTAATACCTTTCTCAATGGTATTTGTGCGTAAGTGAATGCAAGGAGTTCAACTGGAATTCGAACTAATAAAAAAAACAAAAAAAAACATCACTTTGTAATTGCTGACATACAAAAGAAATATCTACAACCATACCATGTGGCAACCACAAAAACTACAACTATCGTCCTCATCGCTGATAACTTAAGGAGACCTTCCACCAGACATACAAGATAATTTGAACAGCAACAACCTTTGGAATCTGGCCCCACCAAAAAATTCCTATCTTGTTTACTCCCAGATACTCCCAAGTCCAAATTACAAACCTCCATACTCTCTTCAAAGAAATACAAAGTACTCAAGGAAGCAGTAATTCAGATGCACGAAAGGACAAAGCGAGAACTGTTTGCTAATCGTATTTCAAACACAAAAATTACAGGTAGATCTTCGGACTTATTACTTTCTACAGCAGCTAAAGTAGGAGTCCGTGAAGAACTTGTTTGCCATTGATTAAAACAAGCATTACCACAAACTATCATTCGAGTTGTAGCTGCCCCACAAAGTCTTTCATTATCTGAGCTCAGATACACTGGCAGATTAAATAATTCCATTTATAAAAATGAACTTAATCCAAAATGCAAATTCTGTAATTCTGCAGGAAGCAAGAGATGCTTCCTCCTTAACCAATACTCCATATTTATTATTTACTGAAAATCTTCTACAAGAACTAAAAACCTCTGTAGAAGCCATATCTACTTTGCTTCCAAGTCAAAGAATTTTTCCATATTTATTATTTACTGAAAATCTTCTACAAGAACTAAAAACCTCTGTAGAAGCCATATCTACTTTGCTTCCAAGTCAAAGAATTTTTCCATATTTATTATTTACTCAAAATCTTCTACAAGAACTAAAAACCTCTGTAGAAGCCATATCTACTTTGCTTCCAAGTCAAAGAATTTTTCCATATTTATTATTTACTCAAAATCTTCTACAAGAACTAAAAACCTCTGTAGAAGCCATATCTACTTTGCTTCCAAGTCAAAGAATTTTTCCATATTTATTATTTACTGAAAATCTTCTACAAGAACTAAAAACCTCTGTAGAAGCCATATCTACTTTGCTTCCAAGTCAAAGAATTTTTCCATATTTATTATTTACTCAAAATCTTCTACAAGAACTAAAAACCTCTGTAGAAGCCATATCTACTTTGCTTCCAAGTCAAAGAATTTTTCCATATTTATTATTTACTCAAAATCTTCTACAAGAACTAAAAACCTCTGTAGAAGCCATATCTACTTTGCTTCCAAGTCAAAGACATGCAAAGGCATAGTGTAAATGACCTGATAAAGCCTCAAGTAAAATAAATCTCAGCTTAAAAATATCTTTCCCCGTTAGAACCAGAACTCTAAAATGAATGGCTGTTGGAAAAATTGGTGTGATTTGTTACAGTAACCAATAACTCTCAGCTTTTCTAGGTGACAACTATTATAGGCTTGTCGTGAATTGACTTTCTCATTGAAACGTAAGCTTCTGTAACTATCAGTCAGTCAGTTAAGTACCCTACATGATAGATGCTTGGGCGATCATGTCTCTTTCAATTCATGACTGACTAGGTAGAAGATTTTCTCACAGTCAGTCAATTAAGTGCCATACGTGATACACGCTTGGGCGATCAGGTCTCGAAAGAGACTGACTGGGCAGAAGATTATCCTGCAGTAGGTTGCCATTGCTTTCTGCGGTAGACTGGTTGCCAACCAAGGCTATAGAACCCAATCTGTCCTGTTATTTAACCCATAACTGGAAGGAATAGACGGATTAATACCTTTCCCAAGGGTATTTGTGCGTAAGTGAATGCAATGAATTCAGCTGGAATTTCGAACTCGGTTCCCCGATTTCTCGTTCTGAGCCGATATCCACTGCACCACGAAAAGTGTTAAAAACACATAAAATCGTGTTACTGTATTGTTGGTGCTGACAATCCACAGCCATCTATGTTCGCAATGTAAATAAACAAATTGAATGTATATATTGGTAAATTTAATATAAATTAATTTATTTTCTGCTATTTTAATAACTGTATTTTTTATTTAACCTTACAAAATTATTGGTTATGACCTTAAATGATCCCATAAGGATTGATAGGTTGTTAAACCTCGAAACAAACAAACAAACATTAATTCTTTAGCTTTATTTTGTTTTTTAAATTTTGCTCATTCTTGTGTTGTCCAAATAAAAACAAATATTGATGTAACACATTTTTAATGGTCATTTATATTAGGTACTTCCCAAACATTAGATAAAAAATAACCATAAATGATAAAAATTCCCCAAATTTAATAGCAGCAAACTTTTATCATGAAAATCTTTACATTCAATGAAACCTAAAATGAAAGCTTTTTCAATTTTTTGTTTTAAATTTCTTTTTTAAATCTTAGGTATCATGAATTAGTGGCGGTACCTACATTCACAATTAATATAAAAAATGAATAAAGTAGGAATTAAAAAATAATATAATAAAAATAAACTTTTCTGTTACACCCAATGGCGTGTAGGGCAGCGTTTTTGATGTTTCCATAAGAAACTGTTTTTTATGGGTCAGGATTGTTAGCCCTGCGCCCAACCCCCAAACCTGGAGGAAGGTGATTTTCTAAGTGTATCTTAGACATGACACACGGCCGGAAGTAGGAGGTACCCAGTGAGTATCGAACTCACTACTCATAATGATTCTGTCAAGCCGAACTTGCTAACCATTACACCATGCCGAGGTGCCCAATTAAAAAATAAGACTTTAAATTTTGAAGCGATGATTTGCAGTGGCTATTGAATTTATTGAATTTACTAATTTACTAACTAAAATGAAAAAGAACATTTCTACTCACAAAAAGAAAATTAAAGATTATTCTAAAAACCTTTCTGCGTGAAAATTTGTTGGTTGGTTGGCTGTTTTATGACATATCAACCTCGGTGGGTCATTTATTGCCAACTAAATTTTATTTATTTATTTATTGCTGGTAATACCTTTTTCTTTCAACAATTTATTGTTGTTATTTTTAATATTAGTTTTGTGTCTAGTAATACTTTTTTCTTTTCGAGTATCAAGATTCATTGAGATTTGTAAGTGAAGACAATGAATTCAGCTGGAATTTCGAACTCGGCTCCCCGATTTCTTGTTCTGAGCCGATATCCAATGCACCACAATGCACATCCTTTCTCACAGTAGGTTGCTATTTCTTTCTGCAGTAGACTGGTTGCCAACCAAAGGTATAGAATTCAATCTGTCCTGCTATTCAATTTTTTTATTCAGATCAGTCAGTTTTCGAGTATCAAGATTCATTGGGATTTGTAAGTGAAGGCAATGAATTCAGCTGGAATTTCGAACCCAAGTCCTACCCTGTTATTTAACCCATAACTGGAGAGAAGAGACAAATTAATACCTTTCCCAAGAGTATCAGTGCTTAAGTGAATGCAGGGTATTCAACTGGAATTTGAACTTGGCTCACTGATTTCTCTTTCTGAGCCGATATCCACTGCACCACAACGCACATCTGTCACTAAATGCTTACAGCATCTGGTATTCTCAAGTGGTCACCCATTTAAGTACTGACCAGGCTCAATGGTGCTTAACTTTGGTGATCGAGCAAGAACCGGTGTATTCAACGTGATATGGCCATAAGCCGTGAAGATTTGTATTAAGTTTTTTTGATTTCCCTCGGATACTATGCTCGAATCCTAGACTGTACTACTGGAAAATTGTAAGATAACAAAACTGAATGCTACATCCAAAGCATGCAAGTCATAGCAACTATTCAACAAACAGTTCTTAATAACTGTTCTCAGCCACCAAAGCCAGTTCAATCACTGCTGAAGAAATGCCCTATCCTGCTCATTCTATGCAGAGAAAAGACTTTATACAGGTCTACCTTGGGTCACGTCATTAACATTTAAGCTGTTCTTGATTATATGTCGTTTGTCAAAAAATACATATGGAAAAATAAAAATCCAGTTTAAGTCATCTTATTCAATTTTACATATTAAAGTTGTAATATCACTAGTCAGTTAAGATTTTGGAGTAGATAGATTAAACTGTCGCCCGATTCACACTCCACCCATGTCTATTGAACAGGTGAAGAGGCTCATCCCTTGTTTCCTGGTTAGGATGTGGTTTCCGGTTTTCTCTTTTCCAATCTTTTCACTCTTTTCTTTATTTTTTTCAATTGGAGTAGATAGACTATACTATCGCCCGGTTCACACTCCATCCACGTCTATTGAACAAGTGAAGAGGCTCATCCCTTGTTTCCTGGTTAGGATGTGATTTCCGGCTTTCTCTTTTCCAATCTTTTTACTCTTACGTAGCCACCTGCGCATCAGTGGCGTTATCGCCTTGCCTGGGGTGATATGATTTTAAAAAAAGTGCCATACATGATACACGCTTGGGCGATCATGTCTCGAAAGGGACATGACTGACTGGGCAAAAGATTATCCCACAGTAGGTTGCGATTGCTTTCTGTGGTAGACTGGTTGCCGACCAAGGCTACAGAACCCAATCTGTCCTATTATTTAACCCATAACTGGAGGGAAGAGATGGATTAATACCTTTCCGAAGGGTATTTGCACATAAATGAATGCAAGGAATTCGACTGGAATTTGAACTCGGCTTCCCGATTTCTTGTTCCAAGCCGATATCCACTGCACCACGAAAAGTGTTAAAAACACATAAAATCGTGTTACTGTATTGTTGGTGCTGACAATCCACAGCCATCTATGTTCGCAATGTAAATAAACAAATTGAATGTATATATTGGTAAATTTAATATAAATTAATTTATTTTCTGCTATTTTAATAACTGTATTTTTTATTTAACCTTACAAAATTACTTTATTTTATAATGTCTTAGAACAAACCTATAGAACCCAATCTGTCCTGCTATTAAACACTTAGCTAGAGCGAGAAGCAACAGATGAATATCTTTTCCAAGGATAATTGCACATAAGTAAATTCAACAAATTCAACTTGTATTAGAACAGTTTTCCAATTTCTTGTTCTGAGCTGATAACCTCCTAACTAAATTTGATAAGTATCCTCTGCCCAATCTCAACACCCTAGGATCAAAACTCCATAATAAACATGTTTTTTAAGATAGACTTCTTACATGCATATCCTCAGATATCCATGGGTGACAAGCACATTAAGAAAACAGTTGTCATTAAACACTTCAGTCTGTTTGAATATTTATTCATGCCTTTCAGTCGACATAATAGTAGTGCTACTTTCCAATTTCTCATGGATAATATCTTTATGGATATAGATTATATCTTTGTCTATACAGATGACATTTTATCTTTATGGGTATAGATTATATCCTTGTCTATACAAATGACAATGATATTTTTGTCTATACAGAAGACATTTTAGTCTCCTTAGAAACACAAACTCAGCATTATGAACCTTCTGCAAACAGTTCTATTAATCTTTGCAGAATTATGATATCTTTGGATAAATGTGACAAAATATAATATCAGCTCTAAAGGCTTAATCTCACCTAAGCAGATTATTCAACACATTTCCAGAACCAATTCATGCTAAATCCCTACACAGATTTCTTGGATTATTTATTTTCTCCTGGAAACTAATTCCTGAAACAGAATCACTACACCTGAATTCTACACAAAGAGAAACATTTCAGAATATCCAGAACATTCTAACAGACCCAGAAATTACAGCACTAACATATCATCATCATTTATCCATCACACCCAGATGGTGTATAGGGCAGCAACTTTTTGTTGCTGTTTCTGTAACAAACTGTTTTTTACAGGTTAGGGTTATTAGCCCTGCACCCAACTCACAAACCTGGAGGACTGGTGGACCATTCTTGGTCCTTATGTTTACAGCACCTGGTATTCCCAAATGGTCACCCCTTTAAGTACTGACCAGGCTCAATGTTGCTTAACATCGGTGATCAGACAGGAACCGGTGTATTCAACACAATATAGCCATAGACAGCACTAACATATACCTGATCCCAAAGCCACTCAATATCATCTAGTAACTGATAGTTCAACAGAAGCAGCACATCAGCTTGTAGATGACACCCTTGTGTAAATTCATTGAAACAACTGCCTTAGTTTCCTTTCTTTCACCATACAGTCAGTTTTAGACCCACTGGAGTGACAGGGTATAATCGATTTCTATTTTTTCCTCAGATTGGGTCATTTGCTGTGGTGTGCAGTAATATGAATCTATTTTTGGGGTTATCATGAAATTTGTTTAGCCTTGAAAAATATTGTCATCTGTGATTGCATCAGATTTTCATCATGCTCAAACACTATTGTCTTAAGCATTGATAAGTTGTCCTAATCTACTGTTTGCAGTGGACGTTACTTTAAGAAAGTGTTAGACAAATACTAATGCTACACAAATGGGTGCATATGTTGTGATAGCATATTTTAGCAAACTTTTCTCACAGACTAGTGAACCTTTCTGTATGTGACCTTTGTTCATAAAACAATTGACCATGTTTAACCTTTTTGGTTCCCAACAAAAAAGGTGTGTCAAAAAGTTATTCCTTTGATGTCACTATTACTGTATACACTTGTGACTCCCTATGAAATGTTTATTATTTTAAAAAGTGAGGATTAGAGTTTTAATAAAACCAAAACATGTGAAAGTTGATTTATACATTTTGTTAATTCTTGAGAAATGACAAGAAACACTATTAGATTTTTTATTTAGAAGAATAATTTTATATTTACAAGATCATAAAAAATATATAAACTATAACAAAAATGATTTTTGTCTATATTCCTGAGATAAAGTATTGTAATTATTTACACTACTTACATTGTTTGGATTGTTGACATCATCATTTTGCCATATTCACCTTCAATATTTCTGAGATGGGATATTGTAATTATTTACACTATTTTACATTGTTCAGACTGTTGTCCTCATCTCTTTTGCCATATTCACAACATTTCAGCCATTGTACACTCCAGCCTTGTTCAGGAGATTGGAATTTCAAACTGAGTCTTTTGGTTTGTTCTAGTTCCATGCTCTGCAGGGACACAGGGCTCGTTGGATAAAAGCATTAATTGAATCCATTGACTCAACCCAGAGAGCTGGGAATTCAATAACTGGCTACAACAGAGTTGAACAAAATCTAGGAAAATTGATTGAAAGGGAGATAACTGATACTGAAACATTTGGAAAAAGCATGGTATAATGGAGCTAGAACAATCTACCCTGGTGGATGAAATAAAGGGATCAGTACAAAATTCTAAACACCTGAAGAAGGCTGGAGCTGACAACAACTGAAACATTGCAAATATAGCAACAAAAATGAGGACAACAGTCTGAACCATGTAGTCTCACCTATAATGAAATATTTATTTTTAAAGAAATACATATGAGAACATTTTTTATTTTTAATTTTATTAAAATGTTCATGAACAATTTAAACACATAAGGACTATTGTAATTATAAATTGCATTTTCCAGGCATTTCTTTATTTACCACATAAAGTAAAATAGGTTGAGAGCATCTCTTCCTCTTATCTACATTTTGAATAAAAAGATTTCTTTACAAATATGTTTTTATAAAATGGTAAATATTCACTCTTTATAAAAGGTAAATAATAAATATCACATTGTACTTGGTTAACCTATTTTTATAATATTGTAAATAAATATTGCAGGGGGAGTCAAAAGTGTATACAGTAATAGCAGTGTCAAGGGAATGATTGTCATTTTGACAAAATTTTTTGTGGTGAGGTAGAGAGGGTAAACATTGCCAAAGAATCAATGTTTTTATTAATATATCTTCCTTTTTTAATTTACAGGTATTCCGGCTGTAAATGGTTTATTATATAAGTAAAAATCATTTCTTATGACTGAAGTGAAACAAAAGAAAACAAAGTTGATCTACCATCAGGTAAATGGGGATAAATGCTGAAGATATCTATCCAAAAGCTGTGACACTAAATTCTCTAAAATAGTTAAAAACACGTGTCAAAAATCACTTTATTTTAAAAGTGCCAATTTTCCTTCATATAGAAAACACTCTTGGCATGACATTTGTAAACAATGGGAAAAATGTCCATGCAAAGGGGTTAGATCTTACTTTTTGGACAAAAGACATTTACTAAAGTGTATATAAATGTATACTTGAGAGAAATGATTCCTATGAAATCTAGACATGTACATTTCTAAAGATGTCAAACTTAGAGCAATCAAAGGCAAGAAAGAAATATTCTTGCGAAACATGTGGATCTACTTTTACACAAAAATCAAGTTTGGTGCTACATGTACGAATACACACTGGAGAGAAACCTTATTCTTGTGAAATATGTGAATCTTCTTTTACACAAAAATCAAGTTTGGTGCGGCATGTGAGAACACACACTGGTGAGAAACCATATTCTTGTGAAACATGTGGATCTTGTTTTGCAGTGAAATCAAGTATGGTACTACATATGAGAAGACATACTGGCGAAAAACCATATTCTTGTGAAGTCTGTGGATTTGCAGTTGTGACAAAATCAGATTTAATAGGCCATATTCGAACACACACTGGTGAGAAGCCATATTCTTGTGAAACATGTGGGTTTTCTTGTGCAAATAAATCCAGTTTGGTTCAACACGTGAGAACCCACACTGGAGAAAAACCATATTCTTGTGAAGTTTGTAGCGCTTCCTTTTCACATAAATTAAGATTAGTGCAACATATGCGGTCACACACTGGAGAAAAACCTTATCATTGTAAAATATGTGCATCATCTTTTTCACAAACATCCCATTTGGGGCAACATATGCGAAAACACACTGGAGAAAAACCATATGCCTGTGAAGTGTGTGGATTTGCATTTGCAAAAAATTCAGATTTAGTACGTCATATGCGAACACACACTGGAGAGAAACCTTACTCTTGTAAAACATGTGGATCTTCTTTTACAGAAAAATCAATTTTGGTGCTTCATATACGAACACACACTGGAGAGAGACCTTACTCTTGTGAAACATGTGGTTCTTCTTTTACACAAAAATCAAGTTTGGTGCTACATGTACGAACACACACTGGAGAAAAGCCATACGTTTGTGAAACATGTGGATCTACTTTTGCAGATAAGGCAACTTTGATGCGACATATGCAAACACACACTGAGGAGAAACCATATCCTTGTAAAGCATGTGGCACTACTTTTGCAGATAAATCAAATTTTGTGCAACATATGAGAACACACACTGAAAAGAAATCATATTCTTGTGACAGTTGTGGGTCTTCATTTTCACGCAAGTTTCATTTGGTGTGTCATATGCGAACACACACTGGAGAAAAACCATATAAATGTGAAATCTGTGCATTGTTGTTTTCACAAAAATCAAATTTACAGCAGCATATGCGAAGACACTGTAGAAAAACCAATTCTTTGTAATAACTGCAACTATTTCATGTAAGACATTTACTGCAGAATATATAAACATATACTGAAACAAAAACATGTTAATTTAAAGTATGTACATGTTTGCATCAAAGTTATATTTGCAATTTCTGAGATAAGGAGTTATTATTTACATACTTTACAAGTAGACTATTGTCCTCATCTTTGTTATTGTTTTATAGTATTTTGATTGTTATGTGCTCTGACTAACCTAAGGTAATTTCAAACTGAACCCTTTATTGACTCTACAGGGGTAGATTGTTCTCCTTCCACTGACCATGCCTAGATAAAGATAAAAAACAAGATGATATATTTCTAGACATGGGCAGTCAAATGAGAACAATCTATCCCTGTACATTCAATAAAGTGTTCAGTTTGTGGATTACCCAGATAAATATAAACCTGTTGCAGGTCAGAAGGCACAACAGATGAAACATTAAGATAACAACGACAAGATAACAGACCACATAAAAAATTCAGATTATTTTAAAATATGTTACTTCTTTTTCTGAGCAAAGGCATATTTATTGAAATGTACAAATTTGCATAAAGGCAAAAGCAGAAACTTGTCAATTTCATTTTTACTGAATTCACACCTAATGCATTAAAAGAATCTCTCACATAAGCGAAAACACACATGTCAAGTGTGTAAATATTCTAAATATGTATTATAAATACTGTGTACAATAGTTTACTTGAAATGCTGTCAACATATGTCGATATCTTTGAAATGAAGTATTGTAACTATTTGCAATATATATATTCAGATATTGACCTCATCTTCATTATCATATTTGCAACATTTCAGCTGTTGTATGCTCCAAACTTCTTCAGGTGATATATGCTGGAATTCCAATTGACCTACTTCCACATTCTGGATATCTTTGTTTCAGTTATTTCCCTTTTACATAAAATCAAGGCGACCTGGCTGAGTGGATAAAAGTGCTGATTGAAGTAATCCAGTGACTTGACCCAAAGAGTCATGAATTCAATACCTGGTCACAAGAGAGGTGAACAAAAACTTAAAAACAACTTAAACTGAGATACCCAGAAAAAGCATGGCACATGAAACTAGAACAATCTACCCCAGTGAACAAAATAAAGGGTAGAGTTCAAATTTCCAATGTATATCACCTGAAGAAGGCTGGAGTGTACAATGACTGAAATGTTGTGAACATGACAATAAAGATGAGGACAACAGTCCAAACAATATAAATAGTGCAAATATTGAAATGCTATGTTTTCATATCTGCTTAGTCATTTCATTGGTCAACCCCAATATAAGAACTAACCATTTTTTTTAATTTAGCTTTATGAAAATGAATGCCTCATTATTTTTTGTATATGATAATTTTTTTGTATTTAAAAAGAATGTATATTCTTATTTAATGGAAATGTGAAAAAAAAGATCATGCAAATGGATTTCTTTATATCAATACAGTGAAAAAAAAAATCCTACGGAATATTAAAAACCACTCCAAAAGATGGTTTGCATCTGAAGAAGTTGATGCTGCATAATTATAAGCAATAGGAAGGCATTGTGTATTACAGTTTTCTTCTATAGAATAAGATGAATTCAAACCAATGCTGTTATCAATTGGATCGATTATTAGCAACAATGTAAAGCATCCGGAATTGGCCAATTGAATCGTGTCATTTCCCATCAGGATCTTATGCATCTTTGCTGATCTGACAAATTTTATTTTCTGAATCTATAAAAACTACATGGAGCTGTTCATCACCTAAAAAAAAAATGACAAAATCAGGGAGAATGGAATAATGAAGCTGCCTCAAAGACAGTGAAAGGTAGTGGAATAGATGTAAATATTGTCTTTGAGGTTCATTTTGTTGTTTATTAACTGATTGACTGATCGATCAAAAATGTGTCTAGATTGATATTAAAATAGCGAGTCTCTTCTTCCTCCATTCACATTCAAAGGGGAATCACTCTGCCCAGATTAGATAGATAGATAGATAGATAGATAGATAGATATAACATTAGAATAGATGTAAATATTGTCTTGGAGGTTCATTTTGTTGTGTTCATTAACTGATTGAGTGATCAAAAATGTGTGTCTAGATTGATATTAAAATGGTGAGTCTCTTCTTTTCCCCCTCACATTCAAAGGGTAATCACTCTGCCCAGATTAGATAGATAGACATATAGATAGATATCATAACATCTCCTTTTAGGTTATGACTGTTGTACATTTTAAATGTTTAGTCTTGTGGGCAGTCTTGATGTCATGTGGTTCAGGGGACTGAACCACATGACAACTTGGTTGAGAACTCATTTCTTCAGTTTCATCTGTTGAGGGTTGGATGCTTTCTGGGTTTTCTGCCTTTATTTCCCTGCTCAGAGGGGGTTGAGTTATATGTCAGCAGTTGCATCAGATGTATCCCCTGCTATTATTTGTTGGTTGGTTCATTTAACCAGCATATCAACCTTCATTAGGTCATTTAATGCTGAAAATCTTTTTGATTTGTTTTATTTAGTTTAATTGTTTTTGTTTGTTTATATTTTTTTGTTGGTAACATTTTTCATTCAATAAAGTTTTGTTGGTAAGATTTTTCATTCAAAAAAGTTTTGTTGATAAATACTTTCATAGCATTTTGACATCAATTTGGGGGGGTTAACTATTTACCCATAGCTGGGACCCTAACAGGTGCTACCACTCCAGGTCAGGGTGGACTTGAGAACAACAGCAATTAAGAGGTGGTTCCATGCTCCTCACAACCTTCCAATTAGAGGCCTTGCTGCTGGATACAGTTTATTGTCATACCCAGGACCGGCTATTATTTGTTTCCATGATGTAGGATCATGGAGTGAGAGCATATCTCTTGTCCTTTCCTGGTTAGGAGTGCTTGGGCTTCTAATCCATACTCTGGTTCCAGATTCAAGTAGTTCCATTTCTCTTACTCTGTGTTTCTGGTTGTATGTATGCTGCTGTTGAGCCTTCTTGTATTCATTCCTATCCTGAAATAGTTTGAAGTTAGGCGACTTTGGCATCAGTAGCTTTGGATGGATTGGGATATTGGTTCTTAATCTTCTCATTAGCAGTTCACTGGGGAAGTATCTACAATTCCATTGGGGTAGTTACATGGGCTAGCAGGGACATGTATGGATCCCTTGCTTTTCTCAGTATGTACTTTATAATTTTTACTGCTACTTTCACTGCTTTGAGAAAATTTAGAGCTATTTGTGATGTGTTGAAAACCCCAGAACCTTGCAAAATCAGCAAATTTTTTAGCCATGCATTGGCTTCCTGGATCTGTTCTCAGGATCACTGGTATTTCATGTCTGGAAAAATATTTGTTTTAGGTTTTCTATTAACTCTTTTGAAGTAATTTAACTTAGGTGAACTTTATTGATATGGACCCGGTATGGGACCATAAAATAATGAGTCAACACGGTGGTAGGTCAAGAACATATATTGCGTCAACAAGAGATACAAAGAGGAGAAATAATAGCTTGGCTACAAATGACCGACAGACAGACAGACTAGGCTGAGCTGAACTGAAGTCATACTAGAAACCAGTGTCTCTGTCGCCCTGGCTCTGTCCTTGAGAGTAATTAACTCTCGGTTAATATAGGCAAAGAAGAGTCCATTATTAAGTGAGTAACTACCCACAATACCCCACTTCCAAGAGCTTTTTCTCCCTGAAAAGCTGTTTAATATTTTTTCTGTTTAGGGTCAACAATCAAAGGATCTGTGAGCTTCCTTTTCCTACTAGATCACCTTCTTTCGAGTGAAGCTTGGGGTGCCTCGAGGTCAACATTCTCAGAGATGATATCTATTGGCTCTTCATTTGACGGTGGTGAATCATTTAAGTCAGTTGTTCGACATTTCCTTATTTGTTTTGGTGGCACTTATGTATATTCTTGGGACCTTGTATCATGTAGACCAGGTCTCCCACTCTTTGTTTTATAGTGCCCAATTCCCAAAACATCATGTTATTTTTGTATACTTTGAAAAGTACTTTTTCACCACAAGAGTAACGTTTTCTGGGAAGTGTGATTGTCTTTTTGAATTTAGCTTGCCTGGGGTTAAGCTTGTCGAAAACTGATCTGAGAAATTAACTGGGGTAACTATACAGAATTGTGGAATCCGATAGCAAAGAAAATACCTAAAATTACGTTAAGGCGTGATCTGGGTGGATGGTAAGGAAATATTCTAATAGATTGGTTAGCTGTATTAAGTACTTTAATATTCAGTACCGTGGTAGTAGCAGCAATATGAAAATGATGAATGGGAATTGATTTTGGAGAATTTTGGCAGGTTATAATGAAAAACAAAAAGTAGAGTTACCATATGGTGTCTATATTCCTGAGGAACCAACCCCAGCAGAGTGGAGAAGGACAGTGTCCAAGAAGGACAAATTATGAAAAAAAAAAGAAAGAAAAAGATACCTTTACTGATACACAGACACACACACTCACATGGTAGATTTTTTTTGTTCTTTTTCAGGTTGACAGTAGAGACTTGTGTTGAACTTTTTGTTGAAATTGCATATGTAGCTTTGAAAAAAAAATTTAGATAGGACCAAAAAAAAAGAACTTTTTCCAGTTGTCTGTAGAGACTTTTAAATAAAGATGTTATTGAAATTGCATGTTTAGCTTTGAATAAAATTTAGACAGGACCAAGAAAAAAAAAAGGGAACTTTTTCCAGTTGCCTGCAGAGATTTTTTCATAAAGGATTTTTTGTTGGATTTGCATGGTTAGGTAATAAGATGTGTTACTGAAATTGCATGGTTAGATTGAATACAATGTACAAAAAACCAAAGGCGAAAAATAAACTTTTCCAATTGAAGAGACTTTTATTTTTGGTAAAAGACTTTTTCCGCATGTAAAAAAAAAAGAGAGAGAGAGATAAAGAGGATTTTGTACAGTTGTGTGTTGAGATAGTGTTTTGGATTTTTGGTGTCATTTTAATGCTTAAAATGACAGGAAGGGGTAAGATAGGGATGTGGGATACTTTCTCTTCTCTCGTGGGGATACTTTCCCTTGTGTGGTTTAATATAAGAGAGAGAAATTGATATTAGCAATATTATTAGTTATGCTTTATTGTAATACGCGATGTGAGCTTAGGTAAAAAACTATCATGGACTTCTAAAATCCCAGGAATATAAAATTTAACTATTTCTGGGAAATAAATAGGAAAACAATATTTTTTCTTCATTCATGTTTGAAGCGGATATTTTTCAGTAAGCTAAAAATTTTTTAGCCAAAACAGGTGTCAGAATTATTTGATGGGGTCAGGCGGGGTTAAAGTCCCTCAACAGATTTTTCTGGGAAACAAATCTGTGGAAAATTGGAAAAATCGAAATACAATGTGAGCTGGCGGGATCTCATTGGTTGAGCTAAACCCCTTCCGCAAATCGAGTGGGCAGAAAACGAAGGCTTTGAGCCGGCTGGATTCCCAGAGAGGATTGAAAATCGTTATAAAAATCCAGACTCGGCAAGAAAAATTAGTTTTTTCAAGTTTCTCAGTTTTCAGTTGAAGTTATCCAGTTAGTTGTGAGAAGCAGTTGTTTTTGAGTTAGCTGAGTAGCTATTAGTCGAAATGTAACGGCTGTGGAAAATGGTTCCCAATCGGGAAGCCATGACCCAAGGCTGGATGCCCACCATAGAACTTATGGCTAAAGAGTTAATGTCGAAAGAAGCCTGCCGCTGATTAATTTAAAGAGTTAATGTCAAAGGAATAATGCACCTCTGATAGGAATCCCGAAAGAACGTTTTTGTTTTAAAACTTCATTGGGAGAATTAAAATTTCTGATTGTTCTCGACAAAAAGCCCGCACTGCTATGAAAACAATTTTTAAGTTAGCCAGGAGAGAGCCTCCAGAAACAAAGAAACTAACCCCACGCTGCCGCCATCACTGCCACATTGGCTGCCATTGACTGCCTCCGATTCAGTAAATTCTATGAAGTTCCAACAAGAACCGAAGGAACTTTATTATCTTTTTTAACATCATCTAAAAGAGAAATGGACAGCTCTAACTTTAGATAATACGGATTAGATTTTAGTAAAAATTTGAAGAGCTCAGTCTACTTTAATGAAACTTAGACAAGATATTATTTTTCTTAAGGATTGGAAGCTCTGATGCTTTTAAACTTTCTCTCCGTTGTAACCATCATTTTTGACAACTGTATTTTCTGCTCCTGTGAATGAAAAGAAAAACATCGTTTTTTTTATCTAAACTTATTTATGAATGGAACTTTGTCTCTGTGTGTGTCTGTGTGTCCGTTACCTATAGACTCCGAAATGGCTGAAGCAATTTTCTTGAAAATTTATACAGTTGTACTATAAGCGTCTGCGAGTGTTCTTAGCTAGGTTTTGTGTCAAGGTACCCCCGATAAATATCAATAATCGAAAAAATCGAGTTATAGAAGGAGTGGTCCGATTTTAATCAAATTTGATACACTTATAGACAAAGACATAACAAACGATATTCAGAAATTTCAAGGTTGCAGTTCTTACAATAGTGCAGAAAATCGATAATATATACATATATATATATATAAAAGGCAAGATTTGTGTGTGTGTCTGTTTATTTGTATGTCTATTTTTTTTTCAGTCCCTTTATTTTAGTTTTTGCTTCGGGTTTGGCTTTAAGTAGGAATAATTGTAGTTCTTAGTCTCAGCCATGATACCATTTACTCAGAGGACTTATTTAGCCTTTAAAATTCAGTTTACGACGAAAAAAACTTATTTGATATCGATACCAGGAAATCAAAATTTGACTTACATCCATTCATTTTTCTTTCAGTCTACAGTTTCGCTTTAACTGGAAACAACTATTGTCTTTTAGCCTTTCGTGCCAACGTTGAAAGAGTCTGCACTCCAGGACCATGGATTAGTTTTAAAGCTTTCATTACACCCGAGCAATGCCGGGCTATCCTGCTAGTATACATATAAAGACATTCTTCTTAACTCTCCAGGCGTGTTCGACCTTGTTCATTTATTTTATTAATTTCTTTTCGGTGTCGTATTTATTTTTTCAAACCACAAGTGTACACCAGTGTCCGGACTGGCTCAAAAGGGTGACTACTAAAATTGCACGATGCAACCTCTGGGATCAAATCACAACGTGGGACAGTGGCGCGTTGTTGCAAAAGACGTCTTCTAAACCAGCTTTTGTGACGACATCATCGGACGAGAACGTCACGACGAGCCACAGCGATCAAACCAACCAGCCAGCTGGGTGGCAGTGTCACAACTGGGATCGTCACGACCATCAACGAGAATGAGTGTCACATTAGACGGCCAGCCCCGGCCTAAGGCATCACACTATGTTCTGTTATCAGTTACTACGCAATCCACAACGCCAAAATGTGCAAACAGTACATGCAGAAAAGCTAGTGTGCATCCTGTGGTTGTCTTTTACATCTGAGGACTTCTGGCCATTTAGTGTGGCTGTCTACGACTATGGGGCAATAATCCTGTAATGGTCCCACAAAAGTGACATGTATTCTCTGCCTTGGCTGGTCCATCTTCGGCCAAGGCTTGCACGTAACTGGTGGAGCTTTAGCAACAAACACGCACTTTCTGCATGCGTCATTTATGTCTGTGATATCTCTGTCTATGTTAGGCCAGTAGACATAACATTGCACGAGGCTTTTAGTTCGGTTTTCTCCAGGATATCCCGTATGAAAGTCTTGAAGGATTTTCTTTTGTAGACTTCTTGGTATCATCACTCTTTCTTTGTATAATAGTACCGCATCACAAAGAGAAAAAACCTCAGGCACACTTGAGTCTTTTTTGTAAATTTTATTCTTAATAGACATAATGAACTCGTCTTTCAGAGCCTTCCTTTTAATATCGGATACTGTAACTGGGAGCCCTTTTATGGTGTTGGCGCTCATGTTTTTTATTTCGCAATCCATTCTAAATGCTGCGATTATCGAGTCTTCGAAAAACTCTTTATTTTTAGGAACGAGTCTGGATAATCCGTCAGCGTGGCAAATATTCTTGGAAGACAAATGCTCGATTTTGAAATTGTATTCCAACAATATTGTTCCCCATCGAATGAGTCTGTTAGCGGTGTACACCGGCAATCCTTTTTTGCTTTCATATATCATCAGCAGCGGCTTGTGATCGGTTTGTAGAGTAAAATGTCTGCCATGCAGATATCTGTGGAATTTGGTCACAGCAAAGATTATACTTAATGCTTCTTTTTGGATCTGTGAATACTGCCTTTCTGCCAGCAGCAAAGATCGGGAAGCATGCGCTATCGGTTTTCTCGTTCCGTCCGGAAGTTTATGTAATATAAAGGTGCCAATGCCATAAGAGCTGGCATAGCTCGCTACTATAATATCCAATTTTGGGTTATAGTGGGTGAGGGAAAGGTCTGACGTAAGTGTATCTTTTATTTTCTCGAATGCTGATTGACACTCTTGTGTCCAATTCCAGATTTTATATTTCTTTAAAAGATCATTCAACGGAGCTCTCAAGTTATGCATGTTATTTATCAATACTTGGTAGAAATTTGCTAGGCTTAAAAAGCTTTGCAGTGCTTGTACGTTATCTGGGGCTAGCATGTCCTTAATCGCCGTAGCCCTATCAGGATCTGGTTGTTGACCGTCTTTATCAATAATGTGTCCTAAATATTTTATTTGTGTTAAATAAAATTCACACTTAGCTTCTTTAACTTTAAAACCATATTCTTGGATTTTATCAAATATGCTTATTATATGCTCTCTATGGTCTTTCACTGATTCACTCATAACTAGAATGTCGTCAAGATGGGCAGTTGCAAAATCAAGGTTGCCCAGCATGGTGTCCATGACCTGCTGAAAAATAGCATGCGCGACCTTGACCCCAAAAGCCAATCTATTAAATTTATATAGACCGCTATGCGTATTTATACACAGCAGTTTGGAGCATTCTTCGTCAACCTGAATTTGCAGGTAAGCATCTGATAAATCAATTTTTGAAAAATTTTGCCCTTGTTTAATTTGTTGAATATTTCTTCAGGGCTAGATAGAGGATAATGATGGTCTTTTAACGAGGAATTCAAACCCATCGAAAAATTAGCACATACTCTGGTTTGATTTGACTTTTGCTTAACGTATACCACTGGAGCAGCCCATTCCGAAAAATCAATTTTAGACAGGATACCTGCATTTTCTAATCTGTCTAATTCTTCGTCTATTTGGTTTACCGTTGCGAACGGAACGTTTCTCTTCTTTTTGAACACGGGCTGTGCATTATCCTTTAACTTGAATTCAGCTGTTATTTTAGTGCATTTCCCTAAGCTGCCTGAAAACACCTCCAGGAATTTTTCCTTTAGTTCCAGTTTCAGTTCTTCAATGTTGGATGTTGTAGTTTCTATTTTGCTACAGGACATACTTATTGGACAGTCCCACAAATTGAACTTTTCAATCTAATCTGTACTGAACAAATTTTCAGTATTTCTCATCACATGTCTCACTTTTTTAGTTGTTCCATTTAATGTTGCCACGAAAAATACCTCTCCTAAAATGTTTATTTTTTCACCTGTCACAGAGTGTGCTGTTTTGTTAATTCTCAATAAAGTTGGCTTTTTCAGTCGCCTCCACGTATGAAAATTTTTGATCTTCAGGTCATATTCAATGTCCAGCTGGAATTTAATAGTTTATTTAATATTTGCACAATTACATATTTGCACAAATTTCCATCTTCCTTATCGTTTGACTGCATCTGCCTTATTTTATTTTTTATTATTCTGGATTTTTTTGCATACCAGCAATTTGATGTTATATGGCCTGCTTTACCGCAATTTTGACAGATTTTTTTTCTTTCTGGACAGTCAAAACCTCATCCAGTGTAATTTTCTGCACATGTAGCACAGACCTGGTGGTGAATTTTCTTGTCACATAGTATGCTTGTCACAATATTTTTTTTTCTCTTTCCGGGGAGTGGTGTTTTGATCTGTTCATAATTTTTTTTTTATATGAGCGACTCCTGACTCCTCGATATTCCTATAGTCACTTTTCATGGATACGACTTTCTGGCAGTCTTCTGCTAATTTTTGGAGAGTTAACCCGACTCATTTTATAGTTTTGTTAGCACTTGACATCTAACTTCAGTGTCTCCGGCTGAGATCAGACCTTGAGCAAAAATTAGGCATTTAAACTCGTCAACAGATAATTCTGCTAATTCGAAATCATTACAATATTTATTTACCATTGTGGCAAATGTTAAACAGTCCTGCTGATCCTCTTTGAATTAATTTAGGCACTTCCATCTTTTATGAAAAAGTAATAATTCCAACAGTAGCTTGACTGTTTCTGAGAATTCCAGGTCTGTTGTCTTTTTGGGGAGGATAAAATCAACAAACCTGCTGTGCTCTGCTGTACCCAATTTCCTTAGTAATAAACGCACTTTCTTGGAATTTGGCCAATTATTACAGTCGACGTTAAATAAATCCTCGTACCGCCTATAAAAAGCATCAAAGTTTTATCGTCTTCTGGTACATACTCAAAAGTTTACATAATACTCGAGATAGTACCCTGGGAAAAAGCAGCATCGTTCTCTGTTTGTTTGCCATTTAATGATTTAAGAAGTAACTCTTCAATTTCATTTTGTCGTTCCTCGATCCTTTTAAAGACTTGTTCTGGCAAATCCACCTGTTGTTTATGTAGCTCCATAAATAACTGTTGTTGTTGTTGTTGTTGTTGTTGTTGTTGAAACTGCTAGTCACTTTTTTGTTGTTGATCCAACTGAGTTTTCATTATCACTTTTTGTAAGTCTTCCATTTTTTTTCAAACTCAACACAACCAATTTTTTGTAAACACGAGAGGAAAAACACTAACTGTAGTTATAGTTATTTCATAAGATGTACATGAAAGAGATAGGCTCAAAACGAATCTACTTACAGATTTTTCTGTTTTCATTATTATTCCAGTTCTGTCCGTTAAGCAACTGAGTGATCAAAAACGTGTGTCTAGATTAATATCAAAATAGTGTATCTATTCTCTTGTGCTCTGTTAATCTACTCTTAGTTTCATTATTATTCCTCTTCTGTCTGTTAAGCGATGGATCGATTAAAAACATGTATGTCTATATTAATATCAAAATAGTGTATCTCTTTTTTGGTGCTCCGTTTACTCTTAGTTTCATGATTATTCCTCCTCTGTCCATTAAGCGATGGATCGATCAAAAAACATGTGTGTCTATATTAATATCAAAATAGTGTATCTGTTCTCTTGTGCCCTGTTAATCTACTTTTAGTTTCATTATTATTCCACTTCTGTCCGTTAAGCAATGGAGCGATCAAAAGCATGTGTCTATATTAATATCAAAATAGTGAGTCTCTTCCCCCGCACATTCAAAAGGGAATCACTCCATCCAGATTATATAGATAGACAGATGGATATCATAACACACTTAGAAACGTTGAGTTTTGTTTCAGCTGAACATATTGGAAAATGTTATGTTTTTAATATAAAATATCTAATCTTGGAATGGAAATTAATTCAAAATAGACATTCTTGCCTGCAGAAAGCCAGTGTTAATAGGATGGTTTTTTTCACAATACTACTTCTATTTTAAGCACCTTCACTCCTTGGCAATGTTTATTATTTTAAAAAGTGATGATTAGAATTTATTAAACCAAAACATAAAAAAGTAAATTTATACATTTTCTTCAGAATTTACAATAAAAATATTAAAACTATTTATTAGAATTGTTTATTTACAAGAATAATTTTTTCTTTACATTCTAAAAAGTAATACAATTAAAACTAATGCAACATTTATCATTTACCAATTTATAAAGAAATATGAAATATTTTTACTCATAAATTTATAAACATTTACTAAATTATTCAAATATGTGAACCAACTATAAGGAAATCCTTATTATTTACCATTTTATAAAGTTTGAATCAATTGGCACTTAGCTGATATTTTGCCTAAGGAAATCCTTATTATTTACCATTTTATAAAGTTTGAATCAATTGGCACTTAGCTGATATTTTGCCTAAGGAAATCCTTATTATTTACCATTTTATAAAGTTTGAATCAATTGGCACTTAGCTGATATTTTGCCTAAGGAAATCCTTATTATTTACCATTTTATAAAGTTTGAATCAATTGGCACTTAGCTGATATTTTGCCTAAGGAAATCCTTATTATTTACCATTTTATAAAGTTTGAATCAATTGGCACTTAGCTGATATTTTGCCTAAGGAAACCCTTATTATTTACCATTTTATAAAGTTTGATCTGATTGGCAATTAACCAGGATTTGGCCACCCATTCTAGTAAACAATTTGAATTTTTATTTTTGTTGTCTTCTGGAGAACACAGAAAATGTATAAATTCACTTTTATATTTGTCTATATTTCTGTTGTCATCATCTTCATTGTCATATTCACAGCATTTTGGCCATTGTATGCTCTGACCTTCTTCAGATAACTGGAATTTTTAAGTAAACCCTTTATTTTGATTACTAGAGTAGATTGTTCCCATTTAATGAGTCATGCCACTTCCAGGTGTCTTAGTAGTCTCCATTTAACTCAACTTTTTGCTTGCCACTAATGATGTCAGTAAATAAAATTGTTGGTTGTATCCAGTGACTTGAGTTGTAAGTTCAATACCTGGCTACAGTAGTAGTGAACAAAAAATTTACATAGTTGTATTAAATAAAAATAATTAAGACATCTGGAAGTGGCTTGACTCATCGAACAAGAACAATCTACCCAATTGAGTTTTGTTCAAAATTCCAGTCATCTATAGAAGGTTGGAGTGTAATGGCCAAATTGTCGTGAATATGACGATAAAGATGAGGACAACAGTCCGACCAATGTAAATACCCCATCTCATATATCATATCTAGATGAATATTAAAATTTCTTTGTTTAAATTCAGTGTATTATTTTTCTTTAAACTTGCATGTCTGCCAAAAACTGTTTGCATGTCAAATGAACCAGGAGCATATAAAATCCAATGAAAATTGTTGAAGTGTGCAACACAATATAACTGTTGTAGAGTGGCTGACATCCCTGCAGCACTCTCAAGAATGGAATGGCCCATGGACTGAAATGGTCTATTTAAGTAAAGAATAGTAGCATTCAGGATGTAATATTCAAGTAATATTTGGATTGATTACTTTGGTGACTATTGTGATCTAAATCCTCTCCTCTCAGTGGAAAGCATGAGATGATCCATTCGTCTAACAAGATATAAATTGTTCTCAGAGTCACCTACCACCTGACCGAAATCAAGCAACGTCTTGAAGTCTTGAAAATAGTTGGTTGCAAAGTTATAGTAATGTTGTCAAAACCTTGTGTTCACCTGTGAAAAAAAGAAAATAAACATACATCCCACATTGCAAGAATGTTCTATGTTAGCTGGGCCAGTTATTTAGAATGTTGATTTTAAATCTTGGAAGCAGGCATAACTATCAGTCAGTCAAAGTGCCATACATGATACATGCTTTGGGCGATCATGTCTCAAAAGAGACATGACTGACTGGGCAGAAGATTATCCCGCAGCAGGTTGCCATTGCTTTCTGTGGTAGATTGGTTGCCAACCAAGGCTATAGAATCAAATCTGTCCTATTATTTAACCCATAACTAGAGAGAAGAAATGGATTAATACCTTTCCCAAGGGTATTTGTGCATAAGTGAATGCAAGGAATTCAACTGGAATTCGAACTCGGCACCTTGAGTCAAACTCAGCACATCTTCCTAAATTGTGACTATGTTAAGTATTATCTGTCTTTTGTTCCTATCTATCTAAAGTCTAAAGCATGTAGTGCAACAAGTGTGATGAAACAGTCAACTGGACCCAATACACAGAAGTTCTAAGAGGTACACTTAAGAATGTCAGTGATTGATTGGTTTATTATGGCTTATCAGAAAAGATTTTTGGATTGTAAGAATATTTTAGAGATGATAAGGATTTGCTGATACTGGAGGAGAAGAGGTAGATTCATACCTTTCCTAAGAGTATTTGCATATAAGTGAATATAATGAACCCAACTGGAATTGGAACTCAACTCTCTGATTAACAATTTCAAGCCATTATTTATTACAGCACCTGGTATTCCCAAGCAGTTACCAGTTTAGGTACTGACCAGGCTTGATGCTACTTCAATTTGGTGATTGTACAGTAATTAGTATTTCAATATGTATGGTTGTAAGCTATCAGCAAAATGTCACAAAAGAATAAGAATAGTCTAAACCAGTGATTCTGTTTTCCTTGTTAGCACCCCTTTCAAACCACTAACCAATTCCTGCACCCACTTCCAGAATTGATGAAAGACAATACTGATCTTATGTGTTAACAAAATCATTTGTTTTTAATAATCATTTTAGCCCAAGCAAGGCTACTGTTGTGCAGGGGTTACAGTGAGAGAAAAATAAAAGGTACATGAGATGCCAAAGGGATGGACGGAAATCAAGTCGATAAAAGATGGCAGTTGACATTGCATTTAAACTTTTGGAGATTGTAGCTATCAAGGAAGCAAGCAAATGGAAGTGAGTTCCACAAACAAGAAGTGCAAAAAAGAATCTGTCAGAGTAGAAGAGGAGGTTACATTTAACTATTTCAACAGTAAAAAGGTGGGACCTTGATGCTAATTTAGTAGCATGAGTGGTCGGAGTACCAGGGAAAAAAAAAGCTTTACAGAGCATTTTCCAGGAATATACTTGTAGAAAAGACAGAGGGAAGTCATATCACATTGGTGAGAAAGTTACTAAAGATGGGCTGCCAAGTCAAGATCGATTATATAGCAGATCCTTCTTTGGATTTTGTGAAGAAACTTGAGGAATAGAAGGAGCCCCTGACCAGATATGGCAACTGTAAACATTTTTTCTTTAACCTTTATTCACGTAACTGACAAGAAAATAATGCATTACAAAAACCCAAATTGCATTTATATTATCAAAGAAATAATGGTAACATGTGCTTGTAATAAAAAAATAATGGTAACATGTGCTTGTAATAAAAAAATAATGGTAACATGTGCTTGTAATAAAAAAATAATGGTAACATGTGCTTGTAATAAAAAAATAATGGTAACATGTGCTTGTAACTTGCCATGATGATTATGTCTTAGCAACAAACTCAGTCGTGTCATCAAGGCAAAGAAACAAACTGGATACATCAGTCCAAAAAGTAGAGGAAAATGCAGTCGGAAGAGAAAAATAACACCAGGAGACAATGTATATGTGATCAAGGAAAGATCCTAGGAGGACCTTATTCATTTTGCTTCAATTAATTTGCACACAGATATAGAATTTTGTTAATAAATCAACACTAATGATTCAGCATTTGTCTATATTTCTGAGATGTAGTATGTACATTAATTACACTGTTTGGACACATGGCCCATTGGACAAAAGCATTGGTTGGATTCGTTTAGCTTGACCCTAAGAGTCATGAGTTCACTACCTGGTGACAGCAGTGGCGAACAAAAGCTTAGAGTTGAGTTAAATAGAGATAAGTAAGACATCTGGAATTGGCATTACTCATCAAACGAAAACAATCTAATTTAATTCATAATTTCACTCATCTGAAGAAAGACCATACAATGGCCAAAATATCATCAATATGACAATAAAGATAAGGACAACAGTCTGAACAATGTAACTAATCATCACACATCCTAGGAATCAATATTGTATCCCTAGGAAGTGCAAACACCCCTGGCTAAAATCCACTGGTCTTAGCAACTGTCAGGATAATGTTTTTTTCAGAATTATAGACAGCAATCAAAATGACCTTGTAATCTGTCATACAATTATATCTTTCAGTCATTCAGTCAGTTAAGTCCCATATGTGATACATGCTTTGGGCGATCACATCTTGAAAGAAACATGACTGAGTGGACAGAAGATTATCCTGCAGTAGGTTGCCATTGCTTTCTGTGGTAGAATGATTGCCAGCCAAGGCTATAGAACCCAATCTGTCCTGTTATTTAATGCATAACTGGAGAGAAGAGACAGATTAATACCTTTTCCAAGGGTATTTGTGTGTAAATGAATGCAAAGAATTCAACTGGAATTCGAACTAGGCAACTCGATTTGTCGTTTTGAGTAGATATTCACTGCACCACAACACACATTCATATATATATCTTTCATTAATGTAGTCAAAAAAGTAATTGGGATGATTTTTTGCCATCTACTTAGTACTCTCAACTGGGGAAAGTCTGTATTTTCAACTATAGTCACTGAGGTGTTTAATCTTTATATATGGTCTTCTGTAAGAGTAGGCAATTATTCAATGTTTATATAGGTTTGTAGCTGATAAAAAGAATGGTGCTTAAATGTGAAAATTTTCCTTTCATTTAATTTTTTTTTTATAATTGTTTCATCCTAAGCAAGGCAATACTGCCACTGGTGCACAGGGGGTTACAATGAGAGGAGATGGAAGACAGTAAAGAAAACAGTACAGGTGATATTGTAGAAAGGATAAGAGAGAGGTGGGAGTCCCGAAGACAGAAAATGGCAATTGACATTGCATTTAAACTTTTAGAGATTGTAGCTATCATGGAAGCAGGCATGGGGAAGAGAGTTCCACAGGTGGTAAGTGTGAGAAAAGAAACAGAGTAGAATTGGTGGTTACATTTACCTATTTTGATGGTAAAAGGGTAAGACCTAGCCACAAATCTAGTTGCACAGGTAAATTGATGAGTACGAAGCACTAGGGAATAAATCTTGTCAGAGCAGTAGCTGTGAAAATACTTGACAGAAGGAAGCCACAATTTAATCGCTGAGAAAGTGGCTGAAGAAGAATAGCCAAAACAGGACCAATCACATTGCAGATCCTCTTTTGGATTTTGTCGATTTTTTTTAACCAAGAGATGAACAGCAGGAGCATCTGACAAGATATTGTAACAGTATTCAATGCACAGATCAATGGTAGATTTATAAATGTGCAAAATGGATTCTGATGATAAAAACTTCCTGGCTTGGCATAGCAACCCAACCTTCTTAGCAGTAGATATAGCTATTGATTCAATGTATTCATTCCACTTGAGATTGGCTGAGAGAGTGAGACCAAGGAGACGCAGTGTATTGCTTTCAAAAAGACTAGTGTCATCCATATTAATGGAAGGTAGGAAATCTTTCCCTATGGTAGTTAATTTCTCATAAAAGTGAAGATGCTACAGCCAAATATAATTTCTTTCAAGTATGTGACCGCTTATGTTTCTTCCAATTTGACATCTGTTCAAATGAAGAATCACACACTTCACAATAATATGGCTTCTTTCCAGTGTGGGTTTGCTTATGCTTTACCATATATACCTTCTGTAAAAAGGAAGAGCCACACACTTTGCAAGAATATGGCTTCTTTCCAGTGTGTATTCGCATATGTGACACCAAATATGACTTCCATGTAAAGGAAGAATAACATTTGTCACAAGAATAAGGTTTATTTCCAGTATGTGTTGCTTTATGCTTTTTCAAAGATGACACCTGTGAAAAAGAAGAGCCACACACGTCACAAGAATATGGTTTCTCTTCAGTGTGTATCCGCTGATGTGCCACTAAAATTGACTTCATTGAAAAGGAAGAGTCACACACTTCACAGGAATATGGTTTCTCTCCAGTGTGTGTTCGTATATGCTGGGTCAAATTGGATTTCTGAGAAAAAGATGAGTTACATATTTCACATGAATATGGTTTCTCGCCAGTGTGTTTTCGCATATGTTGCATTAATGTTGCCTTCCATAAAAAAGAAGAGCTGCATACTTCACAAAAATATGGCTTCTTTTCTGTTTGTTCTTGCTTATGCCTCTCTAGAAGTGACACATGTGAAAAAGAAGCAACGTGATTTCTCTTTAGCATGTGTTTTCATATGTCGCTTTAAAAGTGACTTCCATGTAAAAAAAGAGTCATACACTTCACAAGAATATTTCTTCTCTCGATTATGGGTTTGCATATGTAATACCAAAATTGACTTACGTGAAAAGGAAGAGTCACACAAACGGCAAGGATATGGCTTTTCTCCAGTGTGTGTTCGTATATGCAAAACTAAATCTGAATTCCGTGAAAAAGAAGAGCCACACACTTCACATGAATATGGCTTCTCTCCTGTGTGTCTTCGCATATGTATAATCAAGTATGTTTTCTGTGAAAAGGAAGAGCCACACACTTCGCAAGAATAAGGCTTCTCTCCTCTGTGTGTTCTTTTATGCCGCACTAAAAATGACTTTCGTGAAAAAGAGCTGCACACATCACAAGAGAATGGTTTCTCTTCAGTGTGTTTGCATGTGTTGCTTTAAAGTTGTTTTTAGTGAAAAAGATGAGCTGCATACTTCACAAGAAAATGGTTTCTCTTTAGTGTGTTTTCGCATATGACAAAGCATATGAGACTTCTGTGAAAAGGAAGAGCCACACACTTCACAAGGATATGGCTTTTCTCCAGTGTGTTTTCGTTTGTGTCTCACTAAAAGTGACTTCCGCGAAAAAGTAAAGCTGCACACTTCACAAGATAATGGCTTCTCTCCAATGTGCCTTTCCATATTTTGTCTTACACCAGAGTATTTTACTTTTTATTGGAAATAGATGGAGCATTTTTACTTTTTATTGGAGGTAAATTTAATAATTTAGCTTTCTTTTAAAGCTAAAATTAAAGCTTCAAGAAAACTTTTTTATTTCTCAAACAAAATTCATTTTAAAATTTAGGTATCGCGAATTATCGTGAAAAAGTGGAGGTACTTAAAAAAAAACAATAACGTTTCTGACGATAAAATTTTTTTTTTTTTATCAAGTTTAATTTTGGACAGTTTTATATAATTTTTATCGAATCTTTAGAAGTCATTACATAAATTAATTTAAAAAGAGCTGTAAAATGTTATTTAATTTTTTCGTTGACAAAATCGACTATGATAACGCAATTGAAGCTTTTTTGGTGACAAATGAAAAACTCAACAAAGCCAAAAAAATAAAAAGTTTTTTTTAAAACAAATTTAAAAAACAAAAAACGTTTTTTGTTTTAACAACTAATTCCACTTTCTTGTTTTTTAAAAATAAAATTAAAACGTCAAACAATATTTGTTTGAAAAGCAAAGTTTCACAATTGCTTTTCAAAAAGTGCGGTTCTATATCTGAAGAGAGGACCCTGTTTCTTCATTGTGCATATCTCGAAAAAGAAGACGTGATAGGATAATTTTAAAAATACAGTCAGAATTTTATAACTGAGTGAAAAATGAAAATAAAATACGACTTTTATGATCGTCACATAAAGATAATAAGTTTATAAATAAATAAAAAATGCCAAAATTTAATTAAAGATGCCATTATCAAAAAAAAAAGTCAACACAGAATTTCGAAGATAAACAAAGTGGTTAATAATAGTAAAGAAATATATGAATCAAGAAATGACGTCCTATTGCACATAAAACGGTCATCGAAAAATTATGTAAGTTATTGTTTTAGGAATAAAATAAAACTTACATGACGATCGAATTGCATAAACATTGATGTAAAACAAACAAAAGGAAACGGTGTTGCTTTTCCTTGTGTCTCTTTTTAATAAAAAGGAACTTTTTTTCAGTCTGGGATTCCAAACAACAATTGGATGAAATTCAAATTCACACTGAAAAATTAAAGGTAAATTTTAAAAAATACCCTTTCAGTGTAAAAAATGTTTCCTGTCAAATATGGAATAAAATTATAAATAAGGCAAGCTCCAACTCAACAAAAGACATTTTTAAAAATTTTACTGACATTTTTTTTTTCATATTTGACAAAAAAAAAAATCTTAAAACTTAATAATATTTTATTTTTTAAAATTACTTGTACCTTTTCAGTGTGATAAAAGGAATCAAGTTGCTGTTCGGGAAAAGAGCTATGTTTATTGAATAAAAACATATTTGAAGAATTGAAAAATGTATTGTAAAGTTTACTGCATTTTTGAGATAATTTTTTTATAAATATTTTTCCCATTCAATAACTGTTAGATTATTTTTTGTATGGATGATCAAAAAGAAAATAATTCTGAATTACCACCTTTGACTACTCATCCCTATTGGAAGAATAATGATAATTCAGTTACTCTTAACTGTCCTAAATTGCTGTTGTTCACAGGTCACTACAAAGCTATCACCAGCAATACATAAAAAACAACATATTACCAGAAATATATAAAAATATATTACCAGCAATACATATAAAAACATTATCAGCAATACATAAAAAAACCCTATCACAAGCAATAGATCAGAAACATATTGCCAGCAATATATAAAAAAACATATCACCAGCAATAAATTTTTGTAAATGAAATTACTAATGCTCACAAAAAAATTAAATTTTGACATTAAATGATCCACAAGAAATTTATATGCTGCTAAACAAACACACCCTGAAAATTCTGAATAACTCTTAAATTCAGAATGATTAAAAAGGATCCCAGTGGGTGCAATTAAATATTCTATGACATCAGAGAAGAAAATTTTAAAAAAAGCAATAAATCAAAATCAAATGAATAATTTTTCTTAGGTTTTAATTAAAATTATTTTCTATACTTCTCATGTAATATAAAAAAATAAAATCATTCATTCTATTAAGTTTGTTAGGCATAATTGGGAGTTCATATCATTTAGACAAGTAACAATTTGAAACAAGAACAAAAATACAGTTTACCAAATACAAAATATATTTATTGATACGTGAACTTTGGTGTGTTTCTGTCAAATTGAGATGTCTGTTTGTGCAAAGCATATGTGTATTGGCAAGTGTGTCTGTGTTGTGCATACATTGGCATTGATAAGCATCTATGTAACATGTGTCTGTGGGAAAGAGTCTGTACTTATCTACTTGTAGTGAGCCAAAGGATCTGGTGTTGCTGAAGTGGGTTGTTACCAGTTTTTGACCTGGCCAGTGGTGTGTGTGCACATTCCATGGGGTGCGTCATCTTGGGTGTCTGTTAATTTCCTCTGGCAGAACGAAACTCCCCCTTGGTCATTTTTGACAGACTATGATGTAACAGGAAGAAGGAAATTACTGGAAAGTAATTGACACTCACCTGAAGCGATCTGAATATAAAATGCTCCTCATGCCAATAACATTTCCACCGAGCTTCTCTACGGCATATGACTTCATTGAACTTCTTTTGATCCTTTCGAATTTATATTTAAATTGGGGTCACAAAACTTCACACCTACTTGGTGGTGTGAGTCAAATGTTTGCACCAAATAAAATGTGAATGGAAAATAATAATACCCTTCACCCACTCAGATGCACTCTGCAATACATAAAAAAAACACATTACCAAATACATAACAAAACATATTAACAAATACATAACAAAACATATTAACAAATACATAAAAAACATATTAACAAATACATAACAAAACATATTAACAAATACATAACAAAACATATTAACAAATATATAACAAAACATATTACCAAATACATAACAAAACATATTAACAAATACATAACAAAACATATTAACAAATACATAGCAAAACATATTAACAAATACATAACAAAACATATTAACAAATACATAACAAAACATATTAACAAATACATAACAAAACATATTAACAAATACATAAAAAACATATTAACAAATACATAACAAAACATATTAACAAATACATAACAAAACATATTAACAAATACATAACAAAACATATTAACAAATACATAAAAAACAAATGCAATATTTATCATTTCCTAATTTATTAAAAAATAAATATGAAAGCAATTTTTTTTTCATAAAATTATAAATATTGATTGAATTATTAAAGTATGTGAATCAAATATAAAGAAATCCTTATTGTTTCCAATATGGTATAGACGTGGTTGGGATAATATATGAGTAAAGGTCAGATTTTATACCATCATTTTTATTTTGTTGACTCCATAAGGTTACATCTTTTGTTACATGTGAATGATTATCATTTCTGTCCTTTTCATATTTTGTGTCCTCAATTTTTTTTTTATATAAATCATTATGGTATTCATGTGAATGTTCATTATTATATATGTATTTATCATGTTCAGGTTATAAAGAGTTTTTCTTCTGTGTATAGATATATTCATGTAAATATAGCATATTTGCTCCTACATGTGTATGTCTGGTGGGATGCAGTATCTGGTTGCTGTTTGTGCTATGTTCTGAGTATTTAAGTGTGTGGATTGTCTCTTAAATTAATTCCTTTATGCATATTCTTTTTGTGAAGATTATTTAAGACACATCTTCCTTTGGGCTGGTTGGTGTGTTGATTGAATCTCTGACAGTTGCCATAAACTCCACACACCCAGCAGGCAAACTAAGACTAACTGTAGAGAGGAAAAGAGGCTATGCATGTCTTCGCTGTTCTTTTTGTATTTATTTAATGCTTACACATTTATGCTTTGATTTTGGAAGAAGCATTAATCATTGGTTGACTTTCTTATGACATCAGTTGTCTCATTAAGCTATGTTCGAGTTATACCTGGATTAGCTGAAATGTGGAAGAATAGAAAGAAAGAAAAGGTTGTATGTGTTGAGAGAAAAAGAGAGAGAGAGAGTTTTTCTGTCACTCTATTAGTAAAGAGAAAGGGGCATATTTCAATATGTTTTACTACTACTTATCTAATCACTACACCTATTTTATAAAGTTCGAATTGTTTGGCAATTAGTCAATATTTTACCAACCGTTTCAAAGAACACAGTTTGCTAGTTTTGCCATTGCACTTAATGTCCAATTGTCATTTAGTACGTACATTGTTTGAACTGTTGTTCTCATTTTTATTGCCATTATGATGTTTTGCTTGTTGTACACTCCAGCCGTCTTCAGGTGCTAGAAATTTTGAACCAAACCCTTTGTTTTGATCACAGGACTAAATCATTCTCATTCTATGTGTGGTGCCACTTCTGGTAGACATGTAGTTATCTCCCTTTAATTCTCCACATGGCCCAGTGCATATAGGTGTTAGTTAATTTCAGTGACTTGACCCAAAGAATTATGAGTTCAATACCTGGCTACAGCAACCACCTTCTTAACCCAGAGTAGCACTACTTCCTCAAGGCACTTGATGTAGGCCTCCATGTTGAGCCTGAGGCATTGTGGGAAGATGAATGGAGGAATAACGTTGCTATCACTAGTGATCACTTTAAACACCATGATGTTGATATGGTTATATTATCCAACTGTTTTCGAATCCACAGAACTGGGCAGCACTAATTCTTCATGGCAGTTGATGTCGGCCTTCATGTTGAATCTGAGCCCCTCACCAATAAATTTGTGAGTTCTTTTCTTATTAGAATGATCAGAGTGATTGCACCTTTGTAATCACCATTAGACTCATGATCATCCAATTCTTTCCAAATCCTTTGCACTATCCTCAGATTGACACTCAAGCATTCTGAAATGGAGCTTTCGATGTAAATGTCAAGCAGCATGACGTTTCGGAATTTCTAGTAGTGATTCGCGTCATAGTGTTTTTTTCTCACCAACGGTGCCCAACTCACCCTACTATACTATGCAGCTGACAATAGAAAAAACAAACAACGCGCATTAAAAATATAAAATGGGGACAATTTACCGATTGTACCCTGTACATTTCCTGTTAAATAAGAATTCCAAGAAAAATCATATTCGATATTGATTATCTCCCTTGGCCTCATTTCTTTTTCCAGCCGACATTTTTTGACGATCGCAGCAGAAATGTTTTCACGTTTTTCCTCAAGGAAAAATTAACGCCAAAAAGGATAAATTCATTTCAGATTGTTTTATTTTTACTTACTTACCAACAATGTTACGTTGTCCCAGGTAACCAGACACCGAAAGAAGTAAGTATAATTTTTAATTTCTTTGTTCAAATTTTGATTTAACAATATTTTGTAATTAATTTAGAAATTTATCGACTGCTTAAAATCCTTTCCAAAACATTCATTCATGGCTTTCATCTTCTCAATGTTGTTAACTTTTATTTACCCTCTATTTGCAGTTAAATTAATTGTTCGTATTTTTTCAAATTTAAAATATTAATTTTCAATTCACTTGAATAATTTATAATTTAAACAATAATTTCTCTAAAAATCCATAGTGGTTTTTATTTTCCACGTTTTATTTGATTGTTAAGCATTACTTTAAAATTTTAAATGTTTTTTTTTAATGGGTAAAAGGTACTGTTTGTTGGGGTCGTCGGCAGGGGAAAAAAGTATATAGTTTTCTATTTTTTTGTTTTGTTTTGTAATTAAAATAGTAATTATTTCTGTAAAATTTCCAAGGATAATTTCTAAAAAAACTAAAAAAAAAAAAGTTTCTGGCTAAAAAATGTGTAAAAAATATTTTAGCGATATTGTGCGTGACGAAATTTGTGACGTCACCGAAATCCAGTCGGGACCCATTCTGTTCACATGTACCGGGAATCTATTAACTTTTTAAATAACCTAATGAAACTGATTACTAATTAATGAGTATAAACCGTTTCAATTGTTTGATCCTATGTACATTTTATTTACGCTTAATTTGTATTTTTGCAAAGAATTGTAAATATATAATGGTATATAATCGACTACACCGGACCTCCCACCTGGCTTTTCTGGTGAAGAGAGTTATTAAAAGTCTCATCTACCCAATTTCACTCCTAATGTCGCCCCATGACATGGGTTAAGTATTGTAATATAACAATCTGGCCCCACCCGAGGAAGTGATGCAAGCGATGGTGTTTCCCGTCGGTGAAGGGGGCGGCGAAGCGACAAGACAGGTGTTTGTGAAATACATCCTGTCGAGGCCGGAGCGGATGTCATTTTGACCTTATTTCCGACAGTGGCGGAAATGGCTACAGAGGCAAACAGATCAGGTGTCTCTTAGAATTACGTAGGCGTTGCGTGGGCGAGGCAAAACCGGAAGGAAAGGGTTCTAGAGACTGTAAAAAGACCTCGACACACGGATTCGCCAGCAGAGAACGGCCAGTGGAAGCAGACAAACACCACGGCAAGACTACACTCCCGTCAACCCATTCTATGTGCCTCTCACCCTCTCCTGTTCTCTATTCCACACGGTTCGTCGTCATTAATAAAAATATAACCTTATATTTTTATATATGCGTGTTTGTTGTTTTGTCGTCGTACGGCGATATATAACAGTATTTCCCAATTCACAATCAGATATTATCAAAAAGTCACTATATTGACAAACCAACAATGATGCAGTCGGAATCAGAGTTTCATAGTCTTTCAACCCTGCCCACCTTTTGCCATGTTCTAGGTGGCTGTCATGCAAGTTTACTTCTTTCTTCTTACACGTTAAGGGGAGAGTCAGAGCCAACCTTTAGTGGATGAAGCGTCCACTTACTAATTTAGATTTACGAGTCGACTCGACGTAACATGGGTGGTGAAATAAAACAGACAATAAGAAAGAACGAGTAAGGCGAAAGTAACCAGAAAAACAATGTATTGACAAAGGTTACATGGGGTTGAGAGAGCATGCATAAGAAAGTGAAAAGGAAAGAGTCATTCCCCTTCGTCTGTTCGTAGAAACAAAATAAGATGTATGAAGTTTTTTTTGTAGCTGAAAGAAAGGTTTGTAACAATTGTTAAGATTTTCGTAAAGAGTTCAAAGTTCAAATCCTTGATGAAGAAAGTCAGACAGAAGACAAAGTTCTGTGTCTGTGTGTGCGTTGAGTAGAGAGAGAGAGAGATACATGCGAATGTAGCAGTCGGTGGATTTCTACTGACGAAGGTTGGAAACATTGTGGATTTATGTGTAGGAAGTTATTTTATGTAAAGTCCTGTTTGAATGAAAGTTAATGTGCATAGTGTTAATGTAGGAGAAGAAAAATAAAAGAAATTTTTGCACCACTAATTGCTACACGCAATTAGTGCGCGTGTGTTTGTGTGAGTTAGGAAGACATGTTTGCTCTTGTCCCGGGACGAAATCCTAACTAGTGTACCATGTGATGTTTTCCGTTTTTATTAGCATCGTTTTTGGCGGGAACCAGTCATCACGTGGACACCGAGTGACCATGCGTGTGTGTGTGTGTGTGTGTGTGGGTGTCAATGTATGAAACCCCACAAACCCTTGATACCTTCAGTCAAAGTGCCATATGTGATACACGCTTTGGGTGATCATATCTCAAATAAGACATGACTGACTGGGTAGAAGATTATCCTGCAGTAGGTTACCATTGCTTTCTGTCGTAGACTGGTTGCTCACCAAGGCTACAGAACATTGCATCACCTATATTAGTTTTTTTTTTTTACATCTGGCAGCAAGGAATTCGAAGTTAAATGCCCTGCTTTCATATACACACTAATAGCCTTGGGAAATGTATTAATCCGTACTTTCCCTCCAGTTATGGGTTAAATAACAGGGCAGATTGTGTTCTATAGCCTTGGCTGGCAACCAGTCTACCACAGCAGATATTGGCAACCTGTTGCAGGATTATTAAAATGCCTGAGGTCTATACAGAGTAGGACTTAGGACCCTTCCCTTAAACAAATCCCAATGAATCTTTCTCCATCACTTGGGAGGAAGTGGGCTCAACCCAACCCAGGTGAATGTCAAAACAGGTACAAGTAGGTAGCAAGGCCTCTGATTGGTAGGTTGGGAGGAGCATGAAACCACCTCTTAATTGTTGTTGTTCCCAGGTCCACCCTGACCCAGAGTGGTAGCACCTGTTAGGGTCCCAGCTATAGGCAAATAGTTAACCCCCAAGCTGGAGTCAAAACATTTTGAAAGTATAAAAATCTTCTTTAATAGAAATATATTCATAAAAATACTTTTATAAAAAAAAATGTACATTTTTGAAGGAAAAATATTACTAACAATACATTTTTGAAGAAAAAATTACCATAACACATTTTTGAAGGAAAAAAATTATTCTCAAGCAAACATTTTTTGAATACAAAACTAGAAGATATTTTCAGTTTTCTAAAATAAAATACAATAAAAACAAAAAATTTTCATTAAAATCTGACTAAATCAACCTTCTCACTATAACCAAACATAAAAAAAATACTTTAAAACCCCTTTTTGGCATTAAAATAAAATACAATAAAAACAAAAAATTTTCATTAAAATCTGACTAAATCAACCTTCTCACTATAACCAAACATAAAAAAAATACTTTAAAACCCCTTTTTGGCATTAAATAACCCACAGAGGTTGATATGCCGTTAAACAAAACTCAAACAGCAGGTTTTAGATTCTATATTGCTTATCAATAAAAACAACTAGAAGACATTGCCCTTGAGTATTTCTTCTAGGTATTAGTTAATTTCTTTCTGCTAAAAATTTCACCTGCTGAATTGTCTCTTGTCTTTTGCACTAGTCCCAGTTTAGGTAAAAGTATCACACCAATTGCCCATTGTGTTAATTCCCTGTTAATGAAAGTGACATGTAAACGTGAAGGGTTTATTCTTTATTAGACCTTCGATTGTCGCTTCTATATATCTGTTATTCATCCTTAACGTGTTTTGGCAGGGGAGATGTTAAAATGATTTTCAGTTTGTATTGGCATATCTAAATTATTGAATTTAATAATTTTCAAGCCTTATTTCCTATCATTTACAGGTTGTAATTTTGCCGAGGATATGTAGACTTTTCATTATTTCTCACATGAACACAGCATAAGATAATTTGGAAATTATCAATAATTGGTTTAGTATTCAGAAGCAATGAATCCCCAGGTGGAACCAAGGACATTTCCCTGTGAAATTTGTGGACTAAAAATTTCAAGAAAATCTAATTTAAACAAACATATGCAACTGCACACAGGATTGAAACCATATTCATGTGAAGTTTGTGGAGCAGCATTTTCAAGCAGTTCAAATTTAAAAAAACATGTGCAAATACACACAGGTGAAAAGCCGTATTCTTGTGATGTTTGTGAAGCTGCATTTTCAGCAAAATCAGATTTAAAACGACATATGCGGAGACATACTGGTGAAAAACCATATTGCTGTCATATTTGTGGATCAGTATTTGCAGAAAGTTCAGTTTTAACAGAACACATGCGGACACATACTGGAGAAAAACCATATATTTGTGATATATGTGAATTTGCATTTTCATCTCGATCAAATTTAAGAAGACATATACATACACACACAGGTGAGAAACCCTATTCTTGTGATATATGTGGAGCAGTGTTTTCACGGAATGCATACTTAAAAGATCATTTGAAAAAACATACATGAAATTTCTGATAATCATATTAATGAGAGGTTACAGTAAGAAATGAAATACATGAGAAATAAGTCACATCCTTGTAATTTGGTGGCTTTATTGCCTTCCTAGGGGTGAAATGATTAAAAAAAATTTAAAAGTTGAACTTTTATTTTAGTCACAGCAAAGTCTCATCATTTTATGGTTGAAACGGCAAGATCTAATTGTAAGTTCTGTGCTAACAGTTTCTTCTCGCTCACTTCTTGCATGTGGACTTCTCTTTCAGCATTTTGTTTTCAGTCAACTTTGATACTCAAAAACTTAAATGCAATGTTATTTGTTATCTGCAGTTTGCTTAATTCCTACTCTTTCTCTTTAATAGTGTTTTTTATTTATTTATCAGATTCTTTCACACTCAACAAACCCCTTGCATCTTAGTGGCTTTATTGCCTTGCTTGGGAGGAAATTTTTCTAAAAAGGTTGAACTTTTATTTTAGTCACAGACTGTTCTATTTAATTGAATTCAGGGACAAGACTATATATGCAAATGACTGTGCAAACAAATGTTTTCATGAATTTTACATTTAAATATTTTGTAGATTCTCTTGAAAATTCTGTCATAACTCAGTTTGCTTGAATATTATTTTTAACTAAAAAAGAAATAAAGAGTCAAGTTACTTCCCTTTAGACTGTATAGCTTCTTAAATCTGCCGCAGAGTAGTGAAGACAGGTACTGTTGTCATGGTACCTCTGCTGTTCATCTCAGGGCTCTCGAGAGGCCCCAAAGGACTCCAGCCACTTTCTCACTGGTGGGATGTGGCTTCCCTCTGTTTCTTCTACAAATATTTTCATGGTTTCTGCTCCGACAAACTAAAGTCACTGGTGCCCCTCCGCATGAATTTACTCAAGCAACCAGACTGGCAACAAGGCCCCACCCTTTTACAGTTAAATCTACCAAATGCAGCTGACAATTCTACTCCAGCAGATTTTTTCTTGCACTTCTCGCCTGTGGAACTCCCTTCTGTATATTTGCTTTCCCGACAGCTACAACATTCAGGAATGCAATGTCAATTCCCATCTCTTATCCACTTGACTCCAGTCCTTCCCTCATCCTTTCTACATCACCCTATTTATCTTGTTCTTTTCCTCTTTCACTCTACCTTTGCAACTGTCATCACACCTGTATTCCCATCCTTCTCATGCCTTTTTCGGATACCCCCTGTAACTGGTTCATCTTTCTCTTTGCTCTCCTCCTGCTTAAACTTTTCCTCTCTTTATATAGCCCCCTGCGCATCAATTGTGTTACTGCCTTGCTTGATACGATGAAAAATAAAAAAAATATTATAAAGGAGAGCCTGTCATTTGACTATACTAAATATTTCCTTTATTTAAACTATTCTTACAGCTTCCAATCAACAGATTTTATTTTTTATTGTTTGATTTTGTTTAATGAAAATATTTACATTGTCAATTCTTTCACGCTATTTAATTTCCCTAAATTCCTCGTGCCTGGGGTTTGCAGATAACATAATGGTTAATAGACCAGAATAAGAAATCTGCATGCCAAATTCAAGTTTCAGCCAAGTTTGTTATATTTGTTTTTGTTCAAATATAATTAGAAAAGGTATGAATCCATTGATTTTCTTCCCTCAAGCTACAGGTTAAATAGCAGAGCAAACGGGTTTGTTTAGCTGTGGTTAGCAACCACTCTAGAAGTATAACACTTGAATTTAAAACCATAATACTCAACCACCTGAAGTTGTATAAAGATGGTTAATATGGTGCAGATACTTTGCTAGAAAGGATATGGAAGATCAAAATCAGCTTTTGTACAAATGCACTGACCTTGATTATGTTTATCAAATTGGCCTTATGCCAAACATAACTGAACTTCCCATAATCAATAAATCAGAAGGTGCAGAGTAGGCAAAGAAATAAACATTTTTTTCTTTTATAATAAAAAGATGATCTGTTAATCATCAAATTTATGTTATTTATAAAAATTATAATTCAGTGTGAAAAGTTTATCAGAAAGTTTTTTTTCTTCAATAATATCTTTTTTCAAAGTACAATTTTGTTAAATTTCAGAGGAAATGTTTTTGAAGAAAGACTTACTGTTATTTGTTTGTGTTTGTACAGATAGTAGTAAGCATCTTATGTTGATTTCTTGTGCCTCTCTTTTTTTGTTGCTGCTTGCTTTTTTATTTTTCTAAGTAAGGGAGAAGAAATGTTAAGGTGAAAGATAGTGATTGCAGTGAGAAATTTTTGTGTTGTCTGCTTTTTGAGAGCCAGCACAGAAAAATCTTGTTCTTTCTTTGTTTCGTTGCATGAGGGAAAGGTGAGAGAATGAGAAAATGCATGTCAGACGTCCAGCAATTACTCTCTAAAGGGGTAAAACAAAATCAACTCATGTTTTGAAAACCTGGAAAAGCATCAACTTTGAATTTCTGGGGGTGTCCTCTGGTTGGTCAATAAATAAGATGCTGTATCTTTTTCTTTTTCTTTTTTTTTGTCCTCTACTATGTTCGTAAATCTTAAAAATATGTGAGCCAATTGTCAGTTTAAAAATGTAAGCATTCTTTTGATTGGCTCCCGAGAGGCTATCAGTCAGTTAAGTGCCATATGTGATACACACTTGGGCAATCATGTCTTGAAAGTGACATGACTGACTGTGTAGAAAATTTTTCCCAGAGTAGGTTGCCATTACATTTTGCAGTAGACTGGTTGCCAACCAAGGCTATAAAATCCAATCTGTCCTGTTATTTAACCCATAGCTCAAAGGAAAAGAGATGAATTCATACCTTTCCCAAATTCAACTGGAATTTGAACTCGGCTTTCTGATTTCTCATTCTAAGTTGATATCCACTGCATGTTAAGTGTGTGTAAAGTCAGATTTATTAACCAATCAAAAGAACACTTTCATTTTTAAAATAACCAATAATAAGTTTTTTATTTCTTTGGTATCTTTTAAACTCTCTGCACTTTCTATTAACTGTAGTGATTTTGGTAATGTTTAGCACAAGGACCATTCAGTAAACATAATCAAGGTTCTAACAATAAGTTCAAGTTCTACAAATAACTGGTTGTATCAATCCTTCTTCATGGGTATGATACTTAGATGTTCCTGGTTGAGACAGAAAAATGGATCCAGATATTCATGAACAAATACTTAAGAAAGCTCCTCTGCATCTTTTACTGGGAGCACAAAACCAATAACTGTCTGGAACAAAGTCAAAAGTTTTGTGAGCTGACAGAAATCTCTCCTCATAACTATTAAGCATTTGACCACAGCATAACAGCCTTATGCAAGACACTGTTGAAGATTGATACAAGTGGGGATGGCAATGCAAAAGCTGGTCAGACAGCATTTACGTCAGAAGCTGTCATATTTTGGCCATGCAAACATGGCATACCAGCCTCTGCAAAATCATCATGCAAAGTGTTGTTGATAATGGATGCAAGTGGGGGCAGCAATGCAAAAACTGGATGGATATGACAATGTAGGAACTCCTGAGAGCTGCTGCCAACAGATCACTCATGGAGGAGGTTGTCTGTTTCTTCTGCCCTTAGGTTTCCCACTGCCAATGTTGATGCGATCAAAGTCCTGGTGATGGTAAATACAGTCAGTCAGTTAAGTGCCATACGTGATACACATTTGAGCAATCATGTCTTGAAAAAGACATGACTTACTGGGCAGAAGATTATCCCGCAGTAGGTTGCCATTGCTTTCTGTGGTAGACTGGTTGTCAGCCAAGGCTATAGAACCCAGTCTGTCTTATTATTTAACCCATAACTGGAGGGAAGAAATGGATTAATACCTTTCCCACGGGTATTTGTGCATAAGTGAATGCTAGGAGTTCAACTGGAATTTGAACTCAGCTTCCCGATTTATCGTTCCAAGTCGATATCCACTGCACCACAATGCACATCTGTGTTGTAAATACAATGTACTCCAAATATCTATGTTAATAAATTACAATTTACTCCTTAACATTAGGTTATTTTTAGGTAACACCACAGATTTTCTACAAATCCCTTAAAAAGCATTTGAAATAATTTACATGTCTTCTTCAAAGTAAAATGTAAGTATCACTTAATGTCCATATCTTATTAAAGTTAGTATAGTAGTATGATAGTAATCTCATATGACTGTTAAAGGCAAACACAAGCAGGAATGGTAACGCAAAAGTTTGCCAGACTTTAACTAATGACAGTGTTGAAATTCCTGAGAGCCACTGCCAACAGATCATCTTGGAGGTTATTGTGTGTTTTTTCTGCTCTTAGATCCCCAAACAACAGAAGCAATCAAGAGACTGATGATGATTATATTTGTATTAACAAAAACACCATAGATTTCAACAGCTATGTTATTAAAGTTAGTATAGTAGTATATTAGTAATCTCATATTACTGTTAAAGGTAAAAACAAGCAGGGACGGCAACACAAAAGCTAGTCAGACATCAAAGACTGGATGAACATGACAATGCTGGAACTCCTGAGAGCCACTGTCAACAGATCACCCTGGAAGACGTCATATGTTTCTTCTTCCCTTGGGTCCTCCTGATTATAGAAGCAGACTGATGATGAGGCTTAACCATGAAAATGCTTTAAATATTTGGCTCTAGAGAAAGTAAAGATCATATAAAACATGGAACTGAGCTCCCTCCCTAAATTTGCTCATGTAGCAAGACTTTTTGTGGGTCATAAAAATGGAGTCATGAAAATTACTATTTTATAATACAATGTAAAAATGACTTTACAAACACTTATGACATCTCCAGTTTTATAAAGTGAATCAAGCTCAAATTTTGGCAATCATCATGCAAAACATTGTTGAAGATGGATGCAAGTGAGGATGGCAACACAAAAAGTTTGTCAGACATCAACAAATGGACAGACTTGACAATACTGGAATTCCTGAGAGCCACTGCCAACAGATCATCCTGGAGGTTATTGTGTGTTTTTTCTGCACTTAGGTTCTCCCCAACAATAGAAGCAATCAAGAGACTGATGATGATTATATTTGTATTAACAAAAACACCATAGATTTCAGCAGCTATGTTATTAAAGTTAGTATAGTAGTATATTAGTAATCTCATATTACTGTTAAAGGTAAAAACCAGCAGGGACGGCAACACAAAAGCTAGTCAGACATCAAAGACTGGATGAACATGACAATGCTGGAACTCTCAAGAGCCACTGTCATCCTGTAGGACGTTGTCTGTTTCTTCTACCTTTAGGTTTCCCTGACAATGGAATCAGTCAAGAGACTGATGATGACAAAACACTATAGATTTCAAAAATTATAGATGATCCCACACATGGTTGATTATCCAGAATTCTGTTTACACCAACAGGTATTGGGCCATATCTTTAAGTCACACTTGCATGACTAAACACCAATCTTTTAACCTGTTTTTTCCTTGAACTTTTTGGTTTGGTAGGTAACAAAATTCATCCTTTTCTAATTTCCTTAATTCCTCCTTAAATTAAGTTTTTCTTAACTATCTACCATATCTTGGTCTTCATTAATTTTGCTGTTTAATATTAACAGTTAATAACCCTTAGAGAACTCTCTTGTGAAGTAAGTTAATTGGCATTTAAGGAACTCTTCTGGACTATGGTGCCATGAGAAAAGAAGAGCAGACTATTTAAATCTTTAAAAATAGCTTGTAAAATTAGTACATTAAATTGTAATGAAAATAATCAACTGTTACAACTGTCACTTAAGTGTCAAACATGATACACACTTGCGCGATCATGTCTCTTTTGATCCATTACTGACTAGGCAAAAGATTTTCCCACAGTAGGTTGCCATTTCTTTCTGCAGTAGACTGGTTGCCAATCAATGTTACAGAACCCAATCTGTCCTACTATTTAACCCATGGCTGGAAGAAAAAGATGGAATAATGCCTTTCCTAATGGTATTTTCACATAAGTGAATTCAATTAGAATTCATATTTGACTGATTTCTCATTCTGAGCTGATATCCATTGCACCATTGCACATTCACAACTCATTACAACTTAGGAAGCTTTAATGAACTAATTTTCCAGATTCCTTTTTGGAGACTTAAATAGTCCACTTTTATTTCTTTTAATGAATTAGTTTTACAGGCTACTTTTAGTCCAGGAGAGTTCTTTAAGGGTCAATAACCTTACTTTGCAATTAGTTCCATAATTAATTTGTTAATATTATAGCTGTCCAGAAAATTTCTATTTACTTGTACATGTTTTTCTCATGTAGTATATTTTATTTTACATGGTGACCCTTAATACTTCAAGCTACATGTTAGCAATAAGATGCATGTTATTAGGCAGTATCTCCAATTAACAGAAATCCATGTCAACTTTTATAATCGGGTTGATTTACACATATAATTTGAGAATGGAGAGTGCATGAAAAATATTTTCAATTTTTAATCAGTAAGGAAGTTCTCAAGGGCATTTTTCTGCTTTGTTGACACTTATGCAATGCTTTACACATGATTTTACCACTTAAATTTTTTAAGTGCTACTGATTGACTTCTCTTTCTTGCATAAAAAAAGCAAAGATTATCTTTGTACCCGCAAAAAGAGGGTGTTAAAAATATTAATTTAAATACTAATAAGGGGGCCTTGGAAATGTTTGAACTCAAATTTAAGTAAAATGTAGCCTAAGGTCCAACTCCAATGGGTTTACGGCCTATCACATTGAATCCACTGGTTTTCACTCGATCACCAAAGTTAAGCAATGTTGAGCCTGGTCAGTACTTAGATGGATGACCACTTGGGAATACCAGTTGCTGTAAGTGCTTAGTGAGGGATGTGCGTTGTGGTGCAGTGGATATCAGCTCGGAAAGAGAAATCGGTGAGCCGAGTTCAAATTCCAGTTGAATACTCTGCATTCACTTAAGCACCGGTACCCTTGGGAAAGGTATTAATCTGTACCATCCCTCCAGTTATGGGTTAAATAACAAGGGTAGGACTTGAGGACCCTGCCCTTAAAAATAAACCCCAATGAATCTTGATACTCAAAAAGAAAAAAGTATTACTAGACACATAAACTTATATAAAAACAACAATAAATTGTTGAAAGAAAAAAAGTATTACCAGCAATAAATTAATAAAATTTAGTTGGCAATAAATGACCCGCCGAGGTTGATTTACCATAAAAATAAAATAACCAACCTACTCCAAGGAAGTAGGCAAGACTAGTGAGCTTTCCAAAAGAGTACAGGATTTTCTATCACTCTGGGGTTTCTTATTTCAATAACCTATTGTATTTACATTGCTTTCCATGTAAATGTTGGAAACTTAAAAATCCAGGCCCCATCTGAAAAGCACTTCATAGATGGCCATCTGGGTTATTTAAGAGAATGTTCTTTTTATTTGAGAAGCTTATTAATCTTGTCTATTTTCCAGAAGGTAGTTTATAAGAGCAGAGTGCACATGACCAGGAATCAGTTTGCGAAAGATAGTTGCCCAGCAAAAAACCGGCATACCCTGTTCAAACATTGTACATAAGAGAAAACCTGCCATTAAATTTTTTTGCTGATAAGACTATTAGCATCACCAGCATTATTTAAAAATTATTTAAAAATAAACCAAAACAGATTGTATCTCAGTGTCTTAAGGTTAGAAAAAGAGTGATTATGAAACAGTTCAATACCCTGTTGTATGATTTTACATTTCACTTCTAATTAGAATGTTGATCATTTTTCTACAGCGTTGTTCTGTTGGCACATTTACACACTTTTTTCAGCAAGATCACCTGACATTGAAGGAATGGTGCAATAAAAATCTTACCCAGATCAAGAAAGCCACAGTTTGTGATTGTTTATTTTACAATGAATTAAATTCAATAGATAACACTTTCTGGTGATGGAAATGAACCAGTGAAATTGATTGTACTGTACACAAGCCACCTTCACTGAAGTGAAGACTGGTATAATATTCAAAACCTAAGAGTATTGCATTTGGTGACCAGCACAAGTGTGTGTTAAGTCAGGCAGTTATGACCAGAAACCAATTCATATTTATACATTCTCTTTATTCATGAAAATTAAAAAAATAATAATAAACATAATTTACTTATTAGATTGTTTATTTATGAGAATATTGTGACACTGTAACCTCAGTGGGTTTGTTGTGGACTGGACGTGTTACCATCCGTTATAGCTTGAACGTTGTGGTAGTAATTTTAAAGTGGAGTCACTATTATAAAGTAGTCTGGTTGTCCAATCCACTACATTTATAATAAAAATAACTCAGTGCGTAATGTAACAAACATAGTTACAGGATTGATTAATTTGTGCATGCAAGATTTAGTGGAGAAAGTTATCTCTTGGATGTTGAAGAAAATGTATCAATGTTCATACTGAAGAGTTCCTGAAAAAAAGAAATATTATGTTTGTACTAATTAGTAGTTGAATATTTTTTTTTTAAATTTTTTTTATTCATCTCACCCCAAGCAAGGCATTCCACTGCCACTATTGCGCATGGGGCTACATATGGGAAGGTAAAGAGAAGGAGTGGTTAGACATAGGGAATGTCAGGAGGAAGGTGACAGATGAGTAAGGATACCGAGGATGAGGGTTGGGCAGATGGGAAGAGTGTTTGATAGAATGGGAGCAGGTTAGTGTGTTAGGAGGTGTCTATTGACCTTACATTTAAACTCCTGGAGATTGTAGCCGTCGGGGAAGCAATCGTGTGGAAGGGAATTCCACAGTCGGGAAGTGCGAGAAAAGAAACTGTTGGAGTAGCAATTGCGGTTGCATTTTATCGGTTTCACTGTAAAAGGGTGGGATCTAATTGCTAATCTAGTATCTCGTGCAAATTTGTATTTAGGGGGCACCAGTGATCTAAGTTCATTGGAGCAGAAGCTGTGAAAGTATTTATATAAGAGACACAGGGAAGCCATGTCACGCCGGTGGGAGAGAGACTGCAGGTGGTCTGCCAAGTTGGTATCTATCACATTACAGACCCTCCTCTGAACCTTATCGAGAAGCCCGAGGAGAATAGCAGGGGCACCCGACCAGATATGGCAGCAGTATTCAATGCACGGGCGGATGGTAGATTTATATATGTGCAGGATAGATTTAGACAAAAAAAACTTCCAGGCCCTACACAGAGAACCGACTTTCATAGCAGTGGATTTAACAATGGATTCGATATAGTCCTTCCATTTGAGGTCCGCTGAAAGTGTGAAACCAAGGAGGTGTAGTGTTTTACTCTCTGGGAGGCAAGCCTGGTCCATGCTAATGGGAGGTAGGTGGGATTGTCGATGATGGTTAATTGAGAGTAGCTTCGTTTTAGAAGCATTAAAATTCACTAGCCATTTCTTACCCCAGTCCAATATGGATTGGAGGTCTTTTTCAATCACGGCTGCGAGGTTAGCTTTGATGCCTACACCAGATTTTTGTAGGAGGCGAGAGTAAACTGTGATGTCATCGGCGTACAAACCTACTTGGGCTCTTATGGAATCAGGGAGATCATTAATGTATATCAGGAAGAGTGTAGGACCTAAGATGGAGCCTTGGGGGACACCTGCGTTTGTATGGTAGTTCTGGGAGGCATGTCCGTTTAATACCACCTTCATTGTGCGGTTAGAGAGGAATGACTGGATTAGTTCAAACAAATGTCCAGTTATACCATAGCTCCACAGTGTACATAGAAGGCTAGCATGCCAAACTCTATCGAACGCCTTAGATATATCCAATGCGACGGTTTGAGCTTCACCATTCCTGTTGAGTGCCTGGTATATGTACTCGGTGATGGTCGTTAGCATATCAGCAGTAGACCTGGTGAAGTGGAAACCATATTGCTTGTCCGAGAGGAGCCTGTGTGCTCTGCCATATGCTGAGATACTGAACCACCTCGGCGTTGATAATGGCTTCGAACACTTTGCCAAAGATCGGAAGAAGGCTGATAGGGTGGTAATTTGCAGGGTCAGAGGGTTCTCCAGTGTTTTTAAATATAGGAACTACAGAGGAAGATTTCCAACAGGCAGGAAAGCAGGAAGCAGATAGGCAGAGGTTGTAGAGCTTAGAAAGGACAGAGGAGAGTTCAGGGGCACATTTCTTTAAGACTATGGTTGGGATTCCGTCACCACCGCTTGCCTTGTGCGGGTCAAGTTTTAAGATTATCTTAGAGACAAGCGAAGGTGTAATGTGGACATCATTTAGTTGTGCCTCGGTTCTAGGTGAGAAGTCGGGGGTAAAAACTCCAGATGAGTCCAGACTGGAATTGTTCGAGAATCTGCGGGCAAAGCATTCAGCCTTATCTGCTGGGGAGGTGAGGACCTCAAATTTGTTGATTAGCGGGGGTATTGTGGACTTGCTCTTGTTAAGTACTCTTTACAGAGTCACCAGTAGTCTTCAGCGCTGAATTTAGAGCATGCTATGCGTTGCTTCATTCTGGCAGCAAACAACATCTTAGCTTCATTAAGTATCCTTTTACACTTATTACGAGCTGAAGTGAAAAGGCGCCCGTTTTAGTCCGACGCATAGTTACGATAGAGTCGGAAGAAATGATTCCGGTGGGCAATGGCAGCCAAGCAAGCGGGTGAGAACCATGGAGACGAATGAGATTTAAGCTGGAATTTCCTAGCAGGGATGAAAGCATCAATGCCAGCCTTAACCCAGGAGGAGACCTTGGATGCACATTCTTCGCTGGTAGTGCAAGAGTCTGGGATGGAAGTGAAGCAGAGGTCTAGAAGTGAGTCCCTTCCGTTAGGGTTGTCAGAGAAACGCGTGGGGAAGTCCACTACTTGCATAAGGGATTGGATGATTGAAAAGTTCATGGTGTGGACACCAGCAGGGTCGGTGACAGCGTTATTCAGCCACTTGGTGTGGTGGGCGTTAAAGTCACCAAGCACGAATACATGGGCAGAGGGATGGGAAGAAATGGCTTTGTTGGTATTGTCAGAAATAATGTCAAGTAACGAACAGTCAGGGGAGGAAGGAGAGCAGTAGAGAAAGAAGAGATAGCTAATCGAGCTGAGAAGTGAGAGGCGGAAGCACATGAAAGAATGATCTGGGGATTCAAAAGATGACACCCTAACTAAGGGAAGGTGTTCACTGACATAGACACCAAGCCCATGCATATGAACATTGGAGACCTTCCTGAAGAGGGGAAGGTAGCCAGGAATGTAGAACTCAGATGAGGAGATAGAAGGGTTAAGAATAGTTTCACATAGGGCTAATATATCAGGTGAGTTATTATGGAGGAATGAATCTACGCTGAGGAAGTTGGTGCGGATGCTGTGTATGTTAGTGAAAGAGATGCAGACAGGTTTAGGCGTTTTCAAATGAGCTGGTTTAGTTTTGCTATTATGTTTGCTTTTTTCCATAGTGATTCAGTTAAGGAGAGGTCTTAGAATAGAATCAGTCGGTCAGTCGTTTGCAACTTGTGAAGGATGGAGACTGGTGCGGCCTACAACATAATGTGGCCTCAGGGTTGCCCACCGAACGTTCATGCAGGGACGCCCGTCCATGCGCGATATGGCACTACAAGAACCCCGGTATTATTCAACTGTTGATCAGAGCAGCCTCTCAAGGCGCTACGCAAGAGTTCAGGCTCCTAACTACCAGTCAGAAGCAGCAACCAGGAAACTGCCAACCCAGTACCCTCAGAATGTAAAGACGTTGCCACCATACTCCGTAACTGCAAAGAGCTTTCAGCTGAACTAACACTAAGACCGGAGAAGGGGGATTAACCGAGAACCCCTTCCTAAACAAGAAACAAGGCGATCGCCTCTAAACTCATTCAAAAGAAGGGGGTGGAGTGTGAGACCGAGTGATAGTAGGAACTATCTACTCCAATTAAAAAAAAAAGAAAAAAAAAGTGACTGAGGTTTACAAAGTTTTAACTTAGTATAAGTCAAAAATAACCTTGAATTGCAAAATAATTTACACAAACTAAGTGACAAAAAAAAAAATCAAAGACGAACAAAAAACGAAAAAAAAAAAATTCAAAAAATTACAGAAAAACAGACTGAAAAATGGACTGAATCCCGGTTGACTTACCACAAGCAGCTAACACTGAAAAGTTGATTTAATTAAATTTCTGAAGACAAAAATAGAAATTAAACCATTTTTTACATAATATAGTCGAGTTAAGCAGCATGTGTTCGCTGGCCAACTGTTACGAATTGAATCTCTCAAAGACAGAAATTTAACTCTTCTACAAGACAAAACTAATGGAAATAATTGAACGTGACACTATTTATCTTAAGTCAAAAATAACCTTGAATTGCAAAATAATTTATACAAACTAAGTGACAAAAAAAAATCAAAGACGAACAAAAAACGAAAAAAAAAATATTCCAAAAATTACAGAAAAACAGACTGAAAAATGGACTGAATCCCGGTTGACTTATAACTATATATGTAGTGAAGTATGCTTGTAAGAGAGAGAGAAACATTTTTGGTGTAACTAATTGCTGAACGCAAATAGCGCAGTATGTGAGTTGGAAATGAACTAGCGGCATTCGGACTGTTAGCTCCAAAAACTGGCCTAAGCACGTGTGAACATCAGATTATATATTTCTGAATAAAGCATGGGAAAAAAGAGGTTTCACGTGCGGTACTAATGTAAGAGTCTGTGTGTATATGTGTGCACATGGCAATATGTATATAAGCATGCACATGCCTGTAGAAGTGATTCTACAGGTTAATCAAGCAAAACAAACAGGGAAAGAAAGAGACAACTAACTGGATGATAATTGTTGAAATTCACAGGAAAGTGGATTGAAAAATGTTTAAATAAAAATACATTTTAGATTTTTCATAAAAATTATAGCAGAATTTAACTAATGTTTTTATATTTATTAATTTCTAAAACTTTAATACTTTGGGCTTAAAAACAACAACTTTTACTACATATTCTATTTGGATTAAAAACAAATAATTGATTAAAGATATTTATTTCTTAAATATTTTAATGGAGATTTATTTTGCTACTAATGCCTTAGCTAATGATAACAGTTTAATAGAAACATTTTGATTTTCAGAGTGGTTTAAAAAATTTTCGGAAAAATTGAAGTTGTTTTTCAACTAAAAGGAATTTACTTTGAAGAATATTTAAGATAAACATTAACCCTGGAACACTAAGCATTAATTAAAGTTACACCACTACTAACCTTGGGTATATCATACCCGATTTTGAAAATATCATAAAAATATTAAATATAAATCTTTATTTGAAATATTTTACATGCAGGCACTTCAAACTTTGTACTTTGAATTAACATTAATAGGAATTGAAAAACATTATTTAGGTAAGAAAATCAGGTCCTGAAAATTTACTTAAATTGTAATTAAAATGGTGGCATTTACACTAGTTACTATAAACCCATGTTCTCGGGTTAATAGAAGACGAAATGAAAAGATCCAAATTATTTTATAGCTGTTACTGAATTCTTCTCATGATTTTCTGTAACCTGCTGGAATAAATTAAATACAAACTACAATTATAATAAACTAACATGTTTTCTTTTAAGTTGAAAGGTTATGGTATTTACTGACAAATTTTTGAATGGGTTCAGTCAAATCACAAAATGAAAGTTATCCTGAATGGCCAGTCTTAGATCATTTTAAATATAAATAGCAGTCTATCTGTATTATATCATGAATACAAGGAAAATTACATTAAAAAAAGATATTTGGTACCTGGCATGTGGTGCCAAGGATAGATAGTGAACAATTTAAAATATGAAAGTAAATGAGTAAATTTAAATTATTTTCCTGAGAACAAACCATGGAAACTGCTCCTGCCACCATCAATGACTTTCCTGAAAGATTTTGACATCTGGTGAAGGCTAAAGAGAACTATAGTCAATGAGATTTAATGGTCTTAATTAGTAGATTTATACTTATTTTGTCTATACTTCTGAGGTAAGGTATATTTACAATGTAAATGCTTTCTCATATGGGAACCAGTAATACAGAATGCGAGAGAAAAATCATTAGCTTCAAGATTGCAATATGAGCTTTGGTAAAAAAAATTGGTTATTAAGACATTAGGTTTATAAGTCCCAAAAATTCATAAGGTCACATGGCCCAGTGTATAAAAGCGTTAGTTAGATCCAGTGACTTGACCCAAAGAGTTGTGAGTTTAATACCTGGTTACAGCAGTAATAAACAAAAAACTTAGCAAGTTGAGTTAAAGGAAGATAACTAAGACATCTAGAAGTGACATGGAATGAGAACGATGTACCCAATGATCGAAATAAAGTGTTCAGTTCAAAATTCAAAACACCTGAAGAAGTCCAGAGAGTTCAACAGCCAAAATGTTGTGAATATAGCAATAAAGTCTGTGTTTAATTTGTTAAAATTGTATGATGATATGAGAAATTTAGAAATTAGCTTAAAGATTTCAATATGATCTCTGGTAAAAGTAATTAGTTACTGAGACAGGTTTTCTAAGTCCCCAAAATTTCTAGACTGATGTTCTCAATGACACATGGCTTAGTGGATAAAAGTATTTAGTTAAAGGGAGATAACAAATACATCTGGAAGTGGCATAGCACATGAAATGAAAACGCTATACTCCAGTGATTGAAATAAAGGTTTTAGTTGGAAATTCTAAACACCTAAAGAAGGCTGGAGAGTACAATAGCCAAAACATCATGAATATGGCAATAAAAATGAGGACCACAGGCTAAACAATATAAATAATATAATATTTAATTTTTTTTTAAATTCCTGGCTTCTGCTCGGATGAACTTAAGTCACTGGTGCCTCCTCAACAGGTGTTTACTCATGAAACCAGATTAGCAACGGGGTCCCACCCATTCACAGTTAGGTTAGCCAAAGACTATATTTACAAATCGAAAATTGAAACGTTTAATACAAATCATTTAGCATTAAAATTTTTAATTTTTTTAAAGTTATAAATGTTGGTAATGTTGGTCATAGTTCATGGATATAGAGTATCCTCACAGCACGTAATCTGTTCAATGAAACAACGTCAAAGATTAACACTTCCCAAATCAGACACTCTACTGAATTGGATTTAGATCGGCAATACTCGGAAAAATATGGTTGCCTTTTATATATGTTGCATTGAATATTTTGAGCTTCCTGATTGGTTAAGCCTTCTATTGGTGAACAATAAAATGGGTTAGCCCATGGCTGTCTCTACAGTATATACATGTACGCAAAATTCTAACAGTAAGAGACTCATCATTAAAAGGACAGGTGTTTCAAGGATTTGAATATCCAGATATTCAAATCAAAAAAGTGTGATACTTAATTGTCGCCCAAAACACAAGTGTTTCATCTTACAAAACATTCACTTGTGTAGATGACACAAAGGAAGCTTCATTATTTTGGGCATATTATTTTAAGACATCAAGGAAATACGAGAGAAAGCAATGAATTAGCTGCTTGTTATCCCCAAAAAAGAAATTGCAGGAATGCTTTCATTAGTAGAAATGATCAATGATATGTATGGCTTCACAAAATGCCTATTTTGAAGTTGATTAAATACTGAATTGATATGTGTTATAGTTTTTTTAACATCATTCCCAATACTTTTTATCAGATCTTGAATATCCAGATATTCAAATCAAAAAAGTGTGATACTTAATTGTTGCCCAAAATGCAAGTGTTTCATCTTATAAAGCATTCACTTAGGTTTCATAATTTATGTCAATTTTGGTCAACTGTACTTCCATATGTGCAAAATGATTGGTAACTAGCTGTTATCATCTACTTCAAAGGTCAGAAAGCTCAGAGATCTGTGATTAAGAAATATATTATTCTAAATTTAAATGATATACCCCAGTGTTTGCAATAAAGGGTTCTGTTCAAAATTCCTAGCACCTGAAGAAGGCCAGAGCATACAACGGCTGAAACATCGTACAAATGGCGACAAAGATGACGACAATAGTCCGAATAATGTAAATGCTGTAAATACTATCTCATCTCAGAAATATAGACAGAATATATTTAATGTGTAATGTATTAAAACATTTGAGAAGAGATTTGAACACAAGGGAAAGTGCATTGTAATGGACATGTAGAATGGAGTGCTGAGTATTTCTGAAGTTGACAAAAGGGAGATTGAATAAAAAAAATGATGTTTAATTATTTAGTCAGTTTTTGAGGATTGGGAAACTTTTTAGCATCTCATAAAAAATTATGCATTACACAGATGTTACCAATACACAATTTTGTATTAGGATTGTTGTTATGGTAACCAAGCTAAAGTATGCAAAGTGAAATCACTTGGCACAGATTGACTTGTTTATTACTTTTATACTGTTACGAGAATGCATTTATATATATAAAAAATAATATTAATGTCTAAAAAGTTATAGTAAGGGATTCTATTGAGTTCTACTTGTTATTACAAAAAAGTTTTAATTCATGAAGTAGTCATAAAAATAGAGAAATTAGGAATAGAACGTTTTTGGAAGATGCCAGAATTTTCCAGTAAAATTGAGAAAATTCTAAAAGATTCTAGAATATGCAAATTAGGTGTTAGCCCCTATAAAAATAGGTTTTGGGAAGAGAGTATTTAGTATTTGCTGACATTGTCAACTCTGGCCCGATTTGTGGATCTGTGCATCCAGCTGAAAGAATCTCTAAGAAAAGTTGCTGACCAACTAAAACTTGAAAGAGAACCTCATGGAACTATATGGGTAAATAGATATTTTTTATTTTTTCATTGACCAAATTAATAATTATTCTTTATATACACATTTAAGGATTTCCAAAAAGTGTAGCACTTAAACTACTTTGACAACTAGGTAAAGATACAGACCCTTCTTTCCCCTTCATAACACTTCGTCTGCCAGTAGTGAACTCTACATTTCTGTTTTGAATGCAAAAAATTGTAAATTTTGTATACATGTCATTTTGTGTTTATCATAAATTAAATATTTGTATGTGATTTAACTCTGAGTTTTGGTCAATCATTTTTTTTTTCTTTTGTTACACTTAACACATAACAATACTATATTGTAGGCCTCAATCGATCCCTTTCTTTGTGCTGTATAGAAGGTCAGAATTGAAGTGAACATACTGTCCAGTGAAGGCTTGTGCTATGCAGATATATTGAAACCATTCTCTGTGTGATCTATTAGTACATCTAGTAAGGCTAGCTGACTTTTCCTTTTTTTCTTTGTTATTTAGGTGACCACCCAGGTTTCTTTATTGACAACATATGTTTTCCTATTAACATATCTGAGGATACATTAATGGTTTCTCTGCTTATTGACAAGAAGTGGAGAAGGATGGGCCGTCTTAGTTTGACGCAATCTTACTGAATTCTGTCTAATTAAATTTGGGTTTCATTCTGATTGGAACCACTCAGAAGTTCACTAACTACTTTGACATGATTTTTAATGCATTTCATTTTTAATTCAATTTTCCAATCTATCTTCCTGCTAATTTCACCAATTATCATCCACTTAATCAATTCTTTCTTTTTTTCATTTCATCAACCGCTGGAGATCCCAGTGTTACAGGTCCTGGGTATGATGATAAACTGCATCCGGCAGCAAGGCCTCTTATTGAGAGGTTTTAAGGAGCATGGAACCACCTTCTTAATTGCTGTTATTACCAGGTCCATCCTGACCTGGGATGGTAGCATCTGTTAGGGTCCAGCTATGAGTAAACTGGGGTCAAAGCACTATGAACGTATAAAAACATACTTTTTATAGTAAAAATTTCAGAAATATTTTTAAATATTTAAATGATACACTTTTGAAGAAGAAATTGTTACAAAAATATTACCAACAATACATTTTGTAAGAAAATCAAAGGAAAAATATTACCAGCAATTTTTTGTTATTTTGGGAAAAAAATATACTAGCAAATACATCTGACTGTTAACAAAATCCTCTTTAGAAAAATATGTCAATGAAACCTGATCTACTAACTGCTTAATACAAAACCAGAAGACGTCATGTTTCTTAAAAAGAACCAACTTTTTCATCAAAATCTGACTAAATCAACTTTCTCACTATAACTAAACATTAAAAAAACATAATAAAGAACAATACACTAAAACCCCTCATTTTTGGCATTAAATAACCCATAGAGGTGTTGATATGCCATTTAAAAAAACTCAAACCCAAACCCAGTGTCGCAGATGTGTAGAATGGATTGCTGAATATTTCTGAAGTTGACCAAGAGAAGATTGAAAAAAATAAATGATGTTTAGTTATTTGGTTAGATTTTGAGAATTGGGAAACTTTTCAGCACATCCTGATAGAAAATTATGTTGTGTGCTGACATTATCCATACCCAATTTAAAGTATCAAGTCTTTTGTGATAATAACCAGACTGAAGTGCACAGTTAAGTCACTTGGTATTGATTGACCTGTTGATGATCAATACCCAATTTTTTGACAGGTTTGATCAAAAAGTATCAGGTCTTTTGTGATAATAACCAGACTGAAGTACATAGTTAAGTCACTTTTTTACCGATTGACCTGTTGTTGACTTTTATAATGTTGTAACTTTCAGTTGATTGCACTTGTATAGATGGTTGAAATTTAAGTTAACATATTGTTCGTGGAGGCTTGTGATATACAGATGTATTGAAACCTTTCTCTGTGTGAGTTATTTCTACATCTTGGTAGGCTAAATGATTATTGGTTTTTTCTATTGCTATTTAGGTGACCACCCGGGTTTCTTTATCGACAACATGTTTTTCTAATTATTTGGCCAGGCTTTGAGAATTGAAGAACTCTTTAGCATCTTCTTATAGGAAGTTATGTAGTATACAGATGTTACCCATACACAGTTTTCTACCAGGTTTGATAAAAAAGTATCAGGACTGCGGTAACCAGACTAAAATACGCAGTGAATCCACTTAGGGGAGAGATTGACCTTGCACTTGCACATTAATTTATGTTTTTTTCAATTCTGTTGAAAGTGATCAAAGTATGGTTGTCTTATTATACCGCAGAAGATCTATCAGTGACCATAACTTCTGTGGCAGTTTTTGATGAAGCACAACATTCTCCAACTTCGACAATCAACATATTCCCTACATCTTATTCGTTGTGCATTTGTTCTCTTTAAAAAAAAATCAAATCTCACTTGAAATAATTTAAAATGTTTTCACTGGCTGTATATAATTTTAATAAAATAGGAGTCTGAGTATGTTAATGTAGCAGTGGCTTACCTCGGCAACCCAAAAGAACCAGAGTTGAGTGTATGTTTTGCAAGGGAGTGTGGAGACGGTGAATCGGTGAGTGTTGGTCGGATTGGACAGCACTTTATGGTAAACAGAATTGGTGTCACTTGTAGCTATTTATATTTACTGTGTTGAGCGCTCATTGGTTGAGTTGTAGCCAGATCGAGTGTATAAAATGTGGTATGCTCATTTGAGGGGTGTCGTAGTTATTTGAGCTGTCATTCGCGTGAGGATTGCGTTTCAGAGATTAAGACAAAACTTGTGGAGTTGGCTTGACTATTTGGAATACTTTCATGTGGTTGCTTCCTATCAACACAATTTATTTTTCCTTTTTGCAAAAGTTAACTCGTCCAAAACCATTTGTTTTGAGGTCAGTGAAAATAACTGGAACATTTTTGTTTGCTTTGAATAAAGATGGTCTTAAATTTTTTGAGAAATTAACTTTGTCATTAGGTGCCTCCAAAGTAGTGTGCTTGATACCATCAGAACAAGGTATATAAATACTGATAGAGCAGAAGCACAAAGGAAGCTTCATTATTTTGGGCATATTATTTTAAGACATCAAGGAAATACGAGAGAAAGCAATGAATTAGCTGCTTGTTATCCCCAAAAAAGAAATTGCAGGAATACTTTCATTAGTAGAAATGATCAATGATATGTATGGTTTCACAAGATGCCTATTTTGAAGTTGATTAAATGCTGAATTGATATGTGTTATAGTTTTTTTTAACACCATTCCCAATACTTTTTATCAGATCTTGAATATCCAGATATTCAAATAAAAAAAGTGTGATACTTAATTGTTGCCCAAAATGCAAGTATTGCAAAAATGTATGAAATAATGCTCCATACAGGTTTCCATAATTTCATAAATGTAACTGAGTATTTTTGTACCATGATTTTCTGTAAAATTTGGCAAACTTGGACTTTTCTGTATAGAAAAAAAAACACGATATGTTAAAGGAACTTTTTTTTTTTAATTATATCACCCCGAGCAAGGGGGTAACGCCACTGATGTGCAGGGGGCTACGTAAGAGTGGAAAGTGTTTTTCCCTTGATAATAAGTCATGAAGATTTCAGTGAAATTCAATATTTATTTGATTTTGGCAAGAATTTTCAAATCAATGTGTTGTTCACTACAAAAAAACGCAAAAATTTCCCATACTAATTTATGGCCACTTGTTGATGCAAGAAAAACAAAATTTTTAACATTCTAAAAAGGAAAAAAATATTTAATAATCAAAAAAGATTTTTTTTATTAATAAAGATTTTAACAAATTTTTTGTTTCATTAGGCATTTGGCAATTTTTTATCTTGGAATGCTAATTTTTTAGCAAATATTTGGAGGTTTTTATTTTTGTTATTCAGTTTTTGTCTATGTATTTCTGTTAGTTTGATGATACCCTTACAGCCTCTTTGACCATCATTCCAGTCTAGCTCTTAATATCCTCAAGCCACATTATGGTTAATTAATTGTCCCTGCCATGGCCTGCTATCCACCGTGCCCAGCAGAATGTTTTTGTTGAAGCTACTCCATCATATGATATGATCAAAGTAATGTAGCTTCCTTAGAGTCATCTGCTCTCTCAGTCTATATATGTACCTTGTTCAGACGGTCTCTCACACACCACGTTGGAGGTATCTAAATTGAAAAATTTTATTTCTCAAAGAATTTAAGGCCATCTTTATTTAAAACACAAAATAATATCCTAATTATTAATTCTCCCAAAAATTTCACTTATTTTAAAACAAAAAGTTTAACAATAACATATTCAAATTCATTTTTTTTGTTAAAGCCAGTAAAATATTTTAAATCATTTAAAAAAAAAAGTTGTTTATTTAATTTTATCAGTAAATTTTCGTTTTAACTCACGACGGCTTTCCCCCTTCAAATTTATCCAAAATAGCATTATCTCTGTGCAAATGTACATCAACAATTAGTTATTGAAGAAACCTACCTTTTTTTATTTGAAGGTCCATAAAAAAAAAAAAACGAACTGTATCTCGCACTTTTTCTCTCCCTTAACTCTCACGAAGTAATGCAGAATGACGTACTGCGTAGGACAACAAATTTCAGTGGATTTTTGGTCAATTTTCTTCTTTTACTGAAACTTCCGGCGATGTACTTCCTGTAATGAAAGTAATAAGCGTAGAAATACAATAGCGCATTACTTTCATTACAGGAAGTACATCGCCGGAAGTTTCAGTAAAGGAAGAAAATTGACCAAAAATCGGCCGAAATTTGTTGCCTACGTAGAACGTCATTCTGCAGTTAATTACATTACTTCGTGAGAGTTACGGGAGAGAAAAGTGCGAGATATAGTTCGTTTTTTTTATGGACATTTAGATAAAAAAAAAAAGGTAAGTTTCTTCTTCAGTAACTAATTGTTGATTTGAGTTCAGCATTTGCACAGAGATAATGCTATTTTGGATAAATTTGAAGGGGGGAAAAACCGTTGGGAGCTAAAACGAAAATTTTCCATTTTATCTTTAGCAATGTTTTTTGCTTACTGGCAAAAAAAAAAAAAAAAACTTTTTTATTTCACCTACACAAATAACGCGGAACGATTTTTACGTCGGGAATGAATTAATTTTTAACACCGTTTAGTGATTTGTCTTTCACACTAGTAATAAGGCTTGCATTGTTTTTCCCTTTCTGGAAACTGCTTTGCCACTTAAATTATTTTCAGGAATTCAACAAACTATACAGAAATTCATTATATTAACTGAAAAATCCCCAGAAGACAACTAAATTCGGAAATTATTAAAAAAAAAGATCAACACAAATACTTATTTTTGTTTCTGTTTTCTCATCTGAAACGTAAGTAGCAAAAAATTGACAGATGCATTTTTAAATTGAAATTTAAAGTCAATGTGTATTGTGTACATTTCCCAATTTTGTTTGGTTAGACACATTAAGACACCTTTTTTTTTTTAATAGGTAACGACAAAATTGTAAGAAAAATCAAAATACAGTTTATAAACGTGTTTAAGAACTAAAATATTATAAGCCTTTTACGAAATTGTTTCTTTTTTAGTCAATTTTTTATCTTATTCGAAAAGGTACGTCCATATTCCACAGAAATGCTAAAAAAATTAGCATTTGTTTATGATAAAAAATACCCGAAAATTATTAATAATAGAAAAATGGGTTATATCTTCAAAAATCTTTCTTATTGAGATGAAAAACCAAAACTTTTTTTTTACTAAATTATTATATTTTTGTACTTTTGTATTTTACAGCGTTCAAAATTTTGGTTAATTTTTTTCTCACGCGAGCGGTGGACCGTAACGTCTGTTTCCAGTGAAAACACATTTGGAAATTCTTGCAATAATGAATTATATTATTTTTAAGTGTGTTTTTTAGAAAATCTTTTTAAAAATGTTTTGTAAAATTCTCCAACCTGGTTATGCTTTTAATACCTCCATTCATTTTCGATATCTAAATTTTAAATTAAATTTTTAAAAATAAAAAAGTTTTCTTGAAACTTATTTTAGTTTTAATTGAAAGCTAAATAATTAAATTTAATATTTCCAGTAAGCAAGATACACTCGTGTATTTCAAACAAAAATTATTATGAGAATCTAAAATTTTTCAATTTTTTTTTTTTTTAAATTTTTCGGTTATTAAGCGGTTGACACTATTGTAAACAAAAGTTAATTTTTGGTTTTAAAAATCTTGCAAAAATAAACATCTGTGACACATTATTTTTGGAAAATTAACAAATTTTATGTTAATTAATAAATCTTTGTTTTTATCAAGTTGTATGCTTTTTTCATCACGGTATGTACGCTCTTCTTTAATCTTTAGTGAATTAGTGAAGAACCTGTTGGAGAATTTTTAAATCAGGACTTTTTTTGGTATAAACGCCAGTTACTGAAAATCTGCCCTGAAATGTCAAATAAAAAATGCAAGTAAACTTTGACGTTATTTCATTCAAAAAAGCTTTTAATTGCTTTTAATGAATATATATTGGGTGTGCGTTGTGGTGCATTGAATATCGGCTCGGAACGAGAAATCGGGGAGCCGAGTTCGAATTGCAGTCGAGTTCATTGCAATCACTTGCACGCAAATACCCTTGTGAAAGGTATTAATCCGTCTATTCCTTCCAGTTATGGGTTAAATAACAGGACAGATTGGGTTCTATAGACTTGGTCGGCAACCAGTCTACTGCAGAAAGTAATGGCAACCTACTGCGGGATAATCTTCTGCCCAGTCAGTCATGTCTCTTTCGAAACATGATCGCCCAAGCGTGTATCACGCATGACACTTAACTGACTGATATTATTGTCACTATATTATCTTAAAAAGAAAACAAAACAGTTTCACTTTCAAATGAATATTTAAAAGATTTTTTTGCATTTGTTTTAATTAGAATAATTTATAAAGTTTCAAATTTTAAAAATTTCTGCATAACTTTGACTCTTTTAGAATTTGTTATTGATAATTAAAATAATAATTTATTAATAATTAAGATAAACATTTGATCGATATCTGTCATCAAGCTATCAACATGGCAGAACCGTAAATGAATGGCTACTGTTAAAAAAAACTACTATAAAAAATATGCATTTCTGCAATATTTTAAACTTAAAGTAAACAATATCAAATAGATCAATTATACTTTAAATCAGGTAATATTCCTCAAAGTTTCAGAAAAGTATATTTTATTTTTTGGAGATTTTTTTAAATAAACAAATTTATGTTATGATGAATAATGGCTAAAAATAGTATTAAAATCAGTTTTTTAGCCCTCCCCCAATAAGACACTTTCCATTTAATAAAAATTAGTTTTAAAGTAGTGGAAAATATTTTGGTTATTGGAAATATGAAGTTTAAAAAACTAAAATAAAAACTTCTATAATGGTTTTTCATTTATCAGAATTCATTTTAAAATATTCAAACAAGGCATCTCAAATTGCCCAAGTTTACAGTGCCAAAATTGCTGGTATCTTGTTTCTTTTTTAATAAAATTCTTATGTAAACAAAATTTAATTCTTTCTCAAGTTTAAAGAGTAGTTTTTATTCCACGTCTGTTTAAATTATGTCTGTATTGCTGGAACTTTTTCACATTTTTATAATAAGCAATGTCAAGTCGAAATCATGGTGATGTCTTTCAACTTCGTTGCACTCAAAATTGCATCTGTCTACACAATCTTAAAGAAAAAAAATGACACTTAGTCGATTTGGTATGCTAACCATAAGGTTTAAAGTTGTATTTCACAAAAATATGTGTTAATGGTTACATTTCACATTCTTGTTTATCCATAAAAATTTTAAATAAAATCTTTTTAAAAATGTCCACTTTTCCTTTTCCTTGGTTGTTCATTTGATTTCCCATATCTAGAGTGGTCCAAAAGTAAGTGGACAGTAAATGATAACATTTATTTTCAGATTACATATACAATTATATTTACTAATACCTTGTTCCCTGTTTAGGATGTGGTTTCCGGCTTTCTCTTTTCTAATCTTCTCACTTTGTTTTTTTTTTTTCAATTGGAGTAGATAGATCTATCTATCGCCCAGTTCACACTCCACCCACATCTATTGAACAGGTGAAGAGGCTCATCCTTTGTTCTCTGTTTAGGATGTGGTTTCCGGCTTTCTCTTCTTTTCTAATCTTCTCACTTTGTTTTTTTTTTTTTTTTTTTTCAATTGGAGTAGATAGATCCATCTATTGCCCGGTTCACACTCCACCCACGTCTATTGAACAGGTTAAGAGGCTCATCCCTTGTTCTCTGTTTAGGATGTGATTTCCGGCTTTCTCTTTTCCAATCTTTTCACTATTACGTAGCCCCCTGCACATCAGTGGTGTTACCGCCTTGCTCAGGGTGATACGATTAAAAAAAAAAAATCTTGGATATTGCAAATTTGTGGAGGTACCTAGCTTAATGTTACATGCATTAAACTATAACGCTTTATAGTCAAACTAATAAAGATGCTTGTTGGGGAAATGTTAGGAAATTATCAATAAATTTCAAATTTATTGTTACTTTTCTTTCTTCTGATATTGTTGTGTATAGTTGTCCGTAATTTCAAAAATTTTATGAAGAAGAAAAATCACAAATACTTTTTAAGAAAAAATTAAATATTCAAGATGGGAACTACTGAACTTAAGTAAACTTTTCAATTTATGATTTGTAAGCTTTTACTTAATAATATCAGTTGACTGCTAGAAATTAAGACAAAATTTTAAAAGATTTAAAATTTTGTAAATGATTATAATTAAAATTAAAAAAATGAAAACACTTGTAAAAATTCATTATTTCCATAGAAATGTTTTTCTTAAGACAATATAGCGTCCTTAATATATTTTATTTATCAAAGCAATTGAAAGTTTTTCGATTTAAATAATGTCATTGCACTTTTATAATTCAGAGCAAATTTTCTCCAATTAGGTGTCTTGTTTTACAAAAATAGATTGATTTAAATTCTCCGAGGACTTGTTCTAATAACTAATATAAGGATTACTGAAATAACATCAGGGATTTTTATTTATATATCTGTAAAAATATATATATATATATATATAAATTACATATAAGATATTTAACTGACACCATAAAGATATTTTCACAATTTTCTAATAAAATAACCTGCTCAGTATACAATTCACTAACTACGAAGTAAGTACTGAAAATTTTGTTTGAATTGGATCGTCTATTGAACAGGTTAAGAGGCTCATCCCTTGTTCCCTGTTTAGGATGTGGTTTCCAGCTTTCTCTTTTCCAATCTTTTCACTATTACATAAACCCCTGTACATCAGTGGCGTTACCGCCTTGCTCGGGGTGATACGATTAAAAAAAAAAGCATTAAGTTCTACAAAAATGAAGGTGCTTGTTGAAGGGGTGCTAGGAAATTACTCATTTCAAATTTATCAACCATACTTATTTCTGATAATGTGTATGTTTGTTTTTTAAAAAAATTATATATAAAAAAAAATACCATATTCTTTTTAGGATCATTCACATTGTACATAAGCATACATTTTGAATATTTTGATCTCCCACCTTGTACATATGTACTTTTTAACAAACCCCCTCCCCCATGCATACATACTTTTTGTGCTTACTTTCCTCTATTTTACAAAATTTGAAAAAGGTTATATTTTGGCTCTTGACAAAATAAATATTTTGATAAAACAAATATTTTGGCTCTTTGCTTTGAAATAAAACAAATTAGTCATTCAATTTCATCATTGTCTTTTAGTTTATTCCCAAGTTTCTGCTCTTTAGAAGACTATTCTACTTTTAAGAAGGGATAGGCTTTAATGTAGGCTTTCAAAAAATTTTCATACTGAATGTGTTTATCTATTTCAAATCATCCCCCTTCTTCAACCAACACTTGTGAAATAAACCATCAAAAATACTGAGGTGAAACAGATTGCGCTTTTTGATCTTATTGTCTCTTGAAAACTTAATGCCCTTTATTTGTGTGCCTGTGGGCAGAGTCTGTCTATTTCACAATAAAATTTCCTTTCAAATTCTACGACACTTTTTCTTCTTTTTCTGGAGTCCACACCTTGATGCAAACGTTGTTTCCAAGACTTGTTTTGGTCCATTTCAATACAAGAATTTAGAATAGTGTTGACAATAAAATAAATTTACTGAGCTTGAAACAAAGACAATTTCTTCAACAAGTGAAATTATTTTTTGCTTATCAAACTCTGGAAAATCAGTGTACTTTTTTCATACATACTTGACCTTCCTCTCGGGTAGGTGAAAGTAAATGATAACATTTATTTTGAGAATACATGGACAATTTTATTTACTATAATATAACTGATAGACAAAAATACTCCACCTACTTTTGAACCACCCTATACACACACACACACACACACACACACACACACACAAACACACACAAATAATTAAGATATGAATTAATTTTTAATTTTTCTATTCATTTGCTTGAAATGTATCTTAAAACTGGTTGTGTGTATTCACTTAGTATGCTTCTAAAATCTGACAGTTGGCAGAATTAACTTTTGTTTACAAATTTGTTGATCTCTTAAAAATGGGCAAAAAATTGAAAGATTAAAAAAATTTTAGATTCCAACCAAAATAATTTCTGTTTGAAATACACCAGAGTATCTTGCTTACTGGAAACAGTAAATTTAATCATTTAGTTTTCAATTAAAACTAAAATAAAAGTTTCAAGAAAATTTCATTTTTCTTTTCATTTGCTTGAAATGTATCTTAAAACTGGTTGTGTGTATTCACTTAGTATGCTTCTAAAATCTGACAGTTGGCACTTAAATCTGTGAATGCTTTTTGCAGCAGAGCTCAACTGGTAAATAGATTTCCTTATTTTAGAAATATATTTTCTTTTCATTTTCTTTACAGGTATTTAACATGAAAAATATCTATCAATGAATGAAAATCAATTTCCAACAGAAAAAACATGGACAAAAGTAACAAAGAAGAAAATAGTGAACTTTGTGAATCTACATTTTCAAATACTTTGAAGTCACAAAAACATTTGAAAAGACACATTGAAAAAGATTCATATTCCCAACAAATCTCCGAAAATTCTCTTTCTGAAAATTCACATCCAGTTGAACATGTGGAAACGAATCCTAATAAGAAACCATATTATTGTGAAGTGTGTGGCTCTTCATTTTTGTGGAAATCATATTTAGTGCAACATATGCGAACACACACTGGAGAGAAACCATATTCTTGTGAAATATGTGGATTTTCTTTTTCACAGAAGTCGTCTGTGAAGGTGCATATCCGAACACATACTGGAGAGAAACCTTATTCCTGTGAAGTGTGTGGATCTTCTTTTTCCTGTAAAGCCAGGTTAGTTGTTCATATGCGAACACATACCGGGGAAAAACCATATTCTTGTGAAATGTGTGAATCTGAATTTGCAAACTCTTCAAATTTGAAGAAACATATCCGCACACACACAGGGGAGAAACCCTACCCATGCAAAGTGTGTGGATCTTCTTTTTCAGAGAAATCATCTTTAATAAAACATATACGAACACACACTGGAGAGAAACCATATTCTTGTGAAATTTGTAATTCTTCCTTTTCACAGAATTCACATTTGGTGCGACATGTTAGAACACACACTGGTGAAAGACCGCATTCTTGTGAAGTATGTGGATCTTCTTTTACAACAAGATCATCTTTGGTGCAACATATTCGAACTCACACAGGAGAGAAACCTCACTCTTGTGAAGTATGCACATCAAATTTTTCAGAGAGGTCAGATTTGGTGCGACATATGAGAACACACACTGGAGAAAAACCCTATTCATGTGAAGAATGTAATTCTTCCTTTTCAGAAAGATCATCCTTAGTGCAACATAGGCGAACACACTCTGGAGAAAAGCCTTATTGTTGTGAGTTATGTGGATTTCCTTTTTCAAGAAAGTCCAATTTAGTGCGACACATGCAAATACACACTAGAGAAAAAGTACATTCATATTGAAAGTTTTGCAGCTTCAAATGATGCTGAGTAAATTCTGGTCCTGACACTTTCATATTGACAATTGATGTAATTTTATGATACTCATAGCATTTTCCGACATGTCTATATAGTTCTCTGGAAAAAAAACAGAAAAGCAATACATGTTTGCCTTTTTTTATACTATCAGGATTTTTTACTACACATATAGTCATTGATTTTAGCTCTTCATAAGAAAAGCATGCTAAACATTTAATGTATTTACAAAACATGTAAAAATATATTTTTAAGAGAATATGTTCTAGTTTTGCTAGCAATTCTATATTTTCATAAAATACACATTTCTGATGGTATTGATTTTTTATTTTTTAATTCACTTCTTGAAAGGCAATAAAGCCGTTAAAATGCAAGTGGTTGCTGAGAGTGAAAGAAGATAAAAATGAAAGAGAGAGAACAATAAAAGGATAAGAATTAAAGAGAGAAGATAATTATTGACATTGCATTTAAATTTTTGAAGATCAACATTAATATATAATCAATTGTAAAATGATGAGACCTATCTGCCAATCTAATACTATGCTTAAATTTGTCAATTCCAGTTTGCAAAAAGAAAAGTCAAAAATGGGGTCTAAAGAACAGTTTTTCCCTTGACACCACTATTTTTGTATCTACCTTCACTCCTCAATAATGTTTCTTTTAAATAGTGATGATTGGAACTATAATGAAATATATGCATATAAAAGTGAATTTTTACATTTTTGTTTTTAAGAATTAACAAAAATATTAAACAATATTAGATTGTTTATATACAAGAATAATTTTATGTTTACAACATTCTAACAACAAATACAATTGCAATATCATTTATCAATTTATAAAGAAATACATATGAAAACAGGTTTTTAGTCAGTATTTACATTATTCGGACTATTGTCCTTATCTTTGTTGCCATTTGTACAACATTTCGACCGTTGTATGCTTTGGCCTTCTTCAGAATTTCAAACTGGACCCTTAAGCCTAGTGAATATAGACATTGCTTAGTTCCTGTGAGTTCAATACCAGGCTATAGCAGTGGTGAACAAGTAACTTGCAGGGTTAGAGGGTGATAACTCATGACTTCCAATCAAGGCTTTACACAAGGAATGAGAATGATATACCCCATTGATTGTAATAAAGGGCTCGGTTTGAAATTCCTAACACCTGAAGAAGGCTGAAGTGTACAACATCTGAAACATCGTACAAATGGTAACAATAATGAGGATAATAGTCTGAATAATGGTAATACTACCTCATCTCAGAAATATAGACAAAGGTTTTTAGTCATCGAGTCATAAACATTTATTAATTATTAAAATATGTGAACCAACTATAAGAAAATCCTTATTTACCATTTCATAAAGTTTCAATCAATTCACAACTGATATTTAGCCAACCATTCCAATAAACAATATAGTAAATAACAATCTAATAGTTTATTTTGAAAGACAGAAAATATTTTTAGATTGTAAGAATTTTTCAGGTGGGAGAAAATAATGATTTAGAGATACAAGTCTTACTAATTAACACATGTAATATAACAATCTGGCCCCACTCGAGAAAGGCTGATGCAAGCGGGGGTGTTTCCGGTCGTTGAAAGGAACGGATGTTTGTTTGACCTTATTTCCGGCAGTAGCGGAAATGGCTACAGAGGCAAACAGAACAGGTGTCTCTGAGAATTACGTGGGCGTGCGTGGGCGAGGCAAAAATCGGAAGTCCCGGTTTGGAGATTATAAAAAGACCTCGGCGCACGGATTTCACCAGACGAGGACGAGACAGAGAGACGAGACAGCCAGACCAGACCAGAGGAGCAACAGATACGACGACGACCCCCCCCGTCAGCCCCATTAGAAGCGCGCTCTCAATTCTCTGTCCCTGTGCTACACGGTCCATCGTCATTAAATAAAAATATAACTCATATTTTTTATATATATGTTTGCGTGTTTGTCGATATACAACACACATAGCTGGAGGAAAAGAGGTGAATTCATACCTTTTTCTAATAGTATTTGTCTGTAAGTGAATATAATGGTGTCAGTGGTTGGTTTGTTTGATATCATTTAGAGACATATCAAGCTCTATGGCTTATTTAATGTTGACATCTGAAAATTTTTAATGCAATTGCATACTTTCAAGGATAGATAAAATGTGTTAGCCATTTTAACACAAAATGTATTTTTCTACTCATAGTCTTTTGCTATTTACCCATAGCTGTGATCCTATCATGTGTTACCACCCAGGTTCATAATGAACCTGGGAACAACAGCAATTAAGAGGTGAACCCAATGAAAATTGAAACTTGGTTCTCAAAGTTTCAAATGCATTACATCACCCATTCAAGCTTACAGCACCTGATATTCCCTATATAGGTGCTGATCTGACTATGTTTCTTAACCTCAGTGTTTTAATATGATGTGTCCATAAGCCAAGGAGCAGAAGAGAATGAAATGATTTCAGTGAGGAGAAAGGAAAATAAAAGAACAAGTTTTAGGAAGACCAAAGATACCAATTGTCATTGCATTTAAATTTTTGAAGATCATAGGAGGCAAATATCCAGAAACCAGTGGTGAAAAATGCAAGAACTACTAGAATAAAACTTATGGTTACATCTAGCTAATGCAACAGTAAAACAATGAGACCTAGTTGCCAATCTAGTAGTATACTTGAATTCATAAAGTTGAGATACTAGGTCACAATCAATATCATTACAGATACTTCATTGGATTTTGTCAAGAATCGTGAGATATCTAGCTGGAACACTGGATCAGATCTGGTAGCAGTATTCACAAACCTACTCACTACTATTTACATCATTGACAATGCCATCCTCATCCTTATTGTGATATTCACAATGTTTTGGTCATTCTATGTTCTAGCCATCTTCAGGAGCTGTCTATATTTTTAAGATGAGGTATTGTAACTGCTTATTGCATTTCTATCATTCATAATGTTTTACTCATCTTTGTTGCTGTAATTCACGATGTTTAGGCTTTTCTATGCTCCAGCCTTCTTTAGGATCTGTCTCTTTCTGAGATGAGGTAGTGTTGTAATATAGCAATCTAGCCCCCACCCGAAGAAGGTTGATGCAATCGATGATATTTCCCGTCGATGAAGAGGTCAGCGAACGACAAGACAGGTGTTTGAGAAATACATCCTGTCGGCGGATGTCGCAGGGTTATGAGTCGGGCTCGTTTGACCTTATTTCCGACAGCGGCAGAAATGACTATGGAAGTAAACAAAACAGGTGTCTCTTGGAATTACGTGGGCGTTGCGTAGGCGAGACAAAACCGGAAGGAAAAGTCCCGGTTCTAGAAGACTATAAAAAGAAATCGACACACAGATTCGCCAGCAGAGAACGGCCAGTGGAAGCAGAGAGACACCACAGGCAAGACTTACACTCCCGTCGACTCATTCTATGTGCGCTCTCACTCTTCCATTCTCTGTTCCACACAGGCTCGTCGTCAGGAATAGAAATATAATCTTATATTTTTATATACGCGTGTTCTCGTTGTTTGTCGTCGTACAGTGATATATAACCGTGTAACGATTTACTATTATATCAATGTTATCCTTATCTTTATTGTTAATGTGATAGATGTTGGAATTTTGGAATTCCAACATCTATCAACTGAAGAAGGTTAGGATGTGCACTGATCGAATGTCGTGAATATGGCAATAAAGATGGGAACAATATTCCAAATGATGTAAATCATACAAATACTCCCCCCCCCCCTTTTTTTGTATATGTTCTTTTACATACACATGCTTTGACATGAAGAAAAATTTATAACTATGGACTCTAAATAACACTTCTTCAGAAATTTTGCATTTAGTTTTGTAAATGCAAATTTGTGTAAAATTGTTAATATTCAAAAGTTCTAATTTACATTGTTTGGATGTGCATAGTGGTGCAGTGGATGTTGGCTCGGAATGAGAAATCGAGGAGCTGTGTTCAAATTCCAGTTGAATTACCTACATTCACTTATGCGCAAATACTCTTGGGAAAGGTAATAATCCATCTTTTCCATCCAGTTATAGGTTAAATAACAGGACAGATTGGGTTCTATAGCCTTGGCTGGTGACCAATCTACTGCAGAAAGTAATGGCAACCTACTGCGCGATAATCTTCTGCCCAGTCAGTCATGTCTCTTTCGAGACATGATTGCCCAAGTGTATGGCACTTAACTGACTGATTGACATTGTTCAGACTGTTATCCTCATATTTGTTGCCATATTCACAACATTTCAAATGTTGTACTCTCTGGCCTTCCTCAAGTGATTGGAATTTCAAACTGAGTCCATTATTTCATCCACTGGTATAGATTGTTCTAGTTTCATGTGCCAATGATCTTCCGGTATCAGCTATGGATAAAAGCTTTGGTTGAATACAGTGACTTTATCTAAACTGTTGTAGGTTCCATACCTGGCTAGAACAGTGGGGAGCAAAAACTAGGAGAATTTAGTTAAAGTGAGATTATATATATATATATTATTTAATTACTTTGTTTTTGGTCATAATAAAATTAGACCAGTATACAGCTGTATTAAAGTGTTCAATACAATTTTATTGTAGAACTTTTGAATATTCTTCATTTGTAAATGACTTATGCGACCTAGGTTTCTACGGTGTGGTGTCTTCAGGCAATTTGTAATAATTGATTTTAACATTATTTTAAAAACAGTCATGTAATGGGGATTTTTTGAACGTGCAATTTTCATAATTAGAAGGAATTATGTTTTCATCCATGGTTGTATGATGCTAATAGGTATTTTATGGTATGGTTACACTTATCACAAGTCTAATAGAAAAATTATAAAAATTGGCTAGCTATGTGTGGAAATTGAAATTAAAATATGGAAAAGACCCAGACATAGCATAGAGTATAATGAAAACAGCTAAGTAATGGCAACTTACTGTGGGATAATCTTCTGCCCAGTCAGTCATGTCTCTTTCAAGACGTGATTGCCCAAGCATGTATCACATATGGCACTTAAATGACTATAAAGTTCTACATTTTAGTTACATATGGACATAAAAATGGCATAGTTCAGGTTTAGTATTAACTCACATTTTTAATGAATAGGCCTATGAAAATATTAAAAAGCAGGTCCTTTAAAAAAACAAAAAATAACAGTGATTGTATAGTAGATGGTGTACAAAATTTTGTCATTGGTATAGTATATGGCCTACCTTAAAAACGTATTATGAGGAAGTATTTTAGGGTATTCAATAAATACCTGAATACATAGATCTCTAAATATACTCTTACTTTATGAATAAGTAGCACAGTATCCAGTAACAAAAGATACACTGATCAATATTTATTATACATTAAAATTGTATAAACGTGGCACAAGGCCAAGATAAGGATGAGGTGGAGAATGGTCTTCAATTGTCTTACCATTACCTTAACTATCTTCTATCACTGACTCAGTCATTCATTAAATGTGCCTTTCACCAAAACCTCCCAGCCATACACCACGATCTTACACAAGCACCATAATGCCACATTCACTCTAAGAATTCCTACCTAATCCCATTATGTACAATGATGTGGAGAGCTGAGTTGATATAAAATTAAAATAAAATTCTTGGACGAGCCAATGGTTCAAATAAACTATACTATAAAATCTTGGACAGCCTAAGAGCCTCAAGTCGACTCTCCTAACTAGGACATGGTCAATGTTGCTTGTACGCAACACTGAACCTGAGCTGCCCCTAGTAGTCCAAGTCCAAACTACTTCCCAGGGAAACTCTTTCCAGAACTTATCAACAAGCTCAAGCCTGCCAATAAAGTCCTGAAATGGTTTTACATCCAGGTCGTTAGTACCCGATCTTGTACCCGTATGATCTATATTGGGATTGAGGATACCATTCCAGTCACCTGCTAAGACTACCCGATGAGGTCTCATCAGAAAGGGATCGATCTGTCAATGAAAGGCCGCCCACTCACTACTGGTGTTGGGCACATAAACCCCAATGAAATGAAATGCTTGCACCTTTTTGGTAGCATCAAGAACACAAAGCCTGCCCACTTTATCTGTGAAGCCAAGCATACACACAGCATTCAAAGAACGTTTAATCAGCCAAGAGATCATGCTGAGAAGAGGTCAAACTTCCTCGTCAGAATGGAAATGAGTCTCTTGCAATACACAAATATCAATCCTTAGGTGCTGAAGGTCGCGATTAAGTTTCACCCTGCAAGACTCTGACTTCAGCTTCAGAACATTCAAGCTAGCTAAAAAGTGCCATTGTTAGTTTCTCTAGGGTTGGGCACCTCCCTTAAACATGGTCGAAGAGAGGATACCGATAGCCCCACCCATTGATCCTTGGCCCATTTCATTATTATGCAAACATCAGGGGTGAGACCCCCAATATCCCATGGGATTTATTAACTTTAATGCTTGATATAGGGTGGGGTGAACATAAACAGGGACCCTCCCTGAGCAAAATTGCTTCATCCTCTATGATTATAACAGGCAGCTTGATGTTGCTGTAGACTTTTAAGGACTCATCCACCATGGCCCATGCCTCCAGAGACTCCGAACCAGTTCTAATTACTCTTTTGGCATTTGGGAAATTGCGGGGATTGTCTACAACATTGTCGCCAAACTTCTGAATGGATAACAGGTACTTCAAAGCCTGTATCAGGTTTCCATATTGTTTGGCTCTCTCAGCCTAGCCCGGGGACATACAGCAGACATCTTTTCCAGTATTGAAAGTTGTTGTTGCTTCCTCTTCTCTTTCTTTTCTTTACTGAAAGGGCTTCTCTACCTCTTTTGGGTTGTTGTAATTTTGGACAGGGATTTACATGGAGGAGGAGAAAGCTGTAATGAAGAGAGAGTGAGCACTTCTTTAAAGGGGGACACATTTAGAGGAGTTGGGGTCAGTGACCATCTACGTCGTTGATCTTGGTTTTTGGATAAAGGGGCTGAGGTTGAGGGACGTAAAACTGAGTCAGATGACTGTTTTTTGGGTGTGGTTACTTTTTTAAGTGGAGTGATTTAGTTACGGGGGTAGAGCTTTAATTGTGGAAGATGAGGGTTGGAAATTGCTGGACAGGGTTCTCCTATAGCTTTCTTTTTTAGTTGCTGTTGCAGTTTTTTATTTTCAGAGTTTTCTCGTATCCAGGGTCGTATTTGCATCTTTGAGCATCTAGTGTTTGGGTATAGCAAGCTAGCTAGCTGGGATCTTACCCTTAGGACTGTTAGTGCCTTTATCCTTGGGGACCATCTCAGACTGAGATTCTGCAGCTGGGGGCTTATCATTTACTCTACTCATGACTTGCTATTTCTGTGCATCCTCCTCCTTCTTTTGCACAGGCAATGTGGGCTCTATACGAGACCCAACTGGGGCCTTTTCACCACCAGTGTCAGCTGCAGATAGGCTCATTACAGGCGCTGCAGAAGAAGATGATTCAACTCGAGAGGGATTGGTGTCTGGTGGGACAGTAGAGGCTTTCTTCTCTGGGCAGGAAGAGGCAAAGTGACCAATCACGCCACACTTCCAACATGTTGGTTTTCTCCTCGTCATGATGATGGGGTATTTTTCCTGTCAATCTCCAAGCAGTTTGGAATGGAGGTGAAGGCTTAACGGCTGATCTTTAGTTCGAAACTCTACTCACCCACCTCATATTCTGGGGTCACACTTACAATTGGGCCATACTGCATCAAATATACCCCTAAGTGCTCACTGATAATATAGTGAGGAATCTCATGGACTGTGACCTGGGTCCTATGCCGTTCAAGGTATTCTGTGCGGATTATATACTCCTTTTTGTTAAGATCATGGGAGGTTGTTTCTACACAGTCCTCGGATGTTAGTATAGAACGTCCCACATGAAATAGTCAACTTTTACTACTTGTTGGGGTTTAGCTTCAAGGAAATCAGTGATTTCATCACTCTGCCTTTTGTGCTTTGACAAATTTTGTGCATTTGCTTGTCGAGCACAAAGACCGACACTTTTAGTAATGCATTCTTGTGTGTCAAGGTCTACCAAGTACCCACCAACAGTGATCAGATGAACGTACGGCTTGGATCACTCAATGAACTTCACCACATTGATGAAGCATTTGGTGGGGGGGACTCCAAATAGAGGGTGATTCCTCAGCTGCTACACTGCTTCCTTCGCTTGTGTTGCTAGTCCTTTGGTCTTGTTTAAATCCATATTCTTTTCATTGTTCTAATAGGGCCCTCCTTGAAGGATTTTTTCCTTTTCTGGGTTTAAAGTGGTAGCTTCAGGGGAACTTTTTTGGTGGGGAGAACAGTTTTTTTAATGATGGACTGACTCTGGTTGGCCATTTTATATTTTTCTGCTTATAGATTTAAATTTTTAAAAAAATATAATGCAAAAACAAAAGTAAAATAAACAAAAGAAAATCTGAAACAAAGATTAAAAAGAATTCAAAATTAAAATAAATTTGGTAAAGAAAATGAAAACAAAAATATCAATTCAACAAAAGTGTAGACACAAAACTTACAACAAAATAATTCAAAAGTTCAAACTGGTTAAGCAGATATACTAACCTAATCACCAAAAGATTAGGGCACTATTTAATAGTGCAAAGGTCAGTTCACTATCAGAGTGGGCCAATCCATTTACTGGCCTGCCGTTAGATGAAATCCTGGATGTGTATTTTACTCCTGATAAAAATAGAATGAATTTGATCATTGGTTACTATGCCACTATTACAGAGAGGCCATAATACTAAGGTAAATAAAATTGAATACTACGTTACTGAGGTAGGACACATTCAAACCAGGTATGCCACATACTGCACCAGAATTAAAGTGGTAAGCCACATACTATATCAACACCAAAAAAGTTATACCTAAGGTTTAAAATGTACATAAAAAATAAGAAATCTTTATTGACACTTTTATTTTGGCATTATTCCAAGGTACTAAATTTGATATTTCCAATGAGCAAAATACTTTGCTGTATTTCAAAACTAATTTAAATTGATTTAAATTATTTTTTGATTGTCAGCAAAATCAATAGGCAATAATGACAAATCTCTCAACACAACATATTTCACTTTATTAGAATCTTTCAAAAATAAGATATTCTTTACAAAAAATGAATATTTAATTAACCTGCATTAGAACAAATAAATGTTAGTTATTTTCAGTTTACAATATCTCAGGAAAGCATTTTTTGATATAAAGGTAAATACTGCCTTAGTTTTATTGCATTTTTTATTTTGATTCAAAGCAGATCTGGGAATTTGCAATTCTGGTATGAACGAAATAATTTTATAATTTGCATTACTCTTAGACTTATACACATGATTAAAACACGAGCTATGAAAAATAATTTCTCAAAATTTCATAAAATTAAATAAACAGGGTAACAAATGTAAAAAAATAAAAATAGCTTACCAAGAATTTAAAAAAAGAAATGTTTTATAAAATAAATTTTTATTCATTTTTTTTAATATGTCCTGAAAGTTTCATTAAAATTTGATAGTTATTTTCTTTTTTTTTGCACAAATTAAAAAATGATTTAATTTTCAACACAAAAAGACATTCAAATATCCTGTACTAATTTCTGGCCATCAATTAACTTTTCTTTTTTTTTTTTTTTTCATAATCATATCACCCCAATCAAAGTATTTTATTGTCACTTTTTTTTGCAGGGGTTACATAGGAGGAAAGTTATGAGAAACAGTGACAGGTTATAGGGGGTGTCAGGAAGTGGGTAAGAGAAGGATGAGAATACTGATGAGAGTGAAGTGGATGGAGAAAGGAGCATGAGAGAGAGGATGCAGGTTAGTGAGATAGGAGATGACTATTGACTTTACATTTAAATTTTTGGAATTTGTAACTGTCAGGGAAGCAAGTAAATGGAAGGGAATTCCACAGGCAGGAAGTGTGAGAAAAGAAGCTGCTGGAGTAGAAGTTGCATTTACAATTTATTGGTTTCACAGTAAAAGGGTGGGACCTAGTTGCTAATCTTGTGGCGCAAGTAAATTTAAATATAGGAGGCACCAGTGAGCTAAGTTCATCGGAGCAGAAACCGAAAACGAGATTTTTAAACAAAATTTTGAAGGTCCAAAAACGGATCTTAAAAAATAAAAATGGAATCCTCTCTATAATAAAGACCATTGTGTATTTGCGTGTGTGTGTGTGTGTATATATATATATATATATAAAAAGTAAATTAACCTAGTGAGCCGTGAAACCTTGGTGGGTTTTTTGGTTCACTAGGTTAATTTACTGATTCTGCTTTGCTTATGTATTGAAAGCTTTTTTGTTATTGATTACTCATCTCGGGGTTTTTTCAATGGCTCGGTCCAAATCGCTTTGGCTGATGTTCATGTGCTTAGCTCTTTCTTTTTTTACAATCATTTTTTCCTTTTGCATATATACATAGAAGGTTTTTGAAACGAGTATAGTGATAAGTTTGCATATATATATACATACACACACCCCTCTTGTGATGCTCGTGAAGAGAGAGACATTAGGAAAACAGTTCATTTTCTTTACTACCAGTTGTTAAACTTGACTACCAGTCATGAAAGCACTTGCTGCATTTTTGCTCTTTAACAGTGCTTATTTAATTTTTTGCAATAATGTTGCTGATTAGTTAAGAATATATATATATATTCTCTCTATTATTATTATAAAGGCTGTTGTGCATATATATATATATATATATTCCTTCAGCAATGAATTAGAACACTCTCAGCTATTGGGCATGTAAAATGATAATATACATGCTAAGTTCTTGGGAGCTCTTTAAAGTTTTATTGGAGTTCAGTAGAACTACTAGGCAGTTGATATTAATTGGCAGTTATCCGTATACTAAGGAGTCAGCTTCCTGTGAAAGATTACCAAGTTCCTAACATTTTGAGTGCATTAAATTGATTAGCAACCGACAGAGCATGATTATAACTTTCAGTATGAAAACTACACTACAACAATTAGCAATTGATGAAGAAAAATGCCTGCTATGTTATGGAAATAAAAGGGCAGTCCTTAAGTTGAATTTTTGGATTACCACTTTTCTTGTTGCAGCAGATACTGAATAGATGTAGAGATGGTACTTAATTAAATCCCAGAAACCAATTTTTCAAAGAGCCCAAGCATGTCAAACTCAAGAATAGTCATTTCCAGCAGAAAAGAGTGTTGCATATTACATTCAAGAATGTTAGTGAGTCTCTCTAATATTTTAGAATTATATATTTTTTGGGTATTATCTAGCCAATTTAATTTAGATTCTGTTTTTTTCTTGTTTGCATCATCTTTGTTATTAAATATCCCACATATTGTGTTAATAGAAGATCTGCCAAGAATAGTGAAATGTTGTAAAATCTTGGATGCAGATTTTCTGGGGATATGTGGTGAATTTAAAATAAAAATAACACTCTTTTCTTCACAAACTAGTGGGAAATCTAATTTTGTCCACAGGAAAAAGAATTAACTCTGTACTGAAAGAAAATGATCAAAACAAATTTCATAAGTTCTTGTGAATTATTTTCTGATCAATGAAAGGGAAGTGATTTACAAATCTTAGAGAAAATGATAAACCAGTATCAAAAAGTTCTTTGATATAAATAGAGAAAGAAAGTTGAATCAGTCAGATGTGAGCGGAGATTAGATAGGATACCACCACGAAGTAAAAGAAATTATAGATCACTGATTGACACAGCACTCTCTCTCCTTCTCGCGTGTTATTTTCTTTTGTTTCTTCTTCGTCTTTGCCCATTTGCCGTCAACAAAAAGACGACAACAACAGCAATAAAAGTGAGACACTTCAACTGACTTCTAAAATTAACATCGATAAATGCAATTTTCCTTTATCGCTTTGTTTTCCTTTCCACTAACTCACCGGCTGCTAAAAGAAAGAAAAGAATGAAGACTTTACTGTAACAAATGAACTCTAGATTCATTTAACTCTTTACTATTATTTCTCTTAGAACATTTCTTCCACAGTTAATAATTTCACTTCCTACAAATTGATGTTATTCTGTTCTATAATTAAATTATCACTTATGCAATCAAAACAGTTTTTATTCTCGCAACCCTCTGATCTGGAGTAAATTGGGGGCGTTTGGTTATATTTGGCACAAGGCCAATTTAATAAACATGATTGAGCTTCCTACTTTGAATGAATTAGAGAGAGAGAGAGGGGTTAAATCACGTTTTTAACATTTTTCGTCTTATTGACTGATTTAAAATTTCTCTGTATCACAACTAATATACAGCCAGTGAAAAAAAATAAAATTCTTTAAAACGTTGTTAATTTTATCTTTAGCTGTGTTGTATTTTGCTTACTGATAAAATGCGTTTGTAAAAAAAATATTTCCACAAATAACATGGAATGATTTTTACGTCAGGAACGAAATAGTATTAACACCGTTTTAATAAAGTTTCTGATGAGTCATTTTGATGTTTTCATTGTTGTTTCCTTTGAGGAAACTGCTTTGCCACGCAAATACTTGTTGTGTCTTTGTTTCTGTTTTTTCATCTGAAACGTAAGTAGCAAAAATTGACAGATAATCTAACCAGAATCTTTTTAAAATTCATAAAGTTAATGTGTATTGTGTACATATCCCAATTTTGTTTGGTTAGGTACATTTAAGACTCAATTTTTTTATACGTGACAGCAAAATTTAATTTAAAAAATACAACTTAAATGTGGTTAAAATTTGATTTTGAAAGGTTATCTCGGTTCATTCAACCCAAATATTAGCTAAAAAGAACTACATGATGAAAAAATACCCCAAACTTATTAAAAAAACAAACAAACTTTGATCAATTACTGTAAAAAACATTGATTTAGAAATTCTTGCAAAAATAAAAATTGAATACTTATTGAATGTTCTTTCAGGCTTTATCCACAAAAATGTATGATGTCTTGTAAATGTTTATTTTTTTTAGAAAATCATAGTAAAATTAATTAGTTACCGCTACTAATTAGCATTATATCCTTTTTTTTTACGTTGGCTGGAGCCACCCAAATTAGTAGGACATTGTAGTTGCTTTGTTAGCGTCTTTCATTGTGGTGAAATTTTTGGAAATTCTTGTACAAATCAAACTCAAATATTGTTGGATTTTAAATGAAATTTTCAGGACTTACTCACAAATGAAGGAAATTATTTTAAAAAATCTTGATAAAAAAAAATATGTATATATATTTTTTTTAACACTTGTTCAAAACTATAATTCCTTATCTAATTTTAAGAGATTTCTAGAAATAATTTTTGTGACTCTTAAATTTTTATATTATTTAAAAGCAGCAGCCCTTAGAAAATTTAAATCATCAATTTTTTTTTTTTGTTAAAATAGGAACACCAGTTAGCCAAAAGTCTGCTCTGAATCACAAAATAAAAAAAAAGTCATTATTTAATTAAAAAAGCATTTTTACTTTTATGAATAAAATTTATCATGGACAGTACTATTGTCTTATAAAAAAAAATTTCGATGAATATTAAATTTTTATGGAATTGTTTTCAGTTTTTAAAATTTTTAATTTGAATAATTTGAAGTTTTAAATCTGACAATTCTGTCTGAATTTGTCCCAGTTAGGTGATAAATACGTGGACACTACTGGAGTAGAGAGAGTGATTATTATAACTAGTAGTTCACTGACTGTATATCTACTTCCCACAGCATGCAAATCTTGTACTTGTTGATATACTATTATTCCCAACCTCTGTTTTGGGGATTATTCAGACAGTAACCTTTTAGGGTTACAACAATATTATATCATATTCATAAAAGAAATTAAAAGATTTTCTCATTAAAACATATCATAGTTTCATTTTTTTATTTTACAATTCAAAGCAGATTTTCTCTAACTGGTGCTCATCATAAAATAAATGATGATTTAAATTTTCTAAGAATTTCTGCTTTCCAAAATAATTTAATCCTGAAACTCATCCATATCCAGCAGTTATTTGATTTTTGCAAGAATTTCCAAATTGGTGATTTTCACTGCAAAAACACACTGAAATTTCCCATACAAATGTATTTTTTATAACTTAAATCTGAATTATACAAAAAAAAAAAAAAAATCAGGCCACCAAAATGGATAAGGAAAGACTGTCAAGTGGTGTGATTGCTTTGATTGCTTGTCACTTATTTGTGTATCCTTTCTCTTCAAAGGTAGCTTCACTCAAAAAAACCTAGCCCTGAGTTTTGACAATGTACTCATTTTAGAGTTATAGTTAATAGGGAAATTATTGGATAAGAACCCATAGTTTAACTTCCTTTTTTTTGTATTTAAACACAGTGGCTATCTTTGTTTTTGTGGAACATGATACCTGAAACTTATTTCTGATTGCTCCAATGCCAACTTTACAGTGGTCATCTTTTATTCTTTTTTTTTTTTAATCATTTCACCCCAAGCAAGGGGGTCCTGCCACTTTTGGGAAGTGGGTTACAGTGAGAGAAAAGACTGGAAGAATTATTGAAAGGATAAAAGATCAACAGGATTCAAGAAGATAGAAAATGGCAATTGATGTTGAATTTAAATCTTTGGAGATTATAGCTATCAGGGAAGCAAGTAAACGTAAGGTAGTTCCACAGGTGGGAAGTATGAGTAAAGAAACAGTTTGAGTAGAAGAGAAGGTTAAATTTAATGATTTCAATAGTAAAAGTATGGGAACCAGATGCTAATCTAGTAGTGCACTTAAATTCACATGGACAGGGCACCAAGGAAAAGGAGCTCATCAGAGTAGTTGTCATGCAAATATTTGTAGAAAAGACATGTCACAATGGGGAGAAAATGAAGTTAAGATGCCAAGTAAGGACTGATTACATTGCAAATCCTTCTTTGGATTTTGTCAAGAGCCTTAAGATGAATAGCAGGAGCACCTGATCGGATATGTTAACAGTATTCAATGCACGGACAAATGGTAAATTTATAAATATGCAAAATAAAAGAAGTTGTTGATGTAAAAGTGGCAGTTACATTTAACTATTTCAGTGATAAAAGGGTGGGACCTAGATGCCAAGTTAGTAGTATGCTTAAATTCACGCTTGGGGTCATAGTGGTGAACCCATGTCTCATTTCCAGTGATTATCCTCTATAAAATGTCATTAAATTTCAGGCATTATCATAGCTTTTATAATTTTTTTTTTCAAATCAAGCTTGTTCTGTTTAGCTTTATTTTCACCTCTAACAACATCTGTCCTGTCACTAAGTGCAGCTTCTTTTTTTTCTTTTCTTGCTGTTAACTGATTAATCTCCTTACTGTGATTACATCAAGGACAATAATTTTGTAAACATTTACTAACCTCCAGTGAATGTTTACACCCTTTTATCATTCCAAAAACAGAAATTCTATTATAGGTTTTGTTTTCTGCTATTCGAGTTTGTGTCCTGGCTTAATGTTGCACATCACATTCACATCGCAGTCGTGTCTTTATGAAAGAAATGATTCCATGTCTTCTTACCCAAGCTCAGTGTTACATGTCAGATAATGCCTAGCCAGTCTATGAGAAGGGCTGCCCTGAATTCAAACAATACAGAAGCCAACAGAAAACCAGTAGTTTTTGCAAGACATCATAGCAATTCACAGATAATAAAAAGGGAATGGATATGACATTACTGAAAATTTTCTTCAATGTATACAAATTATTAATATATGAATTTCTTGAAAATTGTGAATGTTCTCTACATATCTTTTTAGAAAAACTGAATTTTTAAAAATGTTTATTGGTAATTCTTGCTGAGTTTTTACACAACTGTAATCTCATCATTTACAAACACACACATACCCTTGAGAAAAGTATGAATCCATCCCTTCTGTCCCCAGCTATAGGTTAAATAACAGTAGAAAGGCTGTAGACTTAGTTGGCAACCAGCCTACTTCAAGAAAATCTTCTGCTTAGACAATCATGAATTCAAAGAGACATGATTGACCAACCGTTTATCACATATGGCACTTAACTGACTGAACCCATTAATGCTTTTCACAGGAAGGCTTTATCAGCAGATAGATTTCCAGTTTTATCATTTTTAAAATAGAAAAGGCATCTATGTAAAATCATTATAGCCTATATCCTGAGAAAAATTTTACTACCTATATATAGCATGCGATGGATAAATTATTGTCTAAATTACACAAAAATGAAAATAATATTGATATTTTATTTTAAAAGATATTTTGAAATATTAAAGAGTATATTTATTCAATAAAATTGCCATTGGCTTCAACCACAGACTCCAGACAACTTTGGAATCTCTTGCATTTCTTTTAGACAGTCTCCTTGCTTAAGTTGGTGAATGCTGACATAATCGTTGTCTTTAGTTCATTTTTAACAATTTCAACAGTAAAAGGGTGAGACCTAGATTCCAGTCTAGTAGCTTGCTTAAATTCACATCAACAGGGGGAAAAGATCATTAGAGCATTTGCCATGAAAATATTAGTAGAAAAGACAGCGGGAAGCCACATCACATTGTTGAGAAAATGACTGAAGTCAAGATCCCAATTTAAGATTGATTACATTGCAAATCCTTCTTTGGGTTTTGTTGAGAACCTAGAGATAAATAACAGGAGCACCTGATCAGATATGGCAACAGTATTCAATGCATGGACAAATGGTAGATTTATAAAAGTGAAAAATGGATTCTAATGGGAAATTGTTTCTGTTCTGACACAGAGACTCAATCTTCATGGAGGTAGATGCAGCTATAGATGTGACATATTCATTCCACTTCAGGTCAGTTGAAAATGTGAGGCCAAGCAGTGTGTTGCTCTCAAAGAGACTTGCATCAGCCATACTGATGGCTGGCAGGCCAGTTTCTCTGTAGTGGTTAAGAGAGAGCAGTCACCGAGATTTTTCTCGTTGCGACGGCATTTCTCACTGTCAGCACTCTGCCTTCGGGCAGAGGGCGCTCTCTGCTTCCGAGCAGAGAGCACTAACCCAGTCGTGGTTCCGCTGAAGGGTAGAAGCATGACTGGGGAACAATAGACAGATATTTTTTGGCCGGGCCATATAGCCCGGAAATTCCCACTCATAAACTGACCATGTGTCACATGTTGCCCTTAGTGGGAGGGACAGCTAAATATAGTAGCTAAGAGAGAGCAATCTTGTTTTGAAGGCATTGAAATTTACAAGCCTTTTCCTTCCCCAGTTAACCATTGATTGGAAGTTCATTTCAAGGGCAGTAACCAATGCAGATTTCCTGTTGAAACAGAAGTAAATGGTGGTGTCCTCCTTATAGATGCCTACTTAGAAAGTGATAACATCAGGAAGATCATTGATGAAAACCAGAAACAGCTTAGGACCTCAGATAAAGTCGTGAGAGACAGCTACGTTTGTGTGAAAAGATTTGGAAGCTTGCCCATTCAAAACAGCCTTCATTTTAAGATTTGATAGAAATGATTTGATTAAATCAATCATCTAGAAATACTGTAAGAAGGCAAGCATGCCAAACCCTTTTGAGATATCTAGAGCAACAGTTCATTTTTCACTATTATTATTAGGAGCTTGGTATACATATTCAGTGATGACCATTAGCTCATCAGTGGTGGACCTGGTGAGGCACAAGCCATTGTTTGTCAGATAGTAGTTTGTGAGAGGTGAGATGCTTAGCTATTTCAGTATTGATTAGAGCCTCAAAGAATTTTTCAAAAGGCAGTAAGAAACTAGTAGGACAATAAAAGAGTCAGAGGGTTCACCCGAGTTCTTAAAAGTCGGAACTACACAAGACTTCTTTTAAGCAGGAAGAAGAAAGGCAGTAGTTGTAAAGTTTGGAGAGGACTGGAACCAGATCAGGGGCATATTTTGTTAGGATGATTAATGCGATTCCATCACCTCTGCTTGCCTTATGGAAGTCAAGCTTAGAAATGATATCTGAGACCAGAGACAGGGTTGTGCATTTGTTATTCAGTTAAGCCTCTGTTCTGTGTGTATACACACATGCACATACACACAGTTGGAAGTTTCATATTTTGCAGTTTTCTATTATTTGCTAGAAGTGTATCTTAAAACTGCTTCTCAGTATTCACTTAATGTGATAATAAAATCTGGTATGTTAACATTTAAACCTGCTAATTGTTTTTGCATCAGGATTCAGTATGTTTATTTCCATCTTATCATTTTAGAAATATATTTTCGTTTTCATTTTATTTCCAGGTTTTTCACTTGAAAAATACACATCTGTGAATGGAAATCAATTTCTGACAGAAAAACATGGACAAAAGTATCAAAGAAGAAAATAATCATGAACTTTGTGAATCTACATTTTCAAATAGTTCAAAGTCAGAAAAACATTTGAAAAGACACATTGGAAAAGATTCATATTCCCAAAAATTCTCCATAATTTCTGTTTCAGAAAATTCACATGCAGAAGAACATGTAGAAACACATCTTGATGAGAAACCATTTCATTGTGAAGTGTGTGGCTCTTCATTTTTTTGGAAATCCTATTTGGTGCAACATATGCGAACACACACTGGAGAAAAACCATATTCTTGTGAAATATGTGGAATTTCTTTTTCACAAAAATCATCTATGAAAGTGCATATACGAACACATACTGGAGAGAAACCATATTCTTGTAAAGTGTGCGGATCTTTATTTCCACTTAAGTCCCGTTTGCAGAATCATATGCTGACACATACTGGAGAGAAATCTTATTCTTGTGAAGTGTGTGGATCCTCTTTTTCATCAAAGTACAGTTTAATTGTTCACATGCGAACACATACCGGTGAAAAACCATATTCTTGTGAAATATGTGGATCTAAATTTGCGACCACTGGAAATTTGAAGACACATATTCGGACACACACTGGAGAGAAACCATATCCTTGTAAAGTGTGTGGATCTTCTTTTGCAGAGAAGGCAACTTTGGTGAAACATATACGAACACACACTGGAGAGAAACCATATTCTTGTCAAATTTGCAAATCATCCTTTTCACAGATCTCACATTTGATGCAACATGTGAGAAAACACACTGGTGAAAAACCGCATTCTTGTGAAATATGTGGATCTTCTTTTATAGCTAGGTTATCTTTGGTACAGCATATGCGAACACACACTGGAGAGAAACCATATTCTTGCAATGAATGTAATTTTTCATTTACAGCAAGGTCATCATTGGTAGAACATATGCGAACGCACACTGGAGAGAAGCCATTTTGCTGTGAGGCATGTGGAGCTTCTTTTTCAAAAAAGTCTAATTTGAAACAACACATGCAAACACACACTAGAGAAAAATTACATTAGTATTAAATGTTTTTTTGGTTTATATTGCTGTTCCCTATCTTTATCCCACTTTCATGTTGCTAACTGATGTAACCTCCTAGTATGAAGCTGAAATCTCAGTGTACATTATGAATGAGACCCCACTAGTACGGAACGTTGCCCGTTGCCTCACTAGTACGGAACTTGAAACAGACCATGACCACACTAGTAAGTGTGCTTTTCCAAATAGCTGAAATATGGTGCTTTATATGTGGGACTGTTTTGGTTAGCAACCATATTCTTCTGTTGTGTATTGATCCACATTTTACAAAAATATAAATTTGTTGAAATCTATCTTACAGAGGAGGAAACACATTTTTGAGAAGTGGCTACATTTTATGGAAATCCAATTTGCTTTGACTTGGAGTGAAATCAGATTTCTATGAAGAGTTTAATTTGCATTTACATCAAATTTCTGATTGTTGGTTGAGTCATTATTTGCAACATTATGCTCAGATAATTACTATTATAGTGATTAAATCTTTCCTTCAATATTTTCTGTTGTGAGCATGTAGCTTATTTGTCAAAATGTTTACTTTCCAACCATGAAACCTTGGTTCAAATCTTACCTTGGTCAATTTACTAGGGGCTTCTTGATGTTATCAGCCTGGGAGGTGATTCTAGTCTACAGTACCATTAGAAAGTGCCTGAAAACTATGCCACATGTTGACCCAAGCATTGTAAGTGAAATTAGGGAGATGGAAAATATTTGGAAGCCATTGATAGTTGTGCTAGCACAAAGTCATGAGTCATTGTGACCGAGGGTTTGTGTGTTGTTGTTCACACCAGATAATGCACTCTCCCAGAAACTAAGGTCTTCTCAGTATAGTTGCAGCTTAAATCACATGAGTACTCAATGGGTGTTGAACAAACACAAATGTGTCTGAGTGAGTGTTTATAGCAGGGATTGGTTTGTAGACAGGCCTTCTTAGATATGAGGGGCCAGCCACTGTTATTGTGGCTCTGTCAGCCTATGCTAGGCTTTGTCTACATCTACAGATATATTGGTAGTGTGCAAAGCAGATTAGACTTGCAGAGTTCAATTCCAGCTCTATTCTGTTTTGTTCCTTTGCACTGATGTCCTTGGAAAAAGCACAAATCCATTTTCCCCATCTGTGGGCTAAATAGACAAGATTCACTTGCCTTGAGACAGTAACCTATCTAGGAGAAGGAAACTCTGAATTCAGGCCAGCTTGAAGAGAGTTGAGCTCTATCAAGCTATCCTGCCTTCGGCTAGTGGTTTCTAAGCAATGCATTGGACCTCATAGATGCAGAGGATAGAATTACTGAAAGACAATCAAAGACTTAGAAAAGATTCTAAAAGTTTCATATTTCAAAAATAAACATAATTTCAAAATGTAAGTATTATTGTATACACTATAAATAGTTATAATTATTGACTAATTTTATCATTGTAATATTTTTGCATTATATCAAGTATTAAGAATATAGTAACTTGGGTGCAGAAATTAGAAAGGAGAGTTATAAGTTATAATATTCTGGTCTTCAAAGCTGCAGTCATCTCCCTTTAACTCTCTCTCTCTCTCTCTGGATCTTCTTTGCCATTGAGATGCTGGTGCCGTTGTAATGGGACTTCCCTTCCCCTAAGCTGGTGTTTCATTTCTAGCATTTATCTCAGCAGCAAAACAGTGGGACTGAGTTTCCAATCAGGTAGTACACTTCAGTTCGCGTAGTTGGGACACCTGCGCAAAAAGCTCATCAGAGCAGTTGTCATGAAAATATTTGTAGAAAAGACACCATTATTATTCTCCATATAAAAATGTTTGCATTTGCATCATAATTAGATATATGGGTAACAGCAGTGGTTAATTAAAATGAAACTGGGTTGAAAATACTTTTTCCCTCTAAGTTAATGAGAGCAGTTTCATAAACCAAACCATTAGTAAAAAAACAAAATAATAATAACAACAATTCAATAGAAAATATAAATAAACAAATAATTTGGTGTTTCATCTTAATAATGCCATCAACAATAGAACTTTGTTTTCTTTAAGCTTGTGGCCATTTTCATTATGCTATGCTGTTCCCACAACCCACAAAGTAATGGTGGTGCCTATAACACACTACACACCGGAACACATACACACACATACAAAATAAAGTAGAATAAATTGCAAGAACTACACGCACATAAACATGCACACATGACACAGTCATGGACACGTACACACCACCAGATATACCAGATAGACAAAACAACAGTAATAAAATAAATCCTCTTCAACCCTGGCAAAAGTCAAACTAATGGTCAGATCACACTTAGATAAACCACACATTAAAGCAGACTGATATCATCAGACCAGAAAAAGGTCCCAACTGTAAATCACACATATACCATAAACACACACACGCATACATGCACTAACAGACTTACACACACACAAGCACACAGTAAAATTAATGACAGCAGCAGTAGCAGCCAGCCAGCAATGACCATTCCTTGAAAGGTACGGACTCACTCGGACAGACACACGCTCCTCTACCATTCTGAAGATGAGATTTCGATCTCGAAATATTAATGTTTAATAAATAGGTAATACCCAAAAACTTCTTGACCTTCCTTTATTTTACTAAACACATTGTGACAGCCTTCAAGACATAACCACATATTTATAATTTTTGTTTATATTCCTTAGACTTGTGTATTCTTTTTCATGAATGTATATTCTGCTTATCCCTCACTTCATTAGTTTGTACAATCATTACGCCCTGCCAGTACCTCATAAATAATGGACTATTCCATTTTGATTACATGGAAAGAGAAGGAAAGACACTATTTAGTTTCAGTGAAAAGAAATGAAAGAATAGAAGATAGGTTTAACATCTGTTTTGGTTAAATGGAAAAAGTCGTCAATTTCAAATATCTTCAGTTTTATCCATTTCTTAACATAAAAACCAGCATCCATGGGGTTGTAGCATTGTATGTACTGACAATGCAGAGAAAGAAATAGAATCTTTCTACTCCTAAGCTCTGTGTGAAACACAAGAAATTAGAATTATCATGGGAGACCTGAATGCCAAAGTAGGCAAAGAGAGGAAATGTGTAACAGTTGGTAACTTCAGACTAGGAAACTGCAATGACCAAGGAGGTAAATGGGTCCAGCGATGTGAATGACCAGGTAATAACCAACACCTGGTTTCAAGAACACACGAGATGATAATTAACATGGAGGAGCCCAGGAGGAAACACGAAAAACTAATTAACTAGATAACTACAAATAGATGATTCTGGAATTGGAAAACTTATCCAAATGCCGATTGTGGAAATGACCAACTGCGTTATATGTAAAGTAAGAGTAAAACTTTGGAGACTGAAGAAGCAAAGTTCAGCATTCAGACTGCAATACAACAGACTTGTGAACAAGGCGACCACCCACTGGTTATATATATAAACTAAGGATGAAACTTTGGAGACCCAAGAAGCCTAGTGCATCATCCAGACTGCAATACAACAGAGTTGTGAATGACCTCAACGTGCAGAAAAAATATACTGACAGTGTGAAAAAATAATACAAAAGACAAATTAGAAACAGAAACTTGCAATGAGATTCACTAAAGGATGCGTGATTGACATCAGCAAACAACATCATCTGAAAGGAAAAGAGATGTAAAACTAAAAATGAATGGATCACAAATGAGATTCTCGACATAATTCAAATGAAACAAGGAAATAAGGAGCAAGTACAGACAGACTGAAGAGAAATGGCTCAACAACTAATGTGCAGAAATAGAGATATTGAGCATGGAGAAATACATAAAAAAGGAGAACAACAAAAGACGTATTAAATCGAAGAATGGATCACTCATATTACAGAAAGGGAAAATACTTCAGTGATGGGAAGAATATATGAGATCTCTTCCACAGCAAGAAAGCACAACAAACAATACCCAGGAATACTGACAAACAATGAAAAATATGAAAATCCGACTTGGAAGCTGCACTGAACTGAAGAGAAACAAAGCAGCAGGACCAGACAGCATTGGAATAGAGACGCTGGGAGCCTTAGATGTTTTCAACATTGAAAAAATAACAGAAATAATGAAATCTACAATGAGTGGTGATATATCAGTAGATCTAAGTAAATTGATTTTTATAGTACTACCTGAAAGAAAAACTTGAAGCAACTGAAATATGGTTCTACAGAAGGATGCTGAGCATACCATGCACTGAACATGTGAGCAACAACAAGGTTTTGGAAAGGCTGGAAACAAAAAGGAAACTGATACTTAACATCAGGAAAAGACAACTGAAGTTTCTTGGACATATAATGAGGAAGGATGGTTTGGAGAATCTGTTACTCATTGGATAGTTAGACGGAAGGAGAGACAGGGGAAAGCAATGTGTGACATACTTGATGGACTTAAGTAGATGTATGGCAAAACTGGGTTTGTGAGGAGTCACAAGAGAAGAGGTGTTAAGCACTACAAGGGAAAGAGATGTGAACAAAAATAAATTAATATAAATAAAAAAATAAATTATATTCTTTTTTAAGTTGCGAAAATAAATTTTTTTGCATCTTATAATATTACGATTTCATTAGAAATATCCGAAGAAATCGGAGAAAATCTGAAATACGTCTGTTAGTTTGTGACGCTCAGTTTATTTTGTGACGCTCAGTTTATTTTGTGACGCTCAGTTTATTTTGACAAGATTATGCAAACGAAAAATTTTGCAGATGATAATTTTTCCGCATTGCGCCAGATTTTGAAATTAGTACATATGTCCACGGAAGCATTCTTTTCCAAGAACATATTCAAATTTGTACTTAAGACCAAAAAAAAAACACGCTCATATTCCAAATAAGGAATTGTTCGAATAAATCCTAAAACCATCAGCATTAAGCGTTTATATAATTTAAATACAAAAATTTCGCTTTAATAATAGCTACAAAAATTTATAATTGAAAAAATTCAACGGTGAAAACATTTTCAATAAAATATTAAAAATAATTACCATTCAGTTGAAATACAGAAAAATAATTTTTACAGATGTAGAGGGCCATCATCACCTATGCCCTAAAGGAACACAGCATATAGAAGAAGATTGTAATATGTTGTTAATGGTTTTACTCAAATATTTAACGATGCTATAGTGGATTTTCCACAGATATTTTGTTGTAGAACTCACCATGAGCTTATTTTATCATTAGATTAATCAGAATATTAAAATAGAAATTTTAAATTTTCACAGGTTAAAAATATTATTTTGCTTAAATATTTTTTAATATTCATGTCACTTTGTATAAAGATTTAATGATAGGATTTAGTCACACTATTCAATGGAATTGATAGAATATAAAATTTAAATGTTTTTTCTCCTGTTAAGTGAAGATAGGTAAATAACAATAACATGTCTGTATTAAACAACTGGCAGTATAGCCCAGCATTGCTCGGGTGTAATGAAAGCTTTAAAACTAATCCATGGTCTTGAAGTTCAGACTCAGCCTAAAGAATATTTTTGTGAAGTTTGGTGAGAATTGGATAAAAATTGTGGATTTGTATAACGGACGTACAGGCAGATAAACAGACACACACAAACATCTTGCCCTCTATATAGATATATTATTGATTTTCTGCACTATTGTAAGAACTGCAACCTTGAAACTTCTGAATATCATTTCTTATGTCTTTGTCAATGAGTGTATCAAATTTGATTAAAATCGGACCACTCCTTCTATAATCCGATTTTTTTGATTTTCGATATTTATCGGGGGTACCTCGACACAAAACCTAGCTAAGAACACTCACAGACGCTTATAGTACAACTGTGTAAATTTTCAAGAAAATCAGTTCAGCCATTTCAGAGTCTATGTAATGGACACACAGACACACACACACACACACACACACATAGACAAAGTTCCATTTATAAATAAGTTTAGATTTAGATAAATTTAGATTAGATTAGATAGATTAATCACCAACATTAAAGCCTCTGATTAGGAGGTTGTGAGGGCATGGAACAACCTCTTAATTCCTGTTGTTCCCAGGTCCACCCTGCCCGAAGTGGTAACACCTGTTAGGGTCCCAGCTATGGGCAAATAGTTAACCCAAAACTGGGGTGAAAACACTATGAAAGTATAAAAATACACTTTTATAGAAATATATACATAAAAATGCTTTTATAGAAAAAATATCGTTTTTTGAAGAAAAATATTACCAACAATACATTATTAGAAAAAATTATTTTTATACATTTTTGAAGAAAAACAATTATTCTCAATAAAACATTTTTGAATACAAATCTAAAAGACATTTTCAGTTTTCTAAAATAAAAAAGAATAAAAACAAAAATTTTCATTAAAATCAACCTTCTCACTATAACTGTGTGGTGATACTGATCGAGCAAAGCAAAGGACCGGATGTTTGCACTCTCAGGACCTGAAAGCAAATGACCAAAACTGGTCTGTATGCAGCCGGCTCCACGCAGAGGTTCCGGAAGAAAGCCAAAAATTAATTAAATATCAAATTCTAGTTTGCGAGTTTACGCATATTTTATTTATCGTCCAATGAGAAGCCCAGAATCAAATATGAGTGTGAATTTTCAAATGATCTGCTGGGATCCACAAAAACGATATAAAAAGCTGATACAGAAAGCATCGCCACGAGACAGAGACACCAACAGAGACAGAGAGAGACTCGAAAAAGCACTAGCGTAATTCGCACTTCCCTTGACCACGTCAATTGATTTACTATGCTCGCCGCCCTTCCCTCCCCTTTTCTTCTTCTCTGTCTCTAAACTACTTACTGACCAAAGGAGTGGATACATCAAAGACATTCCTAAATTAAGGCACCCCCCACATTCATATGCACAAATTCTCTTTTCAGCATTTTATTGCCATGAACTTTTAACGTCAGTTGGACCCATCCTTAAATACTTTAAGTGTAAAAACCTTAATTAATATGTGCATATATAAAATGTTGTTTCTATACTCAATTTGCTTTTTGTGTTTTATAACCCCTTTTATAACTTATAGTGGGCTATCTACTAACGAGGCCAAATTCAGTTAATCTGTTTCAACATACAACTATGTTTCACTAGAACGGATAACCCATTATAACTGAACATTAAAAAAAACTTAAAACCCCACGTTTTTCGCATTAAATAACAAACAGAGGTTGATATGCCATTAAACAAAACTCAAACTCAAAAACCAACATTAAGCAACATCAAACCTTAAATGGGTGACCATTTGGGAGTCCCGGGAGGAGATAGGTTTACCTATTGCCCTGTTCATGTTCCTCCCAGTTTTTTTCAAACAGGAATAAAGGTTTATGCTTTGTTTCCTGTTGACAACTGGGTTTTTGATTCCTTTCTAGCATGTGACCACATGGAAGCCCCACAATTCACCGATTCTCTTTAAATATCTCGAATGTCTAGGAAGCCCTCTGCTCAGTGATGTTGTATCATTACCACGCTAGATGAATATGTAGGGGAATTATAAATCTGAGTAAACAATTATACACTTCCTAACATTTATATATATATACAACAATATTTACAGAAAATGAGCAACAGGAAGACATGGAAACAACAAAGCAAGTACGTGGTGTTGGAGAAACAGCAATACTGAGTAAAATTGAATGTTCTAATCAAATATGGATTGGAATCTGACAATAAGATTTTTAAAAAATGAGTAAAGTTTATACAGTTTTTCTTTTATGTTTTTTTTTTATAGATGTTTATTTTTTATAGATGTGTATAATTTAGATGTGTGTTCTGGTGTAGTAGATATCGACCCAGATCAACAAATTGGGGCACCAAGTTCGAATTCCAGTTGAATTCCTTGAATTCACTTACGCAAAAATACCCTTGAGAAATGTATTAATCCGTCTCTTCCCTCCCGTTATGGGTTAAATAATACGACAGATTCAGTTCTATAGCCTTGGCTGGCAACTAGTCTCCCATAGAAAGCAATGGCAACCTACTATGGGATTATCTTCTGCCCAGTTAGTCATGACATTTTTTGAGACACGATTGCCAAAAGCATGTGAGAGATGGTACTTAATTAAATCCCAGAAACCAATTTTCAAAGATCCCAAGCATGTCAAATCATCATTTCCAGCAGAAAAGAGTGTTGTATATTACATTCAAGAACGTTAGTGAGTCTCTCTAATATTTTAGAATTATATATGTTTTGGGTATTATCTAGCCAATTTAATTTAGATTCTGTTTTTTTCTTGTTTGCATCATCTTTGTTATTAAATATCCCACATATTGTGTTAATAGAAGATCTGCCAAGAATAGTGAAATGTTGTAAAATCTTGGATGCAGATTTTCTGGGGATGTGTAGCAAATTCGAAATAAAAATAACACTCTTTTCTTCACTGTTTGCAAATTCACAAGCTAGTGGGAAATCTAATTTTGTCCAATAGGAAAAAGGATTACATCTGTACTGAAGGAAAATGATTAAAACAAACTTCATAAGTTATTGTGAATTATTTTCTAACCAATGAAAGGGGAGTGATTTACAAATCTTAGAGAAAATGATAAACCAGTATCAAAAAGTTCTTTGATATAAATAGAGAAAGAAAGTTGAATCAGATGTGAGCAGAGATCAGATAGGATACCACCACGAAGTAAAAGAAATTATAGATCACTGATTGACACAGCACTCTCTCTCCTTCTCGCGTGTTATTTTCTTTTGTTTCTCCTTCTTCTTCGTCTTTGCCCATTTGCCGTCAACAAAAAGACGACAACAACAGCAATAAAAGTGAGACACTTCAACTGACTTCTAAAATTAACATCGATAAATGCAATTTTCCTTTATCGCTTTGTTTTCCTTTCCACTAACTCACCGGCTGCTAAAAGAAAGAAAAGAATGAAGACTTTTACTGTAACAAATGAACTCTAGATTCATTTAACTCTTTACTACTATTTCTCTTAGAACATTTCTTCCACAGTTAATAATTTCACTTCCTACAAATTGATGTTATTCTGTTCTATAATTAAATTATCACTTATGCAATCAAAACAGTTTTTATTCTCGCAACCCTCTGATCTGGAGTAAATTGGGGGCGTTTGGTTATATTTGGCACAAGGCCAATTTAATAAACATGATTAAGCTTCCTACTTTGAATGAATTAGAGAGAGAGAGGTTAAATCACGTTTTTAACATTTTTCGTCTTAGTGACTAATTTAAAATTTCTCTGTATCACAACTAATATACAGCCAGTGAAAAAAGTTTAAATTCTTTAAAACGTTGTTAATTTTATCTTTAGCTGTGTTTTTTATTTCCACAAATAACATGGAATGATTTTTATATCAGGAACGAAATAGTATTAACACCGTTTTAATAAAGTTTCTGATGAGTCATTTTGATGTTTTCATTGTTGTTTCCTTTGAGGAAACTCCTTTGCCACGCAAATACTTATGTCTTTGTTTCTGTTTTTTCATCTGAAACGTAAGTAGCAAAAATTGACAGATAATCTAACCAGAATCTTTTTAAAATTCATAAAGTTAATGTGTATTGTGTGTACATATCCCAATTTTGTTTGGTTAGGTACATTTAAGACTCAATTTTTTTATACGTGACAGCAAAATTTAATTTAAAAAATACAACTTAAATGTGGTTAAAATTTGATTTTGAAAGGTTATCTCGGTTCATTCAACCCAAATATTCCCTAAAAAGAACTACATGATGAAAAAATACCTTAAACTTATTAAAAAAAACAAACAAACTTTGATCATCTAAATTACTGTAAAAAAATATTGATTTAGAAAATCTTGCAAAAATTGAATACTTAATTGAATGTTTTTTCAGGCTTTATCCACAAAAAATGAATGAAATCTTGTACATGATTCGTTTTTTAGAAAATCATGTTTTTTCGTTTTATTTTTTACAATTTTTATCCCTCACCTTATGTAATTTTATGAAATTCCGAGAAATTAATTAGTTACCGCTACTAATTAGCATTATATCCTTTTTTTTACGTTGGCTGGAGCCACCCAAATTAGTAGGACATTGTAGCTGCTTTGTAGCCTCTTTCATTGTGGTGAAATGTTTGGAAATTCTTGTAAAAATCAAATTCAAATATTGTTGGATTTTAAATAAAATTTTTAGGACTTATTCACAAATGAAGGAAATTATTTTAGAAAATCTTGATAGAAATATTCGTTTTTTTTAACACTTGTTCAAAACAAAACTAATTCCTTATCAAATTTTAAGAAATTTCTAGAAATAATTTTTGTGCCTCTTTAATTTTTATAATATTTAAAAGCAGAAGTCCTTAGAAAATTCAAATCATCATTTTTTTTTCTTTGGTAGGAACCCCAGTTAGCCAAAAATCTGCTCTGAATCATAAAAAAAATTATTATTTAATTAAAAAAGCATTTTTACTTTTTAAAATTTATCCTGGACAGTGCTATTATCTTATGAAAAAAAAAATTTCGATGAATAATAAATTTTTATGGAATTGTTTACAGTTTTTAAATTTTTAATTTGAATAATTTATAAAGTTTTAAATCTGAAAATTCTGTCTTAATTTGTCCCAGTTAGGTGATATTTTTAGATAAATTTCCGTCTGTCAGTTAACCTGTCAACACCTTAAATAATCAAGTACCACCATGTTAAAAATACATTTCTGAAATATTTAAAAGTAAATCATATTGGTTTCAAATCAGATTAAATATACTTTAACTCAACTGGTAAATTTTCGTTTTAGGTCCCGAAGGCTCCCCCCCCCCCCACTTCAAATTTGTCCAAAATAGCATTATTTCTGTGCAAATGTATATGCTGAACTCAAATCAACAATTAGTAATTGAAGAACCTTTTTTTTTTATCTGAACGTCCAGAAAAAAACGAACTATATCTCGCACTTTTTGTCTCCTGTAAACTCTCATGAAGTTATGTAATTAACTGTAGAATGACTTTCTGCGTAGGCAACAAATTTCGGCCGATTCACTTCCTTTACTGAAATTTCCGCCTATTTACTTCCTGTAATGAAAGTAACACGCGTAGAAATAAAATCGCGTATTACTTTCATTACAGGAAGTAAATAGGCGGAAGTTTCAGTAAAGGAAGTAAATCGGCCGAAAATTGACCGAAATTTGTTGTTATAAAAGTAAAAATGCCGAAAGTCATTCAGCAGTTAATTACATGACTGCGTTAGAGTTACGGGAGGCAAAATGTAGTTTCATTTTTTCTGGACGTTTCGGGACCTAAAACGAAAATTTACGAGTCAACTAATATCTCTCAAATAAAGTTTTGGAAAAGTATGTTTTTATGTCTGGGAACTTTTTTTTTGAAGGAAACAATTCTGTAACAATTCAGTCAGTCATTTAAGTGTCATACGTGATAAATGCTTGAGTGACCATGTCTGTTCCAAGACATGATTGACTACGCAAAAGATTTTCCCATAATAGTTTGCCATTCGTTTTACAAGGAAGACTAGTTGCCAGCCAAGGCTATAGTACCCAATCTGTCCAATTCAACCCATAGCTGTGGGGAGAAGAACATTCATGCACAAGTGAATGAAATGAATTTGACTGGAATTCAAATTTGTCTCTCAGATTTCTCATTCCAAGCTGATATCCATTATGCCATAACACAGCCATAACAATTACTTGACAATGTGAAGGCTTAGTTTCTATAAGAAATGTGAGAAAATTACCAATAAATTAGCTACCACTTTTACTTTCCAATAATAATGTGTATTTATAGTGGGAGTCCGTTCTAGTGAAGGGTGGTTGTGTATCGTTGCAGATTAATGGAATTTGGTCTCGTAGATATCCCACTATAAGTCATAAAATGATTACAAATCAAGAAAGGCAATTTGAGTATAAAATTAACATTTTATATATACACATATCAATTAATGTTTTTACAATTGAAGTAATACTTGAAGTATCGGTCCAACAGAGGTTAAAACGTTCATGGCAATAAAATGCTGAAAGAGAATTAATGCTTAGGAATTTGGGAGCTTGTAAGTATGGAATGTCTTTGATGTATTTGCTCCTTAGGTCAGTAAGTAGTTTTTGTGGCAGGGAAGAAGGAAAGAGGTAAGGGAGGTGAGCGTAGTAAGCCGCTTGACTTTGGTCAAGGGAGATACTAATTACTCTCTTCTCCTCAAGTCGGTCAGCCTGTCGATGCTTTCTGTATCTGCTTTTTATATCTTCTTTTTGGATCACAGCAGATCATTTGAGATTTCACACTTGTATTTGGTTCTGGGCTTCCCATTGGTCGATATATAAACTTCGCGTAGACTCGCGAACTGGAAATTTAATATTTAATTAATTTTTATTTTTCAACCGGAACATCTGTGTGAACCCAGCTGTGCACCAACAATTTTTGGTCATTTGCTTTTTGTTCGTGAAAGTGCGAACATCCAGTCCCTCACTTTTGCTCGGTTGGTATCACCACATATCTACAAAAATTGACATGTTTATACACTCAAAGAAAATGCAAAATCCTTTTTAAGAAACTGGTTGGTGGTTACTGAATAGTTGTAAGCTTTACCATTTTTTATTAGTAAATAGAGTATTTGTCTATATTTCTGAAATGTGGTAGTATTTACATTGTTCAGACTGTTGTCTACATCTTTATTGCTATGTTTATGATGTTTCAGCCATTATATGCTCTTGCCTTCTTCAAGTGCTAGGAATTTTGAACCAGACCATTTCAATCACAGGGGTATATCATTCTCATTCCAAGTGCAATGCCACTTCTGGTAGCCATGTAGTTATCTCCCTTTAAGTCAACTCTCTAAGTTATTTGTTCACCACTGCTGTAGCCTGATATTGAATTCACAACTCTTTGGGTCAAGTCACTGAAACCAACCAATGCTTATATCCACTGAACCATATGTCCTCAAGCAGTGGTGATCAAATAACTTAGTTGATTGAAATGGAGATAACTACATGGCTACCAGAAGTGGCATCACACTTGGAATAAGAATGATATACCCCAGTGATTGAAAACAAGTGTTCAGTTCAAAATTCCTAGCACCTGAAAAAGGCCAGAGTGTACAACGGCCAAAACGTCCTTAACATGGCAATAAAGATGAGGACAGCAGTCCGATCAATGTAAATAATAATAAATAGAATTTGTACTTAATGATATCACTTGATCACTACAAACTAATGCAGAATTTTAAAAGATTTTAAAGTTCATAAATTATTGTGTTTTAATTGAGTTTCATTTTATAGCATATCAACCTCCGTGGGTTATTTAATGCCAGAATGGTGGGTGTTTTAAGGTATTTTTTTTTTAATGTTTGCTTATAGTGAGAAAGTTGTTTTAGTCAGATTTTGATGAAAAATTTTTTATTTTCATTTTAGAAAACTGAAGATGTCTTCTAGTTTTGTATTCAAAAATGTATTGCTGGTAACTTTTTCTTTCAAAAATGTATTATGGCAATAATGTTTTTTCCTTTAAAACTGTATATTTTTCTATAAAGTCTTTTTATGTATATATTCTATTAACGCCTCGTTTTATGTGTATATTTCTATAATAATGTATTTTTATACTTTCATAGTGTTTTGAACCCAGTTTGGGGTTAACTATTTGCCCATAGCTGGGACCCGAACAGGTGCTACCACTCCGTGTTAGGGTGGACCTGGAAACAACAGCAATTAAAAGGTGGTTCCATTCTCCTCACAAAAAGTGGTTCCATTCTCCTCACAACCTCCCAGTTGCTGCCGGATGCAGTTTATCATCATACCCAGGACCTCATAAATTACTGTAATTAAAATTTTAAAAAAGGAAAACAATTCTTGTAAAAATTCATTATTCATCGAAAGACATTTTTTTTATTGTGTCAAAAATTGTTGTATACCTACCTATATACAAGAATGGGATGTTCCTATGTACTTAAATATGTGGACACTACTAGAGTAGAGAGAGTGATTATTATAACTAGTAGTTCACTGACTGTATATCTACTTCCCACAGCATGCAAATCTTGTACTTGTTGATATACTATTATTCCCAACCTCTGTTTGGGGAATTATTCAGACTGTAACCTTTTAGGGTTACAACAATATTATATCATATTCATAAAAGAAATTAAAAGATTTTCTCATTAAAAAATATCTTAGTTTCATTTTTTTATTTTACAATTCAAAGCAGATTTTCTCTAACTGGTGCTCAACGGGACAAAATAAAATAATTGACGAAAAGTATTTCTGGTTTCCAAAATAATTTCATCCCGAAACTCATTCATATCCAGCAGTTATTTGATTTTTGCAAGAATTTCCAAATTGGTGATTTTCACTGCAAAAACAAACTGAAATTTCCCATACAAATTTATTTTTTATAACTTAAATCTGAATTATACAAAAATTATCCTTTCTCTTCAAAGGTAGCTTCACTCAAAGAAACCTAGCCCTGAGTTTTGACAATGTACTCATTTTAGAGTTATAGTTAATAGGGAAATTATTGGATAAGAACCCATAGTTTAACTTTCCTTTTTTTTTTTTGTATTTAAACACAGTGACCATCTTTATTTTTGTGGAACATGATACCTGAAACTTATTTCTGATTGCTCCAATGCCAACTTTACAGTGGTCATCTTTTATTCTTTTTTTTTTTTAATCATTTCACCCCAAGCAAAGGGGGTCCTGCCACTTTTGGGAAGTGGGTTACAGTGAGAGAAAAGACTGGAAGAATTATTGAAAGGATAAAAGATCAACAGGATTCAAGAAGATAGAAAATGGCAATTGATGTTGAATTTAAATCTTTGGAGATTATAGCTATCAGGGAAGCAAGTAAACGTAAGGTAGTTCCACAGGTGGGAAGTATGAGTAAAGAAACAGTTTGAGTAGAAGAGAAGGTTAAATTTAATGATTTCAATAGTAAAAGGATGGGAACCAGATGCTAATCTAGTGGTGCACTTAAATTCACATGGACAGGGCACCAAGGAAAAGGAGCTCATCAGAGCAGTTGTCATGCAAATATTTGTAGAAAAGACATGTCACAATGGGGAGAAAATGAAGTTAAGATGCCAAGTAAGGACTGATTACATTGCAAATCCTTCTTTGGATTTTGTCAAGAGCCTTAAGATGAATAGCAGGAGCACCTGATCGGATATGTTAACAGTATTCAATGCACGGACAAATGGTAGATTTATAAATATGCAAAATAAAAGAAGTTGTTGATGTAAAAGTGGCAGTTACATTTAACTATTTCAGTGATAAAAGGGTGGGACCTAGATGCCAAGTTAGTAGTATGCTTAAATTCACACTTGGGGTCATAGTGGTGAACCCATGTCTCATTTCCAGTGATTATCCTCTATAAAATTTCATTAAATTTCAGGCATTATCATAGCTTTTATAAATTTTTTTTTCAAATCAAGCTTGTTCTGTTTAGCTTTATTTTCACCTCTAACAACATCTGTCCTGTCACTAAGTGCAGCTTCTTTTTTTCTTTTCTTGCTGTTAACTGATTAATCTCCTTACTGTGATTACATCAAGGACAATAATTTTGTAAACATTTACTAACTTCCAGTGAATGTTTACACCCTTTTATCATTCCAAAAACAGAAATTATAGGTTTTGTTTTCTTCTATTTGAGTTTGTGTCCTGGCTTAATGTTGCACATCACATTCACATCGCAGTCGTGTCTTTATGAAAGAAATGATTCCATGTCTTCTTACCCAAGCTCAGTGTTACATGTCAGATAATGCCTAGCCAGTCTATGAGAAGGGCTGCCCTGAATTCAAACAATACAGAAGCCAATAGAAAACCAGTAGTTTTTGCAAGACATCATAGCAATTCACAGATAATAAAAAGGAAATGGATATGACATTACTGAAAATTTTCTTCAATGTATACAAATTATTAATATATGAATTTCTTGAAAATTGTGTATGCTCTCTACATATCTTTTTAGAAAAACTGAATTTTTTAAAATGTTTATTGGTAATTCTTGCTGAGTTTTTACACAACTGTAATTTCATCATTTACAAACACACACATACCCTTGAGAAAAGTATAAATCCATCCCTTCTGTCCCCAGCTATAGGCTAAATAACAGAGTAGAAAGGCTATAGCCTTAGTTGGCAACCAGCCTACTTCAAGAAAATCTTCTGCTTAGACAATCATAAATCCAAAGAGACATGATTGACCAACCGTTTATCACATATGGCACTTAACCGACTGAACCCATTAATGCTTTTCACATGAGGGCTTTATCAGCAGATAGATTTCCAGTTTTATCATTTTTAAAATAGAAAAGGCATCTATGTAAAGTCATTATAGCCTATATCCTGAGAAAAATGTCACTACCTATATATGGCGTGCAATGGATAAATTATTGTCTAAATTACACAAAAATGAAAATAACATTGTCATTTTATTTTAAAAGATATTTTGAAATATTAAAGAGTAAATTTATTCAATATAATTGCCATTGGCTTCAACCACAGCCTCCAGACAACTTTGGAATCTCTTGCATTTCTTTTAGACAGTCTCCTTGCTTAAGTTTATGAATGCTGCCGTAATCATTGTCTTCAGTTCATTTTTAACAATTTCAACAGTAAAAGGGTGAGACCTAGATTCCAATCTAGTAGCTTGCTTAAATTCACATCAACAGGGGGAAAAGATCATTAGAGCATTTGACATGAAAATAATAGTAGAAAAGACAGTGGGAAGCCACATCACATTGTTGAGAAAATGACTGAAGTCAAGATCCCAATTTAAGATTGATTACATTGCAAATCCTTCTTTGGGTTTTGTTGAGAACCTAGAGATAAATAACAGGAGCACCTGATCAGATATGGCAACAGTATTCAATGCATGGACAAATGGTAGATTTATAAAAGTGAAAAATGGATTCTAATGGGAAATTGTTTCTGTTCTGACACAGAGACCCAATCTTCATGGAGGTAGATGCAGCTATAGATGTGACATATTCATTCCACTTCAGGTCAGTTGAAAATGTGAGGCCAAGCAGTGTGTTGCTCTCAAAGAGACTTGCATCAGCCATACTGATGGCTGGCAGGCCAGTTTCTCTGTAGTGGTTAAGAGAGAGCAGTCACCGAGATTTTTCTCGTTGCGACGGCATTTCTCACTGTCAGCACTCTGCCTTCGGGCAGAGGGCGCTCTCTGCTTTCGAGCAGAGAGCACTAACCCAGTCATGGTTCCGCTGAAGGGTAGAAGCATGACTGGGGAACAATAGACAGATATTTTTTGGCCGGGCCATATAGCCCGGAAATTCCCACTCATAAACTGACCATGTGTCACATGTTGCCCTTAGTGGGAGGGACAGCTAAATATAGTAGCTAAGAGAGAGCAATCTTGTTTTGAAGGCATTGAAATTTACAAGCCTTTTCCTTCCCCAGTTAACCATTGATTGGAAGTTCATTTCAAGGGCAGTAACCAATGCAGATTTCCTGTTGAAACAGAAGTAAATGGTGGTATCCTCCTTATAGATGCCTACTTAGAAAGTGATAACATCAGGAAGATCATTGATGAAAACCAGAAACAGCTTAGGACCTCAGATAAAGTCTTGAGGGACAGCTACATTTGTGTGAAAAGATTTGGAAGCTTGCCCATTCAAAACAGCCTTCATTTTAAGATTTGATAGAAATGATTTGATTAAATCAATCATCTAGAAATACTGTAAGAAGGCAAGCATGCCAAACCCTTCTGAGATATCTAGAGCAACAGTTCATTCTTCATTATTATTAGGAGCTTGGTATACATATTCAGTGATGACCATTAGCACATCAGTGGTAGACCTGGTGAGGCACAAGCCATTGTTTGTCAGATAGTAGCTTGTGAGAGGTGAGATGCTTAGCTATTTCAGAATTGATTAGAGCCTTGAAGAATTTTTCAAAAAGCAGTAAGAAGCTAGTAGGACAATAAAAGCGTCAGAGCGTTCATCCGGGTTCTTAAAAGTAGGAACTATACAAGACTTCCTTTAAGCAGGAAGAAGAAAGGAAATAGTTGTAAAGTTTGGAGAGGACTGGAATAAGATCAGGGTCATGGTGACGGAATCGCATTCATCATCCTTTGTTAGGATGATGAATGTGATTCCATCACCTCTGCTTGCCTTATGGAAGTCAATCTAAGAAATGATATCTGAGACCAGAGACAGGGTTGTGCATTTATTATTCAGTTAAGCCTCTGTTCTGTGTGTATACACACATGCACACACAGTTAGAATTTTTGTGTTTTTCAGTTTTCTATTATTTGCTAGAAGTATATCTTAAAACGGCTCCTCAGTATTCACTTAATGTGGTAATAAAATCTGGTATGTTAACATTTAAACCTGCTAATTGTTTTTGCATCAGGACTCACTATGTTTATTTCCATCTTATCATTTTAGAAATATATTTTCGTTTTCATTTTATTTACAGGTTTTTAACTTGGAAAATACACATCTGTGAATGGAAATTAATTTCTGACAGAAAAACATGGACAAAAGTATCAAAGAAGAAAATAATCATGAACTTTGTGAATCTACATTTTCAAATAGTTCAAAGTCAGAAAAACATTTGAAAAGACACATTGGAAAAGATTCATATTCCCAAAAATTCTCCATAATTTCTGTTTCAGAAAATTCACATGCAGAAGAACATGTAGAAACACATCTTGATGAGAAACCATTTTATTGTGAAGTGTGTGGCTGTTCATTTTTTTGGAAATCCTATTTGGTGCAACATATGCGAATACACACTGGAGAAAAACCATATTCTTGTGAAATATGTGGAATTTCTTTTTCACAAAAATCATCTATGAAAGTGCATATACGAACACATACTGGAGAGAAACCATATTCTTGTAAAGTGTGCGGATCTTTATTTCCACTTAAGTCCCGTTTACGGAATCATATGCTGACACATACTGGAGAGAAATCTTATTCTTGTGAAGTGTGTGCATCTTCTTTTTCATCAAAGTACAGTTTAATTGTTCATATGCGAACACATACCGGTGAAAAACCATATTCTTGTGAAATATGTGGATCTAAATTTGCAACCACTGGAAATTTGAAGACACATATTCGGACACACACTGGAGAGAAACCATATCCTTGTAAAGTGTGTGGATCTTCTTTTGCAGAGAAGGCATCTTTGGTGAAACATATACGAACACACACTGGAGAGAAACCATATTCTTGTCAAATTTGCAAATCATCTTTTTCACAGAACTCACATTTGATGCAACATGTGAGAAAACACACTGGTGAAAAACCGCATTCTTGTGAAATATGTGGATCTTCTTTTATAGCTAGGTTATCTTTGGTACAGCATATGCAAACTCACACTGGAGGGAAACCATATTCTTGTAATGAATGTAATTCTTCATTTTCAGCACGGTCATCGTTGGTACAACATATGCGAACACACACTGGAGAGAAACCATATTCTTGTCATGAATGTAATTCTTCATTTACAGCAAGGTCATCACTGGTAGAACATATGCGAACACACACTGGAGAGAAGCCATTTTGCTGTGAGGCATGTGGAGCTTCTTTTTCAAAAAAGTCTAATTTGAAACAACACATGCAAACACACACTAGAGAAAAATTACATTAGTATTAAATGTTTTTTTGGTTTATATTGCTGTTCCCTATCTTTATCCCACTTTCATGTTGCTCACTGATGTAACCTCCTAGTATGAAGCTGAAATCTAAGTGTACATTATTAATGAGATCCCACTAGTACGGAACGTTGCCCGTTGCCTCACTAGTACGGAACTTGAAACAGACCATGACCACACTAGTAAGTGTGCTTTTCCAAATAGCTGAAATATGGTGCTTTATATGTGGGACTGCTTTGGTTAGAAACCGTATTCTTCAGTTGTGTATTGATCCACATTTTACAAAAATATAAATTTGTTGAAATCTATCTTACAGAGGAGGAAACACATTTTTGAGAAGTGGCTACCTTTTATGGAAATCCAATTTGCTTTGACTTGGAATGAAATCAGATTTCTATGAAAAGTTTAAATTTGCATTTACATCAAATTTCTGATTGTTGGCTGAGTCAGTATTTGCAACATTATGCTCAGATATTTACTATTATCGTGATTAAATCTTTCCTTCAATATTTTCTGTTGTGAGCATGTAGCTTATTTGTCAAAATGTTTACTTTCCAACGATGAAACCTTGGTTCAAATCTTACCTTGGTCAATTTACTAGGGGCTTCTTGATGTTATCAGCCTGGGAGGTGATTCTAGTCTACAGTACCATTAGAAAGTGCCTGAAAACTATGCCACATGTTGACCCAAGCCTTGTAAGTGAAATTAGGGAGATGGAAATATTTGGAAGCTATTGATAGTTGTGCTAGCACAAAGTCATGAGTCATTGTGACCGAGGGTTTGTGTGTTGTTGTTCACACCAGATAATGCACTCTCCCAGAAACTAAGGTCTTCTCAATATAGTTGCAGTTTAAATCACATGAGTACTCAATGGGTGTTGAATAAACACAAATGTGACTGAGTGAGTGTTTACAGCAGGGATTGGGTTGTAGACAGGCCTTCTTAGATATGAGGGGCCAGCCACTGTTATTGTGGCTCTGTCAGCCTATGCTAGGTTTTGTCTACATCTACAGATATATTGGTAGTGTGCAAAGCAGATTAGCCTTGCAGAGTTCAATTCCAGCTCTATTCTGTTTTGTTCCTTTGCACTGATGTCCTTGGAAAAAGCACAAATCCATTTTCCCCATCTGTGGGTTAAATAGACTAGATTCACTTGTCTTGAGGCAGTAACCTATCTAGGAGAAGGAAACTCTGAATTCAGGCCAGCTTGAAGAGAGTTGAGCTCTATCAAGCTATCCTGCCTTCAGCTAGTGGTTTCTAAGCAATGCATTGGACCTCATAGATGCAGAGGATAGAATTACTGAAAGACAATCAAAGACTTAGAAAAGATTCTAAAAATTTCATATTTCAAGAATAAACAATTTCAAAATGTAAGTATTATTGTATACACTAAATAGTTATAATTATTGACTAATTTTATCATTGTAATATTTTTGCATTATATCAAGTATTAAGAATATAGTAACTTGGGTGCAGAAATTAGAAAGGAGAGTTATAAGTTATAATATTCTGGTCTTCAAAGCTGCAGTCATCTCCCTTTAACTCTCTCTCTCTCTCTCTGGATCTTCTTTGCCATTGAGATGCTGGTGCCATTGTAATGGGACTTCCCTTCTAAGCTGGTGTTTCATTTCTAGCATTTATCTGACGGTATTAAGAAGAGTACTTGTCAAAAACAAGCCCATACCTTTCATTAAATTTGGGTTCTTTAATCCTTTTATTAGTTATTTGTATTATATACTATATTTGATGCACTATTAGTTTTTTTTTTTTTTAAATCATATCACCCCGAGCAAGGCAGTAACATCACTGATGTGCAGGGGGCTACGTAAGAGTGAAAAGATTGGAAAAGAGAAAGCCGGAAACCACATTCTAAACAGGGAACAAGGGATGAGCCTCTACACCTGTTCAATAGACGTGGGTGGCATGTGAACCAGGCGATAGTGGGGGCACAAGCATACTTTCAAATGAAGCATAGTATTAAGGAGATTACTTGTCAAAAACAAGCTCATACCTTTCATTAAATTTGTGTTCTTTAATCCTTTTATAAGTTATTTGCATTATATACTATATTTAATGCACTATTAGTTGTCTTTTTTTATTTTTAATCATTTATTTTATCACATTAAATTAAGTGGGGGCACAAGCATACTTTCATTCCAGAAATGTGGCTCAAAGAAAAAAAGTTTTGCAACTATTTCCTTAGAAACACCTTTGTTGCTATGGTTGCACTTAATATGGTGCATTTGTCACTCTAATAAGTTATGCACATACACTGAAATAATAACAGTAATATACCAGTAATTATTAAAGAATAATATATATTTTTTCAATTGATTTCTCCCCTAAGCAAGACGATAAAGCCACTAAGGTGTGTGAGGGGGGATAAAGGGAGTGAAAAAGAATGAAAAGACTCGAAATGGAGAGGATTGAGGAAAAGACAAAAAGGAACAGGGTTCAAGAAGACAGAAGATGGCACTTGACATTGCATTTAAATTTTTTACGATTGTAGTTATTAGGGGAGCAAGGAATCAGAAAGGACTTCCACAGGGGGGAATTGCAAGAAAAGAAACTTTAAGTAGAGGTGGTGTTTGCATCTTGCTGTTTCAGCAGCAAAACAGTGGGACTGAGTTTCCAATCAGGTAGTACACTTCAGTTCGCATAGTTGGGACACCTGCACAAAAAGCTCATCAGAGCAGTTGTCATGAAAATATTTGTAGAAAAGACACCATTATTATTCTCCATATAAAAATGTTTGCATTTGCATTCCAATTAGATATATGGGTAACAGCACTGGTCAATTAAAATGAAACTGGGTTGAAAATACCTTTTCCCTCTAAATTATTGAGAGCAGTTTCATAAACCAAACCATTAGTAAAAAAACGAAATAATAATAACAACAATTCAATAGAAAAAAATAAATAAACAAATAATTCGGTGTTTCATCTTAATAATGCCATCAACAATAGAACTTTTTTTTCTTTAACCTTCTGGCCATTTTCATTATGCTATGCTGTTCTCCCCACCCACAAAGTAGTGGTGGTGCCTATAACACACTACACACCGGAACACATACACACACATACAAAATAAAGTAGAATAAATTGCAAGAACTACACACACATAAACATGCACACATGTCACAGTCACGGACATGCACACACCACCAGATAAAGCAGATAGATAAAACAACAGTAATAAAATAAATCCTCTTCAACCCGGGCAACAGTCAAACTAACGGTCAGGTCAGACTTAGATAAACCACACATTAAAGCAGACTGATATCATCAGACCAGAAAAAGGTCCCAACAGTAAATCACACATGCATACATGCTGTAACACACTTACACAAGCACACAGTAAAATTAATGACAGCAGCAGTAGCAGCCAGCCAGGAATGACCATTCCTTGAAAGGCACGGACTCACTTGGACAGACACATGCTCCTCTGCCATTCTGAAGATGAGATTTTGATCTCGAAATGTTAATTTTTTTAATAAATAGGTAATACCCAAAAACTTCTTTACCTTCCTTTATTTTACTAAACACATTGTGACAGCCTTCAAGACATAACCATATATTAAAGTTTTGTTTATATTCCTTAGACTTGTGTATTCTTTTTCATGAATGTATATTCTGCTTATCCCTCACTTCATTAGTTTGTACAATCATTACGCCCTGCCAGTACCTCATAAATAATGGACTATTCCATTTTGATTACATGGAAAGAGAAGGAAAGACACTATTTAGTTTCAGTGAAAAGAAATGAAAGAATAGAAGATAGAAGGTTTAACATCTGTTTTGGTTAAATGGAAAACGTCGTCAATTTCAAATATCTTCAGTTTTATCCATTTCTTAACATAAAAACCAGCATCCATGGGGTTGTAGCATTGTATGTACTGACAATGCAGAGAAAGAAATAGAATCTTTGTACTCCTAAGCTCTGTGTGAAACACAAGAGATTAGAATTATCATGGGAGACCTGAATGCCAAAGTAGTCAAATAGAGGGAATGTGTAACAGTTGGTAACTTCAGACTAGGAAACTGCAATGACCAAGGAGGTAAATGGGTCCAGCGATTTGAATGACCAGGTAATAACCAACACCTGGTTTCAAGAACACACGAGATGATAATTAACATGAAGGAGCCCAGGAGGAAACACGAAAAACTAATTAACTAGATAACTACAAATAGATGATTCCGGAATTGGAAAACTTATCCAAATGCCGACTGTGGAAATGACCAACTGCGTTATATGTAAACTAAGAGTAAAACTTTGGAGACTGAAGAAGCAAAGTTCAGCATTCAGACTGCAATACAACAGACTTGTGAACAAGGCGACCACCCACTGGTTATATATATAAACTAAGGATGAAACTTTGGAGACCCAAGAAGCCTAGTGCATCATCCAGACTGCAATACAACAGACTTGTGAATGACCTCAACGTGCAGAAAAATATACTGACAGTGTGAAAAAATAATACAAAAGACAAATTAGAAACAGAAACTTGCAATGAGATTCACTAAAGGATGCGTGATTGACATCAGCAAACAACATCATCCGAAAGGAAAAGAGATGTAAAACTAAAAATGAAGGGATCACAAATGAGATTCTCAACATAATTCAAATGAAACAAGGAAATAAGGAGCAAGTACAGACAGACTGAAGAGAAATGGCTCAACAACTAATGTGCAGAAATAGAGATATTGAGCATGGAGAAATACATAAAAAAGGAGAAATACATAAAAAAGGAGAACAACAAAAGACGTATTAAATCGAAGAATGGATCACTCATATTACAGAAAGGGAAAATACTTCAGTGATGGGAAGAATATATGAGATCTCTTCCATAGCAAGAAAGCACAACAAACAATACCCAGGAATACTGACAAACAATGAAAAATATTAAAATCCAACTTGGAAGCTGCACTAACTTTTGCATCTTATAATATTACGATTTCATTAGAAATATCCGAAGAAATCGGAGAAAATCTGAAATACGTCCGTTAGTTTGTGACACTCAGTTTATTTTGTGACGCTCAGTTTATTTTGTGACGCTCAGTTTATTTTGACAAGATTATGCAAACGAAAAATTTTACAGACGATAATTTTTTCGCATTGCGCCAGATTTTGAAATTAGTACATATGTCCACGGAAGCGTTCTTTTCCAAGAACATATTCAAATTTGTATGTAAATCCAAAAAAAAAAACACGCTCATATTCCAAATAAGGAATTGCTTGAATAAATCCTAAAACCCTCAGGATTAAGTGTTTATATAATGTAAATACAAAAATTTTGCTTTAATAATAGCTACAAAAATTTATAATTGGAAAAATTCAACGGTGAAAACATTTTCAATAAAATATTAAAAATAATTACCATTCAGTTGAAATACAGAAAAATAATTTTTACAGATGTGGAGGGCCATCATCACCTACGCCCTAAAGGAACACAGCATATAGAAGAAGATTGTAATATGTTGTTAATGGTTTTACTCAAATATTTAACGATGCTATAGTGGATTTTCCAGATATTTTGTTGTAGAACTCACCATGAGCTTATTTTATCATTAACTTGAGATTCATCAGAATATTAAAATAGAAAAAATTTTAAATTTTCACAGGTTAAAAATATTATTTTGCTTAAATATTTTTTAATATTCATGTCACTTTGTATAAAGATTTAATGATAGGATTTAGTCACACTATTCAATGGAATTGATAGAATATAAAATTTAAAAAATGTTTCTCCCCCTGTTAAGTGAAGATAGGTAAATAACAATAACATGTCTGTATTAAACAACTAGCAGTATAACCCGGCATTGCTCGGGTGTAATGAAAGCTTTAAAACTAATCCATGGTCTTGGAGCTCAGACTCAGCCTAAAGAAAATTTGTGTGAGGTTTGGTGAGAATCAGATAAAAATTGTGAATTTGTATAAAGGACATACAGGCAGATAAACAGACACACAAACATGTTGCCCTCTATATAGATATATTATCGATTTTCTGCACTATTGTAAGAACTGTAACCTTGAAACTTCTGAATATCTTTTCTTATGTCTTTGTCAATGAGTGTATAAAATTTGATTAAAATCGGACCACTCCTTCTATAACCTGATTTTTACGATTATCAATTTTCGATATTTATCGGGGATACCTTGACACAAAACCTAGCTAAGAACACTCGCAAACGCTTATAGTACAACTGTGTAAATTTTCAAGAAAATCAGTTCAGCCATTTCAGAGTGTATTTAATCGACACACAGACACACAGACAGTTCCATTTATAAATAAATTTAGATTAGATTAGATAGATTAATCACCAACATTAAAGCCTCTGATTAGGAGGTTGTGAGGGCATGGAACAACCTCTTAATTCCTGTTGTTCCCAGGTTCATCCTGACCCGGAGTGGTAACACCTGTTAGGGTCCCAGCTATGGGCAAATAACCCAAAACTGGGGTGAAAACACTATGAAAGTATAAAAATAAACTTTTATAGAAATATATACATAAAAATACTTTTATAGAAAAAATATCGTTTTTTGAAGAAAAATATTACCAACAATAGATTATTAGAAAAAATTATTTTTATACATTTTTGAAGAAAAACAATTATTTTCAATAAAACATTTTTGAATACAAAACTAGAAGACATTTTCAGTTTTCTAAAATAAAAAAGAATAAAAACAAAAATTTTCATTAAAATCAACCTTCTCATTACAACTGTGTGGTGATACTGACCGAACAAAGCGAAGGACCGGATGTTTGCACTTTCAGGACCAGAAAGCAAATGACCAAAACTGGTCTGTGTGCAGCCGGCTCCACGCAGAGGTTCCGGCAGAAAGCCAAAAATTAATTAAATATCAAATTCCAGTTCACAAGTTTACACATATTTTATTTATCGGCCAATGGGAAGCCCAGAATCAAATACGAGTGTGAATTCCAAAATGATCTGCTGGGATGCACAAAGACGATATAAAAAGCTGATACAGAAAGCATCGCCATGAGACAGAGACACCAACAAAGAGAGACTCGAGAAAGCACTAGCGTAATTAGCACTTCCCTTGACCATGTCAAGTGATTTACTATGCTTTCCGCCTTTCCCTCTCCTTTTCTTCTTCTCTGTCTCTAAACTACTTACAGACCAAAGGAGCAGATACATCAAAGACATTCCTAATTTACGACACCCCCCACATTCATAGCACAAATTCTCTTTTCAGCATTTTATTGCCATGAACTTTTAACGTCAGTTGGACCCATCCTTAAATACTTTAAGTGTAAAAACCTTAATTAATATGTGTATATATAAAATGTTGTTTCTATACTCAGTTTGCTTTTTGTGTTTTATAACCCCTTTTATAACTTATAGTGGGCTATCTACTAACGAGGCCAAATTCAGTTAATCTGTTTCAACATACAACTATGTTTCACTAGAACGGATAACCCATTATAACTGAACATTAAAAAAACTTAAAACCCCACGTTTTTGGCATTAAATAACAGAGGTTGATATGCCATTAAACAAAACTCAAACTCAAAAACCAACATTAAGCAACATCAAACCTTAAATGGGTGACCATTTGGGAGTCCCGGGAGTAGATAGGTTTGCCTATTGCCCTGTTCACGTTCCTCCCAGTTTTTTTCAAACAGGAATAAAGGTTTATCCTTTGTTTCCTGTTTACAACTAGGTTTTTGATTCCTTTCTAGCATGTGACCACATGGAAGCCCCACAATTCACCGATTCTCTTTAAATATCTCGAATGTCTAGGAAGCCCTCTGCTCAGTGATGTTGTATCATTACCACGCTAGATGAATATGTAGGGGAATTATAATTCTGAGTAAACAATTATACACTTCCTAACATTTATATATTTACATCAATGTTCATAGAAAATGAGCAGCAGGAAGACATGGAAACAACAAAACAAGTGTGTGGTGTTGGAGAAACAGTAATACTGAGTAAAATTGAACGTTCTAATCAAATATGGATTGGAATCTGACAATAAGATTTTTAAAAAATGAGTAAAGTTTATACAGTTTTTCTTTTATGTTTTTTTTTTATAGATGTGTATAATTTGGATGTGTGTTCTGGTGCAGTAGATATTGACTCAGAACAACAAGTTGGGGTGCCGAGTTTGAATTCTAGTTGAATTCCTTGAATTCACTTATGCACAAATACCCTTATGAAAGGTATTAATCCGTCTCTACCCTCCACTTATGGGTTAAATAATAAAACAGATTCAGTTCTATAGCCTTGGTTGGCAACTAGTCTACCGTAGAAAGCAATGACAACCTACTGTGGGATTATCTTCTGCCCAGTTAGTCATGTCTTTTTCGAGAGATGATTGCCCAAAGTTTGTATCACATATGGCAATTAACTGACTGAATGATGATGAGTGTTGCGGTGCAGTGAATATCGATTGAGAATGAGAAATCAGAGAGCCGAGTTCGAATTCCAGTTCACTTATGCAAAATACTCTTGGGAAAGATAACAACCCATCTCTTCTCTGCACTTAATGGGCTAAATAGGATAGATTGGATCCTATAGCCTTGGTTGGCAACCAGTCTAACATAGAAAGTAATGGCAACCTACAGCAGGAAAATCTGCCCAATCATGTCTTGAAAGACAATTTTCGATTTTCTGTTGTATCGCTGAGATCGATATGATACACAGAGAAAGTGTGCTGTGGTATTATTCAGCACAATATCCGTTGCTAAACGGATATACACAAAACCGTACAATAGTTACAATGACAGACAAGACAAAACTTACAACACACAGAGGAGGGGTTTGGATTGCAATAGTCGCCAAAGTAATCAGTCCAAATATGACTCAAATTTTACGTCTCAAATGCAACTAGTCTTTACGTAAATAGACCATCTCTGACCATGGGCCATTCCATCATTGGAAGTGCTACAGGAGTGTCAGCTACTCCTTAACACTTTCCAAGCGCTTTCAGCCACTACACTGGTCATTTTCAAGTATGTTATTTTTACGATATGGTTATTTTATCCTCATGTTTTGACCGTAAAATAATTTTTATCTTTATGAAAAAAGAACTTTCTTTATCACGTGACGTGTGCAGCTGGACATCTCATAAGCATCTGTCTATTTTTTTAACAAACTTTCAAAACTCCACTTTAACGGTTAAAAATTTAAGGTTGGTGGTGGTGATTGTCTATCACGTATGGCAATTAACTGACTGAGAATGAGTGTCCAGAAAGTGTCCTGGAAAATAAAAGAAGCGTCTGAAACTTTTTTACCTTGAATTTTTGTTGAGTGCTAAGAGAGAAATTGTCAGGATTATCTCATCAATCTGTAGGGAGTGGGGGAAAAGAAAGACGATTTCAAGGCTTGCAACGAAAATTCTGACGTTGCTTACAAGCAAAGTCTTTTTTGTAACGGTAACAAAGTCAAAATGACTGGTAACTCAGTACACTCCTGTCTGTAACTAGTGGGCTTTACAACAGGTTTACTAAAACTGCTGTACAACAGAATGTAGCACTTTTTAATCTCTTTAGGTCTCATTCAACGTGATTTGACGAGGCCAGAGCGTCTTTAAGAATCGTCAATTCCATGGCCCTGGTTTGGTTGGGAGAAAAATTACTATTTTAGACAATGACAATGCCAGAGCACCTTCTTTTCCCTCCCAGACCTACCCTCGCTGTTCTTTCTTTTTAGTTACCACAAAATATTATCACTGAAGCCTGAAAAAGGAAAGGAGCCAAAATTTCTGTTGATTCACGTATTGACGACCAATAGTGAGGATGTCATGTATTTGTGTGTGTAGAGGAGAAAAGTGGGAGAGAGTCTCACTGGTTTAGAAAGAGTGAATTGATAATAATTATAATTGTTATAATTATTTTATTATAATAATTTTTTAAACAAGAATTAATTTTTATTTATTTTTGATAGACATGATAACGTGACAGAATAAATGATTTTTATTTATCTTTTATCAACACAATACATGAATAGCTAAATGGTGGCAGACCCTACAAGAAGGTTAATCCACCCTTTGAAAGGTTTTCTTTGGAATCCTGTGGGGAATCTAGCCATTTTGCTCACCAGAAAACACTTGTAGTGGAACCAGTTTATTTGTTGATGATGTATGTGGCAGATAATATTGGGTTAGATGATACCAGTATCATTTTTAGAGTGATCTAAGATAAAACATAATAATAAGTAACTATTGCTGTAAATGACTGAAATTAATTTAACACTCTCCCCCCCCAAAAAAAGAAAGAGTTGAGAATGGGTTATACTGATTTTTATTTATTGCTGAAAAATAAATACGATTTATAAAGTTGTTTCTTATTATCTACCTTGATTGTAGCTCTTTAGATGTTTTTAATTGCAAACGACAGCTTTTGTAGGATTTTCTTTTCATAAGTCAGCAAAGAGTGATTTTTTTTTAACGACATTGACTCTTTGTTTAAATTTGATTTAAAATGGTGAAATTTCTTAGATCTTTTTCTTAATTTTCATCATGTGACGAGGAAAATCGAAGATAAACAGATAAGTAAGTAAAACAACGTATTAATTAATAAATGAATAATTTATTTCTATTAAATACGAACTTTTATTTTAAAAAATAACAATAACTATTTCAATTTGTAAATATATTATCTTTTAATTTTTTATGCAAACAAAAAAGCCTCCGCCGAGGCAAATTATGTTTCTTTAAAAACAGCTGATTATTTTATTTTTTAGAAACGAAACCACGTTTTTTTTTTCTAATTTTCATTTGCTTAAAAAATAACAAATAAAATAAAATGAATTGTTTATATTTTCGTTTGGAACTTTTTGTGTTGATTTTTTTCTAAACACCTGAGATATCGTATAATAATTTAAGTAAAAGATTTAAATGACAATAAAAAACAATTTCAAAGAGTGACAGTCAATTAACCAAACCAGCAACAAGATGGCCTGGATAACCTTACCATAGTTATACAGTTAAGTAAACAATTCATAAAATTAGCATCTGGGTACAAAAAGATTAAATATTTTCCAAGTCAATTTGTGAGAGAAAATTATTCACTGCGGTGTACAAACCGGTGTCAGATTAATTACTGCCCTTTGTGTAAAAACGTCTTGTAAATTAATGTCGATAAAATTTGATTTAAAAAGAAAAAAAAAACAAAAAAACGATGCGATACCTACAGTTTAAAATACACTTTTTAAAAATGAGAAATCTTTCTTGAAGGTTTTATTTAGGTATCTCTAGTGATGTACAAAAAAACAAAAAAAAAAAACGAAATGAGAATACCAAACTTAAGAAGAAGAACTAAGTTTTAAAAAGTAAATTAAAAAGCACTGTGACTGAATTTAGTTTCTATTGACAAAACTTTTCAATGTTTTAAGAGGGAAAACCAAAGGATTTTTTATTCTTATTTTTAATCCTTTTAGAACGTCTAAAATTTTGGTCAAAAATCTGTTTTCTTTTTTTTTACGTTTTTTTTTCTTTTGTTAGCCAGAGGGCAAAAAATGAGTATAGGAAATTTTTGTGTCTTTTTTGCAGTGAAAAAGCACATTGATATGAACAACATTATTTTAGAAATATCCTTTTTTTAGAAAATCTTTATAAAAATATTTAAGAAATCTGTTATCCCCACCACTTACTTAATTTTATGAAATTTCAAAAAATTAAATCTTCATTAGTTTACTGTCTATATTAATTAAAACAAAACGTCTTGGAGAATTTAAATCATCAATTTATTATTTTCTATTGCATTTATTATTTTACAACTGAGAACAGATTTTGTGTTTATGACTAATATATACATTAGACTAGGCAAAAATAATTTCTCAAATTTAAACAAAAAAGAAAATGAGTGGGGCTTAATTAAGTGCCCTATGTGATACACGCTTGGGTGATCATGTCTTGAAAGATACATGACTGGACAGAAGATTTACCTGTAGTAGGTTGCCATTACTTTCTGCAGTAGACTGGTTACTAACCAAGGCTATAGAACCCAATCTTTTCTGCTATTTAACCCGTAGCTGAAGGGAGAAGTGATGGATTTATATCTTTCTTTCCCAATGGTATTTGTGTATAAGTGAATGCAACAAATTCAAAAGGTATTTGAACACAGCTCTCCAATTTCTTGTTGTGCAGTTTCTTGTTGTGCGTTGTGATGCAGTGAATATCACTGCATCACAACGCACATCTGTGGAGTGTAACAGTTGTAAAAAGAAAACAAATATTTTTTCGAAAACTTCTAAAAAAAGATGTTTAGTAATTCATTTCTGAATAGTTTCTATAGATATAAACATGTATAACTAATTGCTTCATTAGAAAAATATTCTAAACCAAACAACCCAACTCGGTTCAAGAGTAGCAATGAATTTTTCAGAGGTTTTAGAATAAATTTTATATATTACAAATTGCTTCATTAGAAAAAATATTTGCAATGATTCATTCAATTTGTTTTTTCCAAGAAGAAATTATTTGAAACAGTTGTTTTTATTTTGTTGGTTGAATGTTAGATTAAAAGCATTTTCCATTCTCTTTTTTATTCTACAAATAACTGATCAGGACCAGTGCACACTACCCACTTAACTGGTGGGAACCTAACTGTGGGGTCCAGGAAGTGCTTTTTTGATCTATAGTGGGTTGCTTATCTATTCTTTTCTGTTAGTAGTGGAGAGTCTGTTCTAGTGAAGAGTAGTTGTATACTGTTGCAGGTTAACGGAATTTGGCCTTGTTGTAGATAGCCCACTATAAGTTATAAAGATAGGTTATAAACCAAGAAAAGCAAATTGAGTTGAAAGATAACATTTTATATATAACACATATCAATTAATGTTTTACAATTGAAGTAATACATGAAGTATAGGTCCAACGGAGATTAAAATGTTCATGGCAATAAAATGCTGAAAGAGAATTAATGCTTAGGAATTTGGGAGTGTGTAAGTAAGCAATGTCTTTGATGTATTTTCTCCTTATGTCAGTAAGTAGTTTTTGAGGTAGGGAAGAAGGAAAGAGGTAAGGGAGGCAAGCATAGTAGGCTGCTTGACTTTGGTCAAGAGAGACACTAATTACTCTCTTCTCCTCGAGTCAGTCTGCCTAGCGATGCTTTCTGTATCCGCTTTTTATATCTTCTTTTTGGATCACAGCAGTTCATTTGGGATTTCACACTTGTATTTGGTTCTGGGCTTCCCATTGGTTGATAAATCAAATTTGCGTAGCCTTGCGAACTGGAAACTTAATATGTAATTAATTTTTATTTTTCAACCGGAACATCTGTGTGAACCTGGATGCGCACCGATGACTTTTGGTCATTTGCTTTTTGTTCGTGAAAGCACAAATATCTGGTCCATTGCTTTTGCTCGGTCTCACCACAGATCCTCACTATCTTATCAACATTTGCTTTTTTTTTCTACCTACATTTATAGTCTTTAAAAATTTAAATTGAGCACAAATGACAAAGGATCAAAAAGTTTTGCATATTTTCATGTCATTCTAGGGTCTTTTTACTTTCTTTTTGTTCAAATCTGTGAATTAACTTGATACCAGTTGTGTAGATTGGGGGCCCCAGGCTCTGCTTTTGGTCTCTCACTATTTTATCAACATTTACTTTTTTTTCGATCTACATTTCTTCGGCCCGGAATGAGAAACTGGGGAGCTGAGTTTGAATTCCAGTTGAATTCATTGCATTCACTTACGCACAAATACCCTTGTAAAAGGTATTAATCCAAGTCTTCCCTCCAGTTATGGGTTAAATAACAGGACAGGTTGGGTTCTATAGCCTTGGCTGGCAACCAGTCTACTGCAGAAAGCAATGGCAACCTACTACGGGATAATCTTCTCCCCAGTCAGTCATGTCTTGAAAGAGACATGATCGCCGAACGCTTGTTTCACGTATGGCACTTAACTGACTGACTGACATTTCTTTACATTACAAATTAAACTAAATACAACTGACAATTAAGGGATGGAAAATTTTTGATGATTTTAATGTCATTCTAAGGTCTTTTTTATTTTTTCTATCCAAATTTGTGAATTTGTTTTACATATGCTAAGTCTTAAAAAACACTGTATAAATTTTCCCTATTCTTTATCCATAATGTTAAATGTGTTAAAAATATTCAACTTTTAACAAGGAAATCTCAAGTTGATGTTAAAAACATTGATTTATTTCAGATGGAATGATCTATTTTGACATGTCTTTATTTAGATACATTGTATTTATTTTCAATTTTCCTAGTTGAATTGTTTACCTGTATTACATATTATTCATTATTCTACATTAATTATACAATAAAATTTGGATTTTAAATGAATACTACCTTATGAAAATCAAAATGTAGTAGAGTTGGGGGCCTTGTATCATAAATTTGGAGGTATCATAGATTTATTGTGGGGAAGAAAGTATGGAAAATTAAAAATAAGAAATATTTAAATTTAAGTATGTTTGCTTGAAAACTGTATAATTTATATTCATGAAAAAACATGAAATATAAGATGTACTGAATTTTGCTGAAACATAAATTGAGTTATTTTTATTTATTTCACCCCAAGGATAGCAATAAAATTGCTCAAAAATGAATTAATCTATCTCTTCTCCCTCTAGCTATAGGTCGAATAGATGGACAGATTAGGTTCTATAACCTTGGTTGGCAACCTCCTGTGGGAAAATTTTCTGCCTAATCATTTGAACTACCTTGCCTGGAGGATAAAGGGGTTTGCATAAGGTCAACACCCCTACCTGTAAAAATTAAAAAAAGACAAGTTACAAAAGCATTGACAACCCCTTATTCAATGGCAAAGGGGTCATCAATTGGCCTAGATAGATAAAAGACAATAAAGACACTGAGACAGAAGGGAATTGCTGAGTGTTAGAAATCATAACTGCAAATGACGTGTGATTATTGTTTTTTTTAATAATTATTATTATTAAAATAATTTATTAATTTTTAATAACACACTTTCTTTAATAACACATTTTAATTTTAATAATTGTTTTTATTAAAATAATTTATTAATTTTTAATAACACATTTTCTTTAATAACACATTTTAATTTTAATAATTATTATTTTTAAAATAATTTATTAATTTTTAATAACACATTTTCTTTAATAACATTTTAATTTTAATAATAATTATTATTAAAATATTTAATTTTTAATAACACATTTTCTTTAATAACACATTTTAATTTTAATAATTATTATTCTTAAAATAATTTATTAATTTTTAATAACACATTTTTTTTTTTGCAGATATCATTTTTGGTGGAAACAAAGAAAACTAATCATTAACAAAACCATTTTCAAAAGAACCATATTCTTTTAAGTCTTATTGTTGTGTTGTAAAGTTTAGCACTAGTTATTTGCTCTCCTACTTATTCTCAGTGACTGAGTTATATAGGCTCTCTCTTGCATTTATGCAAATTAGACATATTAATTTTCCAGTGGCACTACACTTATTATTTTGCATTTTCACATTCAATAGCACAAAGAGGCAAACACACACTGAAAAGAAACCTGGCATCAAAACATAGACATATATAACTCAGAGAAAATAAAACATAGACATATATAACTCAGAGAAAATAAAACATAGACATATATAACTCAGAGAAAATAAGACTCAATTCTGGCAACATCTATAACTTAGTATTTTCACCAATGACATTTATAAAATTACGCACGCAGATATACACTGAAGAAAATCTTATTTATGCAATGTGCATATGTTTTCACAGAATTCACATCTAAAATTCTGCACTTGAATATATATTGAAGAGAAACAACATTTATGCATATTTTTTAACAATATGTAATATACAGTAATAATGTTTTCCTATCCTCTTAAATATGTGGACACTATTAAAGAGGAGAGTAGAATGATTATACTGACTAGCAGTTCACTAACAGTGTATCTATTTCACACAACATGCGATTCTTGTATTTGTTGATATACTATTATTCCCAACTTCAATTTTGGTGATTACTCATGCAGTAACCCTTTAGAGTTACAACACATGAAAAAGAAAAGAAATACACTTTAAAAGAATAACATTTATTTTCTGCAGCTTTTTTCTTCTTCTTCAAATTTGGCTAGAAAAACAATTTAGTTGTCCCAAGTGTCACCTAAATATTCAAACATTTAGTACCATGTCTGGTTTCCATGGTGTTGTATACCTACCTATATACAGTAATGATATATTCCTATCCTCTGAAATATATGGACACTATTTATTGGAGTAAAGAAGAGAGTAGAGTGATTATTCTGACTAGCAGTGTATCTACTTAACACACTGTATGAGTCTTGTATTTATTGATATACTATTAATTCCCAACCTCCATTTTGGCAATTACTCACCTAGTAACTGTTTAGAGTAGAGTTATAACACAATGCAAAAATTTCTTTCCTTATAAATAAAACTTAATGAAAAGTAAAAAATGACATTAATTTTACTGTTTTTGTTAATATTTCTTCTTCATTTGCATATATAAATAGAGAATGAATGTTTCAATATTGAAAATGTACAGAAGAAAACTGTTTGTAAGAACCTTATTTACATATTCTTGTGAGTCAATGCAACTTCACATCTAAAAACATATTCACGCACACAAAGGAAATTTTTCTCTTGGGCAGTATAGCTAAGCATTTTCATTAACCATTCTTTTTCAAGACCTTTCAATTGCAGTATTCTTACTGTTAATTTCAAAAATGTTTTCTGTTGCCATAGCAGGATATGACAACACAACTATGAAATTTAAACACATTATTGGTTAGAGATCTGAGTCACTTCCAATGGCAGGAAAAGCTTTTCGTACAGGAAATGAAGTCACAGTGCTAAGCATTAAATTGCATTTGTAACATTGAGAAGAATTTAATGCAAATAACAAGGATGAGTATTTAAAAGCACATTTAAGTGCACATTGTATATAAAGAACATTCCTATAAAATATGTTTGCACATCATACTTAAAAAGTTGCATGTAAACATGAAACATTTCCTTGCATAATCTATAAATTAGGGTTTTCATTGTATTCACATTTACATAAACAATTTGTCGATCAGCAGCTTTAATGAGTTGAAATGTTTAAACAACAAAAGCAAACACACCCTAAAGAGAAACCCTACATTTGTAAAGTGTGTGAATCAGCATTTTCACACAAGTCATATTTAAAGGACCATATGTGGAAACACACTGGAGAAAAACCTTACTCTTGTGAAATGTGTGGATCAGCATTTTCACAGAACTCAAATTTGAAAAGACACATGCAAATGCATACAAATATAAAGCCATATTCTTGTGATGTTTGTGGATCTGCTTTTTCACAGAGTTCAAATTTAAAAGAACATATGCGAACACACACTGGAGAGAAACCATATTTGTGCAAAGTCTGTGGATCAACATATTTAACCAGTTCAAATTTAAAACAACACATACGAACACATACTGGAGAGAAACCCTATCCATGTGAAATATGTGGGTCAGCATTTTCACAAAGTTCCAGTTTGAAGCGACACATGCGAACACACACTGGAGAGAGACCTTACACTTGTCAAGTATGTGGATCATCATTTTCACAGACATCAGTTTTTAATTTACACATGCAAACACACACTGGAGAGAGACCTTATTCTTGTGAAATGTGTGGGTCAGCATTTTCACAAAGTTCAAACTTGAAAAGACATATACAAACACACACTGGAGAGAAACCCTATACTTGTAAGGTGTGTGGATCAGCATTTTCTCAAAATTCATATTTAAAAGAACACATGTGCACACACACTGGAGAGAAGCCCTACTCCTGTCAAATATGTCGAACAGCATTTTCCAAAAGGTCAAATTTGAAACGACACATGCTAGCACATACTGGAGAGAAATCTTATGTTTGTAATGTCTGTGGATCAGCATTTTTGCAAAGTTCCAGCTTAAAAGTACATATGCGAACACACACTGGAGAAAAACCTTATACTTGTCAAATGTGTGGATCAGCTTTTTCAACAAGTTCTGGTTTAAAAGTGCATATGCGAACCCACAGTGAAGAGAAACATTAATAACATACTGTATGGATCTGTGCTTTCATAGGGTTTGATTTTAAAAAATACACTAGAAAGAAGACATTCTTAATTGGAGAGGTGATTTTCTAAGCACAGCTTAGATGTGGCACAAGGCCAAAGCGTGAGGCAACCAATGACAATCAAAATCACTACTCAATTGTAATGATTCTAGCAAGACAAGCTTGCTAACCATTACATCATGTCAAGGTGCCCTTCTTAGATGAAGAGTATGGATTGATATATTCAAGGAGGAATTCAAAATAACACATCTATTTATTTTTTACAGCAGAAAATATCTGCTCAGGAGCAGTAATATTTATGTGCAGTTTTTTGTTATTGGCAACCAAAGATTTTTTGTAAATATTCTTTACAGAAGTCATTTTTATTAGAGTGAAATAAAACATTTCTTGTGAAACATGCTGATCTTCATTTTCACAAAGAGCATGTTTGATATGATCAAGAGAAAAACAAAAAAAAGTTTTACAGGAAAGATATTTATTTCAAAACAATACAAAACTTGAGTCTCTTATTTCAGTGCTCTTGTGGTAAAACTCTGACAACTTCTTGAAGATCTCCTTATCCTCCAAATAAGAGATGTTCAGGGTCCTCATCACAGCCAATTCTCCTCCACATTCTCAGGGTATTAATTTAAATGCCATCTTGATTATTTTATAAGTTTCTGATAAAATTTTATTTTATTGAAAAACAAAAAAGACACATGGCCCAGTGGATATAGGTGTTAATTAGTTCCAGTGACTTGACCAAAAGAGTTGTGAGTTCAATACCTGGCTACAACAATGGTGAACAAATAACTTAGAGAGTTAAGTTAAAGGGAGATAACTACATGGCATCTGGAAGTAGCATTGCACATGGAATGAGAATTATATACCACAGTGATCTAAATAAAGGGTTCAGTTTAAAATTCCTAGCACTTGAAAAAGGCCAGAGCGTACAATGGCTGAAGTGTGGTAAACATAGCAATAAAGATAAGGACAACGGTCTGAAAAGTTTAAATAATTTAAGTACTACCTCATCTCAGAAGTATAGACAAATACTGATTTTCATTCAAAGTGCTGAAATAATTTTGAAAATGATGCAAAAGTGAAAATTTTAAAATATTTTTTAGTTTCCACTTTAAATCATGTCTTTAGCAGGCTTTATTTTTTAATTTAAACTTGTTAAAATTATCTTCTGTTTGTATTTTGTAAATATTCTTTACAGATGTCATTTTTATTAGAATGAAATAAAACATTTGTTGTGAAAATATTTTTAGTTTCCACTCTAAACCATGTCTTTAACAGGTTTTATTTTTTAATTTAAACTTGTTAAAATTATCTTCTGTTTATATTTCCGTGGTAAGATACTGCAACTATTTACACTATTCACATTGTTCAGACTGTTGTCCTAATCTTTGTTGTCATATTCACAACGTTTCAGCTGTTGTACCCTCCAGCCTTATTCAGGTGATGTATGTCAAAAATTTGAACCAAACCATTTCGTTGATTAGGTAGATTATTCTAGTTCCACGTGCCATACCTATTCTAGATATCTTAGTTTCAGTTATTGTTTTTTAGTAACTCAACTCTCCAAGATGATTTCTGTTCACCTTTACTGTAGCAGATATGCATTGTGGTGCAAAGGATATTAACTTGGAAAAAGAAATAAAAGAGCTAAATTCAAATTCCAGTTGAATTTGTTGCATTCACTTACACACAAATATCAGGAAAGATATTATTCTGTCACTTCTTCCTCCAGCTATGGATTAATTAGCAGGAAAGATTATGTTCGATAGCCTTGGTTGGCAACCAGTCTACTGCAGAATATAATGGCAACCTACTGTGGTAAAATCTGTCGGAAAAAAGTTATTAATATGAAAATAAAGATGAGGACAATAATCTGAGCAATGTAAATAGTGTAAGCATTCACTTTTATATATCTAGGTTTTATCTCAATTCTGATCATCACTTTTTAAAGCAATAAATATTGCCAAAGAATGAAGGTAGCTAAAATAATAGAGGTGTTAAGGAAAAAAAAACATCCTGTTGTAACACCATTTTTTACAGGCATGAAGGTTAAAGGTTGCCAAAACTTCAATTAACAGAACATGAATTTTACTTTTTAATTACAATTATCTAAACTTATTATTAAATGGAACTTTGTCTCTGTGTGTGTGTCTCTGTGTGTGTGTCTGTGTGTCCATTACCTATAGAATCCAAAAAGGCTGAACCGATTTTCTTGAAAATTTACACATTTGTACTATAAGCATCTGTGAGTGTTCTTAGCTAGGTTTTGTGTTGAGGTACCCCTGATAAATATCGATAATCGAAAAAATCGGGTTATAGAAGGAGTGGTTCGATTTTAATCAAATTTGATACACTCATAGTCAAAGACATAATAAACAATATTCAGAAGTTTCAAGGTTGCAGTTCTTACAATAGTGCAGAAAATTGATAATATATATAAAAGATAAGATGTTTGTGTGTGTGTGTTTATCTGTTTGTATGAACTTTATACAAATCCACAATTTTTATCCGATTCTCACCAAATTTCACAAAAATATTCTTTAGGCTGAGTCTGAGCTCCAGGACCATGGATTAGTTTAAAAGCTTTCATTATACCCGAGCAACACTGGGTTATGCTGCTAGTATGAAAATAAAGGAAACTATTGAAAAATTTTGATCTTTACAACAAAAGAACAAGTGATCAGAATAAAGAGTTCGGCTCAAAATTCCAATCACCAGAAGAGGGTTGGGGTGTACAATAGCTGTGAATATGATAATTACAATAAGGACATCAGTCCGATGAATATCAGCTTGGAATGAGAAATTGGAGAACCAAGTTCGAACTCCAGTTGAATTCGTTGCATTCACTAACATGCAAATACCCTTGGGACAGGTATGAACCCATCTCTTCTCTCTCCAGCTATGGGTTAAAATAGCAGGACAGATTGTGTTGTATAGCCTTGGTTGGCAACGTATCTACTGCAGAAAGTAATGGCAACTTACTGTGGGAAAATCTTCTGCTCAGTTAGTCATGTATATTTTGAGACATGATCACCCGAGTGTGTATCATGTATGGCACTTAACTGATTGATGTACCAGTTTATCAAATAAATAAAGATGGTTGTATCTTTGTTGACATGAATCCTTATTTTGAAAGCTGAAATATGTAAGATTGCACAGTTACAAACATTTAATTACTTTTCTTCCAAAATTAATAGACAGCTCACTGTTGATGTATTCTTCAACTGCCAGAATGAGTGTAAAATTTGAAATAAACAAAATGCTTCTGATGTAGACTGAACTCACCTCAGGTGCCCAGATTTAAAGAACATCACGCTAATCTTTTTTTTGTTGCATTCACTTACGTCCAAATAAACCTTAGAAAAGATATTAATCTGTCATTTCTATCTCCAGCTATGAATTAATTAGCAGGACAGATTGTGTTCTGCCTTGGTTGGCAACCTGTCTACTGCAGAAAGTAATGACAACCTACTGTGAGAAAATCTTCTGCTCAGTCAGTCATGTCTCTTTCAAGACATGATCACCAAAGCATCTATCTATATGCCACTTAACTGGCTACTATAGCCAAGTATTGAACTCACAACTCACTGCATTACTTCGACTAGAGCTTTTATCCACTTTTATTTTTAAATCATATTCAAGAAAAATATAAAATTTTGTTAAAGTTTTTCACTAATTGTTCCCCAAAATTAAAGTTAATACCAGACTTAGAAAACAATATCAATATATGAGGGTTTTTAATCAATTTGCCCAAGCAAGGCAATAATGTCACAATGACACAATGGGCTACTTGTAGTAAAAGAGAATGAAAAAATTTTTGAAAGGGCCAGGAACCCAATCCTAAACAAAAAACAATGGACAGTCTTCTACTCTTGTTCAAAAAACCGAGGAGGAGTATGATCTGGACAGTAGGCAAACCTATCTACTCCTATTGAGAAAAAAAATAGTAAATGATTAAAAAAATAAATAAATAAGCAGTAAATAAAATTTCAGAGTACAGTAGGAGACATTACAAGTAAAGTGTTGAAGTAGACTTTAGAAGGAACAGGAAACAAGGGATAAACCCCTACTCTTGTACTCGTTGACAAAACGTCATCATTATACCAATGATTACTAATTGCAATAACGTTAGAAAATCAATTCATGTCAAAGTTTAACTTAATGCCAGGCAATAAAAAGATTTTTGTGGAAGAGGATGAGAATAGAAAAATGTCACATTTCTTTTTCCTTTGTTTTAATCATTTCATACTCCAAGCAAGATGATAAAGCCACTAAGATGCAAGAGGCTACTGGAAGTGAAAAAGAAGGAAAAAACTGTAAAAAGAACCAGAAAACCAATAATAGTATAAAATTGGAGTAGATAGACTAAACTATCGCCCGGTTCACACTCCACCCACGTCTATTGTACAGGTGTAGAGGCTCATCCCTTGTTCCCTGTTTAGGATGTGATTTCCGATTTTCTCTTTTCCAATCTTTTCACTTTTCTTTTTCTTTTTTTTTCTTTTTCATTTTTTTTTCTTCAATTGGAGTAGATAGACTAAACTATCGCCCAGTTCACACTCCACCCACGTCTATTGTACAGGTGTAGAGGCTCATCCCTTGTTCCCTGTTTAGGATGTTGGTTCTGGCTTTCTTTTTTCCAAATCTCTTCACTCTCATGTATCCCCCTGCACATCAGTGGTGTTACCGCCTTGCTCGGGGTGATATGATTAAAAAGAAAAAAAAATTTCAGAGTTTACAAAAAGCATTAAAACTATTGAGTTGATGTAAAATTTAGAAGGAACAGAAAAATCAATCTTAAACAGGAAATGAGGGATAAAACTTTACTCCTGTTCAAAAAACCGAGGAGGAGTATGATCTGGGTGGTAGGCAAACCTATCTACTCCTATTGAGGAAAAAAATAGTAAATAAAAATAAATAAAGAAGCCGTCTTCTTTTTCAGATAATTTAATGATGAGAAGATTGCAAGAAAAACTTGAAAAATTGTTTGTTTGATTAGCATATTTATATTTTTCTTTCAATTTAGACAGCCATTTAAACTTATACACAGGAACAATGTTGGCCACACCTTTGATTTTACAAATGCCACCCTAACTAAAAAAGAATTAGAATTATTTTATATTTTCAACATGAGGAAGGCCAGAGAGCACAATGGTGAAAATGTTGGGATAAAAACAACAAAGATGAGGTCAATAGTTCAAATATAAATAGTGTAATAATAACACCACATAACTCCTCGTCCCAGAAATTCAGAAAGTATTTATTCATTAGATGATTTATTAGAATAATTTTATATTAACAACATTCTAAAAACTAATACAATAAGAACTAATGCAACATGAAAACAATTTTTTCTTCATAAATTTATAAATATTTATGAAATTATTAAAATATCTAAATCAACTATGAGTAAATCATTAGTTACAGTTTTATAAAGTTTGAACAGATTAGCAATTAGCTAATATTTTGCCAACCATTATAAATTTATTATTTTTCTTGTCAATTCTCAAAAACAAAGATATCGGTTGTATAAATTCACTTTCATAAGTTTAGAGTTTTTACAAGTCTAATCAATGGTTTTTAAAGCAAATATTACCGAGGCGTGTTATCCTGGGCACGACAGTAAACTGCATCCGGCAACAAAGTCTCTGATTGGGAGGTTGTGAGGAGCATGGAACCACCACTTAATTTCTGTTGTTCTCAGGTCCACTCTGACCCGGAGTGGTAGCACCTGTTAGGGTCCCAGCTATGGGCAAATAGTTAACTCCCAAACTGGGGTGAAAACACTATAAAAATATAAAAATACACTTTTATAGAAATATATACATAAAAATAGACTTTTATAGGAAAAATATACATTTTTGAAGGAAAAATATTACCAACAATACATTTTTGAAGAAAAATTATTGCCATAACACATTTTTGAAGGAAAAAAAATTATTCTCAGCAAAACATTTTTGAATACAAATGTAAAAGACATTTTCAGTTTTCTAAAATAAAAAAAAATAAAAACACAAAATTTTCATTAAAATCTGACTAAATCAACCTTCTCACTATAACCAAATATTAAAAAAATACCTTAAAACCCCACCTTTTTGGCATTGAATAAACCCACAGAGGTTAATATGCCATTAAACAAAACTCAAACTAGACCACCCCTGATGATCACCCAATAATATCTTGTGTGGCATTTAACTAAAATATACACTACCAGTCATAATTATTAGGCCACCCCAGTGTTTAAACAAAATTTATGTATTTCATACTATTTTTTTAGTATTTATTGCCAAGTGAATAATTGTAAATTAAAATAGAATGGTTCTTTTGTTAATACTGCACAATAACATGTGCATCAAATGAATTTATAAATATTTAATAATTACCTATATTGCAGTTTCATCAATGAAAGAAAGAAGAAAATTTAAGGTGATTTGGATGAGTACATCTTTGTTTTGTTGTCAAATTTTACAAAGTAAGAATAACAAAAGAAGCATTCTATTTTCATTTAGAATTATCCACTTGGCAATAAATACTAAAAATAGTATGAAATTCATTATATCTTTTAAAAAACTTCAGTGTCCTAATAATTATGGCTGGTAGTGTATATCATATTGATTTCTTATATTGATTTTTTTATGTTTGAGTTTAGAATTGTTTTTGTGTGAATGTAAACTCCCAGATGAAGTATTATAAATGAACAGTATAAATTGTATTTAGCAAATTTGACAAAGAAGTATTAATTTTTCCTTAAACCAGTTATTCAAAAATATATCGTCGCTGTTGTCTTGCAGCCTCGCTTGAGATAGAACTCACTACACCCCTCCAGTATTCCCTGTGCATTTGGAACCCTGGCACAGTTTATAGCGAAATTCATAATCTTGTCAAATAGCTGAATACTTGATGCTTTGCCAGGGATACCAAGGGTGTTTTTGTTGTGACACCAACACTAGATGGGTTGTCTCCAGGCCTCATCCTGTTATTTAACCCATAACTGGAGGGAAGTGATGGATTAATATCTTTCCTGAGGGTACCAGTGCTTATGTGAATGCAGGGTACTCAACTGGAATTCGAACTCGGCTCACCGATTTTCCTTTCCAAGCCGACATCCACTGCATCTCAATGCACATCCGTCACTGAATGCTTACAGTGCCTGGTATTCCCAAGCGGTCACCCATCTAAGTACTGACCAGGCTCATGTTGCTTTACTTCGGTGATCAAACGAGTATATTCAACATGATAGGCCGTAAGCCCCAAATATATATACTTTGATATCTACCATATGAGCTACAATGAAAATAAAATGAGAAAAATATCACATATAATTTTGTTTTTGCGCAGAGGTTCCTTGAGACGTGTAATTTATTTTAAGGGTTAAGGGTAAAAAGGTTAAGAAATGCTGGTCTAAACAGTACAAATCTCTATAAATGCAAACATGTGAAAGTATTATTACAACTTAATATCATTTCATCACTGTTCCTACTTAATTTTTTTTTCAGTCATGATGGTCATACTATAAATGAGGCTCCAGACTTTGTGTCTCAATTGAAACACATATATACAATTTATTGTTAAAAGTCCTGGATAAATGTTAACGTCATTCTATTGTTCCTTTAACTACCATACAGAAACATTCCTGCCAGCCATCAGCATGACTAATTCAAGTCTCTTTGAGAGTAACATTCCTCCACCTCCTTGGCCTCACGTTATCAATCAACCTGAAGTAGAACAAAAATATCAGGTCAATAGCTGCATCTACTGCTTGGAAGATTGTGTTCCCATGTCAGGCCAGAAAGTATTTCATTGAAAGAATCCATCTTCCACGTTTATAAATCTACCATTTATTCTTACACTGAATACAATTGCCATATCTGGTCAGGTGCTCTTGCTATTCATCTCAAGACAACCGAAAGAAGGAGCTGCAGTGTAATTGGTCTTGACTTGTCATTTTCTCACTGATGTAACGTGGCTTTCCTTTGTTTTTTCTACAAATAACTTCATGGCAATAGCGCTGATAAACTTTTGTTCCTGGAGCCCCCTGCCATGTAAATTTAAGTATACTATGAGATTGGCATCTAGGTCTTATACCTTATACTGTGGTGATACCGAGCAAAGTGAGTGACCAGATGTTTTCCCTCATAGATCCAAAAAGCAAATGACCAAAACTGGTCTTTGCATACCTGGCTCCATGCAGATGTTCAAGCAGAAAACCAAAAATTAATAAATATCAAATTGCTTTTCGCGAGTCTATGTGAATTTTGTTTATCATTCAATGGGAAGCCCAGAATTAAATATGGGTGTGAATTCCCAAATGACCTGTTGGGACCCACAAAGATGAAATAAAAAGCCAACAGAAAGCATCGCCAGTTGAGAAAGTACGAGCATAATTAGCACGTCCCTTGACCTTGTCAAGCAATCATGCTATGCTTGCCTCTCCTTTCTTTCTCACCTTCTTCTTCACTGTCTCCTGAGCCACTTACCTGATCAACGCAGTGGAGACATCAAAGACATTCTTAACTGACACACATACATACGCACCGACTCTCTTTTCCGCATTTACTGCTATAAACATTTTAACGTCCTTTGAACCAATCCAAAAGACATTACTTTATTTGTAAAAAAACCTTAATTGATATCTGTGTATATATAAATGTTGTTTCTATACTCAATTTGATTTTCTTGTTTATACCCCCCTATAGTGGGCTATCTACTAACGAGGCCAAATTTAATTAATCTGTTTCAACACAAAACTACGTTTCACTAGGACGGAGTATACTATAGGATTGGCATCTAGGTCTTAGACCTTATACCATTGAAATAGTTAAATGTTACCAACTCTCAGCAAAAGAAAAAATACATATGGCTGATACAAGTCACCTTGAAAGCAACATATGCTTGGCTTCACTTTTACAGCCAATCTGAAGTGGAAAAAATTGATCTATATCTGCATCTTCTGCTAGAAAAAAAGATTGGGTTTCTGTGTTGGGCCAGAAAGTTTTTCTCGTCAGAGTCCATCTTGCACATTTATAAATCTATCATTCGTTCGTGCATTGATTACTGCTGCCATATCTGGTTGGGTGATCCTGTTATTCATCTCAAGGTTCCCAAAGAAGGATCTGCAATGTAATTGTCCTGACTTGGCATTATAGTGGGGTTATCTGTTCTGTTCTCGTTTGTAGTAGAAGTCCGTTCTAGTGAAGGGTAGTAGTATATTGTTGAAGATTCACGGAATTTGGCCTTGTTGTAGATAGCCCACTATAAGTCATAAAGAAAGGTTATAAACCAAGAAAAGCAATTTGAGTTGAAAGATAACATTTTATATATAACACATATTAATTTTACAATTGAAGTAATACATGTAGTACAGGTCCAACGGATGTTAAAATGTTCATGGCAATAAAATTCTGAAAGAGAGGAATTTGGGAGCGTGTAAATAAGGAATGTCTTTGATGTATTCGCTCCTTAGGTCAGTAAGTAGTTTTTGAGGCAGGGAAGAAAAAAAGAGGTAAGAGAGCATAGTAAGCCGCTTGACTTTGGTCAAGGGAGATACTAATTACTCTCTTCTCCTTGAGTCAGTCTGCCTGGCGATGCTTTCTGTATCCACTTTTTATATCTTCTTTTTGGATCACAGCAGCTCATTTGGAATTTCTCACTTGTATTTGGTTCTGGGCTTCCCATTGGCTGATAAATAAAATTTGCATAGGCTCACAAACTGGAAATTTTATATTTAATTAATTTTTATTTTTCAACCAGAACATCTGTGCGAACCCGGATGCACAGCGACGACTTTTGGTCATTTGCTTTTTGGTCATGAAAGCGCTAACATCCAGTCCATCGCTTTTGCTCGGTATCACCACAGCATCTTGACTTAGATAATCACTTTCTCACAGAAACATAGCTTCCCTCTGTCTTTTCTATAAATATTTCCATGGCAACTGCTCTGATGAGCTTTTTACCTTGGTTTCCTGACACCATGAACTGATGCATGCTACTAGATTGTATGTTGTGGTGCAGTGGATATTGGATTGGAATGAGAAATCAGAGAGCTAAGTTTGAATTCCAGTTGAATTCATTGCATTCATTTATATGCAAATACCCTTGGGAAAGGTATTAATCCATCACTTTTCCTTCCAGCTATGGGTTAAATAACAGGACAGATTGGGTTCTATAGCTCTGGTTGGTAACCAGTCTACCACAGAAAATAATGGCAATATGATCGCCCAAGCATGTATCAGATATGGCACTTGACTGATTGTCATCTAGATCCAATCCTTTTACCGTTGCAATAGTTAAATGCAACTTTCACTTCTATTTGAACAGTTTCTTTTCTCGCACTTTTTACCTATGGAACTTCATCTGTTTACTTGTTTCCCTGATAGCTACAATCTCCAAAATTGAAATGCAATGTGAATTGCTATGTTTTATTTCCTTTAATCCTGTTCATCTTTTATCCTTTCTTCAATAACCTCTGTATCCGGTCTTGTTTCTCACTGTAGCCCTCTGCTACCTTACTTGGAGTGAAATGACTTAAAAAAAAAAAAAGAAAATATTAGTATCTGACTCCATCTTTCATGTTTTACTAAGAGTCAGATTAGACCAAAAAATTGAATATTTCTATCATATCTGTTCTGGAGGTTGTCAACTCTCACTGTGTGGCCTTTATCTCATTCTAAATCATTTAAGCATTTATGTGGGGGGAAAAAAATCTTATTCTTCACTCTGCCACAATCCCAATGTCACAAGCCTATTACTATCCTGTTGCTATTTCCATGACAAATGTTCATATAAAAATGCATTTAGTTCAACCAGTTCAGACATTAACAACAAGAATAGACCATGCCACTTACATGAAACTGACTCACCCTTTGTTTTCTCTGGTGTCGTACAACTCACCACCACTGACAGAACATCAGGACAACTCAGCACAAGAAAAAAACACTATTTTTATAACCAAATAAAATAAATTTGTTATGGATTAAAATCATAATTAGTGAATATTTTTCTTCATTTGAAAATATGAACCAGTTTTTGTTTTTAATTTTTAATAAATTGTAAAAGAAAAGGTTTTTTGTTTTTAATTATTTCTAATAAAGTAAATCATAAAGAAATTTATTTTTAATAAATTGACAGAAAAATAATTCATTAAAACACACTTGTTTATAATTATTTTTTATAAATCAAAAATAAAAAACAAAGTGTAGCAGTATTTTGTTCTTAATTATTTTTAATAAATTGTAATGACATTTATTTTTTAATAAAGTAAACTGAAATAATTGAAGTTTGAGTTTGGTTTAATGGCATATCAGCACCTCTGTGGGTTATTTAATGCCAAAAAGGTGGAGTTTTAAGGTAATTTTTTAATGTTCAGTTATAATGAGAAGGTTGATTTAGTCAGATCTTAATGAAAATTTTGTGTTTTTCTTTTTTATTTTAGAAAACTGAAAATATGTTCTAGTTTTGTATTCAAAAACATTTTGTTGTGAATAATTTTTTCCTTAAAAAATGTCTCATGGTAATAATTTTTTCTTCAAATCTCTGTTGTTGGTAATAGTCTTCCTTCAAAAATGTATATTTTTCTATAAAAGTCTATTTTTATGTATATATTTCTATAAAAGTGTATTTTTATATTTTTATAGTGTTTTCACCCCAGTTTGGGAGTTAACTATTTGCCCATAGCTGGGACCCTAACAGGTGCTACCACACCGGGTCAGGGTGGACCTGGAAACAACAGCAATTATGAGGTGATTCCATGCTCCTCACAACCTCCCAATCAGAAGCCTTGCTGCCGGATGCAGTTTACCGTCATGCCCAGGATTAATTTATGATTTATTGTATAAATAATAATTAAAAACAAGAACCCAGTTCATATTTTAAATAGTGTCTTTTTAAGTGCCATATTTGAAGAAAAATATTCGCTAATTAAAGTTTTAATTGTTAATAATTTATTTGTTTTTGTTATATTAAAGTTGTTTTTTTTTGGTGTTGAGTTGTCCCAGTGTTGAGTTCTCTCCAAAATGAGTTGTACCAGTGTTGAGTTCTCTCCAAAATGAGTTGTACCAGTGTTGAGTTCTCGCTAAAATGAGTTGTACCAGTGTTGAGTTCTCGCTAAAATGAGTTGTACCAGTGTTGAGTTCTCGCTAAAATGAGTTGTACCAGTGTTGAGTTCTCGCTAAAATGAGTTGTACCAGTGTTGAGTTCTCTCCAAAATGAGTTGTACCAGTGTTGAGTTCTCTCCAAAATGAGTTGTACCAGTGTTGAGTTCTCTCCAAAATGAGTTGTACCAGTGTTGAGTTCTCGCTAAAATGAATTGTCCCAGTGCTCAGTTGGCTGTGTTTACTTATCCCTTCCCACATTTCCCCCATATTCCAACATACATGTGTGTGTGGAACTTTTTTTTACAAGAAGAATGTTTCATGTATCTTTTTGCCAAAACCTGCTACTTTGTGGAACAGGCTCCTGTGTAGATACTTAAGTGAACACTACAATTTTAACTTCAAGTTAAGGGTTAGTTGTTAACTATTCTCTTTATGTTCACTTCCTATCACCTCTTTCATTATAAATATTTCAACAGTAACCCACTACTCTGAGTGGCTACAGAGCTTTGTACTAGGTGAATTTTAGTACTCAAAATACCAAAATTTATGAATGCAATTCTATGTTATTTTATGAGATTTTAATTTTCAGAAAGTGTTTTCTTATGTGGACAAGTCACATATAAAAATATGAAATTAATAAGCTTGCTAATTAATGTTTTAATTTTTTTAAACCCTTCAAAATTCATAAGAAGGCTTTATATGATAAAAAGTGATTTTCATGTGAGTTCTCTCCAAAATGAGGTGTACCAGTGTTGAGTTCTCGCTAAAATGAGTTGTCCCAGCGTTGAGTTCTCTCCAAAATGAGTTGTACCAGTGTTGAGTTCTTGCTAAAATGAGTTGTACCAGTGTTGAGTTCTCGCTAAAATGAGTTGTCCCAGTGTTGAGTTCTCTCCAAAATGAGTTGTACCAGTGTTGAGTTCTCGCTAAAATGAGTTGTACCAGTGTTGAGTTCTCGCTAAAATGAGTTGTACCAGTGTTGAGTTCTCGCTAAAATGAGTTGTACCAGTGTTGAGTTCTCTCCAAAATGAGTTGTACCAGTGTTGAGTTCTCTCCAAAATGAGTTGTACCAGTGTTGAGTTCTCTAAAATGAGTTGTCCCAGTGTTGAGTTCTCTCCAAAATAAAAGTTGTACCAGTGTTGAGTTCCCTGCAAAATGAGTTGTCCCAGTTGATTCTCTCCAAAATGAGTTGTACCAGTGTTGAGTTCTTGCTAAAATGAGTTGTACCCAGTGTTGAGTTCTTGCTAAAATGAGTTGTACCAGTGTTGAGTTCTTGCTAAAATGAGTTGTACCAGTGTTGAGTTCTTCTCCAAAATGAGTTGTACCAGTGTTGAGTTCTCGCTAAAATGAGTTGTACCAGTGTTGAGTTCTCTCCAAAATGAGTTGTACCAGTGTTGAGTTCTCACTAAAATGAGTTGTCCCAGCGTTGAGTTCTCTCCAAAATGAGTTGTACCAGTGTTGAGTTCTTGCTAAAATGAGTTGTACCCAGTGTTGAGTTCTCGCCTAAAATGAGTTGTACCCAGTGTTGAGTTCTTCTAAAATGAGTTGTACCAGTGTTGAGTTCTCGCTAAAATGAGTTGTCCCAGTGTTGAGTTCTCGCCTAAAATGAGTTGTACCAGTGTTGAGTTCTCTCCAAAATGAGTTGTACCAGTGTTGAGTTCTCGCTAAAATGAGTTGTCCCAGTGTTGAGTTCTCTCCAAAATGAGTTGTACCAGTGTTGAGTTCTTGCTAAAATGAGTTGTCCCAGTGTTGAGTTCTCTCCAAAATGAGTTGTACCCAGTGTTGAGTTCTTGCTAAAATGAGTTGTCCCAGCGTTGAGTTCTCTCCAAAATGAGTTGTCCCAGTGTTGAGTTCTCGCTAAAATGAGTTGTCCCAGCGTTGAGTTCTCTCCAAAATGAGTTGTACCAGCGTTGAGTTCTTGCTAAAATGAGTTGTACCAGTGTTGAGTTCTCGCTAAAATGAGTTGTACCAGTGTTGAGTTCTTGCTAAAATGAGTTGTACCAGTGTTGAGTTCTCGCTAAAATGAGTTGTCCCAGTGCTCAGTTGACCGTGTTTACTTATCCCTTCCCACATTTCCCCCATATTCCAACTATATTAGACTTGAATGAAATGATCCACAAGAATAGGTCTTCTCTTTTCTGTATAATTGCATGTAATTTTCTTAAAAAAAACAAAACATTGTCACACTTCCCAAGAGGATATCATTTCATTGTGTTTGCATATATCAAACAGAATCTGAATTCATCAAAAAATAATTTCTATAATCATTATTATTATATGACAACTGTTGGGATTCCAATGTAGTTTCTATTCAGGTCTGTTTATTGCTTACTAGCAGTATAGCCCGGTGTTGCTTGGGTGTAATGAAAGCTTTAAAACTAATCCATGGTCCTGGAGATCAGACTCAGCCTAAAGAATATTCGAAATAATAAAATGATTGCGACAATTTACCAATCGCACCTAGAGTGTATATATATATATATATATATATATATATATATATATATATATATATATATATATATATATATATATATATATACTAGCAGTATAGCCCAGTGTTGCTCGGGTGTAATGAAAGCTTTAAAACTAATCCATGGTCCTGCAGCTCAGACTCTTTGGACGTTGGCACGAAGGACTAAAAAGCAACAGTTGTTTCCAGTTAAAGCAAAACCGTAGATTGATCAAAAAATGAATGGATGTAAGTCAAATTTTGATTTCCTGGTATCAATATGAAATAAGTTTTTTCGTTGTAAACTGAATTTTGAAGGTTAAATAAGTCCTCTGCGAATATGGCATCATGGCTGAGACTAAGAACTACAATTATACCTACTTAGAGCCAAACCCAAAGCAAAAACTAAAATAAAAAGCCTGAAAAAATACATGCATACAGGCAGATAAACAGATAAACACACAAACATCTTGCCTTTTATATATATATATATTATCAATTTTCTATAGTATTGTAAGAACTGCAACCTTGAAACTTCTGAATATCGTTTCTTATATCTTTGTCTATGAACGTATCAAATTTGATTAAAATCGGACCACTCCTTCTATTACCTCATTTTTTCAATTATTGATTTTCAATATTTATCGGGGGTACCTCAACAGAAAACCTAGCTAAGACCACTCGCAGACACTTATAGTACAACTGTGTAAATTTTCAGGAAAATCGGTTCAGCTGTTTTGGAGTCTATAGGTAACAGACACACACACACAAAGTTCCATTTATAAATAAGTTTAGAAAAGAGATTTTCATATTTTTTTGTTCCTGTAAAAAGTGTAAATGTAATATAAATTTTCTTTTTTTTTTTGAGAAAAGCCTTTTTACATCTAACCTTGAAGATAAAAAAGGATTTCCATACTTCTCATCGTTGCTGGAAAGTTGATAATGGCAATGTAATATATCAGTCAGTTAAGTGCCATATGTAATACACGCATTGGCGATCATGTCTCGAAAGAGACATGACTGACTTGGCAGAGATTATTCCACAGTAGTTTGCCATTGCTTTTTGCGGTAGACTAGTTGCCGACCAATGCTATAGAACCCAGTCTGTCTTATTATTTAATCAATAACTGGAAGGAAGAGACGGGTTACGTTTCCCAAGAGTATTTGCGGTGTAAATGAATGCAAGGAATTCAATTGAAATTTGAACTCGGCTCTTCAATTTCTCGTTCCGAGCCGACATCCACTGCACCACAACGCACATACGCATATATACTTTACGTAATATACTTTATGCAAATACAGAAAGGGTTTTTTTGCAGCTTCAATGCGAGATATAAACATTGATAAATTAATACACCTTAATTAAATTTTTAAATAGGAAGATGTTATTTTGTCAGTCCTGGTAAAATTGAGCCACGGTATTAAAAGCAGGTAATGTTAAAAATAATACACACATGATTTAATCCAAAAGTTTTTATACTTTTACCATCCATTGTTAAGAAAACAATTTATTGTTACATTGTAATGTAGTAAGCAGTATCTGCAATCTTTTACTCACAAATACTCTTGGGAAAGGTATTAATCCGTCTCTTCCTCCCACTTATGGGTTAAATAACAGGACAGATTGGCTGGCTACGAGTCTACTGCAGAAAGTAATGGCAACCAACTGCAGGATAACCTTCTGCTCAGTCAGTCATGTCTCTTTATGCAATCTTTTATGCACAAATACTCTTGGGAAATTTATTAATCCGTCTCTTCCCCCAACTTATGGGTTAAATAACAGGGCAGATTGGGTTCTATAGCCTTGGCTGGCTACGAGTCTACTGCAGAAAGTAATGGCAACCAACTGCAGGATAACCTTCTGCTCAGTCAGTCATGTCTCTTTATGCAATCTTTTATGCACAAATACTCTTGGGAAATTTATTAATCCGTCTCTTCCCCCAACTTATGGGTTAAATAACAGTGCAGATTGGGTTCTATAGCCTTGGCTGGCTACGAGTCTACTGCAGAAAGTAATGGCAACCAACTGCAGGATAACCTTCTGCTCAGTCAGTCATGTCTCTTTCGAGACATGATCTCCCAATTGTGTATCACGTATGACACTTTAACTGACTGAGTATCTGCTCTCATGTGTGAAAGAGGCTTAGAAGAGAATACAAACCTATGGTACCTTCGATATTGCAGAGCTGGTAGATACCGACTTCAGGGTGACATTAGGAAAGACAGTTTTTTTTCACATCCCATCACTGTAGGGAGGTGGATAAATTGTAATTGTACATACAGGGTTTCTAGTTAGGACTTCATGGAGTCATTGAGGGTTTCTGGCGGACGTCGTAAAAAAGGTGAGTATGAAGTTATGGACTAATACGGAATTTGGGTCAGTGACTGAGTCTAGCTAGGTATAAAACAGTTGAAGACCATTCTTCCCTATCCTAATGTTTGGTCTTCTTGTACCACATTTTTTGTATCAATACAGAAATAAATAAGAATCGCTTCGTCCTTTGGTTAAAAGGGGACGAAATTATATTCGTCACCGTTTAGTGTGCTTATTTTCTTATTATTATCCAGACTGTATATTCTTTTAAAGTTTGCACTTATAGTCTTCGATTTATTATCATGAATGAATTGAATGAACAAGACAGAAATTGTGTCGATTAACTGAGAAATCCTAACAAACAAACCAAATTCATTCTGTAACTTTAAATTTTAAAGTTACAGAATTAATTATTATTTATCTCAAAGCAAAGGTAAGTTTTAAAAACACGACTGACATGTTGTTTTTTTTGTATCGAAATACTACAGTGCATTTTTTTGCCTATTTTCGAAGAGGAATTTAATTTCAGTTCTTAAAAAAAAAAAGAAAAAAAAGGTTTATTAATATTTAAAGCAGTTAGTTTTGTAACCGTATGTACCTCCACTAAATCGCATATAAAAGAAAAGCCCCAAAAAAGGCTAAAAAAAAAAAAAAAAAGAAGAAACCTTTTCCATCAAAATATTTAAATTATTTATGTCAGAGGAAAGTTTGTTTTTTAACTGTTTTTATTTCTAACAAGTTTTGGTAAAAAAAAAATCTTGTTCTTGTTTTGATTTTCGTTAGCGGGTAACCAAATTTACAATAACAATTTGTTTTTTTGTTTTTTTGTTGTTTTTTTTCGGTGACAAACATTAATTTGGAAATTCTTGCAAAAATCAAATAATTGTCGGATTTTAATAAAACTTTCAGAACTTATTAATAAGTGAATGAAATGGTAAATTTTCGTTTTAGGTCCCGAAGGTTTTTTATCACTTCAATTTTTTCCAAAATAATCTTAATTCCGTGCAAGTATATATGCTGAACTCAAATCAACAATAATTAGTTATTGAAGAAACCCACCTTTATTGATCTTAACGACCAGAAAAAAATCGAATTTCATCTCGCTCTTTTTGTCACCGACAACTCTCACGCAGACATGTTAACTGCTGAATGACATTCGGCGTAGGCAACAAATTTCGGCTTATTTACTTCCTTTACTTACTGAAATTTCGGCCTATTTACTTCAAATATATGAAAGTATAGAACTTTTTAAGAAAATTAACTTTCAAATATATGAAAATATAGATTTTTTTTTTAAGAAAGTTAACTTTCAAAAATATATCAAAGTGATATAATGCGTGTATTTTTTTTAATTTCAGAAGAAAGTTAACTTTCAAATATCTGATAAAAAGTGATAAGTGTTAGTTTAATTAACTTTCAAATATATTGCATGTATTTACATGTTTTTCCTTTTTATTTTTTTGTACTTAATTTCAGAAGAAATTTAACTTTCAAATACATGAAAATAAGTGTAGTTTTACTTAACCTTCATATATATGAAAATACTTAGTTATAAATAACAAAAAGAACAAAATAAGTAGTACAGTAAAGCATTTTTATTTTCAATGTTAACATTGAAAATAAAACAATAATTACATCAATTGGAAAGGTAGTTAAAAGTTAAAAAATGGAAAAAATGACATTGACAATTTTTAAAAAATGCAGTAGTTTTTAGAAAGTTGCTTGTATGTGTGTGTTTTTTTTGGGGGGGGAGGGGGTACTTAATATATTTGTTGGTTAATTAAACTACATTTATCACATATTTCCATATATTTGAAAGTTAACTTTCTTAAAAAAAAAATTCTATATTTTCATATATTTGAAAGTTAACTTTTGTCAAAAAAAATTAAGTAAAACTACAATTATCACTTATTTTCATATTTTTGAAAATTATAAAAAAAAGCAACAAAAAAAGAAAATGGAAAAAAAAAACAAGCAACTTTCTTCTGAAATTGAGTCCCGATAAAAAAATAAATCATAAAATCGCGTATTGATTTCAGTAAAGGAAATAAATAGGGCGAAATTTGTTTCCTATGCCAAAAGTCATTCAGCAGTGAACGTTAGCCTGTAATGGGGACAAAATGATTGAGAAGAAGTTCAATTTTTTTCTGGTCTTTAACATCAATAAAGGTAGGTTTCTTCATTAACTGATAGTGGATTTGAGTTCAGCATGGAATTAAAGCTATTTTGAAAAAATTTGAAGGGATAAAAGCCTTTGGGACCTAAAAACGAAAATTTACCAATTAAATTATTTTTGAGATTATTATTTTTAAAAACGTCTAGATAAAAATATTTTTTAAATGTTACTCCTCACCACCAAACCATCCCCGTAAATTCATGAAATTTCAAGAAATTAGATTTTGTAGGCAAAATTGTTAAATGCAGGCCTCATTGGGGAATGTATTGTAAATCATCTATTATTTTTTTTTAAATCATTTGACCCTTTTTCTGAAAATCTGCTCCAAATATTAAACTAAAAGATCAAAAAACAATGACGTTATTTAATTAGATAAGCTTTAAATTGCTTTAATGAATAATATATAAATTAAGGACATTAGTATGAAGAAAATTGTTTTTTTAATCAAATTTTTAAAAATTTTCATCTTTTTTTTTAAATTATAAATTTTTATAAAGCTTCAAAAATATTTTTTTTTAAATATTTCAAAGACTTGTAGACATTAGATTATTAAGTTATTAAATGAAAACTTTATTTACTAATCTAAAACTGTAAAGTTTAATATAAATCATTGCGATTTTTAAAATAATTTTGGATTTTTTTTGTGTATTTGAATTTTTTTTTTTATGGTAATTTCTGTGTGTACATGAAAAAGTGATGTGTTTTACAGTTTCTTCCCCTAAAATTTGGACAATTATGTCACTTGTGATCACTATAGACACTTAGCTTATCATGCATCTGGCTGTCGTCATATGTCAAATCATATGGAGAAGGAGAGGAAAGGCCAGAAAGATCAACACTCCATGATCAAGAAATAGTTTTATTCCCAATTTCATGCTATAAATAAATAATACTTGTGTAAATCAGATTAATTAAACATTACATTTGCTAATTTTCCAAAAATAACATGTCAAAGATGTATATTTTATTTTTGCAACTAACTTTTGTTTACAAATGTGCTGATTGCTCAAAAATAGCTGAAAAAACTTTAAAAATCTCAAAGTTTTTGTATAAATGTAAATGTGTATTGATTGGAATTTGTCCCAGATACAAGTCTGTTGGTTTTGAATGAAAAACAGTAAACTTCCTTCACTTTATCAAAAGTGTATCACTTGTCACAGAGGAAGTATTCCATTGAGTGGAACAGGCCTTAGTCACTCAAAGCAGCATAAGGATTAAATAATGAACATGGAACAATCTCAACACAGTCTGTCTGTTTGAACTTCTCCTTAGTCAACCTGGATGAGTGTGGCCTTGCATTGTCTTGATTGACCAAAACAGGACACACCTTCTTTATCTTGTCGCACACACTGTCTAACTGCTGGCAGTACAGTTTAGCAGTGGTATCACAACCATGTGGAACAAGCTTTAAATTCAGTACTCTTTGGAAATTATGAATGCCATATGTTCAATGAGTAATAACATTCCGGCTAACCTAACCTAATATTGCTTTTGCTCCATAAAATTTTTCTTTCCACTTTCTAAGTAAATTAGGACTTTCTGGCCAACCAATTATTATTAAGTGAAAAGTATATTTACTAATGGAAAAGCTTAATACAAAACATCAAACACCAATATTTTTAAAAGAATTAAAATTTTTTTTTTTATGTCTATAAACATGCTGATTTTTGTAACTACGGGTGAGCATCCACTGCATTATCAGAAAATAAGAGCAATAACTATAGTAAATGTATAACCACTTATATCAAAAATTTAATAAAACATTATATTACAGAGAATATTTTCCAAAACTTTTAAGATTACTGAGTATTTTAGATTTTTATAAAAATGATATTTATGTCGCTTACTTCCACTTGTGTATCAGGTCAGTGCAAAAGTTTTTGCCAGTTTGTAAAAGGGACATTTTAAATAATTGTAATTTATTTTATGCATATTGTTATTACTTAAACATATCACCATGATTAATTTTTCTTTCAGATTATTAAAGCATCATTCATATTTTTCTGCAATATTCTCACCCATGTTCTCCAGAGAACCTGCGACAACATGTTTCTTGTTGTGAATCTTTGCTTTCATGACACCTTCATTTTTGGGTAGGCTTGTCACAGGTGATGAGAAGTGCCATCTTGCCCCGTCCTGCATATTCTCCTGACCGAGCTCCCACAGATTATAACTTATTTTGAGGATTACAAAAACATTTAGATGGCCTTAGGTTAACATCACGAGAAGAGATTGAACATGAGTTAGATTCATATTTCACATCAAAACCTAAAGAATTTTACAAGTGAGGTATTTATAAGCTCGTTAACAGATGGAATCAAGTTATAGAAAGCAAAGGTCATTATTGTTATGAATAAAGGTTTTAAAAAAAAAACACAGTTTTTCATTCTCAAGATGAAATTTTAAATCGGCAAAAACTTTTGCACCAACCTGATATTACAGGCAACTTCTCCATAAAAAAATATTAGATGTGTCATCAGGCTGTCAGGTTAAAATACAGCTACTGTTGGGTTAAAAATGTATTTCTGCAATATTTTGAACTTAAATAATATTTATTCCAATCAGATTATTAACTAATATTCCTCAAATCTCTCTGTCAATATCCCTCTGTCTGTTCCATAAATATTTTCATGGCTTCTGCTCTGATGAATTTAAGACACTGGTGCCCCTGCCACAGGAGTTTACTCACGCATCCAGACTGGCAACTGGGTCCCACCCATTCACAGTTAGATCAACCAAATGCAGCCGAAAATTCTACTCCAGCAGCTTCTTTTCTCGCACTTATCACCTGTGGAACTCTTCCATATTCTTGCTTTCCTGACAATTACAACCTCCAGCAATTTAAATGCAATGTCAATACCCATCTCTTAACCACTTGACTTCAGTTCTTTCAACATCACCCTGTATATCTGTTCCTTTCTCTCTATCTTTGCAACTGTCATTACACCTGTATTCCCACCCATCTCTTGCTTCTTTCTCTGACACCCCCTGTAACTGGTTTGTCTTTCTCTTTACTCTCCTTTTATCTAATCTTTTACTCTATGTAGTCCTCTGCACATCAGTGGCATTACCGCCTTGCTTGGAGTGAATCGATTAAAAAGAATAAAGTTTCAGAAAAATATATTTTATTTCTGGAAAAATTTTTAATAAAGAAATTTGCTTTGCGATGAAAATCGACTAAAAAATAGTTACAAATTATTATTTTTAGATATAACCATTTTCTGTATTTTAGTACTTTTGGTGTTTCATATTTAATTAAATCTGAGGTATTTCGTTTTTTTATTTTTATTTTTAGTGCCTGTTTAGTTTATGAATTTGTTGACAGGTGAAATATGCCTAGCTGTGTTTTAATGTATTTCTTGCAATATTTTAATCATCGCAATTTCTTTATTAAAAATCTTCCCAAAAATAAAATATACTTTTCTGAACCTTTCTTTGAGGAACATTAGCTGATTTAAAGTATAACATTTTCAAAATTCTGTTAATTAATCCTTAATTTTACTAATTTTCTTTGAAAAAATACCTAAGACAGATGTTTGGTTTTTTTTTTTTTTTAGAGATTTTTAAAATATTTTGAATTTTGTCATTTTTTTTTTTTTTTTTTTTTTTTTTTTTTTAATTCAACTATTAGATTAATGGTAAATTGACCAAAAGAATGTTGTATCTTTTGCTTATTGAAGTATATAAAATAAGTTTCTTTTTTTTTTTTTTTACATAGCTTAAGTTTTTTTGTTTTTTTTTTTTCAAAGAAAACCAAGTGTTTACTAAAAGAAAGGAGAAATTTGAATTAAAGACAATCAAATTCAGTTTCATATGTCTGGGTTTTATTAAAATTCTAGAAATAGCTTTCTAAAACAATAAAAATATCCATTTTGAAAAATATTTGAAAAATATCCATTGGAACAGAAAGTAATAAACGGTTATGGGGAAAAATGGCTTTTGACACATCAGTTTTTAATGGCTTTTGACACATCAGTTTTTAATGGCTTTTGATACATCAGTTTTTTGCCACGACAAATGACAAACTTTGTTGCTGTATCTTTTCTTTAAAATATATTGCTTTTTTTTTTTTTTTTTAAACAGGTGTTCCAGCTTTTATGACACACACACACTTATCAATAAATATTTAGGTGTTGCCTGTATGAATCCTTTCTCTGGAACAGATGTCAGAAAACATGCATAAACATATTAATAGGAAAAGTTTCCATTCTGATATATCTGAACCTTCATTTTCTGAGAAGTCACATTTAAAAGGACACATACAAAGTGAATTGTATCTGTGTAAAATTTGTGGAAAGTTATTTCCAGTAAGGGAAGATTTGAAAAGGCACATGCTAACACACACTGCGAAGAGACCATATTTTTGTGAAATATGTGGATCTATATTTTCTCAAAATTCCAATGTAAGGAGACATATGAGGATACACACTGGGGAGAGGCCATATTCTTGTGAAATATGTGGATCTAGATTTTCTCGAAATTCAGATGTAATGAGACACATGGTGATACACACTGGGAAGAGACCATATTCTTGTGAAATATGTGGATCTACATTTTCTGAAAATTCAAAAGTAAGGAGACATATGAGGATACACACTGGGGAGAGACCATATTCTTGTGAAATATGTGGATCTAGATTTTCACGGAATTCTAGTTTAAAAAGACATGTAAGAACACATACTGGAGAGAAACCATATACTTGTGTAGTGTGTGGATTAGCATTTATTGAGAGTTCTGCATTGACAAGGCATATGCGAACACACACTGGAGAGAAACCATATTCATGTGAAGTGTGTGGATCAGCATTTGCTGACATTTCGGGAGTAAAAGGTCACATGCAAGTACACACTGGAAGGAAACCGTATTCTTGTTAAGTGTGTAGATGGGAATTTTCACAATGTACAATTAAATATGTCATTAAGATTTGAGATGCATAAGTATTCATTTTAATTTGCATATGGTAAGATGTGCTAATACCTTTCAAAAGAATCTGTGATTTTATGTTGTGAATCACTAGTGGAAGATGAGAAATTATACTGACTAAAACAATCTATATATTAATACCATAGTACCTATGTGCATCACACTCTAAAAAGAGATATGAATGCACACACAGATATAAAAGATTAAACATAGGAATGCCAGAAGACATACACACATGGTATATGAAAAAATGTCAAGTGAAATATAAAACGTAAAGAGAATTACTGTAACATATATATCATCTATTATAAAAATAAGAGAGAGAGTATTATTGTACTTATAGCATTTTTGTGCTCTAAATAAAAATTTACAGTCTTTCTTTGCTTGATTCACCTCCAACTAAGAAAAATACTTTTCATCTGTTTATTTTTATTTATTTTATCCAATTGGCCCTGCAATTCTTGCTGTGAACAACATAGCAAGTCATAATCTTTATAATACAATCATACCTACCTAGGTACCTATGTATGTCATGCTTTTACTGAAATGAATGAAATTAAATGTATTTTGTAAATGCATCATATTTCTGGAGAAAATCATGGTAATGAAAAAAAGAAGACAACGAAGGGAGGCTACAAGGGAATATCAGAAAGATGAGAATGATTATGATTAAAATAGAGACAAGTGGTTCGTAAACAATAGAGAATGAGTTCAAGCAAGGAGAACTGATATGAATAAAGAAGAGAGAACTTTATATTTATGATTGTTATTGCAATATTTTGTTAAAGTTGTTAAGTTCACATAATGATGCAATGGGAAAATTTTCACAGATATTTTGTCATAGAATTTGCCATGTGTTACGTGTTGTAACAAAAAAAATGATTGACCAAAACACAGAGCTAAATTACAAATATATAATTTACGATAAACACAAAATAAGATATATACAAAATTTACAATTTTTTGCATTCAAAACAGAAACATAGTTTACTACTGGCAAATATTATGGGTAAGTATTACGAAGGGGAAAGAAGGTGAGTCAAGTATCTTTACCCAGTTAAGCTAGCGAAGTAGTTTAAGTGCTATGCTTTTTGGTAATCCTCAAGCATGTATATAAAGAATAATTTCTGGTATGATCAAAGAAAGTGTCAAAAATATCTAACCATTTAGTTTCATGAGGTTCTCTTTCAGGTTTTAGTTGGTTGGCAACTTTTCTTAGAGATTCTTTCAGCTAGATGCACAGATCCACGAATCTGGCCAGAGTTGATAATGTCAGCAAATTCTTTTAACAACTGACTACTCTCTCCCCAAAAACTATTTTTATAGGGGCTAACACCTAATTTGCATATTTCTAGAATCATTCAGAATTCTGTCAATTTTACTTAAACATTCTCCAATCTTTCAAAACGTTCTATTTCTAATTTCTCTATTCAACAACTACTTCATGAATTAAAACCTTTTTTTAATAACAAGTAGGATTCAATAGAATCCCTTACTATAACTTTTTATACATTATTATTATTTTTATATATAAATGCATCCTTGTAACACCCTCCCTTTCAAAGTAAAAGTTTTGAAATCATAATGAAAAATAGACTGATATTGTCTTGTAAGACAATAAATCATAATATCTATATTTATATCTATCTATCTATCTATATCTATATATATATATATATATATATATATATATATATATAAGTTATGCTCTAGATAAAGCAACTGCAATAACATTGTTACTTTCTTTTATGTGTTTTATAATTATGCCATATTCTTGCAAGAGAAAACTCTGTCTTGTAAGTCTTTGATTTTTGTTAGTCATTTTTTGAAGGAAAGTTAGCGGATTATGGTCAGTATAAATCAGAACAGGATAAATAGTAACATTGAGGTAAAAATCAAAATGTTGTAGCGCTGGTAACATCGCGAAGCATTCTTTTTCAATAGTAGAATAGTTCTTCTGGTAGGTGTCTAACTTTTTTGAGAAATATCCAAGGGATCTATTGATGCCTCCATCTTTGTCTTGGATTAAGATGCCACCCATTCCGACATCACTAGCATCAATTTGCAATTTAAATGAGAGTTGACTTGATTCTGTTGAAAGCCTTATTACAGATTTCACTCCACTTGTTTTTTACATCCTTTTTAAGGAGGTAGTGAGAGGACTTGCTATTGATAAGAAATTTTTACAAAATTTTCTGTAGAATCCAGCCATACCGAGAAATCTCATTAGTTGTTTTTTTGCTAGTTGGAATAGAATACTTTAAGATAGCATCCACTTTTGCTGTGATAGGCTTAACCTGACCAATGGTATGACCCAAATAATTTGCTGTTGCATGACAGAATTTGCTATTGTTTAGATTCACACATAGGTTTGCTTCTTCTAGAAAAAATTGCTTTATGATGCGTACATATTTGTCCCAAGTCATGCTGTACACGATTACATCATCTATGTAGGCCTCACATCCCTGAATTTGATGTAGAAAAGAATGCATCATCTTTTGAAAGGTGGTTGGCACATTTTTAACCCAAACGCCATAACTTTATATTGGTATAAGCCATCTGGAGTCACAAATGATGAAATTTCTTTGGCATTGTCAGTTAAGGGCACTTGCCAATAACCTTTCATTAAATCAAATTTACTGACATATTTTGCCTTGGCGATATTGTTAATATAGTCATCAATTCTAGGAATTGGAAAAGTCACATTTGATTCCTGCATTTACTTTTTGAAAGTCTGTTACAAATCAGTAGGTTCCATCAGGTTTTGGCGTAAGAATACAAAAAGAAATCCACTGACTGTTGCTTGGTTCAGTGATGTCATTATCCAGCATATATTTAATCTCTGTTCTCAACTGCTGAAGCTTGATTAGATTTATTTGGGAAAAATGTTGTTTGATGGGTTTTACATTTCCAACTACAACATGTACTGCAACCATTGTTTTTCTAGGAACATCAGGAAAAAGATTTTTGAAATCATTGACCAAACTATGAATTTCTTTTCTTTTCTCATTTGATAAATATGTGAATTTTACATTTAAATTAGATAGGACCCGAGTTTTTTTAAATGACTACTCTGACCAATGTCCTTCTCCTTAATAACTGTATCTTTATTATTGTCTAAATTATCTTGAAATTGATTTGTATTATTAATGTATATTAAGGTTGAAACTGGTTTAATATTAGTTACATAATTTCTGTCAATATAATCTTTTAACATATTAATGTGGCAAATTCTTTTCTTTTTCCATTGATCTGGGGTGCGGATGATATAATTTACATCATTAATTTTCTTTTCTATCTTATAAGGACCAAAATATCTTGCTTGTAGAGGATGATTAGGAATTGGCAAAAATACTAAAACTTTGTCACCACTTTCAAATTTACGATCTTTACTATTTTTATCATATCTAGACTTTATTTTAATTTGGGAGTTTTCAATTTTCTTGTGCTATTTTAAAAGCATTGTATTTCTCTTTAAAATTTGATACGTATTCTAAAAGATGCATCTCATTTTGTTCAGTCAACCATTTTTCTTTTAGAAGTCTTAGAGGACCCCTAACCATATGTCTGAAAACCAATTGAAAAGGACTAAACCCAAGAGTGTCTTGAACAGATTCTCTAGCAGCAAACAAAACAAAATGAACCCCTTTGCATCAATCCTTTTCATATTGATAACAATATTTTCTGATCATAGACTTTACTGTTTGATGAAAACACTTAAGAGCCCTCAGTGATTTGGGGTAATAAACACTGGATTTGTATTGCTTAATAGTCATTTCAATCATTACTTGTTGAAATAAACAAGACATAAAATTCGAACCTTGGTCTGACTGAATAGCCAAAGGAATCCCAACTAAACAGAAAAACTTAGTTAAAGCCTTAATAGTCCTAGCCTTAATATTTCTTAGAGAGATAGCCTCTGGAAAGCAAGTTGATGTACACATAATTGTCAATAAATATTGGTTTCCTATTTTTGTTTTTGGAAGAGAGCCGACACAATTAACTAGTACTCTACTGAAAGGTTCTTCAAATGCTGAAATAGGTTTCAGAGGGGTGGGTGAAATCTTTTAATTAGGTTTTCCAACAATCTGGTATGTGTGACAGGAGTTACAGAAATTAACAACATCCTGACTAAGTTTCGGACAGTAAAAATGATTTAATATTTTTTCACAGGTCTTACTTATTCCTAAATGTCCTGACATTAGAGTATCATGAGCTATGTTCAGTATTTCTCGTCTGTATACTTTCAGTACCAGTATTTGGTTTATTATCTTCCACTCCTCATTTCGACTGGCATCCACTGGGTGCCATTTCCTCATTAAAATGCCATCTCTCATATAAAAACATTCTCTAACTTTCCTTGCTTTTTCTAAAGGGAGCATTTTATTTTTTAAAAGAAAAAGTTTAGGATCTTTTTCTCGTTCAGTGACAAGTTGATTTTTTTATTTAGATTGTCTTTCATTTTTTCTGTACCATTTCTTTTTTAGGGAGGTGGTTTAGTTAATTTTTTATCTGATGTATTGGTTTCCTCTAAATGATAAGATATAAAGGTTTCATTCAATTGTAACCAATTGGCTGGTGTTGCTGAATCTTCCTTTTCTAAAATTTGCTTCTTTGCTTTCACCTTAGTAATAACACAATCAGGGTATAATTCAACATTTTCTTCAACCTTGAATTCATCATTCATTTCTATTTTATCACAGATGACTGGTTCTGCTACTATCCTGTCACCTGCTAAGTCATTGTCCAACAGTAAGGACACCCCTTGAACTGCCAGGGTTGGTTGTACACTGACTACAACCAGACCATTTACCGATTCCGATTTTATATAAAAATTTATGAAGGGGAACCTTAATTACACCCAGTTCAATGCCTTGCAATAAAACAAAATCACCAGTAAAGGTCGATTCCGATAGCTGTAATATGCCTTCTAATAATAAGGTTTGAGACACACTGGTGTCTCGCAAGATTTGGATAGGCCTAGCTTGTCGTTGATGTAAACAGATACCTGGGATGAAATGGTTTAGAAGGAAGAATGAGGAAAGGAGTTACTTTTTTCTGTTTTATAGCAAAAGCTGAAGGAAGTTTTTTTCTTTCTGTTTTCTTTTTAGGATTTGGCAGTTGAATATGATGTGATTATTCTTCTTACAGTAAGCACAGGAAATTTTGATTCTGTCTAAACAGAACTTTTAGGTGTATCTCTTATCTTTTCGTGTATATCATTTTTCCGAGATACATTATGAGGGTGAGGTTCCGACAGTGTTTGTGCATTTGTGTGAACACCTGACTGGTTTTCGTTTATTTTAATGTTTTCAAAAGTCTTTCTGTGAGTTAAACTATAGGTATCTGCTACTACTGTGGCCTCATTAATTGTTTCTACATTCTTATTTTCAAGATGTATTCAAATCTCCTGTGAAACACAATGTTTAAATTCTTCAATAAGAATGAGTTAGCTTAACTTATTATAATCATTATTTATTTTTTTTGCCCTAACCCATCCATCAAAGTGATTTTCTTTTTCCCTAGTAAACTCAACGTATGTCTGTCGCTCAAACTTCTTAAATTCTGAAATTTCTGCCTATATGCCTCTGGTATCAATTCATTTGCATTTAGTATGGCATTTTTTATTTTTTTCATAATCTGTGGCCTCTTCAATACTGAGGGCCGAGTGTGTGTGTGTGTGTATATATATATATATATATATATATATATATATATATATCAGCAGCTCTGCTGACCAAAACCGTCTGTAAGAGTGTTGATCAGATTTCGTGAGGCCATTTTAAATTTATTGCTATTTTTTTCAAAATGAGGAAAATATTTTACCACTTTTTTCTCACAAAACTTAGGTACTAATTTGATATATCTTCCGGCATCAAATGCTCCATTTAAGGAAGAATTCTCAAAATTTTTACTTCTATGTTGTAATTTTAATTTTTTTTAACTCTATTTGAGCTTGGATTTTTCTTTCTTGCATCTTTAATTTCTTTATTTCTAATTAAAGATGTAAACTACTTTGATCGTCTTTTTCGTCTATATTACATGAGTCTAAGAGATTTTTATCTATTAGTTCTTTTGCTATGATACTTTTAATTTCTCCTTTTTTCATAGAGGGGTTTGTATTTAATTTGAAATAGTCCACAATTTGTAATAAGTCTGATTTTTCTAAAACTTTGAATGTTTCGCTAAGATTGGCTAAACTTTTAAAATTTTCCACAGAAAAAGGCATGTTATTTTTGGGGGGTTTTTATATTTTACAAAAGATACCTAAATAAATGTAGTTTATTTTTTTTTGTGAATTACATATATTGAGTTTATTTTGTTTGTATGATATTATTGAGTTAGACAAGCTCTTAATTTTTGTTATTTATCTATTAGAAATGGACGAGCCCCCAATTTTGTTACATGTTATATTGTAACAAAATGATTGACCAAAACACAAAGTTAAATTACAGACAAATATATAATTTATGATAAACTTAAAATAAGATATATACAAAATTTACAATTTTTTGCATTCAAAACAGAATCAAAGTTTACTACTGGCAAATATTATGGGAAAGTGTTATGAAGGGGATAGAAGGTGAGTCCAGTATCTTTACCCAGTTAAGCTAATGAAGTAGTTTAAGTGCTATGCTTTTTGGTAATCCTCAAACATATATAAAAAATAATTTCTGGTATTCTACAATCTTCCAAAACATTCTATTCCTAATTTCTCTATTCAACAACTACTTCAGGAATTAAAACTTTTTTGTAATAACAAGCAGGATTCAATAGAATCCCTTACTATAACTTTTTGTACATTATTAATATTATTTTTACATATAAATGCATCTTTGAAACACACATATTTATTCAATCATTAACTGAAGAATTAAGATTCATCAGAATATTAAAATAAGAAAACTGAAATTTTCACAGGTTAAAACAAGTTTAAAGTAATACACCAATAATTCTTAGAGAATAATATATTTATTTAATTGATTTCTTCCCTATAGAAGGTGATAAAGCCACTAAGGTGCAAGGGGGATAAAAGGAGAGAAAAATAATGAGGAAGGTGATAAAGCCACTAAGGTGCAAGGGGGATAAAAGGAGAGAAAAATGAGATGACTAGGAATGGAGAGGATTGGGAAAAGACAAAAAAGGAACAGGATTCAAGAAGACAGAAGATGGCAATTAACATTGCGTTTAAATTTTTGAAGATTGTAGTTACCAGGGGAGCAAGGAATTGGAAAGAAGTTCCACAGGGGGGAATTGCAAGAAAAGAAACTTTAAGTAGAAGTGTCGGTTGCATATTTCAGCAGCAAAACAGTGGGACTTAGTTTCCAATCTGGTAGTACACTTCATTTCACGTAGTTGGGACCCCAGCAAAAATAGTTCATCAGAGCAGTTACCACGAAAATATCTGAAGAAATGACACAGAGAAACCACATCACATCACAACTTATCAACATTTTATTATTCTCCATAAAAAATGTTTGTATTTGCATTATAAATGGATATATTGGCAAAAACAGTAATTAAAATGAAACTGGGTTGAAAATACTAATTCTAAATGAATTCTCCAAAGATTCTTCTTAAAGATATAATTTTAAAGCAAAATCCTAATGTGATAAACATTCTTTAAAACTTCTTTTTTAAAATGTCTACAAATATAATTGCCATTTACAATTGCTATCTTGTTAAACAAACTAACATGAAGTGGAAAGATTGTATGGGATTGCAATGTTTATGCGTTGTTGAAACCAAGCAAATATTGAAAACTAGTGAGAAACTCTTGTTTCTCCAACTCCTTCTAGGTGAGCCATGGAACTTTTTGAATGACCCTTGTACATATATTTTTTAAATTTATTTTTTAGTGTGTTTCATGAATTTTAACAAAATACTAAATTACCATTATGGTGCAGTGTATATTGGCTTGAAACGAGAAATCAGAGAGCTGAGTTCAAATTCCAGTTGAGTTTGTTGCATTCATTTATGTGCAAATACCCTTGGGAAAAGTATGAATCTGTTGCTTCTTCCTCGAGCAGGACAGACTGAATTCTTTAGCCTTGGTTGGCAACCTGTCAACCATAGAAAGTAATTGCAACCTACTGCAGAAAAATCTTTTGCCTAGTCAGTCATGTCTCTTTCGAGACATGATCACCCAAGCATGTATCACATATGGCACATAACTGACTAAATTAGCAGCTAGATCTCATCATTTTTCGATTGAAATGGAAGATCAATGGTATGACCACAACAAAGTTTTTAAAATTTTTAAATCTTTAGATGTATAAAATATTTCTCTTTTTTTTTTTTGCTTACACATTCGTTTTTAATCTTTTGAATAATCACAAAAGCAAAAGTACGCTATTTACATTATTCAGACTGTTGTCTTCATCTTTGTTGCCATTTGTATGCCGAAACGTTTCGGCCATTGTACACTCCAGCCTTCTCAAGGTGCTAGGAATTTTGAACCAAACCCTTTATTACAATCAGTGGGGGTATATCATTCTTATTCCTTGTGCAAAACCTCTTTTGGTAGTTATGAGTTATCTCCCTCTAACCAGACTCTCTAAGTTACTTGTTCACCACTGCTGTAGCCTGGTATTGAACTCTCCTTTGTGTCAAGTCACTGGAACTAACCAACGTCTATATCCACTAGGCCATGTGCCCTTAAGGAGGCAAACAACTGAATTTCTTGGACTTATAACCATTCAGTAACCATTTTTTTTTTTTTTTTTTTTTTTTTTTTTACCAGTGTTCATATTGCAATTTTGACATTAATGATTTTCTCTGGCACTCCATATTACTGGTTTCCAAATTGTATTCATCTCTATGCTTGGTCAGCTTAGGAGATTTTTGTAACCTAGCATATGTGCTTAGTTTCCAGTGGTGTTTTCTATCTATTATTTCAATTTCATCCCATTAGGAGTGGTAATCTCCTTTCTCTATCCATGTGAGGACAATAGTTCGAATAGTGTAAATACTACCTCATCTCAGAAATATAGACAAATACAAAAGCAAAAGTTTACTAACCATTTGTTCTCTGCTAAGAGTTTTTCTCTCTTACTCCTCATTTGTGGAACTATATTGTTTTCTTGCTATCCAGTCAAATTTGATTTTCAAAAACTTACATGCAATATCAATCATCATCTTTCTTTTTCAGTCCTGCTCCTTAATAATGTTTTTCTCATAGTCTCTAACACTCAGTAACCCCCTCCTTGCATCTTATGGCTTCATTGCCTTCCTTGAGATGAAATCGTTAAAGAAAGTGTCATTACAACAGGAAGTGTGTGAAAATTTTACCAGTTTGACAAGGTGGTAATATTCTTATTTTATGATTATTGCGAAAGATTTGGAATTATCATACATGAAAATATTTGCAACTTTCACTCGAGAAATAAAGTTACCTGTTGACCAAAAACAAACTGTTTTTTTTTTCATTATTATTTTATGTTCAGTCTCTTTAGATAATTTCATGCCTGTCAATAAAGAATGAAAATGAGGCAATTAAAAAGAAAATACTGTCACGTACATAAATTTATTCCAACACAGTCCTGGGTATGATGATAAAATGCATGCAGCAGCAAGTTCTCTGATCAGAAGATTGAAGGTTTTGAAGAGTATGGAACCACCTCTTAATTGTTGTTAATTGGTTCATCTTGACCTGGGATAGTAGCACTTGCCAGGATCGAAAGTATAAAAATAAATTTTCATAGTAAAATTTAAAAATTTTACAACCAATTGGTCATGATACCTCCAATAATAAAAAAATTGATCTCTTTAAAGAGTATATAAGCAAAGTCTCTAAACCAGACAAGCAGCAAGGAAAATCAGCAGCAACATTCTGCAACAGATTGCCTTGCACGTTCCAAGCTACGTACGACACTGACTCATCCCTCCTCATTTTTTCCCTTACCACTGTTTTACACATACATACATACAAACATACATACAAAGAAATCAAATTTCTTTCCATTATAAGAAACAACTACAAACCAGAAACTCATACATGCTGAGAAAAATTTAATCATAAAGACAAAAAAATAAAAATATTTTCATATTTAAACAACTTTGTTGTGGATTGATTCAAATCTATAACTTATATTTCTAGAGATGTTTATGGGTCATGTAGTTAGAATCTCTGAATTCAGAGTCATCTTTTATCAACTTTCATCAACTTACTGATGAAAAGTTAATTGTTTTGTTGACTTCATCTCTCCTGACAGCATTGAGCAAAATCAAGATGAATAGTGATCACATAGATTGATGACTGCCATTATATTTATGCTCGCCAGTAGACTGAGTTGTTTTTCAGAATTGTCTCAGGTTTCAGTTCTATCCTTCTAATTGAAAATAAAATTGAGAAAGAATTCTCATAAGCCTTTTTCCAGTACATTCTTTTTTTTTAATGATCCTGAACCAGATATTGTGTTACCATAGCTTATGTAAGTCTTATCAAAAACATTCTATTCAAAAGCCTCATTGGTTGTAAATGTCTTCACTCAAGGCAGAAAAAGAGGCAGGGAGTAATATTTTTCACATTCATTTTTATACTAGTCAGTCAGTTAAGTGCCATACGTGATACAAGCTTTGTAGCAATCATGTCTCAAAAGAGACATGACTGACTGAGCAGATTATCCCGCAGTAATTTGCCGTTGCTGTGGTAGACTGGTTGCTAGCCAAGGCTATAGAACCCAATCTGTCCTATTATTTAACCCATAACTGGAGGGAAGAGACAGATTAATACCTTTCCCAAGGGTATTTGTGCATAAGTGAATGCAAGGAATTTCAACTGGAATTCAAACTCCTGAGTTGATATCCACTGCACCACAATGCACATTATACTGAATCAAAAAAAATTTTTTTTCTGGATTTCAAGCTTAAATAGTTAAAACAAATTACATTACATATGAGAAGCATTTATTCATCAAAATATATCCCATTTGTTATCATTTGGGTTAGGAAATGTTCAAGGAAAGCAGCTGTCTCAGTTTCAGATTTTCCCATGAGTTGATCAGCTTGGTGTGCATTTGATCAAATGTCGAAAGACATGGCACCTGCCAAGCTGAAACTGTCATCAAACTAAAATATTTTTTAATGTTATTTTATCATATAGTAAATCTAAAATTTCATGGGTTTTTGTTGGGCACCTTGTATTTGCAGATTAAATAACTTTTATTGATTACAAACATATAAAAAAAAATCAAGTCTTCTGTGTGTACACTAAAATAAACAAGGTTTGATAGCAGAGCATAATTACTGTTTAAGAAACATTATTTTTAGAAAAGTATTCAATGTTTAGCATTCTTTATCATTCATGCCTGCAAAAAAGTGTCAAATGGATGGAATTTTTATAGACACTATTATTATCTTAACTCCCTTCACTCCTTGACAATGTTCATTGTTGTTGATGTAATGAATATGCATACACCTGGTTTCCCCCTCACAGTAATATGATTGGCTGGTGTCAGCCAAAAATACAGATTAAGGTGGGAACACCTAAGACTACACCTATTGGAATGCCTATTGCACAAGCCTATGCCTAAGCATACTGCATATGACTACGATGAGTACCAGTCCATTACAGCTACTCGCTAGATTGTCCTACCTGGTTACATTGCCAAAACTGCTTAGCTATTTTGAATATATTCCTTTCCGGGATATATCAGTTTTAAAGAGATGATCAGAATTGTAATATAATCCAAACACACGATGGAAGTTAATTTGTACATTTTTTTCTCATCTTGTGAATATTAAACACTGTTTGTTAGATTGTTTATTTAGAAGAATATAATAGTCAGCCTTTGAACTTTTACATCCAGTCACATATTTGGGATTTCAAGATTTTTTTATTTTTAAAGTGAATATTGCATTAACTGCATATTTTACATTTTTATTAAAACCAATGCAATATTTATAATTTATAAAGAAATAAATATGAAACCAATTTTTTACTCATAAAATTCTAAATATTTACTAAATTCTTAACACTATTTACATACTTCTGTATTCATCTGTATTGCCATATACACGTTTCGACTGTTGAGCGCTCTGGCCTTCTTCTGGTGATATACATACAATGACTGAAATATTGTGAATATGTCAATAAAGATGAAAGCAGCAGTCTGAATGGCGTAAATAGTTACAATGCCTCACTTTGGAAATATAAACAGATATTGAACATGAATACGGCAACAAAGACAAGGACAACAGTCTGAACAAATTAAATAGAGTAAATAATTGAAATACTCCATCTCAGAAATATAGATAGATACTGAAGGTGAATATGACAACAAAAAAGAAGACAATAGTCCGAACATTTTTTATAGTGTAAATAATTACAATGCCTCATCTCAGAAATAAAGAATTTACTAAATTAACTAAGAATATGAATAAATTCACTTTCATGTGTTTAAGTTTTATTACAACTTTAAATATTACTTTTTAAAATAAACATTGCTGAGAAGCAAAGTAGTTAAAATAATAGTGGTGGAAATGGAAAAACCACTCCTTTTGACACAGTTTTTTGTGTGAACAAAGTTTAAAGAGTGATGAATGCTCCATGATGATTTTAAATATAGATTGTAGGTAACAAAATGTCTGCTAAAATCCAAACTTACATCAATAATTCTGATTTCAACTCATTTAGTAATATTTTGAAAAGTCCCAGAATAGTCAATCTCATCTTTTAAGTTTAATTCACAACATCAACCACCACCTTGTTTCAACTCTGACCTTCTTCAGATGATATATGTTGGAATTTTGGAGGGATTCCTTTATTTCATCAACCAGGATAGGTTTTTCTAGTTCCACATGCCATGTCTCTTTTGAATATCTTAGTTTACAGTTAATTTCCTTTAATAAATCAACTCTTTAAGTTTTTGTTTACCTCTGCAACATATATTACCGAAAGAAGGCTGAAAAGGACAATGGTTAAAACATTTTGAATATTGCAACAAAGATGAGGACGACAGTCTGAACAATATAAATAATGTAGTTATAATACCTCATCTCAGAAATATAGATAAATGTTAAAAATATAAAATGGGAAATGAATGTTGACGTTCATTCTGATAGAACTGTCTTTTAGATTCTCTAAAGAGCCGAGTTCGAATTCCAGTTGAATTTGTTGCAATCATATATGCACAAATACCCTTGGGAAAGGTATTGATCTGTCTCTTCCCTCTAGCTATGGGTCAAATAACAGGACAGATTGGGTTCTATAGCCTTGGTTGGCAACCAGTCTACCGCAGAAAGCAATGGCAACCTACTGTGGGATAATCTTCTGCCCAGTCAGTCATGTTTCTTTCGAGACAGAATCGCCCAAGTGTGTATCCCGTATGGCACTTAACTGACTGAAGTTGCACTCAAGTATGTATTTTGCATGTTTCATCAGGTGTGAAAATGTAGATCTGAACATAGTTTGCATAAGCTTTATCAGATGCAAAAATGAATTTGCATATGTTTTATCAGGTGTGAAAATAAAGATCTACATAAAGATGTACTCCAACATTTATACAAACCTGCCTGACTAAAGGGGTCATTCCTGCTGAAGCAGATCTATGTATCTCACATTTGAAAAGAAACAAAGGTACAGTGGAGAGGAACCTTATTCTCTCTACTGTACTTTTTTCCACTTTTAAATGTGAGCACCTTGCAAATACATGCATAAGGGTGTAGAATTATTTTCTAGTGCTTGTTTGTGAGTGAGTTTTTAAATGTGTTGATTTTGCAAAGACAGAACCACACACCTCACAAGATTATACCTTTTCTCTGGTATGTGTTTTCATGTGCTTTCTCAAAGAAGAGTTTTGTGAAAATGCAGATCCACACACTTCACAAGAATAAGATTTGACTCCAGTGTGTGTTTGATTATGGACATTTAAACTTGACTGATCTGAAAAGAAAGATCCACACACTTCACAAGAGAAGGTCTTTTCTGCAGTGTGTGTTTGTTTATGTATATTTAAAGTTGATTGATCTGAAAAGTAAGATCCACATATATCACAGGAATAACATTTCTCATCAGCATGTGTTCGTTTATGTACATGTAATGCTGACTTCTGTGAAAAGTAAGAGTCACATGAATCACATGCATATGGTTTCTCTCCAGTATGTTTTCGTTTATGTACACTTAAATATGCTTTATCTGAAAAAGAATTTCCACACATCTCACAAGTATATGGTTTCTCTCCAGTGTGTATTCTCATATGTCGCTTTAAAGTACAGTTTTTGGAAAATGCAGTACCACACACTTCACAAGTATATGGTTTCTCTCCAGTATGTGTCCGCATGTGAATTTTTAAAGTAGAATTATGTGAAAATGCAGATCCACACACATCACAAGAATATGGTTTCTCTCCAGTGTGTGTTCGCATGTGATTTTTTAAGTGTGAATTCTGTGGAAATGCACACATGCACACTTGACAAGAATATGGTTTTACTCCAGTATGTGTTTGCTTATGTATATTTAATGATGATTTTGATGAAAATTTGCATCCACACACTTCACAAGCATAAGGCTTCTCTCCAGTGTGTTTCCTCATGTGACTTTTCAAAAGGGAGTTTAGTGAAAATGAAGATGCACACACTTCACAAGAATAAGGTTTCTCACCAGTATGTGTTCGCTTATGTACAATTAAAGCTGATTTTCGAGAAAAGGAAGATTCACAGACATCACACACATATGGTTTCTCTCCAGTGTGTGTCCGTTTATGTACACTTAAATTTGATAAAGCTGAAAAAGAAGTATTGCAGATATCACAAGTATATGGTTTTTCTCCAGTGTGAGTTCGCATATGTCTTTTCAAGGAAGAGTTACATAAAAAAGCAAATCCACATACTTCACATGAATAGGGTTTCTCTTGAGTATGTATTCGCATATGTATTTTCAAAGAATAGTTCTGAGAATAGGCAGATCCACAGACATCACAAACATATGGTTTCTCTCCAGTATGTGTTCGTATGTGAATTTTCAAGTGTGAATTCTGTGCAAATGCACACATACACACTTCACAAGAATATGGTTTTTCTCCGGTGTGTGTCCGCTTATGTATATTCAGATGTGATTTCATTGAAAATTTGCATCCACACACATCACAAGTATGTGGTTTCTCCCCAGTATGCGTTCTCATGTGTACTTTCAAAGAAGAGTTCTGTGAAAATGCAGATCCACACACTTCACAACAATATGGTTTCTCTCCAGTGTGTGTTCGTTTATGCACATTCAATGCTGACTTATCTAAAAATGAAGATTCACAGATGTCACATATATGTGATCTTTCTCTATGACGGATACGTTTATATTCACCTAAAGTTGACATTGCTTAAAATGATATGCAAAAATGCAGTTCTACAGAGATCACAAATTGTTTTTAGTATGTTCACATAGATGTTTTTGAATTATCTTAAAATGTATACATGTAACCTTCACAAGAAAATGTTTTTCTTTAATAGGTGTTTTTGTATATTCAGATTTTTCTTAGAAAATTTGAATTGGGACACATCACAAGAATGGTATTTCTTTACAGAGTGTTTCCATGTGTATCCTTTGAGAGAGTATGATATATATACTGACACTTGCATACTGAAAGAAGTTCTTTCCACTGTGTTTTTATGCATATTTAAAGTTGCTTTAACACACATTTCTGTCTTCTCTCCAGTGTACTTTTGAAGACACTATTTTAAAGATGCTTTTGAATGGGGAAATTAAAACACTTTCCAGGAATAGAGTTTCATACCAGTTTCTGTTCACGTGTACATTATGAAAGAAATGAAAATGCTGATCCACACACTACACAAGAATATGGTTTCTCTACAGTGTATTCTTTTTAAATCTGAACAAAAATAACAACTGTGCACATTTCAAAATGGTAGTTTCTTATCCTATTAAGCTTGCATATGTTTGTTAAAATATGAGTTTGAAATCCATATGCATAACAAAAGTTAGACTTTTCCCCAGGCTTGTGTTTTTAGTTGAGAATGTTAAATATACACAGTTTACAATTCTACAGCTTCTCCTCAGTATACATGAGCAAATGGTTTTTGAACCTACACTTTGGGAAAAGAAAAGTTATATGCTCTAAAAATACAAAACAAAAAAACATGCAAACACTGAACTCTGCACTCTTTGCAAGTATAAATGTTCTGCACATTCACATAAAGATTTTTAAAATTCAGTGAAAATGTAGATCCAAACACTCCTCTGGAATCTACGTTTATATTTGTGGTTTAAAGATGAAAGTTTTGGTAATCTTTCCAATATTAGAGAATTCATTTTGTGGGTATTTATATCTTCATTACATTCATTTTTAAAAATGTAAATTTAAATAAGATACATCTGCAAAGGTTAAGTTGTTTTAAATTTTTCTAAATGAAATTTCTTTCCAATGTGTCGATTCATCTGTCAAAAGAAAAATAAAATATATTAAAAAAAGATAAATGAGTTGCTTTCTAGTGGACAGCATCTGCTAAAAGAAATGAAGAATAATGTCCGTAATAGTGTTTTTTTTCTCTAACACTCAGTATCCTCTGCACCTTAGTGACTTTATTGCCTTGCTTAAGGTGAAATGATTAAACAAAAAGAGTGAAATAATAACATTATTTGTTAATCTATTTAAAAATTTCAACTGTTTCACTCATTTAGCCTTGTTCGGGTGTTTCTCATATTTGGTAAGAATCTTGGAATTTTAAACTAAACACTTTATTAATTTTGAGGATAGACTGCTTTTCACTTTCCATGCTTAAGGTGATCACATATTAACTCTCTTGTGTCTATTCATGTTTGTGTTGCTTGCCTGTTTCTTTCACTAAATCAAAGTGTATAACAGAAATTGAACTCATGGCATGACTGCCAGGAGACCAGAGAGAATTAATATCACTATTTTACTGTTTGTTGCAAACCAAATTCGCACATATTTCAATACAAACATAATAAAAAAAAAGATTTTTACAAGCCTCATTATAAAAATAAAACAATCAAAATAATTATGAGTGTGTTATACTGATATGATTTCAGTTTATGAAAATATTTAGAAGTTATAAAATCTAAAAATCCAAAATCACTGTTTTATAAAATTTATAAAAATAAATATAATTATTAAGAATCTCATTGTGAAGTAAAAAATTGTTGCTACAGTAGTAAAGAAAATCTTCACTGAGACCTTTATATTTTAGCCTCATACTTAAGCACACCAGAATATCCACAGGTTGCAATACATATACACATACATATATACACATACATATATACATATATATACATATATACACATACATATATACATATATATACATACTTATACATATATATATACGTATACATATATACATATATATATATATATATATACGTATACATATATACATACACATATATATACACGTATACATATATACATACACATATATATACACGTATACATATATACATACACATATATATACACATACATATATACACATATACGTATACATATATACATACACATATATATACACATACATATATACACATATACGTATACATATATATACACATACATATATACACACATATATACACATACATATATACACATATACTATACATACATATATACACATATACTATACATACATATATACACATATACTATATATACACATACACACATATACATATATATACATATATATACATATATACACATACACATATATATACATATACATATATATATATACATATATATATACATCTACATATATACATCTACATATATATACATATATATATATATACATATATTCATATATTCACAATTCAGCTGATTATGTTTTATATTAGTTGATTTGTCAATGTTTTCTTGAACATATAACAGGAACTTTCAGAATGCATAAGTGGAAGTTTAAATTAAAAGGTTTCTGTTATACGTTTGAGAAAATGTTGGAAAGTAAGTTATTATAAAATGCCTGAAGATATTGAAAGTTTGAAATGAATTCATTTGTAATTGGCTAAATTACAAATGAAAATATTTAAATTTTATGTATGTACATATTTTCTCAGAAAATTTGTTTTGTGTATGCGTGATTTAATGTATGTATTTCTTTTTCCGTATTATGTTATATGTGTTATCTGGTGCTTCTATTCTCACTTTATTTCTGGTTTAAATAATACAATCTTCACTTCCTCTGTTAAACATGTTGTTTTTAATATTCTGAGTGAATTTATTTAATTTTAATGGTCTGAATGACACAGTGCAATATTACATTGTCAAAATAAAATCTTGATTCATAACGATTTAACTCTATGTTGAGTTTTCCGTTCAATATTTTATACCTATATAAGTTATAGTGTAGAACATGTACAAATTATAATTTACTACAAAAGTTTACATTTTATTTCAATATCAAAAAAACAATGTCTCATCAGGTAGTTTATAATGAGGGTACCATTATTTTTAACTACCTAATGAGACACTGTTTTTACAATGTCGAAACAAAATGTATACTTTTGTAGTAAATTATAATTTGTACATGTTCTAAACTATAACTTATAATAAATATTCATTGCTCTCTCTCTCTCTATATATATAGGTACCTATATATATATATTTTGTACCTATATACATATATATATATATATAGGTACCTGTAAAAAAGAATCGTCTATGGCTATATCGTGTTGAATACACCAGTTTCCATCTGATCACCGAAGTTAAGCAACATCGAGCCTGGTCAGTACTTAAACGGGTGACCATTTTGGAATACCAGGTGCTGTAAATGTAAGGACCAAGAATGGTCCACCAGTCCAGCAAGTTTGGGGGTTGGGTGCAGGGCTAACAAACCTGCCCCATAAAAACAGTTTGTTACAGAAACAGCAACAAAAAGTTGCTGCCCTATGCACCATTGGGTGTGATGGATGAAAAAAGAACCAATAACTAGGGTTTTAAAAGAATTTTAAAAATTGAAAATTTTTCTTGAAACTTTTATTTTAGTTTTAATTCCAAGCTAATAGATTAAGTTTTGTAGAATAAATAGCCATGGTTAATTGGAAAATAAATGACAGTACTGCCCACCAAACAGAATTGACAAAAAAAAACAAACAAGAAAACAGGAGTAAAAAATCATATAAAGCAATCAAACGATATATGCAAGGCAAATTAGCAGTAATAAGGTAAAACATTCAGAAACTATGAAATGAGGTGGAAACACAAAAGCAAATTCAGACAAATGTAGCATTCTGACTGAAACCGAGAACTGGCCCATCTCATTCAGTCAGTTTTGGTTGATTATGTCTCAAAAGAGAAATGACTGACTGGGCAGAGTATTATCCTGACATGACTGACTGGGCAGAGGATTATCCTGACATGACTGACTGGGCAGAGGATTATCCTGACATGACTGACTGGGCAGAGGATTATACTGACATGACTGACTGGGCAGAGGATTATCCTGCCATTGCTTTCTGCGGTAGACTGATTGCCAACCAAGCCTATAGAACTCTGTCCTGTTATTTAACCCATAATTGGAGGGAAGAGATGGATAAATACCTTTTCCAAGGGCATGTGCGCATAAGTGAATGCAAGGAATTCAACTGGAATTTGAACTCAGCTCCCCAATTTCTCTTTCCGAGCCGATATCCACTGCACTACAATGCATATCCCTATCTTATTAGCTAGGAAAAAATCGTAGCATGCATTTGTGTGCTTCTGCTTATGAATTGGGGAGAGGAAAGTGTTTTGCAGTCATTCCCTAAGACAATTGGGATCAATAAATTTAATATTTCCAATAAGAAAAATCAACTGAGAAGACTATACTGAACAGAGTGGGAACCAGTACACAACCCTGTTTTACTCCATTTGTCACAGGGAAAGGCTGGGAGTACTCACCATTGTCCTGCACTCTGGCATTCATGTCATAGTGAAACTCTCTGATCATTGCAATGAATTTGGCTGGACACCCAAACTTTGCCATAATCTTCCACAACCCATTGCAGCAAACTATATCAAATGCTTTCATGAGATCTACGAAGGTGATATTCGGATCTACATTCTGTTCCTGGCATTTTTCCTGCAGTTGCCGAGCTTCAAAGATCATGTCAACTGTGCTCTGGCCCACATGGAAACCACATTGACTCTCAGGGAGTAGGTCACTTTCTAGATGTGTATTAAGGCAGTTCAGCAAGACACAGGCTAGGATCTTTGCAGCTATTGAGAGCAGGGAAATGCCACCATGGTTGTCACACGGATTTCTGTCCCTCTTCTGCTTGTACAGATGGATAATTGAGGCATCTTTATATTCTTGGGGCAGTTTTTCCTGGACCCACATAATTGTGAACAAGTCAGTTAAGTGCCATATGTGATACATGCTTGGGAGATAATATCTTGAAAGAGATATGACTGACTGGGCAGAAGATTTTCCCGCCGTAAGTTGCTATTACTTTCTGTGGTAGACTGGTTGCCAACCAAGGCTATAGAACCCAATCTGTCCTGTTGTTTAACTCATAGCTGGAGAGAGAAGCGATGGATTAATACCTTTCCTAAAAGTATTTGTAAGTGAAAGCAAACTCAGCTGATTTCTCATTCTGAGGCAATATCCACTGCACAGCACGCACAAGAAGTTTTTATTGTATTTCAAACCGAATTGTCTTTTTTGATTATAAGTAAAATCACTAAAATCATCCATATTGACAATTCTGTCAACATAACATAAATAAAGGTATACTTTTCTGAAAGCTTATCTCAGAAAACAATAATTATTAAATAATATATTGTTTGCTGTAATATAAAGTTTATAACTTAAAATAATTTTATCTTATAAACTTTATACAGTAACCCAGTATTATACATTAATACAGTGGATGTGTGTTGTGGCGCAGTGGATATCGGCTCGGAACGAGAAATCAGGGTGCCGAGTTCGAATTCCAGTTGAAATCCTTGCATACACTTACGCGCAAATACCCTTGGGAAAGGTATTAATCCATCTCTTCCCTCCAGTTATGGGTTAAATAATAGGACAGATTGGGTTCTATAGCCTTGGTTGGCAACCAGTCTACCGCAGAAAGCAATGGTAACCTACTGCGGGATAATCTTCTGCCCAGTCAGTCATGTCTCTTTCAAGACATGATCGCCCAAGCGTGTATTGCGCATGGCACTTAACTGACTGACAGTAACTCATTTTTTTTAACATGGAGGTGGACGTTTTTTTATGAGGCGTTAACAACACAAAAAGAAAACAATCCAGATAAAAACTTGAACAAAATTTACATTTATTGACAAGACATTTAACAAACAGAACACAAAAATACAAATCTTAAATAATAACAACAAAAAACGTGACGATAAAACTTTGTTTTTATTAAGTTTGGGTCATTTTTTTCATAATGTACGTTCGTTTTTTTAATTTTTTTAGCGAATCTTTGGAGATCAATAAGTTCGTAAAAATCTTATTGATTGATCTAAAATTTTTACTAAAAATAATGTTCATTCTCTTTTAATTTGTGATTTGTCGTATGTAAATAAAAACAATTGTACAAATAACTCTGGGGTTGATTTTATTAGGTTAAGTTAGGTTTAGGTTAGGGTAGGTTAAGACTTCTAGGCCTCGCGGCCTCTCGTGTGTCCCTTCTTAAATCCCCTCTCCCCTCTCTGAGCGTTGTGGCATGGCAGAGATGAAGAGAAATTATTTCCATCTCTAATCAAACTCATATTTTAATTTTAATAGTGTCCTTTTCAATAAGGCTTTTAAATTTCGTAAGAGTTTTTGCCAATTTCATGTGTGATGGTAGTGCTTTCCAATACTTTGGGACTGTTACAAAAAAAGTTTTTTTGTCTATAATTAGTTCTACTGTGCTGGGTTATTATTTTTAATTCGTTACGTGTTCTAGAATAGTTAGACATAGTGAATAAATTCTTATTAGTGTGGTCAGAAGAATGGAATATCTTGAAAACATTTATCAAGTCCCCCCTCAGTCTTCGGTAAAGAGAACCCGCTTTCTAAAATAAAAATAAAATATTTTCCGTTTCTGAGAATTTTCTTTCTCCATTATGACTTGAGAAATAAATGCTAACCCGAAAAAAAAAAAAATTACCCACCTCAACGAAAATTTTATTTATTTTTAAATTTAAGAAGTGCCACATTTTTTAAAATTCCGTCTGGTCACATAAATTAAATTTCAGAAAATAAATTTAATTATATTCTTTTTTATGGATTTATTTTTTCACAATTAATTTAAAATTTAATAGTACTTGGAACTAAAACAGAGGTGTGTAATTACAGAAAAATAATTTCACTAATTAATTCTTTTTACAAAATAATCCTTTTAACTTAAAGAAATATTCAATGATTTTTTTGAAATGTCGAAACTTTATTTAAAAATATAAAAATTTGTATTTGTTCGATTTTTCAAATGCAAATGTTTATTTTTCTGCAGTTTGATTTTTTCCGGGCGATTTTGGCTTAAATAAATTTAATAACTTAAAAAAAATAATGTATGTTCTGGTGACAAAATAACTTATTGAAAGCAATGAAATTTACAATTTTGTTTTTTATATTATTTTTAACAGAAACTTACAATTGAGCGGAATACATTTTTTGTGAACAGACGATAAGTTTTTTGTTTTGTTCTACTTACCTTTTTTGGTTTTAAAAATAGTGAAGTGAATCCTGATGAAAAAGGAAAAAACATATTTGTTTTTAAGTTTTTTTTTTCCAAAATTTGGTCGATTTGTTAAAATTTTGTCACTCAATTTCATTAAGATAGTTAAAATCAATTAAATGAAAAAACGATTAAAAAGCCAATTTTTGTGAAAAATATATGAATAAAACAAAGAGAATTACGAAGCGGTGTTCAACATAATTTCGTTCCTACTGTTAAAATATGCACAATGTTTCCTCTGTTGATAAAATAACAGTTACAAAACAAAAGATCGAAAAATACCGTCATTTTTAACTAAATTAGGAATACAATTATTGAAAAATGTTAAAAATAAAGTATTTCAAGTTAGTTTCTAATAAATAATGCAGCTAAAAAAATACAAAGTAAAATGAAAATAAAATGCCGCTATGTGTTGAGAAAGTTTTTTTTTTGGAAAAAATTTTTTAGTTAACTTAAACGTAGTTTTTTTAAAAAAAATACATTTTGATTTTATTTGGAAAATAATATAGCCTAACGCTAATCTATATAAAAAGAAAAATAATTAAAAAAAATTAAATCTTAGCATTAAATGGCCCATAAGGATTTTACTGGGATCAAGTCACTGCCAGATCACAAAAAATGTCAGATATAAGACTTGCCAGCTCATTCCACAAATTATTGTTGTAATATCAAACGTGGAATAATGCTTAACCAGGAAAAAATATTCAGTCAGTTAGTTAAGTGCTGTACATGAGACATGGTTGCATGATCATGTCTCAAAAGAGACATGACTGACTTGGCAGATTTTCCCACAGTAGGTTGCCATTACTTTTTTGCAGTAGACTGGTTGCCAACCAAGGATATAAAATGCAATCTGTCCTTCTATTTATAGCCGGAGGGAGAAATTCTTGCATACTGTGGTGATACCGACCGAACAAAAGCGATGAACCGGATGTGTGATCTCTCACAACTAAAAGTCAAATGAATAAAAATCGTCGTACGCATCCAGATCCGCGCAGATGTTCCGGTTGAAAAATAAAAATTAATCAAATATCAAATTACCAATTTTATTTATCAGCCAATGAGAAGCCCGGATCCAAATACAAGGAAGAAATTCGAAACGAGCCAGTTGATCCAAAAATGCTGTTATAAAAAGCAGAGACTAAGCATAAAAAAACAGAAAGGCACAGACAGAAGAGAAGAGAGTAATTAGTTTCTTCCTTGACCTATGTCAAGCTGCTACTATGCTCACCTTCTTCTTCCTCACCTGTTCTCAAAGTACTAACTATAGTAGCCGCTCGACCTAGGTCAAGGAAGAAACTAATTACACTCTTCTCCTTTGTCTGTGCCTGCCTCTCTGTGTGCCTTTTGTCACGGCTTTTATACTTTTCTTCTGGCTCAAAACGCTGGTCGTTTTGCATTTCATCCTTGAATTTGGATCTGGGCTTCTCATTGGCTGATAAATAAAAATGGTAATTTGATATTTGATTAATTTTTATTTTTCAACCGGAACATCTGCGCAGAGCCATTTGCGTACAACAACTTTTTATTCATTAGTTTTCTGGTCGGCATAGAGCCAACATCCGGTTTGCTCGCTTTTGCTCAGTCGGTGGTATCACCACAGTGTGAATGTTGGCAGTCACCAAATGTTGGGGCTTACTATGCAATGTTAATTTAGGTTTGGATTTTACATGGCACAAGGCCACTTCCCAAAAGAACTTCCGAACTAAATTCTTGCATACCACCAATTATTTTGATAAGTGTTGAAATCATTCTTTAAACAAGCAAATGGAAAGTTGAATGAAATTGACAAAGCATCAATTGCCACTATAAAGTGTATTAACAATAACAAGAAATACATACATTACACAGTCATTGAAACTGTTTGTTTGAAAGTGTCTTCCATGGACTGTATGAAATTGTGTTAGAACTTTTGAAGTTAGTTGAAATGTTCATTGTTGCCGTAAGATTTATCAGTGTGATAATAAAGTCTGGTTCCACCTGTAGTAATTTGTACAATGGTTATTCAAAGAAATAAAAGACATCTACTTGCACCTTGCAATTAGTGCAGGTGTGTGAGAGAATGACTTGCTATTGAAGAACGCGATCACGTGATAGCAGGCCACTATCGCGGGCAGCTGTGACTGTCACTGCTTTGCTTGGTGTTCTGTGAATCTGTTGCAATGGTATTTACCAACCTTCCCACGCAAGGTTAGATGTGACACAAGGTCATTTTATAGTGGGTCTTTCCGGCCATATAGCCGGGCCAAAAAATGTCTGTCTGTTATTACCGAGACGTGATTCTACTTTTCGGCGGAACCACGACTGGGTTTTGTTATGGTATTCGTTAGTATAAATATTATTAGAGAGCAGAGACTTCAAGGAGACGAGTTAAGCTTACAAGGGAGACTTCCGTAATGACTACGGAAGCAATCTCTTTATTAAGGGAAGTAACCCCTATCCCAAGGGAAGGCAACTCATGCCATGACATCCCCCTTTCATTAAGAGGATTGTTCACTGAAATGAAAAGGAGTTCATTCAGAGCCTTTTTCTATAAGGTGTATTTTTGGGGAGGTTTTACGACACGACCAGATCTAGTGATTGTTTCTGTTGGTGTGTTACCACTAGGCTGCGTTTTATGTACAGGTCTGTGTGTTATTTCAGGTGGGGTGCAAATGTTTGTCTGTGTGTTGGGCGTTTCTGCAGGAAGTGTGTTTGGAATCTTGGGGGTGGGGGGTGGAGGCTCAGAGTGATGTGGGGGTGTACCATGGAGAGGCGTCAGTGCCTTGTTGCTAACATCTTCCCTGAGATGCCTGCGGTTCCTGCGAAGAACCTGTCCTGTTGGGGTTTCAATGATGTAGGATCGTGGTTCAGTGCAGACTTGCCTGACCACAGCTGGAGTCCAGTTCTTTGCATCATGCTCTTGTACTCACACCAGTTGTCCTGTGCTAAGTCTGGCAAGATCCTTTGCATGCTGATCATGTTGCTTTTTCTGCAATAACTGTCTATTGAGTAGACGATCCTGAACTTCCTATTTCCGGGCATTATTGTTGGTGCATTTTGTGGGAAGGTTGCTGACCAGCTTCCGGTTGAAAAGTAGTTCTCCCGGAGATGGAATTACATGATCCATTGGAGTCAATCGGAGACACAAAAGGCTCATCTCCATGTTTCGGTTGCTCAGTATGGCCTTCTTCATGGCTCCCTTGATGGTCTGTATGCACCATTCTGCCATGCCGTTCGATTGAGAGTATTTAGGAGAAGATGTGATGTGCTCAAAATCCCATGCCTTGGCAAATTCTTTAAACTGCTGAGAGCTAAAATGTGGTCCATTGTCACTGATAAGCCTTTCCGGAACTCCTTGCAAAGATTTGCTTGGTAAGGTGAATGACTTCCTTGCTGGAGAATTCCCTCAGTTTGCGGATGAAGGGGTATTTCGAGTAGTAATCCACAATGAGGAGGTACTTATACCCATTCAGGTTGAAAATATCAGTAGCCACAATTTGCCATGGTCGTAATGGGATCTCATGTAGCATGAGGGACTCTGCAGTTTGGGACTTCTGGAGTTCTTGGCATATGGCGCATTGCTGTACTATCTTGTCGATGTCGCTATTTATACCACTCCAGAAAACACAGGTTTTTGCCCTGAGCTTGCATTTGTCGCTTCCTTGGTGACCATAATGTATTTTTTCCAAGGTTTCAGGTTGCATTGATTTAGGGATCAGTATCCTGTCACCTTTAAGCAATGCGCCATTCTCAATAGAGAGCTCATCTCTATAAGACCAGTATGGATGAAGGTCTTTATGTAGTTCTCTGCGAGATTCTGACCAGCCTTGAAGAATCCGTACCCTTAATTTGTACAATATTGGGTCGGCATTAGTTGTTTGATGGATCTGAGTCAGTTTCTCAGTTGAGAATGGCATATTGCTCTAAGAACTTTCCCCAAATTGCCACAGGGTTACGTCTGTCAGCTTCATTTTCGAATGACCAGGAGTTGTAGCGTCTTAAACCTTCTTTTCCCGATAACAAAAGAATGTAGTCGACTTGTTTGTTCTCTGGTTGCCTTTCACGGAGAGGAATAATTCACATTTTTGTTTGAAAAATTTCAGGGATTCCACCAAATTTGATGTTTCCCAGCATATAAGTGGTTCACTTGAATGGCTAGACATTATTATTATTATTTGGAATAAAACAAGGACTTGAAAAAAAGGGATGAGATAACTTACAGTTGTGGTTACAAACTTCCAATATGGCGTCTTTTTCCTTTGTTTTTTTTTTTTTTTAATAACGCACGTGTCTGCTTCTTGATTCGTAAAAGCCGGTATGAATGAGATCTTGCTAGACTTTACAGCCGTTTTCCTGTTTGTGTTCACTGTAATATTCACTGTAATGTTCTCCGTTCGTTTTTTACCGCTGCCACCATGTTATGGTATTCGTTAGTATAAATATTATTAGAGAGCAGAGACAACGAGGAGACGAGTTAAGCTTACAAGGGAGACTTCTGTAATGACTACGGAAGCAACCTCTTTATTAAGGGAAGTAACCCCTATCCCAAGGGAAGGCAACTCATGCCATGACAATGGGTTTGTGCTCTCGGAAGCAGAGAGTGCCCTCTACACGAAGGCAGAGAGCTGACACTGTTATAGTTGCAGAGGCAAATGCCAGTTACAACTGGTGAAAAATACACGGCAAATCGTTTAAATAGGTGTTCAAACATCCTTACGATTTTGCGGTAAAAATGTGGTTCACTTACCTTGATTCTGATTGGCTAGCTCAAACCAATCAGCAAACAGCTTACATTTATTCACATATACAATGGTTACAACAAAATTTAATACATTAGCGTGAATGCATAAGTGTGTCTGTTTCCATATGTATGTGCATGTGTCAAATGTATTTGCGTATAATTGATTGCAATAAATTCAACTAGAATTTGAACGCGACTCAGAATGAGAAATTGAAGAGCCGAGTTCAAATTCCACAGGTATCCTCTGCAGGACAACACAAAGTCAATAATTGATGCACTACAATGAACTGCACCAAAATGCACAAAAACAATGATTAACACTTCCAAAAAAGGTTAAAAAAAACCTAAATCTAAAAGGTGAATAAATATTACCCTGAATAGGTAATATGCAGCGATATAAGAAATGAGCAAGTTTACATCACCAAAACACTCTGCTGCTGTGGAAACTTGTAAACATACAGCTCTGCCCATGTATCTACTCAGTAAACTAATGGCAACTGATTTAAGAATGTAGCAGACATTCAGTAATGTTGAATCATGGAGTGCTGAATTAAAGAAGTCTGACTGTATCATTCTTTTGACTTCCTTTCGCAGAGAAGTTGATCTGTTTTCCATGTATACATGATCAATCATATCTGATTTCATCGTATCCATATGTCTTTTCTTAGTTGTTTTTAGTGAGCAGCTTGTCTTACCTTTTACCTGGCATGGAATATATATAATTCTTAGTCATGTTCTCTTCTGAGAAATATTTGGTTCAGAAGGACTGTTTCTAAAGGGTGGAACTTCTTTTGACTGTTGTTCTGGTATTGACCACAGATCTTCTGACTTCTCCGATATGCTTCTGAAACAGAGTGTGGCACTTTTCAGACTATTTTCCACCACCCTAGATACTGACATTATTTTGGATATTATTTAGCGTAACCATTACTTCAAAGGATGATTATAAAGTTGGCATGTGTCAAAATCAGGTTTTTCCAACCTGGATGATATCACCAATCAGTGGGCGATTTCAACTGTTGAGTGGTGATGAGCGACTAAACAGAAAATGGTGGTTGATTGGAAAAATTGATGGGCAATATAGGATTTTAAATATTAAAATATATTTCAACATATGCCACCTGAAAAAATATTCGGGGAGATAGGCAAAGAACTTGTATAAAAAACAAAAATAACAAACATAAAGCTAAATGGATATAACTAGTGAAACCACTGAATGCCAGGGCAGTAGCTGACGCTAAAAAAACACCGGACACAGAGAAAATTGCCCGGATTTATTAGTTGACAATGTGATGACATCATCAGTGTCATCCGTTTCTAGAAACTATGATTACTGAGAATTTTTTTGGCTATTCCAATGGAAATTAGGCACAGAACGTGAACGAAAGCAGGAAATCGGGTTCGGACTTTCTGAGTATAACCAAACTTTTCTCCCCAAATTAATAAATAAACAAACACATTTTTACATTCAGATGTTTTCTTTGTTTTTCTGTCTTTCTTTCTTCGTGAATTGTTTAGTTTGATTTCTGACGAAGACATTTTTCCTTGCCCGGTTTTTCACTATGATTGCATTGCACGGATTGGCTCGGACCTGTGCCCGGCGTGCCCAGTAGTCAGATATGGCCATGCTGGATGCATAATGATAAAATATAGGTCTTGGAAAATATATCCCATTTACCTTGGTGTCATGGCTAAAACTCCCTGTACCCAGAATGCCCTTCTTCCAAACAGGGGATGTGACCAAAAAATTTATTTTACATCCCTTTGGTCAAAGAGTAATAACTTTTCTTAAATTTTTCGTTAGAACCAACTGTGCCAAAACAGTTGTGATAATTTAATTTACTTTAATTGATAGTGTTCCAGGGTTAAACAATTCTGTACTTTACAAAAGGAGTAATATTCGTATGTCTGGTATAAAACTTATTAGTTTGTGTGTTTGAGTTTTGTTTAACTGCATATCAACTTTTGTGGGTTATTTAATGCCAAAAAGGTGGGTTTTTAAGGTATTTTTACAGTGTTTGGTTTTTGTGAGAACGTTGATTTAGTCAGATTTTAATGAAAACCTTTTGTTTTTATTCTTTTATATTTTAGAAAACTGAAAATGTCTTCTAATTTTGAATTAAAAAACGTTTAGCTGAGAATTTTTTTCTTCAAAAATGTGTTATGGTAATATTTTTTTTTTCTTCAAAAATGTATATTTTTCTATAAAAGTCTATTTTTATGTATATATTTCTATAAAAGTGTATTTTTATACTTTTCATAGTGTTTTGACCCCACTTTGGAGGTTAGCTATTTCCCCATAGCAGGGACCCTAACAGGTGATACCACTCCGGGTCAGAGTGGACCTGGAAACAACAGCAATTAAGAGGTGGTTCCATGCTCCTCACAATCTCCCAATCAGAGGCCCTGATGCCGGATGCAGTTTATCGTCATACCCAGGACCAAAACTGATTAGAAAAGTTTAGTAATGTTGTTTGTCTGGTACAAAGTTGGTTAGAAAGGTTTAGTAATGTTCTTTGCAAGGTATAAGGTTGGTTAGAAGAATTTAATTTGTTAAATATGTGCAGGCAGTAATAGATTGAATTTTTAATTGTTACGTGTTAAGTGTAACAAAATAAAAAAAATGGTAAAAATGGTTGACCAAAACTCAGAGATAAATCACAGACAAATATTTAATTTACAAAAACACACCAAATAAAATATTTACAACATACAATTTTTGCTGCATTCGAAACCAGAAACATAGAGTTTACTACTGGCCAGTGTTATGAGGAGAGAAGGGGAAGGTAAGGTGTCAAATATTTTTATCCAGTTAAGTTGGCGAAGAAGTTAAGTGCTATACTTTTTGGAAATCTTAAATGAGTATATAAAGAATAATTTTTAATTATGGTTAATGAAAGAGTCAAAAATATGTATTTACCCATATAATTTCATGAGGTTCTCTTTCAGGTTTTAGTTGGTCGGCCACTTCTTAGAGATTTTTCAGCTGGATATAAATCCTTGAATCAAAGCCGGAGTTGATAATGACAGCAAATCCTTTTAACAACTATTCCAAGTTTTAATTTGTCGTCAACTTAGAGAGATTCTTTCAGCTGGATATAAATCCTTGAATCAAAACCGGAGCTGATAAGGTTAACACCTCCTGTTAATGATTCTTTAAAATTTTAGTTTGTCAACGACTTCTTATGAGATTCTTTTGACTGGATATAAATCCTTGAATCAAAGCCGGAGCTGATAAGGTCAGCTCATCCTGTTATCAACTGAATACTCTCTTCCCAAAACTTATTTTTATAGGGGCTAACACCTAATTTTCATATTCTAGAATTCTTTAGAACTTTCTAGATTTTACTGGAACATTCTGGCATCTTCTAAATATTCTATTTCTAATTTCCTTATTTTTACTACTTCATGAATTAAAACTTTTTTTGGAATAACACATAGGACTCAATAGAATTTCTTACTACAACTTTTTCGACATTATTATTATTATTTTTATATATAAATGCATCCTTGCAACATAATGGTAATTGTGTATTGAGTGAAGCAGGATTTCTTTGGTGTAGCTGTGGTGGATAGGAAATTAAGAATTAAAACCAACCTTCTTCTTCACTTTTACAAAAATTCACAATGAAATCCTGGTTTTGCCAAGTAGAAAAAGGATTGATTATGAGCTTAAAGAAAAAGTCAAAACTGGATTTCACGAGTAGACGTTAAATAGATTTTCTGACTAATGGAAGCGATTTGCAAAACAATTTGCAAAAAGAGTTAACGATCCAGTGCAAAAAATCTAAATGCTTATAAAAGGCTCCAATAAGTGTCAACCAGACAGTCAGATGGGAGTGGTGAGAGAGAGAGAGAGCTGAAATATAAAGGGAGAAACTTCAAGTCAACCCAGACGTAAGGTTGCATCGCCCCTTGTTCTTTTTGTCGTGTGCTGATTCCTTTTGCTTCTTCTCCATTCTCAACATTCCTACTCAATGGTAACATACATCCAACAAGGACTACTACAAACTCTACCATTAGCTTTTTAATAATATTTCTAATTGAACTTATACGAGATCTGATTATTCTTTTCCATCAATAAATTCTTCCTACAAATTGTATATATTTTTTATTCTTCCACTATTCCACACACATCCAAAATTCCAATCTCCAAACTTCTACCAACTTTCTAATGAAAACCGACTGATAATTCTGGATAAAACTTGTTAGTTGTAGGGAGTTTGGGTTATGTATGACACAAAGCTGAATTAATAAACATTAAGCATCTCCCTATAGCTTCATAACCACTCATTTGTATTGTTCATTTCCTGTGACTTCTTCTTTGTGTCTAACTTTTGGAAATTTTCTTGATGAAGAAGAAGAGAAGCAGCATGAGAGGGCAAGCCAATAGTGTCTGCTTGACATGGTTGAGGGAAGCACGAAATTTGGGTCCTATGTCTAGATCGTCAAAACCACTCGTATTTATACTTTTTTTGACAGTCAAAAGAGGATCACTTTTCAAATATTTTTTGTTCTCTGATTGGTCAATATATGTGTATTTCCTTTTAATCGTTTTGTTAACTGGAAGATCTGTATGGATTCTTATGTGCAGAACCGCACTTATATCATTCTGTTTTAAATCACTGAATTGATAACTTCTGGTTCATCACAGTTTCCAATGATCCAGTTTGCTTTCATTTTTATTTTAATACAGTAGTAACAGTCACTGCATAAGTCAGCATTATTTGTTACCACTCTTGGATATTTGTTACTACATCATAAAGTCAGTTTATGAACCAGTAACAAACTTTTACTGTGCATTGTGGTGTAGTGGATATCAATTCGGAACGACAAATCAGGGTGCTGAGTTCAGATTCTAGTTGAATTCCTTGATTCACTTATGCACAAATACCTTTGGGGAAGGTATTAATCCATCTCTTCTCTCCAGTTATGGGTTAAATAATAGGACAGATTGGGTTCTATAGCCTTGGCTGGCAACCAGTCTACCATAGAATGCAATGTCAACCTACTGTGAGATAATCTTCTGCCCAGTCAGTCATGTCTCTTTCAAGACATGATCGCCCAAAGCGTGTATCACGTATGGCACTTAACTGACAGAACAAACTTTTACCAAACAATTTTGGTATGATTTTGAATATTTACTATAAAGCGGGGGGAATTTCCCCATTTAAAAGTGGGTGATGTGACAAAAAACATTGGGAACCCCTGGTGTAAATCATCAAACAACGTAGATCTCTTAGCAGAGAAATGCTTAAAAAGCATTGCCACATATGAAATATATAAAATCATCATACATGGTTTTGTAAGAATAGAATTGCATTAAGCTTTTCAATTTTTGATTTGTAAATATAGTCTTTACTTAATAAATTAATAACCAAAGACACTGAGTGACTGGAAGAAATTTAAAAGGTGTTTGAAACTTTATAAATCATCATAATTAGCAAAAAAATGTAAACAATGCTTATAAAAATTCATTATTTATTGAAAAAATGTCTGTATGATATCCTTAATATATATTATTAATAAAATCAATTAAAAGTTTATCTAAATTAAAAAATGTGTAGTTTTAATGTATCTTTTATTCTACTATTTAAAGCAGATTTTCAGAAAAGTGGCTCCATGAAAAAAAAAAAAAATTACATAATTTACATCCTCCAACGAATCCTGCTTTTAAGTAATAAAACAAAATTTTTGATCAGTATTGTGTTTCTAAATTTTTATGAAATTCATTAGCGGTAGGGTAACAGATATAAAAAGAAACATAATTTTACCAAGATTTTCTAAAAATAATAATTGCATAAATAATTTAATTCATTTGTGAATAAGTCCTGAAAGTTTCATTAAAATCAGACAATTAGTTGATTTTTGCAAGAATTTTCAAATTAATGTCTTTCAACTAAAACAACAACAACAAAACGACTTGTGTAACATGTTTGCCATAGTAGTAAACCTCTAGTAAGCATCAAGTGAGATGCTGACAAAAGAAATTTTGATTAAAATTTTGAATATGTTAGAGAGGATTAAAATTTTTAAAAAATAATGAAAACAAACTTTGATCTTTCCTTTTAATAATAGCATAAATATTTTGATGATAAAACTTTGTTTTTATGAAGTTTGGGCTCTTTTAACATCATGCTATGCTGTTTTTTGGTAATCGCGTAAAGTACTTTTATATTTCCTCATTCCAAAATTTATTTTGTCTCTCTTTGGCCTCTAGTGATTAATTTTCTTATTGACAGAATACTAAATTTGGACGTTCGATTGAATTTTTTGTTTCTTTTATTTAATTTCCCAGTTTTTCCCATCGCTTTTCATCTCACTGCGAAATCCTTGTACGTATTGTGAGAATGTATGAGTTGCAAATTTAATCAGCTATATAGGACAGATAGTATCGACAAGCCTCTCCACAATTCCCTTCAGTTTTGTCCTAAAAAATAATGTATGTAGTATATTCTTTGAATAAAGTATAGCGGTTGCTATGTGTTTTCTTACCCACGTTCGACCCATGTAATTTACTCGTCTGCGATTGGCTTATAAATAACTACTGTTATCATATAGGACAATTTAACAATCGCAGTCGCTTTAACCTTTTCACCTCAGAAGCAACTTTCACATGTGTTTTGTTGATTGGCTTAAAAATTAACCAATCACAGATTTTTCTTGTATAAACAAAATTTTTTCCCATGCTTCTCGTGGATCTACTTTCTACACATAAATGACAGATTTTCGCAAAGCTTATTCAGTAGAGACCCAACAGGCTGCCTAAGACTACCACATCAGATGTAAGTCTCTCTCTACTAACCTCTGCCTAACGCACACACAGACACAGAACTTTGTCTTCTGTCTGAATGATTTCATCAAGGACTTTTTATCTTTGAACTCTTGACGATAATCTTAACAACTGTTACAAACCTTTCTTTCAGCTAAAAAAAACTTCATACATCTTACTTTGTTCTAAGAACAGACAAAGGGGAATAACTCTTTCCTTTTTTAATTTATCTTGCTGTGTATGTACTGCTATTATATGTATTGTTGTTTGTTCAATATATTTTAATTTGTTGGTTACAAATTGGAGTAGTTGTTTTTATTATTTCTTGTTGGACGAATCATAATATAAATCGTTAGAGGACCCAAAATCCTCTACAAAAGAACACTTCTCAGCGTTTTAATTGGGATCAATGTGTAGTGTCTGTTTTTTCTGCTAAATATGATTCTCTCTCTCAAATTCTATCTTCGTTTCTGTCTTCCTTTCATTTTCTCACTGAAAACAAGGAGTATCTTTTCCTTTCTATTCAATCAAAAGGAGTATCTTTTCCTTTCTATTCAATCAAAACAGAATAGCTCGTTATTTATGAGTTATTGGCAGGGCATAACAGTTGAGTAATGGATAGCAGTTCAGATTGAAGAACTGAGTTTGAAATCCAAGTTCATTATACTCACTTACTTGCAAATACCCTTGGGAAAGGTACGAATCCATCTCTTCTCCCTCCAGCTATGGGTAAATAGCAGAACAGACTGGGTTTTATAGCTTTGGCTTGCAGCCAGTCTACCACAATAAGAATTAGTAAATTACTGCAGGAAAAATCTTCACACCACATATGGTTAGGGACTGCTTCTGGAGCCAAAAACAAGTTTAATGAGGTTTCTTCTCGAGAAGAAGTTGGATCAACCAACTCACAGTGAATATTGCTACAAGCACAAGTAACGGTTTCGTAAACTAACGATGGGAGAAACAAGCACAAATATAATAAGATAAAATGGTATGCAAAATATTTTGGACAACTTTTGAAATTGTGAACAAAACAAAATAAAATTACAGTTTGGAAGTGATTTACAGATATACCTCACCTTACGCTGCTAGTTTGTTCAGGCGAGGCGACTTGTACCTCACCTTACGCTGCTAGTTTGTTCCAGGTGAGGCGACTTGTACCTCACCTTACGCTGCTAGTTTGTTCCAGGCGAGGCGACTTGTACCTCACCTTACGCTGCTAGTTTGTTCCAGGTGAGGCGACTTGTCCTCACCTTCCACGCTGCTGGTTGTTCCAGGCGAGGTGACTTGTACCTCACCTTACGCTGCTAGTTTGTTCCAGGCGAGGCAACTTGTACCTCACCTTATGCCGGTAATTCATTTTGGGAGAGGCAACTTGAGTTGAATTTACTTGATTCCGAATTTAAATTTTAGTTTTTAATATAATAGAGAAAAAAAAGTAATCTAAATTTATGAATACATGTACGTACATACTTGGAAATGCAGATGTTTACAATTTGGCAATCTTTACAGTACATTGATGACACTTTATTTGTGAATGTGCTTTGCTCTAAGACATTATAGAATAAAATGATTTTGTAAGGTTAAATCTAATCTAAACTTATTTATAAATGGAACTTTGTGTGTTTGTGTGTGTCCGTTACCTATAGACTCCGAAATGGCTGAACTGATTTTCTTGAAAATTTACACAGATGTACGATAAGCATCTGTGAGTGCTCTTAGCTAGGTTTTGTGTCGAGGTGTTGCCGATAAATATTGAAAATCGAAAAAATTGAGTTATAGAAGGAATGGTCCGATTTTAATCAAATTTGATACACTCATAGACAAAGAAACGAGATTCAGAAATTTCAAGGTTGCAGTTCTTATAATAGTGCAGAAAATCGATAACATATATATATATATAAATATATAATAGGCAAGATGTGTGTGTGTGTGTGTGTGTGTGTGTGTATGTCTGTATTTTTTCAGCTCTTTTATTTTAGTTTTTGCTTCGGGTTTGGCTCTAAGTAGATATAATTGTAGTTCTTAGTCTCAGCCATGATACCATTTACTCAGAGAACTTATCTAGCCTTCAAAATTCAGTTTACGATGAAAAAAACTTATTTGACATCGATACCAGGAAATCAAAATTTGACTTACATCCATTCATTTTTCTTTCAGTCTACAGTTTCGCTTTAACTGGAAACAACTATTGCTTTTTAGTATTTTGTGCCAACGTCCAAAGAGTCTGAGCTCCAGGACCATGGATTAGTTTTAAAGCTTTCATTACACCTGAGCAACACCGGGCTATACTGCTAGTAACAAATAGTTATTAAAATTATTTTGCAATGGTAGAAAATAAACTAATTTATGTTAATCATTTTAATATGATTTTATATACTTTTTGTAGAGTAACATGATTTCATGTGCTTTTAACAGTTTTTTAGCGATATTACTTCACTATTTGTGGCAGATGGACACAAAATCAAATAAAATGACTTAAACTTGAGGTTTATTTTTCCATATATTTTTTTGACAAATGGTGTATAATCAAGAATGTATATTCAAATTATTCTGAAATTTTCTTTGACCAACCAGTGTAGGGTTTGATACATTCACACCCACACACACATGGTCATTCAGCCTCCACGTGATAACCCTAGTTTTTTGCGCTAACGATATGCCGATATAAGCGAGGAGCATCACGTGTTACGGCAGTTAGGGTTCTGTTCCAGGCAAGAGCAGACATGTTTCTTACCTAACTCACACATACACACGCGCACTAATTACGGGTAGCAATTAGTGGCGCAAATTTTTATTTCTCACCAGCATGCACACACAACATAAAAAACTCCAATTGGAAACAGACATTAACAGTATGTACATTAACTTTATTCAATTTAGTCTTCTATCGAACATTTACGTTTCTCTCCAGACAAAGGGAAAGAACTTTTCTTTCCTTATTTGATTTGCATGCTTTCAAATCTATGTAATCTTTGTTAATATATTGTTGTTCTGGTTACTTTCGCCTTTTTGTGTTTCCTTATTTCCTGTGTTATTTCATGATCCAAGTTACGCCGAGTCGACTCATAAATTTAAATTAGTAACGAACGCTTCTCCCTTTACACCAGAGCACATCACATACAAACATTGACAAATTAAAAGTTCACTATTATAGCTGCTATTCCAAAATTGACTTACCAATTCTTCTGATTAGTCCATCCTGACTGTTTTTTTGATTTCCTTTGCTACCAGAATGCTTTTTTTTTTTCAAATAAACCCTGGTAAAATAGACACCAAAGCCACTTTGCCAGTAAATATAAACAGTGTTTTAAAACTAGCAATATGCTATATATATATATATATATATATATATATATATATATATATATATATGTTGTCCTGTTGTATGACAATAAATTACATCCAGCAGCAAGGTCTCTGATCAGGATGTTTAGCAGAGCATGGAAATACCTTAATTGTTGTTGTTCTCATATATGTTGAAATGAATAAGGAACAAAGATATTTGCAACATTACAAAACATTAATTTAAAACAGTGCTCAATATAAAAATAGAGCAATTTTATTATAAATTATACTTTAGAACATGTACAAACTAGAATCTACTACAAAATTGTACATTTTGTTTTGACATTGAAAGAACAATGTCTCATCAGGTAGATAATATCAGACATTGTTCTTTCAATGTAGAAACAAAATGTACAATTTTGTAGTAGATTCTAGTTTGTACATGTTCTAAAGAATTATATATATATATAGAGAGAGAGAGGATGGAAAGATCAGCTGGTTACACTACCATGATTTCAACCTTTTCAGTTTATTTTATTGTGACACCAACACTAGATGGGTTGCCTGCAGGCTCCATCCTGTTATTTAACACATAACTGGAGGAAAGTGATGGATTAATACCTTTCCCAAGGGTACCAGTGCTGAAGTGAAAGCAAAGAGCGATTCTCCCTCTGAGCTGTTTATACTGGAGGGGTGTAGTGAGTTCTATCTCAGCCCATACTGGAAGATGATGAAGTTTTAAGCTTTATAGAAAATTGTGTTTAACAGACGTTGGTATATTAGTGACATGTGATATGTGGTGGGTCTGCGTTAATTAATCAATTTCTTTCAATACATAGAAAAGGTTTTTTTTTCAAAAAGTCACTGTGTATTATCACTGTACAGTTGACTTTATATGGGTTGCTTTGACTGGTAGGAAAAGGATTATCTGGAAGTTAACCCACAATCTTACAAATATTTCCGGTAATAAACAAAGATCTTGAAATTCTGCTCTCTATACTTTTCCCTCGATAACTCAACGTCCAGTGATAAACAAAGATCCTGAAATTCTGCTCTCAATACTTTCCCTTTATGAATGTGCTTGAGATATATATATATATATATATATATACACACACACACACACACACACACACACTACTGGGCATAATTATTAGGCAACCCCAAATTTTTTAAAAGAAATGATGTATTTCATACTATTTTTAGTATTAAATGCCAAATGAAAATAGAATGGTTCTTTTGTTATTATTACTTTACAAAATTTTACAAGGCAATGAAGCAAAAATGAACTCGCCTGAATCACCCTAAATTTTCTTCATTCTTTCATTGATGAAACTGTCATATAGGTAATTATTAAATATTTATAAATTCATTTGATGCACAGGTTATTGTGCAGTATTAACAAAAGAACCATCCTATTTTTTTTATAATTATTCACTTGGCAATAAATACTAAAAAATAGTATGAAATACATCATTTTTTTTAAACACTGGGGTGGCCTAATAATTATGGCCAGTAGTGTGTGTATATATATATATATATATATATATATATATATATAGCCAGCAACCTTTTCCTTTAAATATCTTTCATTAAATACAGCAGACATGAAAGATTTAATTAATTTTTCTATTTAGTTTTTCCAGTATCATGTTTTTCTGCTTTCTAATACAACTTAAACAGTAAAAATATGAGCAAAATGGCTATAGAAGTAGTTGAAAGCGCTTGGAACAATGAAAATTATAGAAAGTTTTTGTATTTCCTTACTTCTACAAAACGAAAAACTATAAGGATGCTAGAGCAACTAAATAAAAAATTAATTATATATTGTAACTGAAATAAACATAAAATTATAATTGTAAATTAATTAAATCACCCTTGTATACACACACACACACACAGACACACATATATAAATTATTTTCATGTTTGTATGACTTCTTAGAATACTGATTTTTCAAAAGAAAATCCACACACCTCACACAAATGTAGTTTCTCTTCACTGTTTTTATTTATGCACATCTAAAGTTGATTTCTCTGAAAAGATCCATTTCACAGGCATAAGTTTTTCTCAAGTGTATATTTCTTTATGTAAATATAAAGCTGATTTATAAGAAAATCCAAGGATACCAAACATGTATGCTATCACTTCAGCATATGTAAGCCTTATTTGAAAAGGTAGGTTCACTGACATTACAAATATATGATTTCTCTGCATTGAATTTTCACTCATGCACCTGTAAATATAACTTATTTAAAAAAATGAGATCTAAACTTATCAAGGGCGTATGGATCCTCTCCAGTGCATATTATCATGTGTTCTTTCAATAGTTTTTTGAAAATGGAGATTCACTCACTTCATAAGAATAAGGGTTGCCCCAAGTGAATTTTTAGAGTTATGTGAAAATGCAAATCCACACACTTTACAGAAAATAAGTCTTCTCTTCTCACATGTGATTTTGAAAGTGTGAATTTTGTGGAAATGCATACTTACACACTTCACAGGAGCATGATCTTTCTCCAGCATGTGTTTGTTTGTGTATATTCAATGACGATTTTGTTGAAAATTTACATCCACACCAATCACAAGAAAAAGGTTTCTCACCAGTGTGTGTTCGTGTATGTATAATTAAACCCGATTTACGTGAGAAAGAAGAGTCACAAATATCACACACATATGGTTTCTCTCCAGTGTGTGTCCGTTTATGCACGATTAAATTTGCCAAAGCTGCAAAGGAATTGTTGCACATATCACAAGTATATGGTTTTTCTCCAGTGTGTGTTCGCATATGTCTTTTCAAAGCAGAATTACACAAAAAGGCAAATCCACACACTTCACAGGAATAGGGTTTCTCTTGCGTATGGATTCGCATGTGAATCTTCAAAGAAGAGATTTGTGTATAGGCAGATCCACACATTTCACAAATATATGGTTTTTCCCCAGTGTGTGTTCGCATGTGAATTTTTAAATGTGAATTTTGAGCAAATGTACACATACACACTTCACAAGAATATGGTTTTTCTCCTGTATGTGTTCGCTTATGTATAATCAGATTTGATTTCACTGAAAATTTGCATCCACACACATCACAAGTATGTGGTTTTTCTCCAGTGTGTGTCCTCATGTGCCCTTTCAAAGAAGAGTTTTGTGAAAATGCATATCCACATATTTCACAAGAAAATGGTTTCTCTCCAGTGTGTATTCGCCTATGCACATTCAAACCTGACTTATCTAAAAAGGAAGATCCACAAATGTCACATATATGTGATCTCTCTCTATGGCGGATGCGTTTATGTTCACTTAAAGTTGACATTGTTTCAAAGATAAACTAAACTATCGCCCAGTTCACATTCCACCCACGTCTATTGAACAGGTTTGTCCCTTGTTCCCTGTTTAGGATGTGGTTTCCGGTTTTCTCTTTTCCAATCTTTTCACTCCTTTTTCTTTTTTCAATTGGAGTAGATAGGCTAAACTATTGCCCGGTTCACACTCCACTCACATCTATTGAACAGGAGAAGAGGCTCATCTTTTGTTCCCTGTTTAGGATGTGGTTTCTGGCTCTTTTCCAATGTTTTCACTCTTATGTAGCCCCCTGCACATCAGTGGTGTTACCGCCTTGCTTGGGGTGATATGATTAAAAAAAAATGACTTGCCAATATCCAGATCTATATGCTTCACAGAAATAAGGTTTCTCTTGACAGTACGTCAGGTGTGGATTCCTGGAAGATGTGCACCTGTATTTTCAGGTAAAATATAATGATTTTCTGCATGGTGCTTGCTTTTCTCATGCATAAAGTCAATGAGAATATTATAGATGCATACACATTACAAAAAAAGCATGTTTTTATATCTAAAGGTGATTTATCATAAAAGACAGACAACACGCGTCATATATATATATATATATATATATATATATATATATATGATTTCTTTACAGTGTGCATACTTATATACTTACGCATATTCTAGTGTGTTTTTGCATGTGTTGTTTAAAACTAGTCTTTGAATACAAAAATTGAAGCATCTTTTAGGAATATAGTTTCACTCCAATTTGAGTTCACATTTTCAAAGTGTACACGTAAATGCAGATCCACAAAGGTCATGGTTTCTTTCATGAATATCCTTGCATATGTATTTTATATATGAATTAAAATCGCAAATACACATACTCCACAACAGTAAAGTTTCTTTCCTGTTAAGTTTGCATCTGATTCTTAAAATATGAGTTCAAGATCCTTATAAATAACAAAAATTAGACTTTCTCCCAGGCATGTGTTTTAAAGGAGACAATGCTAAATATACACACTTTACAATCCTACAGCTTCTCACTGGTATATATCAAGCAAATACTTTTCCAACTCTGCATTTTGTGAAAACGCAAAGGTATACACATTTAAAAAAAAAAAAAGATGATTTTTTTCCTGGAAATGTAAACTTTGCATTCTCCACGTTTTACAAATACAAATTTTTTGTCCAGTATACATTCACATAAAGATGTTTGAAATTCAGTAAAAATGTAGATCCAAACACCGTGTTTCCATTTGTGGTTTTAAAGATGAACTTTTTCATAATATGGATTAATATTCTTTCCAATATTAGAGAAAACTTTGGTGAGTATTTATATCTTTGTTAAATTCACTTTTAAAAATGTAAATTTCAATAGGACTTATCTGCAAGTGTCAGTGTCATTTTTCGTTCGTTTGTTATTTTTTCTGAATGAGATTCCTTTCGAATGTGTTGGTTCATCTGTCAAAAGAAAAATAATATATTAAAAAAGATAAATTTTTCATACTGGAAAAAGGGCACTAAAATACCCATTTTGTTCACTACTGATGAAAAAAAATACAAACCAAAAAACAAGATTTTTAACCAAAATTTTAAACTTGCTAGAAAGGATTAAAAAAATAAAATAATAAAAAATACTTTGGTCTTTCTTCTGAATAATAATGTAAACATTTTGACAATAGAACTTATACGAAGTGAAGTGATTATATTGAATCAATTGCTAGATCAACTGCTACTTCTTGTCTGACACTTTTTTGTGCATCTGTAAATCTACCATTGATTCATGCATTGAATACTGCTGTCATATCTGGTCTGGTGCTTCTACTAAATATCTCGAGATGCTGGACAAAATTCGAACGGTCTGTAATGTTCAGGATCCAAACCCGACATCTTGACTTCAATCACTTCCTCATTAACATGACATGACTTCCATATCTTTTTTTCAAAATATTTTCAAAGAAATTGTGCTAATGAAATTGTACTTTGATTGCACGAATTGAAGTGTGCTACTAGATTGGCAACTAAGTCTCACTGTTTTACTGTTGAACTAACTGGATGCAACTATATGTTTTAGACTAACAGCTTCTTTTCTTGTATATTTATACTACATTGTTCATAATGTTGCCTCACTTTTGTTGTTATATTCATATTTCAGACATTAAATGCTCTAAACTTCTTCTAGTGATTGGAATTTTGAACCAAACTCTTTATTTCATTCACCAGAGTAAATTGTTCCATTTCCATGTGTGTGCCATGCCTCTTTCAGATATTTCAGTTTTAGTAACTTAACTCTTCAAAATTTTTTTGGTTCATCCCTGCTGTGGACAGGTATTGAACTCATAACTCTTTGTGCCAAGTTACTGAATTTCTTCAACTAACAATTTTATCCACTAGGCCATGTCTTGTATTCTTGCCAGTGGATATCCTTTCTGATTTCTTGCTTCCCTGCCAACTACAATCTTCATAAATTTAAATGCAATATCAATCACCAATGTCTGTCTTCCTGGATCCTGTTCTTTTATTTTTCCTTTTCCTCACTTCTCATTCTTGTTTTCTTTTTGTAACCCACTTGTGTCCTGGTGGCATTATTATCTTGCTTGGGGTGAATTGATTACAAAGAAAGAGGTAATCCTTCACTTAAATGATGTCATTTTATATATTTATATTTTCCTTTTATAAATGTTCTTTGCTTAAAATAATTTTTGTTTTATTCATTTACCTTTTGATCTTATTCTATTTCATTTCAGCCACACAGTAAATCATCAATTTGAATGAATTATCATTGAGAAAACTAGCAGTATAGCCCGGCGTTGCTCAGGTGTAATGAAAGCTTTAAAACTAATTCATGGTCCTGGAGCTCAGACTCAGCCTAAAGAATATTTGTGTGAAATTTGGTGAGAATCAGATAAAAATTGTGGATTTGTATAAAGGACATACAGACAAATAAACAGACACACACACAAACATCTTGCCTGTTATATATAATCGATTTTCTGCACTACTGTAAGAACTGCAATCTTGAAACTTCTGAATATCATTTCTTATGTCTTTGTCTATGAGTGTATCAAATTTGATTAAAGTCGGACCACTCCTTCTATAACCCCGATTTTTTCGATTATCGATATTTATCGGGGATACCTCGACACAAAACCTAGCTAAGAACACTCGCAGATGCTTATAGTACAACTGTGTAAATTTTCAAGAAAATCAGTTCAGCCGTTTCGGAATCTATAGGTAACGGGGACACACGCACACACCACACAGACAAAGTTCCATTTATAAATAAGTTTAGATTTAGATAGATATTTTTTTTAGAAGACTGATGCTTAGTAAAACTTAGCAATCCTCTTAGGAAGCCTATAACTGTGCTGCATTGGTTCAGCATTTAGTCCACCATTATGATAATGTTTGTCATATCCCGTTGGCATATGACACTTTTAAATAACAACCAGAAGAAGCTTAATCTGCCAGGAACAGCAATTGTTATAAAATTGATTCAGGGTATAATAAAGCCTCAAACAGCATTCCACAGCCAAGATGATTAGGATCCGAGTGTAGTATACACTCCATAGGTCCAGCCATAATCATCATCAGCTGCAGCTTGCTATCAGCCACAGCTCCAGCCAGCCAGCTCCAGCAGGCCTCCAGCTCCAGCAGGCCTCCAGCTCCAGCCAGCCAACCATCTCCAGCCAGCCAGCCAGCCAACCATCTCCAGCTCCAACCGGCCATTTCCAGCAGGTCTCCAAAGACAGCCAGCCAACCATCCTCACCAACAGCAATGATATATGATAAACTGTTCTTTTCAGCATAATACTTTTTAACAACTACAAAACTTCTTTTCAGGAAAACACTCTTTAACAAACACAAAAATATACTTCTTAAGACAACTCGCCCTCTAAATAAACATGCAAAGATATTTTTTGCCGAGTGCACTGTAACCTTTCTTTTGTCAATGTATTTTCTCTAAGAAAAATAAAGGAGGAGGTTGTGCTGCCCTGGGTCAAGAGCATGGCTGCTGGAAGATATCTGGCCACTTAACTCTCCAGATTGCAATCCCATTGATGTGTTGGGCACCGTTGAGTGATAGACTAACAAAACTCATTGTACTACCAAAGTTGAACTGAAGGCAAAGATTATGGAAGTATTCACCAACAAGCAAGGAGAGGAGACTGTCCAGAAGAGTTGCAAAAGATTCTAAAAGTATATGAAGGCTGTGGTTGAAGTCAATGACAATTTTATTGAATAGATATACTCTTCAGTATTTCAAGATATTTTTGTATAATTTTGGTAAATTTGTTAAAATAAAAAAAAAATGTCTGTGTTTTTTTTTTCATCTTGCATAATTTATTTTTTATATTTATTTTTGCACAATTTATCCATCGTACCCTTTTTACCTTCTAAATGCTAAGACATTAGGATTGCAATGAAAATATTCTTTTTCATCAAGAATGTTTTCTGTTTTCGCAATGTGGTGGGGGAACTATTTTTGCTGCATCTTGTCTACAAAAAAAAAAACAAAAAAAAACACTGCTGTAACAAACGAGATAAAATTTAATTTGAAATTATAAACTAAAAATTACTAAAAACTAAAAAAAAAAAAAAAAAAACTAACCGTTTCATTCATTTCACTGAGTCTACCTATTTTTCATCAGATCCCTAATTTGGTAGAGTTTTTTTTTTTATAATAGATTTTTAATTCAATTACCTTGAGAGCTGGTGGGCGAATGGCGTAAAATTAATTTATTGTGATTATTAAATCATTATTACATTATTTTGGGATTGTTTTTAAAATATTGAATTAAAAACTCTTTAAAAATAAAATTATTTAATAATTATATGTAAATTTTTTAACAACTTTTCCTTTTTATTTACCTTCAATTAAACTTCAATGAAGATATTTTTAATTTAAAAATTTTAAATGTATTTTTAAATTAGTTTTATTATAGAAATTAAGAAAACTTTATATAGAAATTAGAAAATTTACCGAAATTAATTATTCAAAAAAATAAATCTGTGATCATGGACATACTCTTCTTTGTGAATTTAACGAATGAAATAGAATTGGTATTATAATTAAACTGAATAAATTAGTAAAAAGAGCTCTTGAAAACAGAATATTTTTTTATCTTTCACAGTGAAATTCCGAATTAGAAAGTTTAAGTAAGAAAAATCATTCAAGAAAATTATCGTCTGTTTACAATCTGTTTGTAAGCAGACAATAAATTCCAACAAATGTCATCCAATCCTGCATTTACGTTAAAAAGAAGTTTTTTTTCATCCAGTTTATTTATATATATATATTTTTTTAGTTTAACTTAAAAATTACCTAAGCTTAAATTTAAAATTTGAAAAACAATAAGAAGAATTATTTTATTTTCATTCTGAAATTTGAAAATAAAAATAAAAAATAAAGTTTATTTTTTAAGCTGCTTAAACCCAAATTATTATTGAACACCACGAAAAACGCCTTGAAATCTTAGATCAAAACTTAAAAAAAAAAGTGAATTCTTTTGAAATTAAATAACATATTGTAACATATTGAATGTCAATATTTTTTTTTATTTCTTGATTAAATTTTCTAAGTAATAAAAATAGTTTATTTCTTAAAAATGCAAAAAAAAAATGTACATATCAATTTCCACTCAGTTCTGTTACACAGGAATACTGATCAATGTATCCGAACAATTATTAAATATTTAAATTTAATTCAAACAAAAACAAATCGTATTTCCCCGCCCATATTTCTCATTAAAAATTGTGACGTTTTAAAATAAAAAAAACAAAATACTTTTTTTTTTCACACATCCAGTGATATAATTAATTTTAGAATGGCTTTAATTAGGCGGTGAAATTTTTGCTCTAGTTTAGAATAAAATAAAATTTATTAAAATAAACAATAAAATATTACTTACCTTTTTTATTTTACTTAAAAATATATAGAAAAGTAGATTTGCTTACAGTACACACCTACAGCTTGCTCTCTAATGTCTGTCTCAACACCTTGTTAAAACCCACTTAAAATTATATAAACGCATCATGTGACAATGTACGGTAGTCCAAAACTGACAAAAATGAAAATTATTTTCTCGGTGTCAACATCATATATTTAACATTTAACAAGCTCATATGTTTGAAATACGTATATTTATTAAAATAATAAAAAAAAAACGGTAATTTTTAATAAATGTAATATTTTCTTGGCTTGAATATCCAAAAGGCGATATATTTCATTACAAAGGAATAAACATTGGAAACAAATTTCAACACAAATTACTTTTTAAATTGGGAGCCAAAAAAAAAAAAAAAAAAAAGCAAGAGGATATTATGGTAAACTATTTTATTTATGCAAAGAAAAGTCTTCACCCGCTATTCCCGATTATATTTTTTTTACCCGATTTTAAACAGGTTTTTAACGAAACGTGTTATGTCCGAAAGCTTCTTCCGTATCTATTGATAGTGATTGATAGCACATAGATTTTTAATTAAAACAATTTTTAAAATGTTTGTATAAATTGATTGGATAAATATTTTTGAATAATTCTTATATTATTAAAACACTGTAATTATGAGAATTTTTTATATGCCCTGGCAGGATATAATAAATAAATAAAAAAAACAACAAAAAAAAAAAAATTTCAAGTAAACAAATAAAATTATAAATAAATCTAATTAAATGTTCTAAAATAATTTAAAAAGAAAAATTAATAATATTTCCTTTTACATATTGCAAGTCAAAAATATATCTTAAAATAAAAACGAAATTTTTTATAAAAAAGTTCACTACTTAATTTTTTCAATTGAGAGCATTGATTCACATCACCATATTCACAAATTTCAGAGGAAAATAAATTAATAATTTTTAGCTATTTTTCTTAATATAAACTTAAAAAACTTTTGAATTATAAAGATTTTTTGTTCCAATACTATTAGCTTAAAAAAAATATGGCATTAAAAACATTCACACAAAATCTTTTTACACTTACAGTGACTTTTTTTAAAGTCTAATATTCAAATAGTAAAAATTTAATTCAAAACAAGAATTGTTTCATTTTAGTCAATTTTTCAAATTAGAATGTCAATTTACTAATTTCTTATTAGTGTCCAGAGTTGCCAACTCTATCATGAAGAACATCAAAAAAATATGTAAATAGTTTCGTTTTTTGAATGACTTTCAGTAGATACACCATATAATTGAAAATAATATATATTTTTTCAACTTATATAAAATTTCTCGGTTAGAATTAAGTTCCACAAAGTCAAAGACAAAAACTGACACACGTCCAGAAGAAAAGCAACACAATGACTATTAAATTCAACAGGTTTAATGTACCAAAAAGGGTGTATGCACAATGGGTAAAAAGAAGGCTTTCAAATATCTAAATCTAAATCGAATCTAATCTAAACTTATTTATAAATGGAACTTTGTCTATGTGTGTGTGTGTCTGTGTGTGTCCGTTACCTATAGACTCCGAAATGGCTGAACCGATTTTCTTGAAAATTTACACAGTTGTAACTATAAGTGTCTGCAAGTGTTCTTACCTAGGTTTTGTGTTGAGGCACCCCCGATAAATATCAAAAATCGATAATCGAAAAAATCAGGTTATAGAAGAAGTGGTTCAATTTTAATCAAATTTGATATATTTTTTTTTTAATCATATCACCCCCAGCAAGGCAGTAAGGCCACTGGTGTGCAGGAGGTTACGTACAATGAATAAATTGGAAAAGCGAAAGCCGGAAACCATGTCCTAAACAGGGAACAAGGGATGAGCCTCTACACCTGTTCAATAGATGTGGGTGGAGTGTGAACCGGGCGATAGTTTAGTCTATCTATTCCAATTGAAAGAAAAAAAAATAAGCAAAAAAGAAAAGTGAAAAGATTGGAAAAGAGAAAGCCGGAAACCACATCCTAAACAGGGAACAAGGGATGAGCCTCTACACCTGTTCAATAGATGTGGGTTGAGTGTGAACCGGGCAATAATTCAATCTATCTACTCCAATTGAAAAAAAAAAGAAATAAGAAAAGTGAAAAGATTGGAAAAGAGAAAGCCGGAAACCACATCCTAAACAAGGGATAAGCCTCTATACCTGTTCAATAGACATGGGTGGAGTGTGAACCGGGCGATAGTTCAGTCTATCTACTCAGAGACAAAGACATAAGAAACGATATTCAGAAGTTTCAAGGTTTCAGTTCTTACGATAGTGCAGAAAATCAATAATATATATATATATATATATATATATAAATAAAAGGCAACATGTTTGTGTGTGTGTCTGTTTATCTGCCTGTATGTCTCTATTTTTTCAGCCCTTTTACTTTAGTTTTTGCTTCGGGTTTGGCTCTAAGTAGGTATAATTGTAGTTCTTAGTCTCAGCCATTTACTCAGAGGACTTATTTAGCCTTCAAAATTCAGTTTACGACAAAAAAAAACTTATTTGATATCAATACCAGGAAATCAAAATTTGATTTACATCCATTCATTTTTCTTTCAGTCTCACTTTAACTGGTAACAACTATTGCTTTTTAGTCTTTCGTACCAACATCCAAAGAGTCTGAGCTCCGGGACCATGGATTAGTTTTAAAGCTTTCATGAAACCCGAGCAACGCCGGGCTATACTGCTAGTAATCTATATTTTCAGACTTAACCGTTGGAAGAGTGTCCAAGAAATAAGAGGTCTTCATGGCTTCTGTATTCCATAAATGTCGGAATAAACATTTTGTTCCCATGGCAGTCAGCTGAAAAAGTGGAAGATTTCAGGATCAAATTCACCACGTGGCCCTAAGAATGGCTTCTGATTAGTTAGCAGTAGCTAAGCAGAATCCCAGATTAGTAAGTTTTTCAAGTTCAAGATATGAACAGTAAAAAATTAGCTCCCTTTACTACTCCTTTCATGTTCTCATAGATCAGAGGTCAGCAACCTTTCGGCGGGTGAGGGCCAAACAGCTCTGTCATAGTCATGGAAGAGGGCCAAACAGCTATGGCTCCAGTGTCATGAAGAAGAACTATGTTATTAAATATGTCAATAAATTTTCTATGTGTTTGAAGAAAACAAGGATTCAATATAATTTAATATCTAATGGGAATTTTGTTAGAAAAATATTACATCTTAAAAATAAATGTTTCATATGTCAGTACTGAAAAAAAGATACCATTAAAATTGGTTGAAAACACTATTTTATATTCTTTTAAAAGTGCCCACTCACGAAAGCAATTTCACAGAAAACGTGAAAGTGAAGCCGTAAGCTAATTTTGGGGATCCCTACAAATAAAAAATAAAAGTAAAACACATTCTTTAAGTAAAAAGAAATAATATTTTTAATTTTGATGCAATATATTCAAACTATCAACAATCACTTTGGTTTGGTTTATCAATATCTATATCATGTCCAGAGTAAGGTAGCAGGCCGGACAAGATTCACTTGATGGCCGAATGTGGCCCACAGGCTGGGGGTTGCCGACCACTGTTATAGATTGAAGTGCAGAAAAGAATGACCCCCAAACTCCACAAGCAAATGGCTTCTCACCAGTGTGTAAAGCAAATGCACTTAATACACTTAGAAGTAATACTTAATAGACTTAGAACTAACACTTGCTTCTGAACTGGTTGGACAATTCCATGACCTATGGTTTCTATAACCACATGTCCAACAAACAAACATGTTATATAAAATGTTCTGGTTGCAAGTAAGTTCCACAAAGTCAATGACAAGGACAGACACACTTAAAGGAGAGAAGTAACACCAAGACTGGATTATGTACAAAGAGTTTATTGTAGAGAAAAGGATGTATGAATAATATGTTAAAAGAAAGCTCACAGATATCATTTATAATCGTGGGCTTGAATATTGAATAAGAAGAATGTTTATCCAAGAAACAAGTGAGCTTTGCTGCTTCTGGAATCCATTAATGTTGGAAGGGACGAATCCAAATAACATATTTTGACTACAGCTGTCAGTTGCAAAAGAGGAAGGTTTCAGAATCGAGTTTACCGCATGGCTCCAAGAAGGGCTCCTGACTGAACAGCAGTTAGCCAATCAGAGTCCCAGATTAATAAAGGTTTTAAGTTCAATGTTGATCTTTTAATGATAATGGGTTAGTTCTCATTACTATCCTTTTCAAATTCTTATATGTAGAAAATGCTTTGAGAAAGTTTACATTCTATTTTTTCTTTTTTTCTATAAGTTTGATCCAATCATTTTCTAAGTCATGAATTTTATCTAACCATCTTCCAAGTCATTAAATTTGATCCAATCATTTTTCTAAGTCATGAATTTTATCTAACCATCTTCCAAGTCATTAAATTTGATCCAACCATTTTTCTAAGTCATGAATTTTATCTAACCATCTTCCAAGTCATTAAATTTGATCCAATCATCTTTCAAGTCATTAAATTTCATCCAGTCATTTTAAGAAATTATGAATTTCCTCCAATCAGCTTTCTTTGTTCATTTAATGGCATATTTTGTTCTTTCTTTTTTACATTTAGATGGCATTACATTAAAAATTAAAATTAAAATTATAGCCCCATAAATATGATTTATATTGATGATGGTTTTAGGGAAAAAGCATTTAACAAAAAAGACAATTTATGTCCTTTTGCAAATTCAACAAAGAATAAGGAAAGAGCCAGCAAAATAATGAACTGTCTTTTCCAATAAAGGATGGTTGGCAACCTTATTTAAGCCCAACAATAATTCACATATTTCAAAAGTAATTTCATGATAGGCAAATAGCTGTCATCTTACTAACAGTATAATTTTTATGAAAATATATTAAGCCATCTTTATCATTGAATAATTTTATGTCATGAACTGTCCAGTTTTGAAAAATCTTGATAAATCCAACTGATTTTCTGTCTATCAGACTGCTATGTCTAAGTAATGTACATAATTGGCAAAAAATCTGGACCCACCCGCTGGATTTCAAAGAATCACTTGAAAATTGAAGGCGTGTGCATTTTTTGAAAATTAATTTTCTTGTTCATTTTGTGCCAGTGTGACTTTCTCTTTCTGGGGGAATTTTGTTGTATATTCAACAATAAAAATTTTTTCCATTATAATAAAGATGGTTGCCCTTGCATTCACTTACACACAAATACTCTTGGGAAAGGTATTAATCCGTCTCTTCCCTCCAGTTATGGGTTAAATAACAAGACAGATTGGGTTCTATAGCCATGGCTGGCAACCAGTCTATCATAGAAAGTAATGGCAACCTAGTGCGGGATAATCTTCTGCCCAGTCAGTCATGTCTCTTTCAAGACATGATCACCCAAAGTGTGTATTACATATGGCACTTAACTGACTGACTGTGTGTATATATATTTACATATATATATAAATATTATAAGAACATGGAAGAACACATAGATTAAAACCCACTGTTCGAGAATTTACCTTTATAAAGAGTGCTTAATATTGAAATTATTATTAAAATGATTTAATATTATATATATAATATTAAATATTAGTATTATATCACTACACAAAAATTTCTATGTTTCAGAACAATACTGTTCTTCAGATGACATGTTAAAATAAATTATGAAAATGATTTATTTTGAAAACATAAGATGAATTCATGGTTATTTATAAAATTAGAGAGTGGTAGTTAGAGAAAATGCTTTAGGTTTGATTTTGGAGACAATCGATGCTTACTAAACATTGACTACCACCATTGTGGGTCAACAGGACGAATAATGATTAATGAGAGAGTGAAGACAAACCCTGCTAACGGGCTTGGCATCCCTTCTTATCTTTCATTCCCTTCCGGATCCGCAGGAGCCATAACCCCTGTGACACCAGAGGTTATTTCCCTTTTATTGGTCAGGACATTACAAAGCTTTTTTTTTTTAAACTGGAGAGAATTCATTCAACATGGCTGGAGTACTTGCAGTGATGGGTCAGACTTTGTGTAGGAGGGGATGTTCATTAACCTAAGTAAAAGAAAGATGACAATGTAGTCCTAATGCTAGGGACCTCCGCTATAGGTGCGGTTAGGTGTGGCAGGCGTTTTATTATGATCCGGCCAAATAAGATTGAGGTTGGGGCTATGCCAGTGGTACAGTGTGGCGTTGTCCAGTAGTCCAGCGGGAATTTGAATAATTCCTGCTTCCAGCTTCGGTCTTTGGTTAGGGCAGCTTTGATGGACTTTTTTACAGTGTGCATAAAGCATTCTGTTTCAGCATTAGCTTGGGGCCATAGGGGTGTTATTTTTTTCTGCCTGAATTTGGTGATAGAGGCATAGGCTTTGAAGTTATAGTTGTTGAATGTTGGGCCGTTGTCTGTTTTGAGGGAGACTGTCACCCCAAAAATTAGAGCAAAATCCAGTATTTAAAATTGTGAAAGTTATCAGGTTTTCAATTTCTTGTGTTAAAAAGAAAACACCACTAGTAGAAACCAATATATTTATGAAGTTTGTGACTCTATCTTTTCAGACAAGTCATGTTTGAATTTCCATATGTGTACACACACTAGTGAAAAACAATATTCTTGTAAAGTTTCTGGATCAAAATTTTCAAGGAATTCACATTTGAAGTGCAATATGCAAACAGACATTGGGGAGAAACCATATTCTTGTGAAGTGTGTGGTTCTAGATTTGCATACAAGTCATATATGAAATGCCATATGAGAACACACACTGGAGAAAAACCTTATTCTTGTGATGTTTGTGGTTCTGCATTTTCACAAAAAAAAGATTTGAAGCATCATATGCAAACACACACGAGACAAACCACATTCTTGTGAAGTTTGTGGATTTGCATTTTCACAAAAATCAGATTTGAAGCGCCATATGCAAACACACACGGGAGACAAACCACATTCTTGTGAAGTTTGTGGATCTGCATTTCCACAGATGTCACATTTGAAGAGACATGTATGAACACACACTGGAGAGAAACCATATTCTTGTGAAGTTTGTGAATCAGCTTTTTCAGACAAATACCATTTGATGTGCCATATGCAAACACACACTGGAGAGAAACCATATTCTTGTGAAGTTTGTGGGTCTGCATTTTCACTGATGTCACATACGAAAAGACATATGCAAACACATACTGGAAATAAATGAAAATTTTATAAAGTTTGTGGATCTGTATTTTCAACAAATTTACATTTGAAGAGTGATATACAAACACACACTGGAGAGGAACAACATTCTTGTGGAATTTGTGGATCTGTATTTTCAAAGAAATATAATCTGAAGTGCCATATGCTAACACACATGGGACAGAAACTATATTCTTGTGAAGTTTCTGGATCTGCATTTTCATTGATTGATGTCACATTTGAAAAGACATATGCAAACACATACTGGAGAAAAATCAGACTTTTGTAAAGTCTGATTATCTGTTTTACAACAAAGACACATCTGAAGAGCCATATGCAAATACACACTGGAGAGAAACCACATTCTTGCAAAATTTGTGGATGTGTATTTTTAAAGAAATATAATCTGAAATGCCAAATGCTAACACACACAGGAGACAAACCACATTCTTGTGAGGTTTGTAGATTTGCATTTCCTTGAATTTCACATTTGAAGTGACGTACTCACACTGGAGAAAAACAATATTCTTGTAAAGTTTGTGGATCTGTATTTTTACAGAGCCATATGCAAACACATACTGAAGAGAAACAACATTCTTGTGATTTTTGTGGATCTGAATTTTCGAACAAGTCAAGTTTCAACCACCATATGCAAACACACACAGAAGACAAACCTCATTCTTGTGAAGTTTGTGGATTTACATTTTCACAGATGTCAAATTTGAAGAAACTTATGCAAACACACACTGGAGAGTAACCACATTCCTGTGACATTTGTGCATCTGCATTTTCAGAAAAAGCAGATTTTAAATACCAAATGCAAACATACACAGGAGCCAAACTACATTCTTGTGAAGTTTGTGGAAATACGTTTTCAGTGAAGGCCTTTCTGATGTGCTATATGCACACTGGGAGAAACTATATTCTTGTGAAATTTGAGGATCTGCATTTCCACAGATGTCACAGATGTCACATTTGAAAAGAGAAATGCAAATACACAAGAGAAAAAAACCATATTGTAAAGTTTGTGAATCAGCATTTTTCAACAATTTAAATTTAAATGTCATATATGAACATACTGGCAAGAAACCATACTCTGGTGAATTTTCTACATTTCTATTTTTATTGAATTCTTTTTATTGGAATATGGAAATACAGTGTAGAAAACGTCTGTGAGTGTTTTGTAGATTTCTCTTTCTAGAAATGTCAAATATATTGCATCATATTTAAATTTCTTTCAGAAGGAAACACAGTTCCTGTGAAATTTGTGTATTTATATTTTTAGAGAAATTAATGTTGTTAAACTACATGGAAACACAGTTAAATGAAAATGTATTCATCTTGTTGTGGTCTGAATTTCCACAGATTTCATATATGATCCAACATGTGTAAACATTCACTATGAGAAAAGTGTGAATATGTCTTTTCCAATGCTTTTCTGTAATTAAATGTAATTGTTTCAATTCAGTCTCATTAAACCTCAGCTATTTTTTTCTAAGATATTGTTTTAAATAATGCTTTGCAAAGCTGTATTGAATGTTTGAAGGATTCCTGTAATATAGAGTTATCTTTGGTGTTATCACATCTGTCAGTGTAGATAAATTCTCTAGCAGATAAGTAGAGGAGAAAAAGATTGCAATCAATTTAAATTTGGAAAGAAATTCACCAATACTTATTGTGTATATTAAATTTGTTGGTTCCAATCACTGTAGGAATGACTGTAGAAATATCCTCACCCCAAATTTGTGAACAGATTATTGAGATGCATGCTGGTATTTTTTTCATAACTAATAAAAGTGAATCACTTCTCAATCAAACCAACCAAACTTTTGTTCTTTCTTTTCTTGATGTCAGAATGCTACAATTACTTGACTGTATCCCTTTTTTATGTGAACACAATTCTTACTTTTCTTAAAGCAAACATCTTTTAATTCCATGCTGAATATGCATCAACTTGTGATTTCCTGCAATGATCTCTAAATGATGATAATTCATCACAGCTAAAAATAGAAAATTTTTTCTCTTTTTTAATCACCAAAAATCCTTGTGATACTAGAATAAGTTGTTCACTTACACATTATGGAGGATGTGTGATTCCCAATAAAAGTGACATGAAAATTTGTAGACTAAAAACAATGTTCATATGTCATTACCAGTAATGCAGTTTAATCCTCAAAAGAATTTGGAGCTGATATATTCAAGTTAATTGAAATAATACTTAATCCAATCATGATACTAAAAAAAAGTTACATCACAGAGCATAATCTAAACTTATTTATAAATGGAACTTTGTGTGTGAGTGTGTATGGGGGGGTGTCCGTTACCTATAGACTCCGAAACGGCTGAACCGATTTTCTTGAAAATTTACACAGTTGTACTATAAGCATCTGCAAGTGTTCTTAGCTAGGCTTTGTGTCGAGGTACCCCCAATAAATATTGAAAATCGATAATCAAAAAAATCGGGTTATAGTAGGAGTGGTCCGATTTTAATCAAATTTGATACACTCATAGACAAAGACATAAGAAACGATATTCAGAAGTTTCAAGGTTGCAGTTCTTATAATAGTACAGAAAATCGATAACATATATATATATATATATAGCTGTTATAAAAAACTTACTTCAATGCACACAAATGAGATCTTCTTCCAAATCTATATTTTATAAAGAATTACACAACATTAAGCAAACACTAGTCAATAATGGATTTCCTAACTCCGTTATTGATCAACAAATTAAAATGTATCTCAAAAAAATTAACAATAGCTCTAACAATAATGATAATATTAATAATAATGGTTAACATCAAAATAAACATAACACTATTAACTTATACTATTGCAACCAAATACATAATAATTATAAACAAGATGAAAAACTCAAAAACATAATACGTAGAAATGTTAAACCAGTGGAAAGTAATAATCAAATTAAACTCATTATATATTATAAAAAGTTTAAAACAATTGACCTCATAGTCTATAATAACCCAACAAGCACTAAACTAAATTCTCTACAAAAAACCAATGTAGTGTACCAATTTACATGCCCATTCAGAGATTGCATCTCTGATACTAATCAAAAACCTAGTACATATATTGGTTTTACTACAACCACGCTCTCCCATAGACTTACATGTCATCTTTCTGATCAGAGTACTATTAAACAACATTTCTCTGAAAAACATAAACATGTAGGTAATATCAGACAGATTTTGGTCAACAATACAGTGATCCTTACTCATATACACAGTAAGAGAAACCTGCAGATATTGGAGGCCATGTACATCAAATCTAAACAACCAACACTCAATAAAAGCAACTTTAAAACAGGAAATAACATATTACATTGCATTTGACTACATGGTTTTTTTGTCATTTTGCGCTATCCCGCAGTGTGACGTCATAAAACCACATCGCAAACTTAAGAATTGCGTTTATTATTTTTGGTAACTATTGCCGTTGCCAAGCGGAGTTTTATGTCAACACAAAATAAAATCGTCAGTGATGGTGGATTTTATAATATTTCATTTTAAACAACCTCTCTGAAGATGGCTCATGTGAGCTGAAAGCTTAGAAGAAAACCAATAAATAATTATCCAAATGTTGGAGAATTTTTGTCTTTATTTTCAACTGAAATTAAAGCAAAAATATGACATTTAGAACGGCTCATGATTAAACATAATAGACATTCATTGTCTGTTATATTTAACAGCATATGTTTAGAAGATATATATATATATATATATATATATATATATAAAAGGCAAGATGTTTTGTGTGTGTCTGTTTATCTGCCTGTATGTCTGTATTTTTTTCAGTTCATTTATTTTAGTTTTTGCTTCGGGTTTGGCTCTAAGTCGGTATAATTGTAGTTCTTAGTCTCAGTCATGATACGATTTACTCAGAGGACTTATTTAGTCTTCAAAATTCAGTTTACGACGAAAAAAACTTATTTGATATCGATACCAGGAAATCAAAATTTGACTTACATCCATTCATTTTTCTTTCAGTCTGTGGTTTCGCTTTAACTGGAAACAACTATTGCTTTTTAATCTTTCGTGCCAACATCCAAAGAGTCTGATCTCCAGAACCATGGATTAGTTTGAAAGCTTTCATTACACCCGAGCAACGCCGGGCTATACTGCTAGTTTTTCTTATTTGTATACAGCCTTAACTTGGAAAATTTCTCTGCTACAATTTGGAGCTAGATACTTAAAGTTATAGTATGTTGTTATGCTTTTTTATTATTGCAACCAAATCTTCATAACCATTATAAGCAACCCTCTTATTAACAGCAATGGTGACTTACACTCCTAATTGTGCCATATTGCTAATCACTTATTGCTTTTAATCTTTCAAAAATAAAACCCAGTCAACCTAATTTGTTGAATCTCTAGCTAGTGTCTAGTTTTCATTATATCTCCCATGGATCTCTTTTCATGATCTATGCTTCAAAATGAATTTTGCTGGTGAGTTGCTTCAAATCAGTCATCTAAACCAAAGTCATTTTCAAGGTGACAGAGATTCATGAGGTTTTGGTAGCTCTTGTATTGGCCTGCACGATGATCACTTCACTATTCAATGTGTTTGATTTGAAGCAACTTTTCTTTGATGAAACTGAAAATCAATCTCTGTAGTTAATTGACAAAACTGGTGTCATGATCGAGACCATCAGACAGAATACATAACAATATCGAGATCAAGAAGGATATTGTATCAGCTTGTAATTTGACACCGGTGTTATTTAGATGTGTGGTTTCTGCTTTTTCTCACTTTCCAGTTTTTTCTGACTCCAACTGTCATTGACCAAACAGCAACATTAATAAGTAGGCCAGCTCAGTCATGTAGTCAACTCAAAATGCAAAATTATTTTTGGGCAATAAGAAAATAACAGGTCGTTGAAAGTTCAATTTGTCATTTTCTGTAAATCGTTCTTTTTTCATTGGTTAAGAAATATTTCACAGTGACTCACAAAATGTTTCTTGAGCTTTGCTCAGCATGGAGATAATCTTTTTTTTCTATTGATCATAAAATAGATTTTCAGATAGTTTGAAAATTTGCAAGCCGTGACGGAAAGAAAGTTATTTTTATTTCATATTCACCACAGCATTAAATGCAACACAGTTTTTGGTATTAAACTAAAATATTTATTGCGGTAAATTGTATATTGATGTCACATCATTGCAACTGTAGGCATGACTTTACCGTTAGGTGAAAAGCAATGTCAATTGTATTTCATACAAATAAATGACGACTAAGGAAAGGAATGAGTTTCAACAGGGACATATTTTATAGTTTTGATTTTTAGGTGCCTCTACTAATTCTATGCAAAAACAGCATGGCGTAAAGAAATAAGTTGTTATATTTAATGAGAACATTATAGTGAAAATTTTCAGCAAAATCCAGGAATATTATGCAAGTTTTACCATCTATTTCTTCCTTTCTTGATTTCAGAGAGCAAGCCTGACTCTAGATGATGAACATTGCTTTTGTAAAACTCATATCTATGCTTCTTCATGATTTATTGATAACACTGCAAAATGTATCAACCATCAACTTGTGTTTTAATAGACTTTGCAAACACACTGTGAGGAAACTGTGATGCACCACTTTGGCTGGAGTTCACAAAACATTGACAGCCTTATTTTGTGTTTCAGAAGCTTCCCCCTTGTAGGCTTGATACAGATTCTTCAGGTTACAAAGAATCATATGCTTCTGTTTGTGTATTGCTCCTGGCATCATATTCATAGAAGAATTTAACAGATGTGTTACTCTGTATATTCCCTTTATTTTAATCCAGGTTACTTTTTTCTCATTTGAGTTTTATTATTAATCGAGAAGCAATTTACACATTCATTGATTCCATAATATCTCATGCAACTCAATTCTCTATGTTGCAACAATAAATTCACTACTGTGAACCATATTGCATTTTATGAAAACTGATGGAATATTGTTTTATGAATTTAGAAAAAATCATCTTGATAAAGTATACTTTTGGAAGAAAGGGCTTTTAGGCTGGCTTTCTTGATTAAATACACTGCTGTCTTCCTTAAATGAATCTGATTTTCCTGTACCTGTGTTTTGTAGAGATGTGGAAATTAATGCAATAGGAGACGATAAAGTTTTCAAAAATGTAAGTGGCCAAAAGACTCTTGAAATTCCGATAGAAAACATGAAGAAAATTGCCAGAGAACAACAGCAAACCAAACCTCAAAATATGATTTTTATATTAAAATAGGTAATGTCATTTCTACTATTGGTGCAAGAGGAATCAAACAAATATTTCTGTTCAATCAAATTTATATATGAGCAGCTAAACTTAATGACTCTGAACAAGCTTGATTATTCAACAGAAACGATGATATTTTCTTCATTGTTATATAACTGCTCCTCTAAAGGGTACAGATTAAGAGACAGCAAAAATATAATTTTACCAAGCTATTCAACCATTAAAAGACTAACCTATCAACATATATGAATCCTTTGATTGAGCAACATGATAACAATTTTCTTATGTATATTAAAAATAAATTTAAGTTACTAATGCAGAAGGATACCACAGTATCTTTACTTGATGAAATTAATCTAAAACCTTCAGTCAGTTAAGTGCCATACATGATACACGCTTGGGTGATCATGTCTCAGAAGAGACATGACTGACTGGGCAGAAGATTATCCCGCAGTAGGTAGCCATTGCTTTCTGCGGTAGACTGGTTGCCGACCAAGGCTATAGAACCCAATCTGTCCTGTTATTTAACCCATAACTGGAAGGAATAGACGGATTAATACCTTTCACAAGGGTATTTGCGCGTAAGTGAATGCAATGAATTTGGCTTGTCAGACAAGGCTGAGTTCTTGGCTTGCAGATTCTCTACCAATTCAACACTGGACTCATCTGGCGTATCTGTACCCGACTTCCCACCCCAAACTAAGGCCCAAATGAATGACATCCACATTACCCCCTCAATAGTCTCTAACAGACATAGACAACATGTACATTTGAATGAGCCACCTGTGAGGTACAAGGACAATGATGTAGAAGTGAGAAATGTGAAATGAATTACTACAAATTATTGCAAATATATTTTGGCACCATAACCAATTTGACCCTAAACTGATACTAGAATTTGACAGCTCTGATCCTAAACAATCTATTGTTGATTGGATAGAGAAGGTAGAATTGATGTTGGCTGTAGGTTTGTAGTTCCAATGCATCGAATGGGTGTGGCACATGCAGTATAACAGCAGCTGAAAAAAGAAAAAAACAGGTTCAGCTGCATAAAGGAAGCCCTGTATATGGTTTTTTGCTGCTCACTCATTTGCAGTGTATTTATGATCTGTGGCACAACATTTACAACCTGCAGTGTCTACCATTTTTTGCTGGCAGAACTATGAAAATCCTCAGTTCTGTTTGACAGTGAAACAATCCGTAAGGTATTCTTTCATAGCCAATTTGGCAGTGTATCAAGCAGCTCTTCTATTTATCCTGTGGAAAGAACAAAATTGACATTAGAGAGGTGCTTACTTGTGTAAGGGTAATAATAAAGGATGACACCATGGGAATGGAACTAGCCACCGTAGCAGTAAAACAGATGTGTGACCCAGTGGATGGAATTATGAATGCAAGAAAATTTTATTTATGTGATGGTCCAAGCCATAAAGCTCATGTCTGCCTCACTCAATATGAGAAACCCAAAGACGACTATCTGAAGCCCCACAAAAAACTCATGTGCTTTTCGTGTGGAAATTTGTTGCAGAATTCTTTGGAAAAAGAACAAGAAGGAAAATCTACAGTAAAAATGTGAATTTATCACTACCCACAATAGAGCTACACATGTGCGGGACAAGAGGTGTTGCACTGGTGGATTCTGGGTGGTCTTAACAGAAAGATGTGCTGGACATTGAAAAAGAAGGATGTTGAAATCATGACTCTTACATGAGAAATGTGCATCTGTCATGTTGGGCAGATATATCTTTAAGTGGATGGAAGAAGTGCAGAAATAGAAGCTTTGCACAACAGAACCCTCTTGGATTTGGTGTACTGATTGGTGTGGTTTAAATCAAGGCCCTGGAACAATTTTCCATTACAAAATCAGGAGAGATGCACTTCCTCTAAAAACAATCTTTTGTGTGTGTTAGGACTGTATCCTGGAAATGGACAGACAGCAAAACAGCCAGCAATTTAACTTTATCAATTCAATAACTCTGTATCAATTTTATCCCTCATTTTTCTAAGTAGCCACTTTTATTTTGATCCACTTAATTCAGAAATATTTTTTTTAAATTACATTAGGTGAAGTGATATATTTTATGTAATAAAATATGTCTGGCACTGGATCCTCAAAAGAGTTAACCAGAAGAAAGAAAAGAGAAGAAAAAAGGAAAAATGAAGAGAAAAATAAGAAAAAAGCATGAAAGGATTGAGTTGTATTCTTCTGACAGAGGAGAGAGAGGGGGGGACAACAACAACAAGTTTAGTAACCTCTGGCCTAGCAAAAAAGAACAGATCATTTAATTTCTTCATGAGCAGTAATGCCTTGAGATACAAGTTTAATTCATTCAAGACTAAGCTTGTAACTCAAATCAATTTCCCACATTGAAATTAAGGGGAATATTTCCAGTCTGTTTCAGGCTCCTAAAAAATAAAAAAAACCCTTATTTTCCTAAAACTCACACTTGCATTTGTATTTGCAGATTTCTTACAAGCAAAAATGTGTGAATAAACCAAAAATGTAGTTTACAAACCATAAAATAAGAGAAAAAACAAATAGTAAAAAAATAAACAGTACCAAAGCATGAAGTTCTGGTAGGTCATAGACCAAATGCCAAAGAAGAGAGAGGGACAACAACAACTAGTTTAGCAAACTCTATCCTGATCTAGTAATGGCTAGCCTAGTCTACGATAATGAAGATCAACTTTATCACTTTAATTTTTAAGTTTTGTAAAACATTTACATTTTTATCCATTAATGTAAATATTTTCTTACTCCCTTGGTTGCTGTTATACCCATTATAGTGCATTTCTGTTTCAATATTATGCATATCATCAATGTAGAAAACTCATATTATATTGCCAAATCCATTACTCATATATCTTCTGCACATTTTTTAATATCTTCACACTTTACCTCCAGGAAAATCATATGTAACATAACAGAGAACAAGGTGAACATGAGTATTGTGAGTGAAAACACTCTCAAAGCTTGGTGCTTGTTGCTCCAATTAGTGGATGCTTTACTGAAACTCATTCAAATCTGAAAATTCAGCATATTCATAATGTAAATATGACTTATTTTTTTCTGGTGGAAAAACACAATAATTTGAAAATTCTTGCAAAAATCAAATAATCGTCAGATTTTAATGAAACTTTCAGGACTTAGTCACAAATGAATTAAATTATTTTTTAAATGATTATTTTTAGAAAATCTTAGTAAAAATATGTTTTTTTTACATCTGTTACCATCTATCCACATAAATTCATGAAATTTCAAGAACTTAAATTTTGTAGTGGAAAAGTGTTTTATTAGTTAAATGCAGGACTCATTAGGGAATGCAAATCATCTATTATTTTTTCAAATATCTGACCTTTTCTGAAACTCTGGTCTCAATAGTAAAATAAAAAATGCAATAAAACTATGATATTATTAATTACATAAGCTTTTAATTGCTTTTGATAAATTATATATTTATAATTATATACTGAAGAATAATTCTGACCCACAAACTTCACAAGGTTATGGTTTCTCTCAAGTGTGAGTTTGCATATGGTACTCCAAAGATGATTTAGCTGAAAATTCTGGTCCACAAACTTCATAAGATTGTGATGTCTCTCCAGTGTGTTCACATATGGCACTTAAAATTTGAATTGCTGAAAAATGCAGATCCACAAACTTCACAAGAATATAGTTTCTGTCCAGTGTGAGTTCCGATATGGCCTTTCAAATTTGATTTCTGTAAAACTTCTAATCCATCAACTTTACAAGATTGTTTTCTCTCCTGTGTGTGTTTTCATATGACACTTTAAATGTGACTTCCTTGTAAATGCAGATCCACAAATTTCACAAGAATGGGGTTTCTCTCCAGTGTGTATTTGCATATGGCACTTCAAATTTGAATTGCTGGAAAATGCAGATTTACATACTTCACAAGAATATATTTTTTCTCCAGTGTGTGTTCGCATATGTTTCTTTAAAGGTGACATCTGTGGAAATGCAGATCCACAGATTTCACAAGAATATGGTTTTTCTCCAGTGTGTGTTCGCATGTGGTACTCCAAAGATGACTTAACTGAAAATGCAGACCCACAAACATCACAAGAATGTGGTTTCTCTCCAGTGTGTGTTAGCATATGACACTTTAAATTTGACAACTGTGAAAATGCAGATCCACAAACTTCACATGAATATGGTTTCTCTCCAGTGTGTGTTCGCATATGTCTCATCAAATGTGACTTCCTTGAAAATGCAGATTCACAAACCTCACAAGCATATGGTTTTTCACCAGTGTGTGTTCGAATATGGCGCTTCAAACTTGACTTGTCTGAAAATGCAGCTCCACAAACTTCACAAGAGTGTGGTTTCTCTCCAGTGTGTGTTAGCATATGGAATTTCAAATTTGAATTGTTAGGAAATGCAGATCCACAAACTTCACAAGAAAATAGTTTTTCACCAGTATGTTTTCGCATGTGGTATTTTAAATGTGACTTCTGTAAAAATTTTGATCCACAAACTTCACAAGGATATGGTTTTTCTCCAGTGTGTGTTAACATATGGTATGCCAAAGATGACTTAGCTGAAAATGCAGACCCACAAACTTCACAAGAATGTGCTTTCTCTCCAGTGTGTTTTCTCATATGGCACTTTAAATGTGACAACTGTGAAAATGCTGATTGACAAACTTCACAAGCATGTGGTTTCTCTCCAGTGTGTGTTAGCATATGGCACTTCAAATGTGATAACTGTGAAAATGCTGATCCACATACTTGACAAGAATATGGTTTCTCTCCAGTGTGTGTTCGCATATGGCATTTCAGATTTGACTTCTGTAAAAATTCTGATCCACAAACCTTACAAGAATATGGCTTCTCTCCAGAGTGTGTTTGCATATTGCACTTCAAATGTGATCTTATTTACAATGCAGGTTCACAAACATTACAAAAATAAGATTTCACAACAGCATGTGTACACATATGTCATTTCAAACAGGACTTGTCTGAAAAGACAGCCACAAACTTCACAAGCATATTACTTGTTTCTAGTGTTTTTCCATATGGCACACTAAATTAAAATCAGTAATTAACTGAAATCTTAAATACATGTGTAGTTTTTAATTTGTATTTATATAACACTAAGATTCTACCAAAAAATAAGTCACATGTTACAAAGTACAGGTTTTCTTAATGTGATGTTTTTGAAAATAGAGACACACAATATCTCCATGATGTTTTCAGCATATATTTCTTTGTTATTGAAAGTCAAATTCTTCTCTTTCATTCAAATTCCCAAAAATAACAGTTTATACATCAGGATTTTCTTTCCAGCCCAAACATCTGTAATGAAAAAGTAAAGAGACATATTTTAATAGACTGTGAAAAATACATTTCATATACTAGTTACTTCAAAATATCTCAAATGAATCATAGCTGGCATTTTTACTTCATCTTGTAAACACTAAAAGAGAATAGATTAAAATGAAAAAATGTTAAGCCAAGTCAGTAAATAATGATTTTTTTGTTTTTGTTTTTATCAAAATTATTTTTTTTTACTTACATTATATTCATCAAGTAATTTTTACAGTTATGTACCTCACAGAAAATATTTACTAATATAAGTCTATTGAGATAGTTTCCCAACATCTCAAAAAGAGAACACTGCCATATTAAAAAATGCTATTCTGTAATATTTTAAACTATGAGTTAGTAATATTTGTTTCAAACCAGATTTACTTGACTGAAACTTAATTTGAAAAATATTAGATGATGTAAAGTGTAAGGGATTTGATTTTAAACAAATATTTAGTTTAAATTTTAAATATCACAGAAATACATTTTTAACCTGGCAATAGCTGTATATTTAAGGTGTTCATGGTTTTGACAACTTGATATTTTTATCTGTTTTAATTTTTGTGGAGGCTTTAGATGTTACAAAGTGTAGTTGAATTAACATGAGCACCATTTGAATATCATTTTTAAGAACTCACTAATCTTAAAAAGTTAAGAAAATATTCTCCATAAGTGTTTTATTGTATTTTTAAAATGTTTCCTCTAATTTTATAACAGGTATCACTCTTAATTTTCATTAATGTTGTGTATAGCATATTTATACAAATAAGTAATAAGAACATTCTAGCCTAGAGAAAAAATTTGTTCAATAAATAATTTTTACAAAAATTGTTTTCACTTTTTCTTCCTTAATTATGATAATTTATAAAATTTCAAAAAATTTTACAAAGCTTTGTTGTGGTAAGGTTATTAAGTGAAGACTATATTTACTAAATGAAATTGAAAAGTTTAATACAAATCATCAAAACACTGTATTTTTAAAATAATTTTTAAATTTTGTTTTGTGTGTGAAAATGTACATTTTTCTTAAGTATGATGTTCCATAGGGGACATATTGATTTAAACAGTTACCATGTTTCAAGGATTGTTCTCCTTAAAGGAAAAAAAACCCTTTTTGCTTTTGAAACATGCTGTAATTTATCATTTATGCAACCAATTGAAATTGATTATTTTTTTCATTACACATTCTCTTTTTATTTTGTAAGCAATGAATAATTTCTGCCATCCAAGACTTTCTAAGCAAACCAAAAAAAATGTATATATATTTTTAAAAATTTATATGGAAAACAATTTGTGATTTATTTTCTAGCAAAAACATTATGGTAAATTTTTGTTTTGTCCCCCAAAGGCCTTTATCCCTTCAAATCTTTCCAAAACATCCTTATTTCCGTGCAAAAGTACATGCTGAACTCAAATCAATGATTGTTTATTGATGAAACCTACCTTTTCTCAATTTTACAACCAGAAAATTTCAAACTTTTTTTCGCTGTTTATCTCACCCCATTACCACAGTTCCAAACATGTTATTCTCTACAGAATGACTTCATGCGTAGTTTGCTGATTTTTCAACCAATTTACTTCCTTTTTGCTATTCATGCACGGAAATTGAGTTCCAAACCCAAACCAATTGTGGACTAATCACTCAAAGGAAGCAAACAGGCCGTAATAAGTATCCTACGCCCCAAGTCACTCAGTGGTGAATCAGATATGAAAACGGTGAGAAGGGGTGAGATATAGTCCGACTTTTTTGTGGTTGATAACAGAAAAAAACGTAGGTTTCTTCTATAAACAATTATCGATTTGATTTCAGCATATACATTTGCACATAATTAAGGAAGTTTAGGAAAGATTTGATGGGGTAAAGGCCTTCAGGAAAAAAAAAACAAAAATTTACCAACATTATTTATATTAAATAATTTATTTTAAAAAATCCTAATTCTAATAAAAATGGAAACTGTGCCTATCCACACCAATCAATACATCAAATCCAAGAGGGTCCTCTTCTGCTACTAAAGCTACTATTTCACATTTTGCTGGGGGATTAGACAGGCACTGTAGAATTTTCCCCTTGTCTTTTTTCCAAACAATTCTGCAATTCATATATGTATTCATTTGATGGTTAATTTACATTTAGTTTTGATGCCTTTTGCTACTAATGATATAAATCATTTGAAACAACACTAAACAGTGTGCTGAGTTAAGATGAAAACCTTATCCTTGTAGGCACATCAGGTTGAAACTGAAGTTAAAGAATGTTGAGAGTGGATGACTCCTTGGGAATCTTATTGTGCTGTTCATTTTATCATAATATATTCAAACCCATATACACTACCGGCCATAATTATTAGGCCACCACAGTTTATACTATTTTTTAATATTTATTGCCAAGTAAATAATTGTAAATAAAAATAGAATGGTTCTTTTGTTAATATTGCACAATAACATGTGCATCAAATGAATTTATAAATATTTAATAATTACCTATACTGTAGTTTCATCAATTAAAGAATGTAGAAAATTTAGAGTGATTCAGACAAGTTCATCTTTGTTTCCTTGCCTTGTAAAATTTTGCAAAGTAATAAAAACAAAATAACCATTCTGTTTTCATTTGACAATAAATACTAAAAATAGTATGAAATATACCATTTCTTTTAAAAAACTGGGGTGGCCTAATAATTATGGCTGGTAGTGTATATAGAAACTATGACAATTCTTACATTCATTTGAATGGATATATATTACTCCTCATAATGCAGTTAGTTAATTGCCATATATGATACACACTTCAGTAATCACATCTCTTTCAATCCATGACTGACTAGGCAGATCTTCTCACAGGAGGTTGCCATTACTTTCTGCAGTAGATTGGTTGCCAACCAAGGCTATATTATTCAATCTGTGCTGCTATTCAACCTATAGCCAGAAAGAGAAAAGATTGATTAATACCTTTCCCAAGGATAACTGCATAAATGCATGAAACAAATTCAACAGGAATTCAAACTCGGCTCTCTGATTTCTCCTTCCAGGCTAATATTCATTACACCAGAACACACATTCTTTCAATCTAAAAATATTTTCTGGCTTTAAATAGCCTGCAAATGGTTCATAAGCTGTAGAAATCAATCAATCCAACAGTCATATTTTTAAAAATTAATATCAAAGGACATCATTTATAATTCTTCTTTTGAATTTTACTTTGATCATCAAAAAACAAAATAAAACAGTTGTAAATTGATGTTAACTTTTTAAAAAGAATATTTACACTCAAAAATTGCATTAAAATTTTTCCTGCATGCTTGTTTTCATGAGGAAAAACAAACATATACAGGATATTTTATTAAAACTTGATATCAGCAATAGGTTTTTGGTAGGTACACTCTCCACCCACCACACTAAAAATTAAAAAGATATGATTTAATTTCACTGCAATTACATGCAGTTTAACAAAGTTCACATTTCTAAAAGTACAGATATAGAAATTTCACAAGAACATTGTTTCTCTTTGGTAGAGATTGAATATGATGCAGTACATTTGACTTTCTAGAAAGAGAAATCTACAAAATGGACATGGATATGTTTTCTATACTGTGTGTTTGTACATGAGACTGCAAAGAATTTAATAAATATACAAATGCAAAAAAGTCTCAAGAATATTGTTTCTTACCAGTGTGTGTTCACATGACACTTCAAATCTGATTTACAGGAAAATACATCAGTGTAAATCTAACAAGAATATGGTTTCTCTCCAGTGTGTGTTTGCATATGGCGCTTCAAAGGTGTAATCCATGAAAATGCAGATCCGCAAACTTCACAAGAATATGGTTTCTCACCAGTGTGTATTCGCATATGGCATTTCAAATTTGCATTGGTAGAAAAAGCAGATCCACAAACTTCACAAAAATGAGGCTTCTCTCCAGTGTGTGTTCTCATATGGACCTTCAAATATGACTTAGCTGAAAATGCAAATCCACAAACATCACAAGAATGAGGTTTCTCTCCAGTGTGGACTCTCATATGGCATTTCATATATGACTTGTCTGCAAATCTAGATCTGCAAATTTCACAAGAATAAGGTTTCTCGTCAGTGTGTGTCTGCATATGGCGCTTCAATTTGCTCTTCTGTGAAAATACAGAATTACAAATTTCACAAGAATATGGTTTTTCTCCAGTGTGTGTTTTCATATGGTATTTCAAACTTGCATTCATAGAAAAAGCAGATCCACAAACATCACAAAAATGAGGTTTCTCTCCAGTGTGGACTCTCATATGATATTTCATATATGACTTGTCTGCAAATCTAGATCCACAAACTTCACAAGAATATGGTTTCTCACCAGTATGTGTTTGCATATGACGCTTCAATTTGCTCTTTTGTGAAAATACAGATTTACAAATTTCACAAGAATATGGTTTTTCTCCAGTGTGCGTTAGCATATGGTATTTGAAACTTGCATTCATAGAAAAAGCAGATCCACAAATTTCACAAGAATATGGTTTCTCCCCAGTGTGTGTTCGCATATGGCGCTTCATACTGTTCTTTTGTGAAAAAGCAGATCCACAAATTTCACAAGAATATGGTTTCTCCCCAGTGTGTTTTCGCATATGGCACTTCAAGTGTGAATTGCTTGAAGATTTTAATCCACAAACTTCACAAGAATATGTTTTTTCACTAGTGGGTGAACACATATGGGAATTCAAACATGACTTGTTTGAAAAGACAGAGTCACAAACTTCACAAACATATGGTTTTTTGCTAGTACTTTTTTCCATATCACATAGAAAATTTAAATACAGGACTTCACTCTAATTTTTGTTCATATATAACACTAAGATTATGTCAAAAAAATAAACCACATGTTTCAGAGTACATGTTTTCTTAATGTGATGCGTTTGAAAATAGACACACCACTTTTACATGATGGTTGGAGCATATATTTCCCTGCTTTTGATGGAAAGTCAAAATTCTTCTCTTCTTTCATTTAAATCCCCAATAATAAAAGTTTTTATATCGGGCTTTTCTGTTCAGCCCAAACACCTGTGATGAAGAAGTAAGAGATGTATTTTAACAGACACAGTGAAAAATACATGAAATCACTTCATATTTTATAAAATAGTTAGATTTTATATAAAATTGAAAAAAAAAGTTCATCTTGAAATGAGGCAAAAACTCATGATGGCCAAGTGAAAACTTGTCTTTTTTTAATTTAAGAAAGATAGAATATAAAGTCTATTTTATATATCAAACAATTATTTTTCTTTTTTCACAAAAAAGATGGTGATTCCAATCTGGCAATTATTAGTTTGTTGATATGAATCAAACACTACAACTGGATATCAGTGTCAGGAAAATAATAAGTAACGTCTTATATAAAATCAGTCTGTATCAAGTCTATAAAACCAAATATGTTTTTGAAAGTGATATTATAATAAAGATATTTACTATCAAAAACATATTATATGCACCAGGAAATCTTTTATAAAAAGAAATACCAAAAGATTTGTTTTACAAAAACAAAGAAATGAAAACCAGGCTTTCAAAATTTGATACAAATCAACTAATTCTTCACTGTGCATAAAATAGTTTTTCACTAGTGTGTGTACACATATGGAAATTCAAACATGACTTGTCTGAAAAGACAGAGTCACAAACTTCATAAATATATTGGTTTTTGCTAGTGGTGTTTTCTTTTTAACACAAGAAATTTAAAACCTGATAACTTTCACAATTTTAAATATTGGATTTTGCTCTAATTTTTACTCATGTATAACACTAAGATTTTGCTAAAAAAATAAACCACATGTTTAAAAGTACAAGTTTTCTTAATGTGATGCTTTTGAAAATATAGACTCACAACATTTACATGATGATTGCAGCATATGTTTCTCTGCTTTTGATGGAAAGTCAAAATTCTTCTCTTCTTTTATTTAAATTCCCAAGAATAACCGTTTTTATATTGGTATCCTTTCAGCCCAAACACCTGTGAGGAAGTATGAAAGAGAAGTATTTTAACAGAGACAATGAAAAATACATGAAATTACTTCACATTTATATAAAACAGTTGCTTTTTAAAATCAATCTATGTTGACTCAATAAAAACCAAAGACGTTTTTGTAAGTGATATTATAATAAAGATATTTACTTTCAAATATGAACCAGGAAATCTTTTATGAAAACAAAGAAATAAAAAAAAACCGTGGATTTCAAAATCTGATACAGTCAGTCAGTTAAGTGCCATACGTGATACACGCTTGGGCGATCATGTCTCGAAAGAGACATGACTGACTGGGCAGAAGATTATCCGGTAGTAGGTTGCCATTGCTTTCTGCGGTAGACTGGTTGCCGACTAAATGCTATAGAACCCACTCTGTCCTGTTATTTAACCCGTAACTGGAAGGAATAGACAGATTAATACCTTTCCCAAGAGTATTTGCGCGTAAGTGAATGCAATGAATGAATTCAACTGGAATTCGAACTCGGAACTAATTCTTCACTATGTATAAAATTTCCAGAATTTAATTACAGAAATTACTGCTGAGGCATTTTCAGTAAATAACGATTTCATTTTGATCAAAATTATTATTCTACTTTCAAACCAGAAAAAATTCAAAGAAAAAAAGAGAGAGAATAAATTCTTTGCCTCGAAATGATTTTCTCAGGATTCCGGTCAACTTGACGATTTTTAGGTTCGTTCGGTGCATAACATCGAAACTAAAACGAATGACAAAAACAAAAAAATAAGGAAATAGACGAACAAGATAAAAAAAAAGGAAACTTACTTTTGAGAAAAGGTTTTTCCACGATTTATTTATAAGTTAAAAATAAACAAATAAACGGTGTAAGCAAAGACTTGGTTCCATGTGTTTTAAACTCCGGTCACACCTCGAGGTGGTGTAACTTTCACTCATTTTTCTATACCTAAATTTAAATTGAAATTTTAAAAATAAATAAGTTATCTTCAAGCTTTAAAATTAGCTTTAATTGAATTGAAAGCCAATGGATTAAATTTACTAATTTCAGTAAGCAAAATACCTTGGTGTATTTTAAACCGAAATTATTTTGAATTGATCGGAATCAAAAAATTTTTAAAATTTTAAAAAAAATTTCAAAATTTCCGCCATTTTTCATCGATTGTAAACAGAAGCCAATTCTCGGTTTTAAAAAATCTTACAAAAATAAAATACTACTTGCTGACACATTATTTTATTCAAATTACCAATTTAAACTTAGGTTGACTTGAAACAAGAATTATACTTTAGCTGGCGTTAACTTTGATGAGGTGTTCAGCAAGCAAGCTTTTCCCACTAAAGTCACTAGTTTGTTAGTTCATTTTCATCTGAGTAATTGAATTCCAACCTAACTAGCTGTTACTTACTTTCGATTTTTTCCACGTGTAAGCTTCGCTTAGTAAATTACTAATTTTTACGTGGTGGGAGCACCAAGTACTTGGCACTAACTTGAGAAAATGTCATACATCGAATTTTGTAATAATACCTTTCTGTAAATATCAAGAAATCTCAGTACTTTGAACACATGGAACCAAATCTTTATTAACACCGTCTAATTTTTTCAGTTTTAATAAATTGTGCAAAAGAAAACATTTTCTCGGAAGTAAGTTTCATTTGTTTTTCTTTTTTGTTAATTTCTTTATTCTTTTGTTTTTGTCATTCATTTCAATTTCGACATTAAATGCACTGAACGAACTGAAGAATTGTGAAGTTGACAGAAAAATCCCAAGAAAAACATTTTTCGAAACAAAGAAATTTAATTTGTTATTCTCACTGTTTTTTTTTTTTGCATTTTTTCTGTTCTGAAGTGAAAGGTAAATAGAAGAATAAAAGTAATTTTGATAAAAAAGACATCGTTATTAAGTGAAAAATGTCTCAGCAATTTTTTAATCCCTTTTCTGTTCGTGTTACTGTTAGCAAAATAAAAAAAAGTGAAAATTCATTTTCGGTAACAAACATGTAAATTTAATTTTTAAAAATAAAAAAAACTTTTCTTGAAAACTTTTATTTTAGTTTTAATTGAAAGCTAAATGATTTTACTATTTATTTCTAGTAAGCAAAATACTCTGGTGTATTTAAAAAAAAATCGCTGAAAAAACAGCATAATATGAAGGAAAAAGGCCCCAAACTAAATAAAAACTAACATAATAGCCTAATTATCTTCTTTGTACCGTTTATACGACAATTAAGCCCTTTAATCCGTTCTCTTGAAACAAGGAGATAAGAAAGGTTGTCATGGCGTCCAATGAATAAAGGTGGAGGTGCTGACCCAGCCTCCGATTTATAACATCTATCTTTGTCCATTATCATTATTCCTGTCGATATAATGCATCAGGAAACAATTATACATGGTGTCAGAAGTGGGATTTTAAGAAAATAAATTACCAAGTCGGGAAACCCACTTTCGTTGACGACGAATAAATTAACACTAACAGAGAGGCTTAGACCGGACATGCAGAAATAGCTGATGCAAATTGTAATGTAAAAATTATCTTTTATTCACTCTTGATATTTTAACATTTGAACAAACCTAGCACCCAGTATTTAAACCTGTTTCATCACCATGTCAGGAGATTACCACTTTTACTACTATGTGTACTATCTGTTTTTTGTATTTAATTTCCTTGTTCATGAACGAAAATACACCCATTTAAAATGTCAAACACAAAACGGAACACAGTCCACCATGCCAACAATTTATATGAACCCCCATCAGGACAAGCTTCATGCTGAAAATACGGCAACAGCAACTCGCACTGCAGGAACATATGACACGCCTCATGGCACATCTTCTACTGACTGAACAGACTTTGTTGCACTCCCAATGCACAAAACCAGAGTGCCCGGTGATCGAAGTCGACTTATCAGATAACAAATGGGTCGTGTTCCAGGATGCGTGGTCTCATTACAAACAAATGACCCTGCTCACCGACTCAATAGAGACAGGAAACGAACTACAATCGACATGCAGTTTGTCTGTAAATGAAATGCTGTTCAACTTCACAGAAAAATAGCTACTGGGATACATCAAATCCGTCGTCGTGAAATCCATCCACCCAGAGGTGTATTGCCAGCAATTTTTTACTATGAAACTTGATGGAGAAACCATTACATTGTTCAGATCCAGATTGAACTCACAAGCGATGCTCTGTGCCTTCGAAAGACAATGTGATTTTGATGAACAACTCTGCACAACCTCATACTCTGAGGATATGATCAAATCACAGGTTATTGCTGGCTTACAAAACACCTCCCACCAGAGTAGGATTTTGACAGAAATCTTCTCACTGCCAACCCTGAACGACCTGGTCAAATGCCTGTTGACCCTTGAATCCACTGCCAGAGCAACAAGCCTCTTCCAACCAATAGAGGCACCAAATAGCACCCAAATTGTTTCAATTAAATCTGCATACCAGCTCAATAAAACCTCATTATACAAACTCCCACCACACAACAAAAACAAGGGAACTAGTGATGAAAAATGTAAGGGTTGTGGGTATAAAACACACCCTAAAGGTCGCAGACAATGCCCTGCTTGTGGGATGGAGAATCACTTTTCATTTGTATGCCGTGGTATAGCTTCCTCAAATGCCGTTTCAGGAAAACCCTAACTATGACCAGGATGAAAATGCCTCCTTCATAACTACCATGTGTATACAGTCCCAGTTATAACTAGATGAAGAAGGAATCCCACATGGACACCTGGACCGATAACTATTCCACACCAGGAAAACCGGAACCACTACCATTTGTTCGTGGTAAAGTTGCTTTAAATACCATTGCCCAAAAGAATTTGGGACATCCCACATGGTACCTGGACCGATAACTATTTCACACCAGGAAGAACCGGAACCACTACCATTTGTTCGTGGTAAAGTTGCTTTAAATACCATTGCCCAAAGAATTTGGGACATCCCACATGGTACCTGGACCGATAACTATTTCACACCAGGAAAACCGGAACCACTACCATTTGTTCGTGGTAAAGTTGCTTTAAATACCATTGCCCAAAAGAATTTGGGACATCCCATGGTACCTGGACCGATAACTATTTCACACCAGGAAAACCGGAACCACTACCATTTGTTCGTGGTAAAGTTGCTTTAAATACCATTGCCCAAAAGAATTTGGGACATCCCACATGGTACCTGGACCGATAACTATTTCACACCAGGAAAACCGGAACCACTACCATTTGTTCGTAGTGAGATTGCTTTAAATACCATTGCCCAAAAGAATTTGGGACATCCCACATGGTACCTGGACCGATAACTATTTCACACCAGGAAAACCGGAACCACTACCATTTGTTCGTGGTAAAGTTGCTTTAAATACCATTGCCCAAAAGAATTTGGGACATCCCACATGGTACCTGGACCGATAACTATTTCACACCAGGAAAACCGGAACCACTACCATTTGTTCGTGGTAAAGTTGCTTTAAATACCATTGCCCAAAAGAATTTGGGACATCCCACATGGTACCTGGACCGATAACTATTTCACACCAGGAAAACCGGAACCACTACCATTTGTTCGTGGTAAAGTTGCTTTAAATACCATTGCCCAAAGAATTTGGGACATCCCACATAGTACCTGGACCGATAACTATTTCACACCAAACCGGAACCACTACCATTTGTTCGTGGTAAAGTTGCTTTAAATACCATTGCCCAAAAGAATTTGGGACATCCCACATGGTACCTGGACCGATAACTATTTCACACCAGGAAAACCGGAACCTCACCATTTGTTAAACTGGTAAAGTTGCTTTAAATACCATTGCCCAAAAATTTGGGACATCCCACATGGTACCTGGACCGATAACTATTTCACCAAGGAAAACCGGAACCACTACCATTTGTTCGTGGTAAAGTTGCTTTAAAATACCATTGCCCAAAAGAATTTGGGACATCCCACATGGTACCTGGACCGATAACTATTTCACACCAGGAAAACCGGAACCACTACCATTTGTTCGTGGTAAAGTTGCTTTAAATACCATTGCCCAAAAGAATTTGGGACATCCCACATGGTACCTGGACCGATAACTATTTCACACCAGGAAAACCGGAACCACTACCATTTGTTCGTGGTAAAGTTGCTTTAAATACCATTGCCCAAAGAATTTGGGACATCCCACATGGGTACCTAGACCGATAACTATTTCACACCAGGAAAACCGGAACCACTACCATTTGTTCGTGGTAAAGTTGCTTTAAATACCATTGCCCAAAGAATTTGGGACATCCCACATGGTACCTGGACCGATAACTATTTCACACCAGGAAAACCGGAACCACTACCATTTGTTCGTGGTAAAGTTGCTTTAAATACCATTGCCCAAAAGAATTTGGGACATCCCACATGGTACCTGGACCGATAACTATTTCACACCAGGAAAACCGGAACCACTGCCATTTGTTCGTGGTAAAGTTGCTTTAAATACCATTGCCCAAAAGAATTTGGGACATCCAATTAAAACTGTCATGCAACCCAGGACCATTCAGTTAACTGCTGTGGCAAATACAGGGGCCTCAAACAACCACAACTGGGGAGGATGTGTTGAAAGAACCTGGGTGCAGTTATAGCCAGTTATTATGCACCAAACACCATTTGCGTGCTGTAAGTGATGACAACCTACATATTAAAGGGGCCTTAGTAACCACCAAGGATGCTGCGGATATCGTATGCAAGCAACGATGAGGTGTTGGAAAGAATGGCAACAAAAAGGAAATTAATACTGAGCATCAGGAAGAGACAACTGAAGTTCCTGGGACATGCAATAATGAAGGAGAGCTTGGAGAACCTGATACTGACAGGCCAGATAGAAGGAAAAGGAGACAAAGGAAGGCAGCGGATAACATATTTGCAGGGCCTGATCAGGTGGATGACGGAACGGGGGTTGCCAGGAGTTACAGGAGCAAACATACTATGAGCCACAAAGGATAGGGAGACGTGGAGAACCATGATCGCCTACGTCCTGAAGGGACAGGGCACATAGAAGAAGAAGAAGTAACCACCATATCACTTGGCGGTGAAACATGCTCAGAGATGATATATATTTGTCCAAGTTTTAAGGGCTTATTCATATAACAGACAACCTTAAAGAAGTTGAAACTCATTGATGACAACTTCCCAGTGCAACTCAGAAGTAAAGTAGTAAATTCCGATCACCTTACCTGCAACACCTGAATATCGCGAGGTGTTAGAAAACTGGATCAAGCTGTAGTTTTAAAAAAAATTTTTTTAAAACTTACCTCATAGACGTTCACGTGCAAAAGAATCTTATTGGGAAGCCATATTGCTTTTATGAAGATGAGGTGCCGCAAATTCACGGCTACTACGTGAGTTGCAGAAATATCAATATGGCTGCTTAGAAGAACTCGGGGAAGTTTTTTTTCTCGTGTGTTAGATTACCTACCCACACTCTCTTTGGGATGACCTCGTGCTGCAACTGCGTTTGAGGTTACTAATATACACTTTGATTTGGAAAGGACATTTGTGTGTTTGAGAATACTGATCTACACTTTGTTTGGAAAGAACTCATGCTGTGTTTTTCAAGTTTCAACTAACTACGCACTACTCTTTTAGGTGAAGAACTATTTTGCATTCTCAAGTTACACAACTACACAAGCGTTACTTTGCCAGCAGTGCATTCAATACATGCACACATCAGAAGTTGCAGACCATGGCAGGAGAACTGCTTACCATCTCATTTATAGAAAACTGACAACTCGTCAGCATACATAAGCTGATTCCGGTACCCCATCACTGGAAAGAAGCTGTCAAATCGTAGCTAGATGCCAATGTTGCACTGAGCATCATAGAACCGGTTTCTGCTGGTACACCAATGACATGGTGTTCCAGAATGATTACAGTTCCTAAAAAAGATGGGAGTCCATGCATAATGGTTGATCTACAGAATTTGAATGCAGCCACAAGACGGGAGACACACTATACACCCTCTCCATTCCACATTGTCAACATGGTGTCTCACAGGAAGAAGAAAACCATTCTTGATGTCTGGAATGAATATCACAGCATGCGCCTCTCTGCGAAGTCACCTAATGCTACCACATTCATCATGGAATGGAGCAGATATCAGTAACTACGAGCCCCTCAAGGCTTCCAGGCCTCCAACAATGGTTACACAAAGTGATTTGATGACATCACCGAAGACTTCTCCCATGTGGCCCACTGTGTGGATGATTCCATCTTATGGGACGACAACGTGGCACTCTCATTTTGGCACACTATAAAATACATCATGCTATGTGCTGATAATGGGATCGTTTTCAACCCGGACAAATTTCATTTTGCAAAAGACAACATGGAATTTGCTGGGTTTGACATCAGCCCAACAGGGTGTAAATCTGCCCAGTAATTGTTCAAAGGCATCACAGACTTTTTATCCCCGACAAACATTACGGGAGTTTGATCCTTCTTTGATCTAATTAACCAAATTTCATATGTATTCGCCCAGGCACCCATCATGTTGCCTTTCAAAGAATTGCTTAAGCACAATAGCAGATTTTACTGGGACGAGACTTTGGAACAACTTTTTCATCAGTCCAAGGCTGAAATCCTGGATAGCAAATAGGACGGTGTTCGTACATTTGAGGTAAATCGTTCAACATGCTTAACCACAGATTGGAGTCGAACTAGAATTGGATTTACTCTGCTCCAAAAACATTGTGAGTGCCTGTTCACAGCAAACCACCTTTGTAGACCAGGGCATTGGAAGGTTGTATATGCAGGCTCTCAATTCACTAGACCAGCCAAAAGCCGTTATGCACCTATCAAAGAAGAAGCATTGGCTATAAAGTTCAGCTTGGAAAGCTGCAAAATATTTGTTTTGGGCTGCCCCCACCTGATACTTGCTATTAATTATAAGCCCCTTGTGTTGATATTCAATGATCATAGCCTGGATAAAATTAAAAACCCTAGGATATTAAACATCAAGAAGCAGACCCTGATGTATCAATTTAAGGCTATATCCATACCTGGCAGTGCCAATGGCCGGGTGAATAGTATGTCTTGTATCCCTGCACCAATCAGTAAAGTTGCAGCAACCGAGTCAAATGATCTAAAAGAGGCGGTACAGGCTGGAATAGAGTCCCCACTGCAACCAGGAAACATCCCGCATCAAAATGAAACATATACAACAGGAGGCAAAAGTGGATTACCAGTATCTGAGCCTTGTGGAGACGATTGAAAAAGGCTTCCCTGAACATAAGGAACTTCTACCTCTTCATGTCAGGAAGTTCTGGAATATGCGAAATGACCTATACACAATAAACTCACTGGTATTCAAGGAGGGATGCATATTAATTCCAAGAAATCTACACCTCGCAATCATCAATCAGCTCCACATTGGCCACCAAGGAGTCAACAGTATGAAAAATAATGCCAGACAATTTTTTTTTGGCCCAGTATGGGTGCACAATTGCAAGATAAGCAAAGTCAATGCAAACGCTGCAATGAAATTGCCCCATCAAACCCCAATGAATCCACATTCAAACCTAATTACCCAGACTACCCTTTCCAATCAACGGTCACAGACATTTTCCACATGGTTGGACGTAGATATATGGTGTACGCTGATAGGTACTCAGGTTGGACAGAAGTAGATTTAATGCATCAGGATGCAAAGACCTCCACAATATGCAATATCTTGTGCAGATATTTTATAAATTATGGTGTACTAGAGGAAATTGTGTGTGATGGAGGACCCCCTTATACAGAGTCTCACACATCCCAAAGACAAACTTTTCTTTTATTTTTCTTTATTTTTTCTGTTCTTGAGAAAGTTATTTATTTCTTTATTCTGTATGACTTACTTAAAAGAATATTAATAATAATAATATTAATAATTTTATAATTATTAATTTATTATTATTATTATTATAATTATTATTAATTATTAATAAAATTAATAATTTTATAATTATTAAAAATGAAAAATTTTATTAAAATTTTTAATAAAATTTTAATTTTATTAAAAATTTTATATAATTTTTAATTATGTAAAATAAAATTTTACATAATTAAAACTTTTACATTTTTAATTATGTAAAATTATTTTACATAATTTTAAATATCATGTAAAATGTGTTTTAAGGAAACACATTTTACATAATAGTCTAATTATTTCCCTTGTAACATTCATATTGTATACAACAATTGAGACCTTTAATCCCTACTCTTAAGAGGGGGTAAGAAAGAGGGTTGTCATCGTGTCAAATGAATAATGGTTGAGGTGTGATCCCAGCCTCCGATTTATAACATCTATCCTTGTCCATTATCATTATTCCTGTTGATATAATCCATCTGGAAACAATTATACACACTACTGAAAAAACGACAGGCAAAACTAAAAACTCGGTCAGCAGACTTTGAGTAGACAAGCTGAGAACGACAAACATTTTTGTTAATTTTCAGTGTCAAATAATAGTTCTTTACTGAAAATTTCCACAGTGAGTTTTCCCAGTTAAATAGGAAATCATAATCCGTCAGCTGAACTGGACCCTTCAAAACCAGATCAATACACTGTGTTTCACTTAATTCTCTCCAGTCAGCAGGATCATCAGAGATATGACAAGGCAGAACATACCTTGGATCAGTATGCTCAAATGTTGACCGGGTCGGTCGTTGCTCATCTGGTACTGCACTTCCATGCTCAGAATCAGAAACGGATTGTGTGTTAATGCCAAGGTTATCACATACGTTTGATTGTGAGCTGGTGGAAGAAAAAAATTCAGATATCCTGTGAGTCTTTTCAACAGCATTTGCTACTCTCTGTAATTTCAATTTCCTTTTCTGAGCCCTGCTAAATTTGTGGGCATGTTTCATTTTAAATTAGATTCAGTATTCAATAATTATGAAAATACAATTAATCAAAACAAAAATAACCTGCTATTGGAAATGAAAATGGGCATGTACTCTCTGATTAACACTGTTAAACAAATGTTATCGATACCACAGTTAACAAAGTGTTTGACAAAAGTGTACCATCACTAGTGCAACAGACCGAGTGTATAATTGGGGTATGTGTATGTAGTTTCAATCTCTAGATGAAAAAGAACGGTGTGCAGGAGCAGGATGTAAAGTTGCAAATAGGGTTTCAAACTGTAATGTAGGGTCTACATATATATATATGTATATGATCAAAGATTTTCATTGAAGATTCAAATAAACAGTTCAATAAGAAAAAAGCTTCGTTATTGGCAAAAAGGGTGTTTAGTTCCAGTATTTAGTCTTTCATTTGTTTCTTAACATACATTTTACATTTCTTTAAAATAGAGTTAAAAAAAAAATCCAATTACACTAATGTTGAAGCCAAATTTTCTTTTGTTTTTCAGTTTTTAGTCTGAAAGAAGTTGACTCTACCAGAATGAAAATGGAACTGTTTCAATAATAACCAAAAATTCTCTTTTTAAGTAGTTTGATTTTACGACATTCTATCTATGCACCCCCCCTTAATTTATATCTTTTGAACATTCTTTTCAATACCAGTTCAGAAACATGTAAAATGAAAAAGAAAGAACTGCCATCAATGTCTTAGATTTACTCACATTGAAATGAAGTAGATGCTCACAAAAACTAAGAGGAGTTGTGATATACTTAATGACCGGTCTAAATTGATCAAAATCAGACAGTTTTTTGTGTGCGTGCGTGTGTGAGAAGTTTTACCAACACAAATTTTATTTCAATCATTTAATCAAAAACGTGACGCATGTAGGTAGGTAGGTAGGTAGGTAGGTACTACACTACAGTAGATCACTGCCTTGCCCAGTCAATGCAAGTTGTTTATATTAGGATCGAGCCTTATGATACATGCCTTTCCAAAATCTCAAGTTGCCTGGCGCCAAGATTGATATTTCTTGTTGATAAACTTCGCTGTCTAAGTAGTTTGATTTTATGGCATTCTATCTACGTATGTGCGTTGTGGTACAGTGGATATTGGCTCGGAACGAGAAGCCGGGGAGCCGAGTTCAAATTCCAGTTGAATCCATTGTATTCACTTACACGCAAATACCCTTGGGAAAGGTGTTAATCCGTCTCTTCCTTCCAGTTATGGGTTAAATAGCAGGACAGATTGGGTTCTATAGCCTTGGTCGGCAACCGGTCTACCGCAGAAAGCAATGGCAACCTACTGCGGGATAATCTTCTGCCCAGTCAGTCATGTCTCTTTCAAGACATGATCGCCCAAGCGTGTATCACGTATGGCACTTAACTGACTGATCTACGTATCCACCCTTTATATCTTTTGAACATTCTTTTCAATACCAGTTCAGAAACATGTAAAATAAAAAAGAATGAACTAACATCATTGTCTTAGATTTACTCACATAGGTATGAAAAACTTTGAAATCAAGTAGAGGCTCACAAAAACTAAGAGTAGGAGTCAACTTGTGATATACTTAATGTTCAGTCTAAATTGAACAACATCAGACAGAGCTTTTGTGTGTGTGTGTGTGTGTGTGTGTGTGTGTGTGCGAGAAAGAGAGAAGTTTTACCGACAAAAACATGTTATTTCAATCATTTAATCAAAAGCGTGACACACCTAAGTAGCTAGGTAGGTACTATAGTATTAATATATAGATCACTGCCTTGCCCAATCAGTGTAAGTTGTCTATATTATGATCGGGTCTTACGATACATGCCTTTCCAAAATCTCAAGTTGCCTGGCGCCAAGGTTAATATTTCTTGTTTATAAACTTCGCAGATTGTCAGAGTTGCTAGAGTTTTTAAACACTTTATAACATCCTGAAAGTTTGAATATACATATTATGTTCTTGTATGTATGTTGAAACAGATATCTATAATCTATTTCTCTTTCAAGTTCATTTTTTTTAATTACAAATGATTTGCAGTCCTTTTTGTCCCTCCCTTACAGAAAATTCTATCAAAGATTATATATATATATATATATATATATATATATATATATATATGGGGGTACATATATATAAGCAAAGTATTCTCCAAAGTAAAAGTTGCTTTACTCTGATTGGTCCACATTGTACATACAATAATGCCTCCCTGATGAAAGAGGTCTTGCTTGTTCTTAACCTTTTAAAGCCATTCATTTTGAAATAACCACATCACTTGATAAGACACAAAAAGTGTCAAAACAAAATAGCTACTTTTGTAGTGATATTGTAACATATCAATGTTATAATTTATTAATAAATATTATTATTATTATATATATATATATATATATATATATATATATATATATATATATATAATTATTATTATTGTAAAACGTACCAAGAAAACAGGATCACTAATAATGACTAAAATCATTAAGTCCTACAGTTAACAAAACAGTAAATTTAGTCGTCAATCCCAAAAAGTAATATCAAATAGGAAGAGGGGAATCAACAAAAGAAACAAACAAAGCAAAAGCTGTGTTTGAAAGAAAAAAACCCAAGATGAAAACCTTAACAGTAAAGAGCTCAATACGAAATTACGAAAGTAGAGTAAAGATACGAACTAAATCTAAAAGTGAGCCAAAGCCGACCGTGGTTTCACTCGCCAGATCAAGGCTCTCTCTCTCTCTCTCTCTCTCTCTCTTTATATATATATATATATAAAGAGAGAGAGAGAGTAAGACTGGTTGATAGATGTCTATTTCAACATACAAGTATGATAGTAATTTTCCAGTTAATCCTAATAATTATTTTGTCAATTTTTTTTCATTACAATAGATCTGCAGAGCCAAGGAGCCTTGCAGCTTTTTGGGGCATTGTGGCCCCTAGAGAACTTGTGCCCCCCTTCAATTGCGGAGTCTGCAGGGGACCCTAAGCATGGCCCTAAATAAAACTATGCCATTTTTTATTTGGATAAACTTTTAATTGCTTTTATAAACAAAATAAATTAATGATATCATAGTCTGAATAGAAAACATTTAATGAATAATGAATTTTTACAAGAATTGTTTTAATTTTTTTAATTTTTTATTATAGTAATTTATAAAATTTCAAAAATTTTTTTCAATTTCCTCCTCCTTTGTCCTTGCTAGTGTATGAAATTAATGTGTGGTGACTATATTTACTAATCAAAAATCTAAAACCTTAATACAAATAATGTAGTTCTTTTTTTTAATAATTAAAACATTTTAATTGTGTGCATGCTGATTACTTGTATTTTCTTGTTAAGGATGGCTGTAGAAGATATAGATCATTAAAAGGTCACATGTTTCAAAGATTACATACCATACATGAAAAAAAAAACACTATATAAACATTTTTGGCAGGGTACAATTCTTTCATCTCACATCTGTGTTTCTTATGCCCTCATTTCAACATTTGCTTTGCAAATCATCTCTTTAAAATTTAAAGCAACTTTTACTTTCTTAATTTTCTAATTTTATTAAATAATGATAATAATAATAATAATTGTGAAATTCACAATTTATGTTGGTACCTAAAATGAAAATTAAAAATAAATTAAAAATAAAAATTAATGCCGTAACATTTCATAAATTATTGAGCTACCTCTGCCGTTATATATTTTCATTCTGTTTTTGTAAAAATTTTTAAAAAGTTTTATATTATCTTAATTTTTACTTTTCAAAAAACATCTTCAAATGTAAGGCTACAAAGTTAAACTAACTAAAATTCTATAAAATATTGGAGAATTGCTGAAAACTTTGTGTTAAATTTTAAATTTTAACATAGTTAAAAATTAAAAAAAAACGATTTGTACAAATAAAATTTATGGGAAATTCATCTTCCATACTTTGCATTTTTTGATGACTACTGTATGTATATCATATCAATAGTTGCCAATATTATATGAATCACTCTTCATGTAGATCCTATAGTATTTAGTTTGATAATAGTTATACAGAATTTCTCCAGAAATCTATCTTTAAAAAGTGTAAAACCTGATAAACTTGGGATTTTATGAGTAAACAAGTTAAAAGATGTAATCACCTGAAGAATCTTTCTTTGAAAAATTTCAAATGAAAACTTCTGGAAATAATTTTCTTCATTTATTACTGAAATTTTATGCCTAGCCAATACTTATTTTGAGGTAAACATTTCAAAAACATTTTTTTTTATTTTATAGAATTGTTATAGATTGATTTTATGTCAGAATTTTTTATTTTTCATTTATTGCTATCCAGTTGTGATTTTTATATATTTTTATATTTTATATCTTTTTATATAGTTTTATATATTTATTTTATTTTATTTTATTTATTTTTTTATATATTTTTATATATTTTTATGTATTTATATATATGTTTATATATTTTTATATTTTATATATTTTTATATATTTATTTATTTTTTATTTTATTTTATTTTTATATATTTTTATGTATTTATATATATAGTTTATATATCTTTAATCAATAAACTAATAATTGCCAGATTGAAATCACCATATTGATTAATAGAAATTGTGAAAAAAAATACTTTATTGATTCCATATTCTCTCTTCCATCAATTAGGAAAAAAAACAAGGATTCACTTGGTATTTATATTTCAAATTTACTGCTTATGACCACAATTCAAGATTAAATAATTTCAGTATTCTAGTAAAAAACTAGTATATAAAATATAACTGATTTCATGTATTTTTCACAGTCTGTTAAAATGTCTCTACTTTTTCCTCACAGGTGTTTGATCAGAAAAGGAAATCTCAATACTCAGCTGTTATTATTGGGAATTTAAATGAAAGACGAGAAGAATTTTGACATTTGATAACAGAAAAATATATGCTGAAAACATCACGGACAAGTTGTGTGTCTGCATTTTCAAAAGTATCACATTAAGAAAACCTGTACTTTGTAAATTGGGTCTTTTTCGGTAGAATTTTAGTGTTATGTAAATATAAATTAGAGACACATCATGTATTTAAGATAGCTAATTATTGCTCTCATTTAATTTAGTTTACCATATGGAAAAATGTACAAGAAATGCTTGTGATGTTTGTGGTTTAGTCTTTTCATACAAGTCCTGCTTGAATTGACTTTTTTGAACACTGCTCATCAAACCCTATTCTTGTGATATTTGTGGATGAGAATTTTTACAGAAGTCAAATTTGAAATTATAAAGTTTATGGATTTACATTTTTGCAGATATCATATTTGTAATGCCAGACACACTAAGACACACCGGAGAAAAAACACATTCTTTTGAAAATTGTAGGTGTTAATTTTCAGTTTAGTCATGATTGGAGTACCATATACGCATACATACTGGAGAGAAACTGCATTCTTGTGATGTTTGTGGGTCTACATTTTCATGGAAGTCAAGTTTGAAATGCTATATTTGAACCCAAACTGGTGAAAAACCATATACTTATCAAAGTTTTGAATCTCCATTTTCCAGCTTATTTAAATTTGAAGTGTTATATGTTATCCCATACTGGTCAAGAACCACATTCTTGTGAAATTTGTGGATCTGCATTTTCATGGAAGGCACATTTGAAGCACCACGTGCAAACTCAAACTAGAGAGAAACCATATTGTTCTGAAGTTTGTGGTTCTGAATCTTAAAGGAAGCATCATTTGAATGACCAAATGCAAACAAACACTGGGGAAAAACCATATCCTTGTAAAGACTGTGGGTCTGCATTTTCAAATAAGTCATATTTGGAGTACCATATGCAAACACACACTGGGGAAAAACCATATTCTTGTGAAGTTTGTGGATCTGCATTTTCAATTAAGTCATATTTGAAGAAACATATGCGAACACACACTGGGGAAAGACCATATTCTTGTGAAGTTTGTGGGTCTGCATTTTCAGTAAAGGCAGGCTTGAAGAGACATATGCAAACACACACTGGGGAAAGACCATATTCTTGTGAAGTTTGTGGGTCTGCATTTTCAATAAAGGCAGGCTTGAAGAGACATATGCGAACACATACTGGAGAGAAACCATATTCTTGTGAAGTTTGTGCATTAGCATTTTCAAATAAGACATCTTTGGTGCACCATATGCCAGTACACACTGGTAAGAAACCACATTCTTGTGAAGTTTGTGGGTCATCATTTTCATTAATGGCAAGTTTGAATAGACATATGCAAACACACACTGGAGATAAACCATATTCTTGTGACGTTTGTGGGTCAGCATTTTCAACAAAGTCACATCTGAAAATACACATGCTAACACACACTGGAGAGAAACCACATTTTTGTGAATTTTGTGGGTCGACATTTTCAAGTAAGTCAAGTTTGAAGTATCATATTCAAACACACTCTAGCAAAAATTCACATTCTTGTGAAATTTGTGGCTCTGCATTTTCAAAGAAAGCAGATTTGAAGCGCCACATGCAAACACACACCGGAGAAAAACCATATCCTTGTGAAGTTTGTGGTTCTGAATTTTTAGAGAGGCATCATTTGAATAACCATATGCGGACACACACTGGGGAAAAACCACACTCTTGTGAATTTTGTGGGTCGGCATTTTCAAGGAAGTCAAGTTTGAAGTATCATATTCAAACACACACTAGCAAAAATCCACATTCTTGTGAAATTTGTGGCTCTGCATTTTCAAAGAAAGCAGATTTGAAGTGCCACATGCAAACACACATTAGAGAAAAGCCATATCCTTATTAAGTTTGTGGTTCTGAATTTTTAGAGAGGCATCATTTAAATAACCATATGCGGACACACACTGGGGAAAAACCATACTCTTGTGAAGTTTGTAGATTTGCATTTTCAATGACATCACATTTGAAGAGACATATGCGAACACACACTGGTGAGAAACCATATTCCTGTGACTTTTGTACATCTACATTTTCCAACTATTCAGGTTTGAAATTCCATATGCTAATACACACTGGAGAGAAACCACATTCTTGTAAAGTTTGTGGATCTGCATTTTCACGGAAGTCACATTTAAAGTGTCATATGCAGACACACACAGGAGAGAAGACATATTCTTGTTAAGGTTTTGGATCAGAATTTTTACAGAATTTTTTAGAAGTCAAATTTGAAATTCTCTATGTGAACACACACTTGACAGTGGCCATATTCTTGTGAAGTTAGTAGATCTGCATTTTTGTAGAGGTTGTCTCTGATGCCCTATATTTGAACACACACTGTAGAGAAAGCTCTCTCTTGTGAAATTTGTGGTCCTGCATCTTCAGTTAAATCATCTGTGTAGTACCATATGTGAACTCATGTTTGAGGAAAACCATGATCTTGTGATGTTTGTGGGTCAGAATTTTTCTAAAAGTCAAATTTAAAATGCCATATGCAAACACACGCAGGGTAGAAAACATTCTTGTTAAGTTTGTGTATCTGCATTTTCAGACAAGAGAGTTTTGAAGCAGCATACTTGAACACACACTGGTTGAAAATCATATTTTTATGAATTCATATTTTCCAACTATTCAAATTTCATGTGCCATCTGGCTAGCACATACTATACAGACTTCATATTCTGAAATTTGTGGATGTAAATTTTTGAGGAAGTCACATTTGGAGTGCGATATGTAAACACACAGTGGAGTGAAAGCACATTCTTGCAAAGTTTGTAGATCTTTTTTTCTAACAATTTGAAATTGGAAATGTCTTATTTGAGAAAAAACTGGAAAAAACATATTGTCAAGTTTCTGGATATACATTTCCATTGATGTCACATTTAAAGAGACATATGCGAACACATAGTGGATAAAAAACAGTCCTATAAAGTTTGTGGATATGTATTTCCTAATAATTCAAATTCAAAGTGCCATATTCAAACACATGCCGGTAGAAGCCACGTTCTTGTGAAATTTGTGGCTCTGCATTTTTAAGGAAATCACATATGAAGTATGATATGCAAACAGACACTGGAGAGAAACCATATCTTTGTGAGGTTTGTGGAACAGGATTGTCAGAGAAGTCACTTTTGAATTACCATATGCGAACACTCACTAGAGAGAGACCATATTCTGATAAAGTTAATGGATTTGCATTTTCAGACAAGTTAACTTTGAAATTCTATATTCAAAAACAAAATGGTGAATATACATATCCTTGTGAAGTTTGTGGATCTGTATTTTTGCAAATATCACATTTGAAAAGACATATGCAAACACACTGAAGAATGAACATTCTTGTGTAGTTTATGAATCTGCATTTTCCATCAATTCAAACTTGAAATGCTATATGCTAACACATAATGGATAGAAACCACATTTTTGTGAAATTTGTGATTCTGCCTTTTCTAAAAAAGTTGAAATACTATATGTAAACACACATTGGAGAAAAAATCATATTCTTGTGAAATTTAGGGATCTATATTTTCCAAAAATACAAATTCAAAGTGCCATATGGGAACACACATTGCTGAGAAACTATACTCATAGGAATTTTGTGCATTTATTTTTTATTGAATTCTTTATATGGCAAAGTGAAAACAGGGTAGAAAACATCTATGAGTATTTTGTAGATTTCTGTTTCTAGAAATGTCTGATATGCTGTATCATATTGAAATCTAAGTCAGAAAGAAACACTGTTCCTGTGAAATTTGTGTATCTATTTTTACAGATGTTAACATTGTTAAACTACATGTAAACACAGTGAAACAAAACCATATTCATCTTGTTGTGGTCTGAATTTCCACAGATCTCATATATGATCTAACATGTACAAACACTCACTGTTTATTTCAATGCTTCTCTGTAATGAAAAGTAATGTTTGTTTCTGTCATAGTGGCATCATCCATTACAACAGATTGAACTCTTCCTACAACTACATATACTTCCCCTCACAAGAGGAGAGCAGAGCTTAAAAGAGATCAGTAGATCAGCATAATGCAGATCAGCAGATAGCGATAGGCAGAGATAGCCAAGACTGCTACCATACGACTACTGCAACTCCCAATTCTAGTATTACTTCCTAACCCGTATTTATTGTTCTACTAACAGAGTTCCAAGTATTTGTATTTTGCTGTGTTTAATATATTTATTGTTATTTCCTATTTTGGTTGTTGTTGTATTATTTCTTGCTGGACTTCTTAACCAGGTTCACGACAAGTGGCAACAAAGAATTGAACAAAATCACACGGAAATATAATAAAAGAAAAATACGTTTTTCATGTCAGTCACCCATGACAAGTGGGGATTAATTCACTTGTAGAGATAAAAAGAAAAACAGTCATCTCACACGACAAGTGGTGACGAAGCCTAAAAAAATCCACGCAAAGTTATGAAAAATAAAACAGTGTCTCACGACAAGCAACAATGAAATATTTAAAAAAAATTACGTGGGAATAAAGAAATTTTTTGAACAACAGAATGTTTTTGATTTACCCAAAGATGATAAACTTCAAATTGTATCTAGTTAGCATTATCTCATATATGACACTGTTTTCTTGATCTGGATATCTCTTTATTCCATTTGTTATATGCATCAATTTGTGATTCCCTTAGATGTATCATTACTGACTTGGTGTTTTTGATTTAGCCAAAGATGATAAATTTCAGATTGTATCTAGTTAGCATTATCTCACTTATAACCGTGTCTTCTTTCTTATTCAAACTTTTATATGCATCAACTTGTGATTTCCTGAGACACATTTGCAATGGTCTCTAAGTGATATTTCATCACTGCTAAAGATAGAATACTTTTCTCTTTTTTTATCACCAAAAATCTGTGTCAGATTTAGTTTTTCACTTACTAGAGAGGTCAGTAGAATGTTTGATTCCTAATAATGTCTGATTCCCAATACAATAGGCATGAAAATTTGAAACAAGAAAAAACAAACACTATATGTCATTATGAGTTATACAGTTTAATTTTCAAAAGAATTTGGGGCTGATACATTCAAGTAAATTACAAAATACATAATACAATCATTAAAAGCATTTATGTACTGCCACAAATCACAATTTAACACACATTGAAGAAGACACTTCTGTAAATTTATTACCAACATATAATTACATAAAAAAGAATAATGAATCAAAATCCTGTTGTGTTTTCTGTTACACATTTTTTCTCTCCATTTATTTACATTTACAGTCAATCCTTAACACACTTTTTTTCTCATGACACATTCATTTGGAAATTTTTACAAAAATCAAATTATTGTCAGATTTTAATAAAACTTTCAGGACTTATTCACAAATGAATGAAATTATTTTCAAAATTATTATTTTTTAAAAACCTTGGTAAACTTTTTTTTTTTACACCTATTACCCACTTCTATGTAAATTCATAAAATTTTAGAAAATTAAATTTTATTGCAATAAATGGTTTTATGAGTTAAACACAGTGCTCATTGCAGAATGTAAATCATGTATTGTTTTTTTGAAAAATTTTGCCTATATTTCCAAAAATCTAGTCTGAATAGTGAAATAAATAATGCAATATAACTATGACATTATTTAATTTGATAAGCTCTTGATTGAATAAATAATAAAAATTAAGGACATTATAGTCTGAAGAAAACATTTTTTTCAATTACTAATGAAATTTTAAAAGAATTGTTTTATTTTTTTTCAATTATAATAATTTATAAAGTTTCAAAAATATTTTTAAAATACTTCAAAGATTTGTTGAGGTTAGTTTAAAAATAATTAAGTGAAGATTATATTTAGTAATCGAAAATTAAAAAGTTTAATACAAATCGTTCTGCCTCCCTATTTTAAAAAATAAGTAAAAACGGTCATGCTATTCAGAGTTTCCTCCCCTTACACGAAAAATAATTTGTACAATTTGCCATACAGGTATCTCTAATCTGACAAGCTGTCAACATATTTGATATATGGCAGACAGGTCAAAAAATTCAACTCTGTGATTAAGAAACAGTTTTCTTCTAAATTTCATGCTATAATACTTGTGTAAATCAGGTTAATTTAATATTAAATTTTCCAACAATAATGTTTCACAGTTGTATATTTTATTTTTGCAAGATTTTTAAAACCAAGAATTAACTTTTGTTTACAAATGTGTCGATCTCTTAAAAATGGCCAAAAAATTGAAAGATTAAAAAAAATGAAAAATTTTATATTTTAATCAATATAATTTCTGTTTAAAATACACCAGAGTATTTTGTTTACTGGAAACAGTAAATTTAAACATTTAACTTTTAATTAAAACTAAAATTAAAGTTTCAAGAAAACCTTTTTATTTTTAAAAATTCAATTTAAAATTTAGACATCAAAAATCAGTGGAGGTACCTAAAAGTATTTTTAAACAGAGTTGACCTTTCTAACCTATCCACCATAACAGAAATGTGTTGACTAAGCCAGGTAAGCATATGGTGATCACAAGTCACATAATTGTACAATTTTTTTCCAGCAAAGGGGAGTAACCCTAAAATACATAGAAATTACTATACAAAAAAAGAATTCTAATACGCAAACAAAATAAAATTGAAAATTGTTTAAAAATATGATAGCTAAATGATTTGTATTGAACTTTTCAATTTTTGATTAGTAAATATAATCTTCACTATGTAAGCTGCTAGCCTAACGTTTACAAGAATTAGAAATATTTTAAATATATTTTTGAATCTTTATAAATTATTATATTTAAAAAAACAAAAATAAAAACAATTGAACCAGATGATTCTCCCGGAGAGTAATACACTACGCCTCCTCGGACTTACCCTGTCCTCAGACCTCAAATGGAAGCACTATATTGAATCCATAGCAAAATCTACTGCTAAGAAGATTGGGTCACTATGTCGATCCAGGATGTTTTTTCCACCTGAATCCATCCTGCATATATACAAGTCAACCATCCGTCCGTGCATGGAGTACTGCTGCCATTTATGGTCAGGTGCCCCTGCCGTTCTCCTCAGTGTTCTTGACAAGCTCCAAAGGAGAGTCTGTAATGCGATAGGTACTGATCTGGCGACTCGTCTGCAGCCACTTTCTCATCGTCGAAATGTGGCCTCCCTCTGTCTCTTCTATAAATACTTTCATGGCTTCTGCTCGGATGAGCTCAAGTCACTGATGCCTCCTCAACAGGTGTTTACCCGTTCAACCAGACTGGCAACTGGGTCCCACCCATTCACAGTCAGGTTAGCCAAACGCAGACGACAATTCTACTCCTGCAGCTTCCTCTCTCGCACTTCCCGCCTGTGGAACTCACTCCCGTATTCTTGCTTTCCTGACGGCTACGACCTCCAGAAATTTAAAAGCAAAGTTAATACTCACCTACTAACCACTGGCCTCTAGCTCTCTCCCCTCCCCTGTATAACCTTCCCTTTCTCTCCGCCCATGTACCTGTCATTGCACCTCAGTTTTCTATTGTTCCTTTCTAACTAGCTTGTACTCCTCACTCTTTTCTAATTAATCTTTCTACATTTATGTAACCTCCTGCACATCAGTGGCGTTTCTGCCTTGCTCGGGGTGAAATGATTTAAAAAAAAAAAAAAAAAATTCTTTTAAAATTTCATTATTAATTTAAATTTTTTTCTTCAAACTAATGTATGACATTATTATTAAAGCAATTAAAAGCTTATCTAATTAAATAATGTCAAAGTTTTATTGCATTTGTTATTTTACTATTTGGAACAGATTTTTGATAAAGGGGGCTAAAAATGGTTTTTAAAAATAATACATGATTTACATTCCTGATTAGTTCTGTGTTTAAATAATAAAACCGTTTTTACCAAAATTTCTAATATGAAGCAGTTGAAGTAGGTGTAACTGCTACATAGAAAACATAGAGTCATATTTGCTAAGATCTTCTTATGACATCTTGGGTTAGGTGAGGAAGAAACAAAATGACCAAGTCACAAAACTTCTGATCAAAAGCAACTGAAGAAGGTGTGACAGCCAAACAGGAAACATTAGATCCTCATTATGTCATTTTGGGTCAGATAAGGAAGGAATAAAATGCCCAGGTCATAAAACTTCCAATACGAAGTGGCTGAAGTGACAGCCAAACAGGAAACATTAGATCCTCATTATGTCATTTTGGGTCAGATAAGGAAGGAATAAAATGCCCAGGTCATAAAACTTCCAATACGAAGTGGCTGAAGTGACAGCCAAACAGGAAACATTAGATCCTCATTATGTCATTTTGGGTCAGATAAGGAAGGAATAAAATGCCCAGGTCATAAAACTTCCAATACGAAGTGGCTGAAGTGACTGCCACATAGGAAACATATGGTAATATTTGGTAAGATCTTCTTTTGATATCGTGAGAAAGAATAAAATAGGCTGGTCACAGAACTTCTGATAAAAATTATCTAAAGAAGGTATGACTACCACATAAGAAACATAGTCATATTTGCTAAGACATTCTTATGACATCTTGGGTTAGATAAAAAAAGAAATGTTTTTACTTCTGAATTTCTTGAATGCCTTTTCTTTTAATATTTCTTGAATGTTTTTATTTTTGTTATTTCATGAATGTCTTCTTAGTGTTTCTTGAATACCTTTCTTAATATTTCTTGAACATTTTTAATCTTAATATTTCATGAATATCTTCCTTCTTGGTATTTCATAAATATATTTCCTCTTGATACTTCTTCAAAGTTTTTAATTTTAATATTTTATCTATATATATATAATCTAAGCTTATTTATAAATAGAACTTTGTCTGTGTGTCCATTACCTATAGACTCCAAAACGGCTGAACCGATTTTCTTGAAAATTTACACAGTTGTACTATAAGCGTCTGCGAGTTTTCTTAGCTAGGTTTTGTGTCACGGTACCCCGATAAATATTGAAAATCGATAATCAAAAAGATTGGGTTACAGAAGGAGTGGTCCAATTTTAATCAAATTTGTCATAGACAAGACATAAGAAAGGATATTCAGAAGTTTCAAGGTTGCATTTTTTACAATAGTGCAGAAAATCGATAATATATATAAAAGGCAAGATGTTTGTGTGTGTGCCTGTTTATCTGCCTGTATGTCTGTATTTTTTCAGCCCTTTTATTTTAGTTTTTGCTTCGGGTTTGGCTCTAAGTAGGTATAATTGTAGTTCTTAGTCTCAGCCATGATACTGTTTACTCAGAGGACTTATTTAGCCTTCAAAATTCAGTTTATGATGAAAAAAACTTATTTGATATGAATACGAGGAAATCAAAATTTGACTTACATCCATTCATTTTTTTTTTCAGTCTACGGTTTTGTTTTAACAGGAAACAACTATTGCTTTTTAGTCTTTCATGCCAACATCCAAAGAGTCTGAGCTTCAGGACCGTGGATTAGTTTGAAAGCTTTCATTACACCCGAGCAATGCCGGGCTATACTGCTAGTCTATAATAAATCTTTCTGTTTTCTTTGTCTTATCATTCTCTGTGATGTTAACTTCATTACAAAAAGCATTTACTGGTAATTCCCACAAGTTAAACAATACAATCCAGTCTAAACCAAAGAGGTTTTCTGAACCAGGGAGCACAAACACTTACAATTTGTGAATTTTTCTGATGAACGAAATGTTACATTTTAATTCACCTGTAAACACAAGTCTTTTTCCTGACACTCCCCTAGCAATTTTGTCTGTGTTACTCACCAGTGAGTAACCAATTTTTCTCCATGTTTGCTCGTTTATTACCAAGATATCACTTCCAGAATTGAGTAATAATTTTATGGTCCAGCCATTTATTTTCACATTGAGGTATTTTCTTCTTTTACCCTCCACAATTTTGTTTTTTGACCAAACTACGTTCATCTTTGTTTTCGACTTTGCTTTTACTTTTCTCTGTTTTGCTCAACAATTTGAACTTCTATGGCCTACACACTCACAATTAAAACATTTTTATCTCTAAAGAAATAATCTTTCTTTATATTCTGTCCGTCACACGAACTGCATATAATTTTTCATTCTTTATTCTGTTTCTCTTTCTGTTGTCTTACAGTTTTTACTCACAAAATGCTTTTTTTCTCAATCTGAATATTATCTTTTTTTATGTTAATAAGTCACTGACATTCTTCTGTTACTTTTTGTAGCGCAATCTTCGGATACTGTTCCATGATAGTGAGAATTCTTGATCTAATTTCTTTATCCTTTGGTGTTGTTAGCCTCTGAACAAAAATTAGACACTTGAACATATCACTTAACAATTCCTTCAATTTAAATGCCTCACACTGTGCATTAACCATACCTGCATATGTAACAAAATCATCATCCTTTTTTTATGATATTTAGACACTTGTATCATGTATGGAATATACTGTCTCTTTTATAAAAAATTTTCAACAAAATTTCCACCATTTCGCTGAACATAATTTCTTCTGGCTTTTTTGGGAGGATTAAATTTGAGTATTTCGTATTTTCTTCAGTTCCCAACTTCTGCAACAATAGCATGATTTTTTCCTCGTCAAACAGTTTTTCACATCTTTTCATAAATATTGTTTCGAATCTTCGAAAATAAGCCGGAAACATTGAACCACCGTTGGGGTCGTAGTTTAATTCAGATAATGAATTTGCAATTCCTTCTGCAGAAAAAAATCTAGAACCCAGTTCTTTTATTCTTCTTAGTAATATGTCTTCCACAAGTAATTTATTTTCCTTTGCTCATTGTTTTAATAACTTTTCAAATGTTTCTTGTTGCTGCATAAATTATTTTTGTTGTTGGAATTGTTGCTGAACAAGTTGTTGTTGTCACTGCTGTAAAGTACCTTGTAGCACCTTAATTAATTCAGCAATTTGTTCCATTTTGTCAACGTATCCAATTTATGTATACAATAAATCTTCCAAATTCAACAAGAGGGGGGCACTTTCTTACTTTCTGTAAGCTATGCCAAGTTTTTCCTTTTCTAACATCCTTCATTAGTAAGTGTTTGTAAGTGTCAACGAGTCTTCCTAATGTTCTTTGTTAGTAAGTGTTGTTGATTATTATATTTTTCTTTCTTCTTGTCAACTTATTTTGAACTCTTCATTGCCAAAAGATATGTCCCGGAAAGGGATATATATATATATATATATATATATATATATATCATTCGCAGTAACTAAGCAGTTTAGGCAAATGTAACTGGGTAGGACAATCTAGTACATAGATGTAATGGACGGTACTTGTCGTATGCAGTATCCTGAAATGTAGGCATAGTCAATAGTCGTAGATCTCTAGTCAAAGAGCTATAGACCTCTAGTCATATGGACGTAGACCTCTCTCCATCCTCACCTTTATGGCTGACACCAGCCAATCACATTACTGTGAGGGGTAACCAAGGTGTATGCATATTCATTACATCAATATCTATCCATATAAGTATTGAAAGATAATTCCTTATCAGAAATATTTTGATATTAATTTATTTTTGTTTATTCATAATAAAATGAAAGAGAAAGTTTTAAAATTAATTTTTATGAATGAAAAAGCTAACAGTTTCTTCTCTGAAATACTATTTTGGCTTCTTGCTTTCCAGTCAGCTTCTTTTTACATAAGATATGGTTGACATTGTTTTTTTTTTGTCATGATGTTTTCATGAAGATATTGGAAAGATTTCCGGTGGTTTTCCTTTTTCATAAATGTAAGTTCCTAATGTAATGACAACACAAGACTTCACTCTTCATTAATTTACTTTTTATTCTCCCCCAATAATATTTCATCACTTTCTCTAAGCCAGTTTCTAATAGACAGCCTTTGTTTTTATTCTACATCCCAAGTCTGACATTCTGTCTACAGTGTGTGAAAAACTGTCTAAAGCATATTTGTGGCTGTCATTTGTATATCTAACTCTCAGGAATTTTGTTCTTTTGACTGCTATGCTGGATGCATGTTTGAGTAAACATCCTTCCACTCTACACTCAATGGATGAGTAACCCTAAATCAACCCTGCACATGGCTTCATCTGATAGTTAAGTGTGAAATCTGTATGTAGCATATTTCTGGAATACTACAATACATAATTTGCAATTCATAGTCCTTTTGCTAGTCTAAAACTCTTCTTCCTGATTTTGTTCTTCTGTACTTAGGCCTATTCCTTCATACACATATCCATGTCCACTGATCAGTCAGTCAGTTAAGTGCCATACGTGATACACGCTTGAGCGATCATGTCTCAAAAGAGACATGACTGACTGGGCAGAAGATTATCCCGAAGTAGGTTGCCATTGCTTTCTGCGGTAGACTGGTTGTCGACCAAGTCCATAGAACACAATCTGTTCTGTTATTTAACCCATAACTGGAAGAAAGAGAAGGATTAATACCTTTCCCAAGGGTATTTGCACGTAAGTGAATGCAATGAATTCAGCTGGAATTTGAACTCGGCTCCCCAATTTCTCATTCCAAGCCAATATCCAATGCACCACAACGCACATCCATGTCCGCTGATACATGATTAAATACTGATCTATTGGCAAATCTGCTCTAGCTTCACATGCTGTCCACAATAAAAGATATCCTAGAATCGATTTTAAAGTCATCCTCATGTACTCATGCCTATTGTTGCAATAGGCATGAGTACATCCATGTTCACTGATACATGATTTAATAATAATAATCTAGTAGCAAATCTACTCTAGTTTTTCATGCCAGTCAGAACCAACATATCTATTGCATTGTATGATTCATTTACCCAGAAGATTTTGTTTTTCCATTGCCCATTCCAATTCAACATCCATGTCCACTGATATGATGATTTAATAATAATCTAGTAGCAAATCTGCTCTAGTTTTACATGCCAGTCAGAATCAAATATATTCTATTGCATTGTATGATTCCCATTTCATCTTAGTGATTTTGTTTTTCTCTTCCATTGCCCATTCCAACACCTGTCAACATCCATGTTCACTGATACATGATTTAATAACAATTCATAGCAAAATCTGCCTTGAGTTTTATACCAGTCAGAATCAAACATATTCATTGCATTGTATGATTCATTCTACCTTAGTGATTTTGTTTTTCTCTTTCCATTGCCCCATTCCAACACCCACACATCCATGTCCACTGATACATGATTTAATAATAATAATCTAGTAGCAAATCTGCTCTAGTTTTACATGCCAGTCAGAATCAAACATATTCTATTGCATTGTATGATTCATTTCATCTTAGTGATTTTGTTTTTCTCTTCCATTGCCCATTCCAACACCCACACATCCATGTCCACTGATACATGATTTAATAATAATAATCTAGTAGCAAATCTGCCTTAGTTTTACATGCCAGTCAGAATCAAATATATTCTATTGCATTGTATGATCTATTTCATCTTAGTGATTTTGTTTTTCCTTCCATTGCTCCATTCCAACACCTGTGCACATCCATGTCCACTGATGCATGATTTAATAATAATCAGTAGCAAATCTACTCTAGTTTTTCATGCCAGTCAGAATCAAATATATTCTATTGCATTGTATGATTCATTTCATCTTAGTGATTTTGTTTTTCTCTTCCATTGCCCATTCCAACACCCACACATCCATGTGTCCACTGATGCATGATTTAATAATAATCTAGTAGCAAATTCACTCTAGTTTTTTCTTACAGTCAGAATCAAATATATTCTATTGCATTGTATGATTCATTTCATCTTAGTGATTTTGTTTTTCTCTTCCATTGCCCATTCCAATACCCACACATCCATGTCCACTGATGACAGATTTAATAATAATCTAGTATAAATCTACTCTAGTTTTTCATGCCAGTCAGGAACTAAATATATTCTATTGCATTGTATGATTCTATTTCATCTTAGTGATTTTGTTTTTCTCTTCCATTGCCCATTCCAACACCCACACATCCATGTCCACTGATGCATGATTTAATAATAATCTTAGCAAATCTACTCTAGTTTTTCATGCCAGTCAGAATCAAATATATTCTATTGCATTGTATGATTCATTTCATCTTAGTGATTTTGTTTTTCTCTTCCATTGCCCATTCCAGCCCCCACAATATCCATGTCCACTGATGCATGATTTAATAATAATCTAGTAGCAAATCTACTCTAGTTTTTCATGCCAGTCAGAATCAAATATGGTCTATTGCATTGTATGATCTGACATCTTAGTGATTTTGTTTTTCTTCCATTGCCCATTCCAACACCCACACATCCATGTCCACTGATGCATGATTTAATAATAATCTAGTAGCAAATCTACTCTAGTTTTTCACACAGTCAGAATCAAATATATTCTATTGCATTGTATGATTCATTTCATCTTAGTGATTTGTTTTTTCTTTCCATTGCCCATTCCAATACCCACACATCCATGTCCACTGATGTGATGATTTAATAATAATCTAGTAGCAACTACTCTAGTTTTCATGCCAGTCAGAATCAATATATTCTATTGCATTGTATGATTCATTTCATCTTAGTGATTTGTTTTTCTCTTCCATTGCCCATTCCAACACCCACACATCCATGTCCACTGATGCATGATTTTCAATAATAATCTAGTAGCAAATCTACTCTAGTTTTTCATGCCAGTCAGAATCAAATATATTCTATTGCATTGTATGATTCATTTCATCTTAGTGATTTTGTTTTTCTCTTCCATTGCCCATTCCAACACCCACACATCCATGTCCACTGATGCATGATTTAATAATAATCTAGTAGCAAATCTACTCTAGTTTTTCATGCCAGTCAGAATCAAATATATTCTATTGCATTGTATGATTCATTTCATCTTAGTGATTTTGTTTTTCTTCCATTGCCCATTCCAATACCCACACATCCATGTCCACTGATGCATGATTTAATAATAATCTAGTAGCAAATCTACTCTAGTTTTTCATGCCAGTCAGAATCAAACATATTCTATTGCATTGTATGATTCAGCTTTCCATCTTAGTGATTTTGTTTTTCTCTTCCATTGCCCATTCCAACACCCACACATCCATGTCCACTGATACATGATTTAATAATAATCTAGTAGCAAATCTACTCTAGTTTTTCATGCCAGTCAGAATCAAATATATTCTATTGCATTGTATGATTCATTTCATCTTAGTGATTTTGTTTCTCTTTCCATTGCCCATTCCAACACCCACACATCCATGTCCACTGATACATGATTTAATAATAACTTATAGCAAATCTACTCTAGTTTTTCATGCCAGTCAGAATCAAACATATTCTATTGCATTGTATGATTCATTTCATCTTAGTGATTTTGTTTTTTCTTTCCATTGCCCATTCCAATACCCACACATCCATGTCCACTGATGCATGATTTAATAATAATCTAGTAGCAAATCTATCTAGTTTTTCATGCCAGTCAGAATCAAATATATTCTATTGCATTGTAATATTCATTTCATCTTAGTGATTTTGTTTTTCTCTTCCATTGCCCATTCCAACACCCACACATCCATGTCCACTGATGCATGATTTAATAATAATTCTAGTAAGCAAAACTTACTCTAGTTTTTCATACCAGTCAGAATCAAATATATTCTATTGCATTGTATGATTCATTTCATCTTAGTGATTTTGTTTTTCTCTTCCATTGCCCATTCCAACACCCACACATCCATGTCCACTGATGGCATGATTTAATAATAATCTAGTAGCAAATCTACTCTAGTTTTTCACAATGAATCAAATATATTCTATTGCATTGTATGATTCATTTCATCTTAGTGATTTTGTTTTTCTCTCTTCCATTGCCCATTCCAACACCCACACATCCATGTCCACTGATGCATGATTTAATAATAATCTAGTAGCAAATCTACTCTAGTTTTTCATGCCAGTCAGAATCAAATATATTCCTATTGCATTGTATGATCTGCCTCATCTTAGTGATTTTGTTTTTCTCTTCCATTGCCCATCTTAACACCCACACATCCATGTCCACTGATGCATGATTTAATAATAATCTAGTAGCAAATCTACTCTTAGTTTTTCATGCCAGTCAGAATCAAATATATTCTATTGCATTGTATGATTCATTTCATCTTAGTGATTTTGTTTTTCTCTTCCATTGCCCATTCCAACACCCACACATCCATGTCCACTGATGCATGATTTGACAATAATCTAGTAGCAAATCTATCACGGTTTTTCATGCCAGTCAGAATCAAATATATTCTATTGCATTGTATGATTCAGTCACCTGATGATTTTGTTTTCCCATTGCCCATTCCAATACCCACACATCCATGTCCACTGATGCATGATTTAATAATAATCTAGTAGCAAATCTACTCTAGTTTTTCATGCCAGTCAGAATCAAATATATTCTATTGCATTGTATGATTCATTTCATCTTAGTGATTTTGTTTTTCTTCCATTGCCCATTCAACACCTCCACAACATCCATGTCCACTGATGCATGATTGATGGTACCAATTCTAGTAATAAATCTCATTTCAGTTTTTCATGCCAGTCAGAATCAAATATATTCTATTGCATTGTATGATTCATTTCATTCAGTGATTTTGTTTTTCTCTTATTTGCTCATCTAACACCCACACATCTATGTCCACTGATGCATGATTTAATAATAATCTAGTAGCAAATCTACTCTAGTTTTTCATGCCAGTCAAAATCAATATATTCTATTGCATTGTATGATTCATTTTCATCTTGATTTTGTTTTCTCTTCCATTGCCCATTTCAACAATACCACATCCATGTCACCTGATGTAATTTAATAATAATCTATTGTAAATCTCTAGTTTTTCATGCCAGTCAGAATCAAATATATTCTATTGCATTGTATAAATTCATTTCATCTTAGTGATTTTGTTTTCTCTTCCATTGCCTTACATTCCAACACCCACCACATCCATATTTTTGATGCATGATTTAATAATAATCTAGTAGCAAATCTACTCTAGTTTTTCATGTGATCAGAATCAAATATATTCTATTGCATTGTATGATTCATTTCATCTTGGTGATTTTGTTTTTCTCTTCATTGCCCATTCCAACACCCACATCAGCGTGTCCACTGATCATGATTTTAATAATAATCTGTGTAAATCTACTCTAGTTTTTCATGTAAGTCAAAGTCTAAATATATTCTATTGCATTGTATGATTCATTTCATCACGAGTGATTTTTATTTTTCTCTTCCATTGCTTATTCCAATACCCACATCATGTCACTGGTGTGATTTAATAATAATCTATTGTAATCTACTCTAGTTTTTCATGCCAGTCAGAATCAAATATATTCTATTGCATTGTATGATTCATTTCATCTTAGTGATTTGTTTTCTCTTCCATTGCCCATTCCAACACCCACACACATCCCCACTGTCCACTGATGCATGATTTAATAATCCTGGTAGCAAATCTACTCTAGTTTTTCATACCAGTCAGATGTTCTCTTCTATTGCATTGTATGATTCATTTCATCTTAGTGATTTGTTTTTCTCTTCCATTGCCATTCAACACCCACACATCCATGTCCACAGTACATGATTTAATAATAATCTAGTAGCAAATCTACTCTAGTTCATGCCAGTCAGAATCAAATATATTCTATTGCATTGTATGATTCATTTCATCTGAGTGATTTTGTTTTCTCTTCCATTGCCCATTCCATTACCCACATCCATGTCCACTGATGCATGATTTAATAATAATCTAGTAGCAAATCTACTCTAGTTTTTCATGCCAGTCAGAATCAAAATATATTCTATTGCATTGTATGATTCTCTTGGTGATTTTGTTTTCTCTTCCATTGCCCATTTCCAACACCCACACATCCATGTCCACTGATGCATGATTTAATAGCCAATATAGTAGCAAATCTTTCTCTAGTTTTCATGCCAGTCAGAATCAAATATATTCTATTGCATTGTATGATTCATTTCATCTGAGTGATTTGTTTCTCTTCCATTGCCCATTCCAATACTTCCACACATCCATGTCCACTGATGCATGATTTAATAAACAATCTGGCAGTAGCAAATCTACTCCATTTTCTGCTTCTCTAGTCAGAATCAAATATATTCTATTGCATTTATTGTGATTCATTTCATCTTGATGATTTTGTTTTTCTCTTCCATTGCCCATTTCCAACACCACATCATGTCCACTGATGCATGATTTAATAATAATCTAGTAGCAAATCTACTCTAGTTTTCCATGCCAGTCAGAATCAAATATATTCTATTGCATTGTATGATTCATTTTCATCTTAGTGATTTTGTTTTTCTCTTCCATTGCCCTTTCAATACTTACACATCCATGTCCACTGATGCATGATTTAATAATAATCTAGTAGCAAATCTCTCTAGTTTTTCATGCCAGTCAGAATCAAATATATTCATTGTATGATTCGCATTAAATCTGAGTGATTTTGTTTTCTCAACCATTGCCATTCCAATACCCACACATCCATGTCCCACTGATGCATGATTCAATAATAATCTAGTGGCAAATCTACTCTAGTTTTTCATGCCAGTCAGATGATATATTCTGTTGCATTTGTATGATTCATTTCATCTTGGTGATTTATTTTTTCTCTTCCATTGCCATTCCAACACCACACATCCATCACGGTACGTAGTTATGTAATAATCTGGTAAAGCAAATCTGCCTCTAGTTTTTCATGCCAGTCAGAATCAAATATATTCTATTGCATTGTATGATTCATTTCATCTTAGTGATTTTGTTTTTCTCTTCCATTGCCCGTTCAACACCACATCATGTCCACTGATGCATGATTCGCTTAATAATCTAGTAGCAAATCTACTCTCTGGTTGCACTACGCGCAGTCCAAGAATCAAATATATTCTATTGCATTGTATGATTCATTTCATCTTGATTTGTTTTTCTCTTTCATTGCCATTCAACACCCACACATCCTTGTCCTTTGATGCATGATTTAATAATAATCTAGTAGCAAGTGTCTATGATTTTTCATACCCAGTCAGAATCAAATATATTCTATTGCATTTGTGATTCATTTCATCTTGGTGATTTTGTTTTTCTTTTCCGTGCCCATTCCCAGCGCCCCACACATCCATGTCCACTGATGCATGATTTAATAATAATCTAGTAGCAAATCTACTCTAGTTTTTCATGCCAGTCAGAATCAAATATATTCTATTGCATTGTATGATTCATTTTCATCTTGAGCGATTTTGTTTTTCTCTTCCATTGCCCATTCGCACACCCACACATCCATGTCCACTGATACTTGATTTAATAATAATCTAGTAGCAAATCCTATAGTTTTTCGTACCAGTCGGAGATCAAACTATATTCTATTGCATTGTATGATTCATTTCATCTTGGTGATTTTTGTTTTTCTTCCATTGCCCATTCAACACCCACACATCCATGTCCACTGATACATGATTTAATAATAATCTAGTAGCAAATCTGCTCTAAAGTTTTTCATGCCAGTCCAGGAAATCAAATATATTCTATTGCATTGTATGATTCATTTCATCTGGTGATTTTGTTTTTCTACCATTGCCCATTCAATACCCACATCCATGTCCTTTTGATGCATGATTTAATAATAATCTATTAACAAAATCTACTCTAGTTTTTGTACCAGTCAGAATCAAATATATTCTATTGCATTGTATGATTCATTTCATCTTGATGATTTTGTTTCTCTTCCATTGCCCATTTCAACACCCACACATCCATATACTGATGCATGATTTAATAATAATCTAGTAGCAAATCTACTCTAGTTTTTCATGCCAGTCAGAATCAAAATATATTCTATTGCATTGTGTAATTCATTTCATCTTAGTGATTTTGTTTTTCTTCCATTGCCCATTCCAACACCCACACACATCCATGTCCACCAGTACATGATTTAATAATAATCTAGTAGCAAATCTACTCTAGTTTTTCATGCCAGTCAGAATCAATATATTCTATTGCATTGTACAGTTAATTTCATCTTAGTGATTTTGTTTTCTCCTTCAATGCCATTCCAACACCCACACATCCACGTGCTCACACAAGTACATGATTTTGTGTAAATCTAAGTAGCAAATCTGCTCTAGTTTTCATGCCAGTCAGAATCAAATATATTCTATTGCATTTAGTTCATTTCATCTGAGTGATTTTGTTTTCTCTGTACTTGTTCAATACCTACATCCATATTTTTGATGCACTTGATTTAATAATCTAGTAGCTTAAATCTATGATTTTTCATGCCAGTCAGAATCAAATATATTCTATTGCATTGCCAGTTGAAATTTCATCACCATTGTTTGTTTTTCTCTTCCATTGCCCATTCCAACACCACACATCCATGTCCTGATGCATGATTTAATAATAATCTGTGCTCAAAATCTGTAATTTTTTCTTGCTTTTGGTAAGAATCAAATATATTCTATTGCATTGTATGATTCATTTCATCTTAGTGATTTTGTTTCTCTTCCATTGCCCATTCCAACACCCACACATCCATGTCCACTGATGCATGATTTAATAATAAATCTAGTAGCAAATCTACTCTCTAGTTTTTCATACTTGATCAGTCAAATATATTCTATTGCATTGTATGATTCATTTCATCTTGATGATTTTTGTTTTCTCTTCCATTGCCCATTCCAACACACACGTATTGTCACTGATACTTGATTTAATAATAATCTATTGGCAATCTACTCTAGTTTTCATGCCAGTCAGAATCAAATATATTCTATTTTGTATGAGGATGTTTCATCTTGGGCAATTTTTATTTTTCCTCTTCCATTGCCCATTCCAACACCCCACATCCATGTCCACTGATGCATGATTTAATAAAGCAATCTGGTAGCAAATCTACTCTGAGTTTTCATGCAGTCCAGATAAACTCCTCGTCTATTGCATTGTATGATTCATTTCATCTTAGTGATTTTGTTGTTTTTCTATTCCATTTGCCATTCCAACACCCACATCCATGTCCACTAGGTAAAGTTTAATAATAATCTAGTAGCAAATCTTACTCTAGTTTTTCTTTCAGTCAGTGTCTGTGTGCATTGTATGATTCATTTCATCTGGTGATTTTGTTTTTCTCTTCCGTACATTCCAACACCCACACATCCATGTCCACTGATGCATGATTTAATAATAATCTAGTAGCAAATCTACTCTGATTTTTTCACATGCCAGTCAGAATACAAATATATTCTATTGCATTGTATGATTCATTTCATCTTGATTTCTTTTCTATCTAGTATACCATTCATACCCACACATCCATGTCCACTGATGCATGATTTAATAATAATCTGTGTAAATCTACTCACAATTTTTCATGCCAGTCAGAATCCATGATATATTCTATTGCATTTGTATGATTCATTTCATCTTAGTGATTTTTACTTGTTTTTCTCTTCCATTGCATTCAACACCCACACATCCATGTCCACTGATACATGATTTAATAATCTAGTAGCAAATCTACTCTAGTTTTTCATGCCAGTCAGAATCAAATATATTCTATTGCATTGTATGATTCATTTCATCTTAGTGATTTTGCTTTTCTCTTCCAATGCCCATTCAAACACCCATACATCCGTGTCCACTGATGCATGATTTAAATAATAGCCAATCTGGTAACAAAATCTACTCTAGTTTTCCGTACCAGTCAGAATCAAACTCCATATTCTATTGCATTCGCCTTGGTTGTTTCATCTTAGTGATTTTACCTTTTCTCTTTCAGTATACATTCCAACACCCACACATCCATGTCCACTGATGCCCAGTTTAATAATAATCTAGTATGAAATCTATAGTTTTCCGTCGCAGTCAGAATCCAGTATATTCTATTGCATTGTATGATTCATTTCATCTTAGTGATTTTGTTTTCTCTTCCATTGCCCAACACCACTATTTGTCATGTCCACTGATGCTTGATTTAATAACAAAATCTGGTAAGCAATCTGCTCAAAGTTTTTCATGCCAGTCAGAATCAAATATTCTATTGCATTGTATGATTCATTTCATCTTGGTGATTTCATTTTTTCTCTTCATTGCCATTCAACTTTTACACCATCCATGTCCACTGATACATGATTTAATAATAATCTAGTGACAAATCTACTCTAGTTTTTCATGCAAGTCAAGTCAAATATGTTCTACAATGTTGTATGATTCATTTCATCTTAGTGATTTTGTTTTTCTCTTCCATTGCCCATTCCAACACCCACACATCCGTGTCCACTGATGCATGATTTGGCAACCAATCTGATAGCAAGTCTTTCTCTAGTTTTTCAATCACCAGTCAGAATCAAATACTCTTATTCTATTGCATTGTATGATTCATTTCATCTTAGTGATTTTGTTTTTCTCTTCCATTGCCCATTCCAACACCCACACATCCATTGTCACTGGTGTGATTTCTAATGCTCCAATCTATAGTAGCAAATCTGCTCTAGTTTTCATGCCAGTCAGAATCAAATATGTTCTATTGCATTGTATGATTCATTTCATCTTAAAGTGATTCCTTTTTCTCTTCCATTACTTCATTTCAACACCACACATCCATGTCCACTGATGCATGATTTAATAATAATCTAGTAGTAAATCTGCTCTAGTTTTACATCTCAGTCAGAATAAAATATATTCTATTGCATTGTATGATTCATTTCATCTTAGTGATTTTGTTTTTCTCTTCTGCCCATTCCAACACCCACACATCCATGTCCACTGATGCATGATTTGTGTAATCTAGTAGTAAATCTGCTCCTGGTTTATACCAGTCAGGCAAAATGCCATTCTGTTGCATTGTATGATTCATTTCATCTTAGTGATTTTGTTTTTTTCTCTTCCATTGCCATTCCAACACCCACACATCCATGTCCACTGATGCATAGTTTAATAATAAATCAGTAGTAAATCTGCTCTGGTTTTACATACCAGTCAGAATAAATATATCCTATTGCATTGTACAATTTCATTTCATCTTAGTGATTTTGTTTTCTCTTCCATTGCCCATTCCATTGCATCCATGCTCCACTGATACTTGATTTAATATAGTAACTAAATCTACTCTAATTTTACATACCAGTCAGAATCAAATATATTCTATTGCAGCTGTAGTTCATTCACTCTTAGTGATTTTGTTTTTCTCTTCCATTGCCCATTCCAACACCCACACATCCATGTCACTGATACATGATTTAATAATAATCTAGTAGCAAATCTACTCTAGTTTTTCATACTTGATCAGGAATCAAATATATTCTGTGCATTGTATGATTCATTTCATCTTGGTGATTTTGCTTTTCTCTTCCATTGCCCATTCCAACACCCACACATCCATGTCCACAAATTGCATGATTTAATAATAATCTAGTAGCAAATCTACTCTAGTTTTTCTTGTAGTCAGAATCAAAATATATTCTATTGCATTGTATGATTCATTTCAATAACTTTTAGTGATTTGCTTTTTTTCTACTTCCATTGCCTTTACATTCCAACACCCACACATCCATGTCCACTGAGAGTCGCAGTTTCTTGACAATAATAATCTAATGCTTGATATCTACTCTAGTTTTTCATGCCAGTCAGAATCCAAATATATTCTATTGCGTTGTACTTGATTGTTTTTACATCTTAGTGATTTTGTTTTCTCTTCCATTGCCCATTCCAACACCCACATCATGTCCACTGATGCATGATTTAATAATAATCTAGTAGCAAATCTACTCTAGTTTTCATGCAGTCAGAATCAAATATATTCTATTGCATTGTATGATTCATTTCATCTTAGTGATTTTGTTTTTCTCTTCCGTTGCCATTCCAACACCTTACATCCATGTCCACTGATACATGGGTTAAATATCCAATCTAGTAGCCAAATCTCTAGTTTTCATGCCAGTCAGAATCAAATATATTCTATTGCATTGTATGATTCATTTCATCTTAGTGATTTGTTTTCTCCTTTCCATTGCCCATTCTATACCCACACATCCATGTCCACTGATGCATGATTTAATAATAATCTAGTAGCAATCTCTAGTTTGCCATGCCAATTAGAATCAAATATATTCTATTGCATTGTATGATTCATTTCATCTTAGTGATTTTGTTTTTCTCCATTGCCCATTCCAACACCCACACATCCATGTCCACTGATGCATGATTTAATAATAATCTAGTAGCAAATCTACTCTAGTTTTTCATGCCAGTCAGAATCAAATATATTCTATTGCATTGTATGATTCATTTCATCTTTGATGATTTTGCTTTTCTCTTCTGCCCATTCCAACACCCACACATCCATGTGCAAGTGCATGATTTAATAATAATCTAATAGTAGTAAATCTGCTCTAGTTTTATACCAGTCAGAGCCAAATATATTCTATTGCATTGTATGATTCATTTCATCTTAGTGATTTTGTTTTTCTCTTCCATTACCATTCCAACTTACACATCCATGTCCACTGATGCATGATTTAATAATAATCTAGTAGTAAATCTGCTCTAGTTTCTCTGATCAGAATAAAATATATTCTATTGTTGTATGATTCATTTCATCTTAGTGATTTTGTTTCTCATTGCCCATTCCAACACACACATCCCATGTCCACTGATGCATGATTTAATAATAATCCAGTAGTAAATCTGCTCTAGTTTTATACCAGTCAGGAATAAAAATATCCTGTGCATTGTACAATTCATTTCATCTTGGTGATTTTATTTTTCTCTTCCATTGCCCATTCCAACACATCCATGTCCACTGATGCATGATTTAATAATAATCCAGTAGCAAATCTACTCTAATTTTGCACTTACCAGTCAGATCCAAATATATTCTATTGCATTGTATGATTCATTTCATCTTAGTGATTTTGTTTTTCTCTTCCATTGCCCATTCAACACCCACACATCCATGTCCACTGATGCATGATTTAATAATAATCTAAGTGACAATCTACTCTGATTTTTCCTTTGATCAGAATCAAATATATTCTATTGCATTGTATGATTCATTTCATCTTGATGATTTTTGCTTTTCTCTTCCATTGCCCATTCCACTTACCCACACATCCATGTCCACTGATGCATGATTTAATAACCAATCTAGTAGCAAATCTGCCTAGTTTTCATGCCAGTCAGAATCAAATATATTCAGCCCATTGTATGATTCATTCATCTTAGTGATTTTGCTTTTCTCTTCTTCCATTGCCCATTTAACACCCGCATCCGTATCACTGATGCATAAATTTTAATAATAATCTAGTAGTAAATCTGCTCTGAGTTTTTATATGCAGTCAGAATAAAATATTCTATTGTTGTATGATTCATTTCATCATGGTGATTTGTTTTCTCTTCATTTGCCATTCAACACCCACACATCAGCAATACCTGATGTGGTTAGTAATAATCTGGTAGTCGTCATCTTCAATTCTACCAAAGGTCAGGAATAAAATATCTATTCTGTGCAATGCATGTGATTCATTTCATCTTGGCAATGGTGCATTTTTCTCTTCCATTACTTCATTCCAACACCCACACATCCATGTCCACTGATGCATGATTTAATAATAATCCAGTAGTAAATCTGCTCTGGTTTTACGCTTTCAGTCAGAATAAAATATATCCTATTCCATTGTACAATTCATTTCATCTTAGTGATTTTGTTTTTCTCTTCCATTGCCCATTCCAACACCCACACATCCATGTCCACTGATGCATGATTTAATAATAATCTAGTAGTAAATCTGCTCTAGTTTTACATACCAGTCAGAATAAAATATATTCTATTGCATTGTATGATTCATTTCATCTTAGTGATTTTGTTTTTCTCTTCCATTGCCCATTCCAACACCCACACATCCATGTCCACTGATGCATGATTTAATAATAATCCAGTAGTAAATCTGCTCTAGTTTTACATACCAGTCAGAATAAAATATATCCTATTGCATTGTACAATTCATTTCATCTTAGTGATTTTGTTTTTCTCTTCCATTGCCCATTCCAACACCCACACATCCATGTCCACTGATGCATGATTTAATAATAATCTAGTAGCAAATCTACTCTAGTTTTTCATGCCAGTCAGAATCAAATATATTCTATTGCATTGTATGATTCATTTCATCTTAGAGATTTTGCTTTTCTCTTCCATTGCCCATTCCAACACCCACACATCCATGTCCACTGATGCATGATTTAATAATAATCTAGTAGTAAATCTGCTCTAGTTTTACATACCAGTCAGAATAAAATATATTCTATTGCATTGTATGATGCATTTCATCTTAGTGATTTTGTTTTCTTCTCTTCCATTGCCCATTCCAACACCCACACATCCATGTCCAATGATGGCATGATTTAATAATAATCCAGTAGTAAATCTGCTCCTAGTTTTGATACCAGTCAGAATAAAATAACATATCCTATTGCATTGTACAATTCATTTCATCTTAGTGATTTTGTTTTTCTCTTCCATTGCCCATTCCAACACCCACACATCCATGTCCACTGATGCATGATTTAATAATAATCCGTAGTAAATCTGCTCTAGTTTTACATACTCAGTCAGAATAAAATATATCCTATTGCATTGTACAACAATTCATTTCATCTTAGTGATTTTGTTTTTCTCCTTCCATTGCCCATTCCAACACCCACACATCCATGTCCACTGATGCATGATTTAATAACAATCTAGTAGCAAATCTACTCTAGTTTTTCATGCCAGTCAGAATCAAATATATTCTATTGCATTGTATGATTCATTCTATCTTAGTGATTTTGTTTTTCTCCATTGCCCATTCCAACACCCACACAGTCCATGTCCACTGATACATGATTTAATAATAATCTAGTAGCAACCACTTCTAGTTTTTCATGCCAGTCAGAATCAAATACATTCTATTGCATTGTATGATTCACATCTATAGTGATTTGTTTCTCCTGTCTATTCCAACACCCACACATCCATGTCCACTGATACATGATTTAATAATAATCAGTAGCAAATCTACTCTAGTTTTTCATGCCAGTCAGAATCAAATATATTCTATTGCATTGTATGATTCATTTCATCTTAGTGATTTTGTTTTTCTTCCATTGCCCATTCCAACACTCCACACATCCATGTCCACTGATGCATGATTTAATAATAACTAGTAGCAAATCTACTCTAGTTTTTCATGCCAGTCAGAATCAAATATATTCTATTGCATTGTATGATTCATTTCATCTTAGTGATTTTGTTTTTCTTCCATTGCCCATTCCAACACCCACATATCCATGTCCACTGATGTACGATTTAATAATAATCTAGTAGCAAATCTACTCTAGTTTTTCATGTCAGTCAGAATCAAATATATTCTATTGCATTGTATGATTCATTTCATCTAGTGATTTGCTTTTCTTCCATTGCCCATTCCAACACCCACACATCCACATGTCCACTGATGCATGATTTAATAATAATCTAGTAGCAAATCTACCTAGTTTTTCATGCCAGTCAGAATCAAATATATTCTATTGCATTGTATGATTCATTTCCATCTCAGTGATTTTGTTTTTCTCTTCCATTGCCCAATCTAACACCCACACATCCACATGTCCACTGATGCATGATTGGACACATTCAGTATAAATCTACTCTAGTTTTCTCATGTCAGTCAATCAAATATATTCTAAATAATAAGATTCATTTCATCTTAGTGATTTTGTTTTTCTTCCATTGCCCTTTATTCCAACACCCACACATCCATGTCCACTGATGCATGATTTAATAATAATCTAGTAGCAAATCTACTCTAGTTTTTCATGCCAGTCAGAATCAAATATATTCTATTGCATTGTATGATCTCATTTCATCTTAGTGATTTTGCTTTTCTCTTCCATTGCCTCCAGTATTCCAACACCCACACATCCATGTCCACTGATGCATGATTTAATAATAATCCAGTAGTAAATCTGCTCTAGTTTTACATACCAGTCAGAATAAATATATCCTATTGCATTGTACAATTCATTTCATCTTAGTGATTTTGTTTTTCTCTTCCAATAAATGTTTTCCCATTCCAACACCCATGTCCACTGATATATGATTTAATAATAATCTTGTGGCAAATCTGCTCTAGTTTCACATGCTATTCACAAAAAATACTTCCTATTCCACTGTACAATTGATTTTAAAACAATTTCCTAATCCTACATCATATGTTTCCTTCCTACATTTTTATGATTTTTTCTTTTTGCAGCTTTGCATCTTAGAGAGTATCAGAAAACCACTCATGACACTAAGAAAGATTCTTACACTGTGAAATTCTTTGAACAGAAGATTGCTCAAAGTTCACACAGGAGAGTACATATAATCGAGAAAACTGTGGAATTAGATTGTCGATGAATTCAAATCTTAAGACATATGATGTTACATACTAGAGAAAAACATTTCCACTGTGAAATCTGCAGATTTAAGGTTTCCCTAAGTTTTAGTCTTAAACAATACATGTTAACACATACAGGAGCGAAACCTTTCCACTGTGAAATCTGTGCATATAAATCTTCCCAAAATACAGATCTGAAAAAGCATGTTAACACACACTCGAGAGAAATGTTTCCACTGTGGAATCTGTGGATTTAAGTTTTCTGAAAGTTCAAGTCTCAAACAAGACATACTAATACACACAGGAGAGAAACATTTCCACTGTGAAATCTGTGGTTGCAAGTTTTCCCGAAATTCACATTTCAAATAACACATACTAACACACAGAGGAGAGAAACATTTCCACTGTGAAATCTGTGGTTGCAAGTTTTCCCGAAATTCACATCTCAAATAACACATACTAACACACACAGGAGAGAAACCTTTCCACTATGAAATCTGTGGATGTAATTTTTCTCGTAACTCCCATCTCAAGCAATACATGTTAACTCACACAGGAGAGAAACCTTTCCACTTTGAAATCTGTGGATTTAAGTGTTCCCAAAATTCAAGTCTCAAAAGACATATATTGACACACACGGGAAAGAAATCTTTTCACTGTGAAATATGTGGATTTAAATTTTCCAAAAGTTCAAGTCTCAAACAACACATTTCTACGCATACTGGATAGAAATGTTTCTATTGTGAAATATCTACATATAGATATTCCTGAAATTCAAATCTCAAGCAACGCATTTGTACATACTTCAAAGAAATCTGTGCATTTAAATTTCCCGAAACACATCTCTCAGACCATACATGTGAACACACAGGTGAAAAACCATTCTACTGTGAAATCTGTGGATGTAAGAAGATATAAAATATTACTGAGAATTAGTTGGATGCCTAATATATATCTCAAGACAAGAACATAGCCTACAGTAATGTTGTCAGTATTTTTATGGAATATGTAGAAAGAAATATTTTCTACTTTGAAATATGTGGATGTTAGCTGATATAAAATAATAGTGATAATTTGTTGATAGCTAATACAAGACAAAAAAACAGCCTACAGTGACACTGTCAATATGACGTGGAATATATGGCATGAGAAGCCACAATAAAGGAAACAAAATTGCTTATCTATTTATTAAATATCTGATTAATTCAAATGAAAATGAGAATACCACTATTTAGACAGTCAAGTTAGTATAGATGTAATTAAAAACTTTATCACAACTTTAGAAAAATGTAGACATAACTAGTACAAAATGGTACAATAATGTTGGACTATATTTCGTCAGAAAAAAATGATGTTGACTTATGTAGAAACACTTTCAGCAGAGTAAAATGAAAGAAATTTCTTACTGCTCAAAATGGAGAGAAATCCTGAACTTTTTACTTTTTGCTTGCATGCTTTTTACCTTTCAGAATATTATAACCACTGTACTGTATCCCTTTCGCATATAAACATTATTCCTACTTTATAAACCTTTGACTTTATTACTCTCTTATAATTTATTTCCTTTGCTTTCAACTTGAAATATATATATATATATATATATATATTTTATAGATAAATTTAATATATATATATATAAATTATAGATAAATTTTATAGAAAAAAGGGATTTCCTAAATTCAAAATTAAGGTTAAATATACAAAATATTCTATAGTTGTACAAATAAACATTAAATACAGGTCCAATCCCATCCCTCCCCACCCTTTACACTTCCTTACTCTCCCCTCTAATAAACCCAAAAAGTAAAGTCTAGTCATGAGGCCATAAAACCTACACCCCATCTTCTGATGTTAAATCTGTCTACAAAATTCCCGACACTTTCATTAATCAACTATATTCCCTACCCACCCCACATTCTTCAAATTCTAACGGACAATTTACAAGACTCACTCCCTTATTGCTAACCCCCACCAACATCCCACACACAACTAGCCAAATATAAAAAAAAGACTTTCCATTCCTTTCCACACAACCTGGTGAGACATTGTAATTTCAATGTTGAAACAAAATGTACACTTTGTAGTGGATATTAAAAAGAAATTTGTACATGTTCTAAAATATAATTTATAATAAATATTCACAGCTCTATATTATATATTGAGCACTGTTTTAAATTAATGTTTTGGATGTTGTAAAATTTTTCTTCAGTCCTTATTCACTCGGATATATATATATATATATATATATATATATATATATAAACCATCTTCTATTTTTAAGTCTGGGATATATATATATATATATATATATATATATATATATCCCAGACTTAAAAATAGAGATGGCCCAATTTTGCTGCATAAAAAACTCATGGCCACACACTTCTCAATCAACTATCCAAAGGCTGTATAGTCAGAATTATGAAATTTTGTCTCATCCTCCATAATTGTCTATCTCTATTAGGTTGTCATGCATGATATGATGCATTGTTTCGATGGTTGTTGATCTAACCCCATTCTCATCAGTCCACTCTCCAAAAGCTGTATAGCCAGAATTATGAAATTTTGTCTCATCCTCCATAATTGTCTATTTCTATTAGGTTGTCATGCATGATATGATGCATTGTTTCGATGGTTGTTGATCTAACCCCATTCTCATCAGTCCACTCTCCAAAAGCTGTATAGCCAGAATCATGAAATTTTGTCTCATCCTCCATAATTGTCTATTTCTATTAGGTTGTCATGCATGATATGATGCATTGTTTCGATGGTTGTTGATCTAACCCCATTCTCATCAGTCCACTCTCCAAAAGCTGTATAGCCAGAATCATGAAATTTTGTCTCATCCTCCATAATTGTCTATTTCTATTAGGTTGTCATGCATGATATGATGCATTGTTTCGATGGTTGTTGATCTAACCCCATTCTCATCAGTCCACTCTCCAAAAGCTGTATAGCCAGAATTATGAAATTTTGTCTCATCCTCCATAATTGTCTATCTCTATTAGGTTGTCATGCATGATATGATGCATTGTTTCGATGGTTGTTGATCTAACCCCATTCTCATCAGTCCACTCTCCAAAAGCTGTATAGCCAGAATCATGAAATTTTGTCTCATCCTCCATAATTGTCTATCTCTATTAGGTTGTCATGCATGATATGATGCATTGTTTCGATGGTTGTTGATCTAACCCCATTCTCATCAGTCCACTCTCCAAAAGCTGTATAGCCAGAATCATGAAATTTTGTCTCATCCTCCATAATTGTCTATTTCTATTAGGTTGTCATGCATGATATGATGCATTGTTTCGATGGTTGTTGATCTAACCCCATTCTCATCAGTCCACTCTCCAAAAGCTGTATAGCCAGAATCATGAAATTTTGTCTCATCCTCCATAATTGTCTATTTCTATTAGGTTGTCATGCATGATATGATGCATTGTTTCGATGGTTGTTGATCTAACCCCATTCTCATCAGTCCACTCTCCAAAAGCTGTATAGCCAGAATTATGAAATTTTGTCTCATCCTCCATAATTGTCTATCTCTATTAGGTTGTCATGCATGATATGATGCATTGTTTCGATGGTTGTTGATCTAACCCCATTCTCATCAGTCCACTCTCCAAAAGCTGTATAGCCAGAATTATGAAATTTTGTCTCATCCTCCATAATTGTCTATCTCTATTAGGTTGTCATGCATATGATGCATTGTTTGGATGGTTGTTGATCTAACCCCATTCTCATCAGTCCACTCTCCAAAAGCTGTATAGCCAGAATTATGAAATTTTGCCTCATCTTACATATTCACTTGATATCTCTTCTACTGATTATCACTTTGTGCTTTTCAAACTCAATAAAACATTCTTCTTCAATAAGGAAAATGTAATTGAAGCATTTGAAATTTTTAACACAACAAGGAGATAAGATTTGCAACCCATTCTAAACATTTCAATGTTTCTAGATCAACAATTCAGAGAATTATCAAGAAATAGCTGGTAGGAATATGTCTGTATAAATTCGTTTTATATACCCCACCGACACGTCATTATCCTTGAAACTCACAAATGCGTTCCTCACCATCCATAATCCTTATGATGTAAACACAAACTATGCTAGCTTTTATATGTGCCCCAGTCAATTATGCAGATTTTTTAAATTGCCACTTACAGACATTTAATTAGCCCTAAGATATGTGGCGAATTTTCACGACCGTGTATCTCAACCATTCAGTTGAGTACAATCATCATCAGTCGAACTGTCATTCTTGTCTCCCACAATTTGTAGATATATTTCATCATCACTTGATGTGGAAACATCAACCTCCACTGGTGAGGGAAAATAGCAAAAGTCAGCATGACATAATCTTTTTTATATATTACTAATTTAGATTCAGCCTCTAGCAGCACAATGCTATCAACACCTTTCACCTAAACTCATAGGATTACAATGCATTGACTGGAGCAATCTCACTGTGAACACCATCATCTAGTGTAATGTTGTACCAGTACATTGCTTCTTGGACAGAGTTTTGCTTCCTGGCAGTGACCCACTTTATAGTTTTGTGAACATTCAACAATACCATTTCCACATGGCATATATCCACATTGGGGAATCTGCCTGTATTTCTAGTCTTCAGTAAATGTCCTGAAATTCCTCCTGTTGAACATTGTGCAGTTGCCTGTCAGGATATCCTCAGATGGGCCTCTTTCAAGAAATTTGCTGAGTCACTGGATTACAGCATTGTAACTTTTTGTAACACCTAAAGCCCCCATAAAAAAAAACAAATCTATCAAGCTGTCAAAACCATGAACACCTTAAATATACAGCTACTGTCAGGTTAAAAATGCATTTCTGTGATATTTTAAACTTAAAGTAAATAATATTTGTCTTAAATCTAAACTTATTTATAAATGGAACTTTATCTGTGTCTGTGTCTGTGTGTGTCCATTACCTATAGACTCTGAAACGGCTGAAACGATTTTCTTGAAAATTTACACAGTTATACTTTAAGCTTCTGCGAGTGTTCTTTGCTAGGTTTTATGTCGAGGTACCCGATAAATATCGAAAATAAAAAAATCGAGTTATAGAAGGAGTGGTCCGATTTTAATCAAATTTGATACACTCATAGGCAAAGACATAAGAAATGATATTCAGAAGTTTCAAGGTTGCAGTTCTTACAATAGTGTAGAAAATCGATAATATATATATATATAAAAGGCAAGATGTTTGTGTGTGTGTGTCTGTTTATCTGACTGTATATCTGTATTTTTCCAGCCTTTTTATTTTAGTTTTTGCTTCGGGTTTGGCTCTAAGTAGGTATAATTGTAGTTCTTAGTCTCAGCCATGATACCATTTACTCAGAGGACTTATTTAGCCTTCAAAATTCAGTTTACGACGAAAAAAACTTATTTGACATCGATACCAGGAAATCAAAATTTGGCTTACATCCATTCATTTTTTTTTCAGTCTACGGTTTTGCTTTAACTGGAAACAACTATTGCTTTTTAGTCTTTCGTGCCAACGTCCAAAGCGTCTGAGCTCCAGGACCATGGATTAGTTTGAAAGCTTTCATTACACCCGAGCAATGCCAGGCTATACTGCTTGTCAGTTAATATTTCTCAAATAAAGTTTCACTAAAGTAAGTTTCACTTTTGGAAGATTTTTTAATAAAGATAATCACATTGCAAAGAAAGAATGGCTAAAATGGGTCTACTTAGTTATTTCAGAAAATAAAAAAATCATCCCGTTAATTTAAATTGTTTTGTTTCTGGGTTTTAAAGTTAAATTAATCTGATATTCACCATTATTACTTGTTTATTGCATGAAATTTAGAATGAAAGTATTTTTAATCACAATGCTCTGATCTTTCTGATCTTTGAAGTCAGTGATAACAGCCAGAAAAAAAAAACATGAAACACATAACTTTTAATATAATGTAGAAAATGCCATAGCTAAAAACAAAGCTCCATATACATACAAAAAATTAAAAACGATTTATATTAAACTTTTCACTTTTTTTATTAGTAAATGTAGTCATCACTTAATAGCTTAATAAACTGCTGGTATCAGACTTTTAAGAAGTTAAAAAATATTTTTTAAACTTTATTGATAAAAATCCCAAAAACACCTTGTGAAAATTGATTATTCATTGAATTTTTTTTTTCTGACTATAACATGCGTAATATATTTAAAAGCTTATCTCATTAAATAATATAGTTTTATTGCATTTTTTTTATTTTACTATTGGGAGCAGATTTTTTCTGAAAAACAGCCAACTGAATGAAAAAATAAATTATTACATTTCCCAAGGATTCCAGCGTTTAAGAAATAAAACAAATTTCCAGTACGAAATTCAATATTTTGAAATATCATGAAATTATGTAATGGTGGGGGATAACATTTAAAAAAATATATTTTTACCATGTTTCTCTAAAAATGATAATTAATAATTTAAAAAGTAATTTAATTCATTTTTGAATAAGCTTGAAAGTTTCATTAAAATCTAACAACTATTTGATTTTTGCAAGAATTTCAAAATTGATATCTTTTTTACTGGAAAAAACTGGGTTTCATATTACATTCTCCATAATAAACTTTGGTAATAATTTGGTTACCCGCTGAAGAAAAATAAAACAATATTTTTTACCAAAATTTTGAATGTGTTAAAAAGTATTAAAAATTTTGATAAACACTTTGATCTTTCCTCTTAATGATAACATAAACATTTTGACAATAAAACTTTATTAAGTTGGGAACTTTTTACTTCATACTATGCTGATTTTCAGCAAATTAGTGACGCTACCTAGTTTTTGATAGAAACAAATTTTTGCTCATTTGGTTGTATGTTTATTCCACTTGATTTGGACATTCTAGCAAAAATTAAATAATTGTCAGATTTGGATGAAAATTTCAGGACTTACTCACAAATGATAGAAATTATTTTTTTAAACTTTTTGTTTTAGAAAATCTTTACACCCCCACCCATTTCATGAAATTTAAAGTAAATTTTCATCCCCAAATGTTTTTATTAATTAAAAGCAAAAGTCCTTGGAGGATAAAAATCAATAGTTTTTTCTTGTTTATTTTTTTCAAACTGCTACTCAGTTCCTGAAAATCTGCTACAAATAGTAAAATAAAAACTCTACACTAAAACTAAGACATTATTAGAAAAACTTTTTATTGCTTTTATAAATAAGATTCATTAAGAGGTCTATTGTCTTAATGTTTATATTAGTTTGAAGTACAGTAATGCATTGAGATACCAGCATATTGACATTGGAATGTTTTTGAGATATGAGCTGGAGTTCAGCTGATTTTTTTTTTGACAAGTTGAATTTTAAGGTATGAGTGAGTTTCAATTAAGGATCCACTAGTTGGCACAATGAGCATCAAGCTTCGAGAGTGTTTTCACACACAGTACGCATGTTCACATTGTTCTGGAAGAATCTATGTCGCGTTACAATGTTTTTGCTATTATTTTTTAAATTCCTTTAGAGATACAAAAAAAGATATTGGAAAGCCGAGTTCAAATTCCAGTTGAATTCTTTGCATTCACTTAAGGTTTTCTTGTTCAGTTACATGCAAATATCTTTGGGAAAATATCTTTCAAAAATGGCCAAAAAATTGAAAAAACAAATCTCAAAATTTTAGATTCCAATCAATACAATTTCTGTTTGAAATACACCAGAGTATTTCGCTTACTGGAAATAGTAAATTTAATCATTTAGCTTTCAAGTAAAACTAAAATAAAAGTTTCAAGAAAATTTTTTTATTTTTAAAAATTCAAATTAAAAGTAAGTTATCAAAAATGAGTGGAGGTACCTTTTGAAGTCAGTCAGTTAATTTTAATGATTAATTAATTGACAATAACACTAACAAAATTTTGTAAAAGTTCGGTTCTATCTTTTATTGAAACTAGCCTGTGAGGTAGGAACATTTTTATCTCTTTCAAATCCGCTTATAAAAAGTACGCAAAAATAAATATAAAAATATGAAATACCAACAGTGAAATAATGAAGAAATTAGTATTTATAAGTAAATTATTTTTCATTTTATAACCAATAATTTAAGAATAAAATTTTGTATTCTATCTGATTTTATGTAGGCACCTCCAATAATTTACTAAAAAAAAGAAAAAAAAAACAGCCTACCATGATGAAAAAGTTTATCATCAAAATGTTTGTTATTATTAAAAGGGAAGATTAAAATATTTTTATTAAACTTTTTAATCCTTTCTAGCATGTTTGCTTACAGCACCTAGTATTCCCAAGCAGTCACCCATCTAGGCTCAACATTGCTTAACTTTGGTGGTCATATGGTAACCAATGTTTCATGTGGCTGTAAGTCATTTTCTAGCAAAGTTGTATTCACAAAAGAGAAAATCAACAGGTTTGTATATAATTTCTATCCAGTATGCAGTTGCATATGTCGAATCAAACTAGTCTTCTGTGCAAAGGAAGAGCCACACACTTCACAAGAATATGGTTTCTCTCCAGTATGTATTCGCATATGCGCAACTAAAGTCGATTTCTTTGCAAAAGATGAGCTACACTCTTCACAAGAATATGGTTTCTCTCCAGTGTGTCTTCGCATATGATGGTTTAGTGGTGATTTCTGTGAAAAAGAAAAACCACATATTTTACAGGAATATGGTTTCTCTCCAGTGTGAGTTCGCATATGCTGTGTCAATTGGGAATTTTGTGAGAATGATGAGCTACACACTTTACAAGAATATGGATTCTCTCCAGTGTGTGTTCGCATGTGCTTTTTTAAATTCGACTGACATGAAAAGCATGTACCACATACTTCACAAGAATATGGTTTTTCTCCAGTGTGTGTTCGCATATGTTTCTTTAGATTTGACTGACATGAAAAAGAGCATGCACACACTTCACAAGTGTATGGCTTCTCTCCACTGTGTATTTGCATATGCAGCATTAAAGTTGACTTCCATGAAAAAGAAAATCCACATACTTCACATGAAAATACTTTCTCTCCAGAATCTGTTTTTAAATATTGTTTCAAACAATCAGAGAATTTGCCTTTGCTGGATTCAGAAATGTTTTTTTTGGTAATGCTTTCCATAATTTTTTTACCTTAGGTCACCAATATTTTAAGTTGAAAAATCTGTAGAAAAGAAAAAAAAATGTTAAATATGACAATAATTTTAAAAAATTCTTATATTTACTTCATATATGAATATGTTCAGTTGCATCTGATTTGAATATAATTTTCTTTAAGAAACCTTGTATCTATAATGCTATCTATATTTAGATAAGAATAATTGTCCCAAATAATAGAAGTACTTAGATAATTACTCAGAAATTAAATTCTAAATTATTTTTTTACATTTTTGAGATGAGGCAATGTAATTATTTACACTATTTACATTGTTCAGACTGTTGTCATCATCTTTGTTGCCATATTCATGACATTTTGGCAGTTGTATGCTCCAGCATTCTTCAGATAATTGGAATTTTACCAAGGTAGATTGTTCTAGTTCCACAAGTCATGTCTTTTTTAGGCGTCTTAGTTTCAGTTATCTCCCTTTAACTCAACTCTCAAACTTTTTGTTCTCTGCTGTAGCCAGCATTCAACTCACAGCTCTTTGGGCTAAGTCACTGGATTCAACCAACGCTTTTGTCCACTGGGCCATGTGTCCTTGAGTGAATGAAACTAAGGGTTCAGTTTGAAATTCCAACTACCTGAAGAAGGCTGGAGTGTACAATGGCCAAAATGATGTGAATATGGCAACAAAGATGCAGACAACTGTCTGAATAGTGTAAATAATTACAATACCTCATCTGAGAAATATAGACAGATATTGAAGGTGAATATGGTAATGAAGATGAGGACAATAGACCAAACAATGTAGTGTAAATAATATTAAATAACTTCAAACATTTGTCAATCAGTGATAAAAAAATTTAAAAATTTTTTATGAGAAGCACTACTTGTCAACATCAATAAAACAAAAGCAATCTAAAAAGGAACTTTTGCTTACAAAAACAAAAAATATACCTTAATATAATCAGCTATGAATTTTCAATTTACTGTAGTTACTATAGTTACCACTCATATTTTCTGAATAATGTTATATATGGATCCCATATTTAATAATACATCCATACACACAAAAAATTAACTTAAAAAGTTTATTAAAATTACTAGTGGTTGTTGAATTGTTGTGAGTGTTTCCATTTATGATTGGTAAATATAGTTTTAATGTAATGATCATTTGACCAGTTAAATTGATACAGAATTTTAAGATTTAAAATTTTTTAATTAACATTTTTAAAAGCAAATTTTGTAATAATTAATTATTCATAAAAATTTTTTCTTATGACTTTATAAATAAAATGAACCTTTTTCATAAAAGTCTTAAGAAAAAAATTGTACGTAATATCTTTTATTCATAAAAGCAATTGTTTTCTAATTAAATTATATACCAAAAAAACAATACATAGGCTTAAAATACATTTTAAAAATCAAAATTTTTCTTAAAGCTTTCATTTTAGTTTTAATTGCAAAGTAATAGATTAAATTTAATATTCCCAAAAAGTCAAATATTTTGCTGTATTTAAAACTTAAATTGATTCAAATTTTTTTTTTTGATTATCGATAAAATCCAAAATAAAATATGCTTTAGTGAAACGTTATTTGAGAAAAAGTAGCTGGTTTAAAATTTAATTAATCTGAATTGAAACAAATATTACTTTTAGTTTAAAATTCTGCAGAAAAGCATTTTCTAATATGGGGTGATTGTTTTTATGAAGTATTAATAGATCTATTGATAACATCATGTTTGAAAATTTATCTAAGAAAGAACATAACTGTTAAAATTACTTGAATATAATATGAGCATCTCTTCATAATTTTTCAACTACCCACTAATTTTACAAATTCAAAATATTTAAAAAATATTACTATTTTATTGAATTTTAAAAAGATACAAAATTATTTTGCAATACTGGAGTTTATTAAACATCAGTGAGCTTTTCCATACAGTGATACAATTTTTATTGAATAATAATATCACTTGACCAAACAGAATTTTTTAAAATTTTTAAGTTCATAAATTATCTTAATTAAATTTTTAAAAAATGGAAGCCATTGTAAAAATTCATTATTTATTGATATTTTTTCACTAGTGTCAACAATACATTTTACACATAAAAGTGATTAAAAGATTTTTTACTATAATAGGAGCAGATTTTGGGAAAAAAGGCAAAATGTTTGAAAAAAAAAAAAAAAAAAAAAAAATAGATGATGTACATTTCTCAAGGAGTCCACCATTTAACTAATAAAATAAATTTTAGTAGCAACCAAACTTAATTTTGAGATTTTAAAAAATTTTTCAGCCGTTTCTGAGTGATCAAAATATTTGTAAAACAAAAGTTAATTTTCGGTTTTAAAAACCTTGCCAAAATAAAATACACCTTTGTGACACATTATTTTTGAAAAATTAGCAAATTTAATGTTAAATTAATCTAATTTACACAAGTATTACTTATTTATAGCATGAAATTTAGAAAAAACCTTTTTTAATCACAGAGTGGAACTTTCTGACCTTTACCCGTATTTAAAATGTGATAACATGAAAAATGTGAGATAAGTGTATGGTAATCACAAGTGACACAACTGTACAATTTTTTTTCCTGTAAGGGGAAGAAACCATGAAACACATGACCTTTTACTGTACACAAAGAAATTACCATACAAAATAAAAAAAAACTTCAAATAAACAAAAAAAACAATTAAAATTAAAACTTATTTTTAAAAATATGATGGCTAAATGATTTGTGTTAAACTTTTCAATTTTCGATTAGTAGGTATAGTCTTCACTTTATATCTTACCAACCTAACGTGTACAAGTCTTTGAAATATTTAAAAAATATTTTTGAAACTTTACAAATTATTATAATTAAAAAAAACAAAGATGAAAACAATTCTTTTAAAATTTCATTATTAATCAAAAAAATTTTTCTTCAGACTTTTAATTATATTATTTATTAAAACAATTAAATCTTATCTGAATAATGATTGCATTTTTTATTTTACTATTCGGAGCAGATTTTGGGTAAAAGGGCTAAATGGTTGAAAAAAAAAAAAAAAAATACATGATTTACATTCCCCAATCAGGCCTATGTTAAACCAATTCTGCCTAAAGAATTTAATTTCTTGAAATTTCACGAACGGGCGGAGGATAACAGATGTAAAAAAAAAAAAAATAACTTTAAAAGATTTTTTAAAAATATTGATTTCATAAATAATTTCATTCATTTGTGAATAAGTCCTCAAGGTTTAATTAAAATCCGACAATTATTTAATTTTTCCAAGAATTTCCAAATTAATGTGTTTGCCGCGGGGAAAAAAAAGTTATTACGTAACGATTTGGCTCCTTGCTAACAAAAAAAAAAAGAAGATTTTTACCAAAATTTCGAACGTGTTAAAAAAGATTACATTTTTTTTAAATAATTAAAAAATACTTTGATCTTTCCTCTTAACATAAACATTTTGAGGGAAATGTTCGTTTTTATTAAGTTTGGAGCGTTTTTTCTTCATACTATGCTTTTTTTTTCTTCTTATTTTTTTTTATTCCTCCAGCGATTCAGTGGAGGTACCTTTGATTTTGAATTAGAATCTGCAAAAAAGAATTTCCGGAAATTTCATAAAATCAAATAAGTCATATAAAAAATATTTTCCCCAAGATTTTGTAAAAAATAAATAAATAAATAAATTCACTTGTAAGTAAGTTCTGAAAGTTTCATCTTAAAAATAAAATTATCAAACGATTATTTGATTTTTGAAAGAATTTCGAAATCAATTTTTTCGCAGGAAAAAAATTGCTAAATTTTTTTATACGAGTTTATGGTCACGACTAACACAAGAAAAAGAAAATATTTAACGAGAATTTCGAACCTTCTAAAAATGGATGAAAATATACAATTTATTAAAAACAAAGGATTTAATGAGAAATCCTGTTTTTTACCCACTTAACGACGATTTTTATAATAAAACTTTTAGTTTTGTTTATGAAGTTTGAGGATATTTTCATCAGGGCATCGTGATTTTTAGCGAAAGAGTGAAGGTAACTTTATAAAAAAGTGAACACTGATTAAAATCTAAAGCTATGTACAGTAAAAACTAGAAATCAGTTTTTAAAAGTTGTTTGAAAATTAGCACTTCGTGTCTTCGTAATTATTTTTTTACCGCAAAAAATTCGTTGTAGTTTTCATGTTCACCACTAAACAACCAGACACAATGAAAAATACCAAATAAAAGCCGGATGGTTGAAAAGTTATGGAACGATAAAATAAAAAATGACTGACTCAGTCATTTTTTATTTTATCGTTCCATAAAAGTGCAATCGAATTGAATACGGTCATCGAATAGACTGTTTATTGCTATAATTTGTTCAAGTAAATTAGTAAAATAAAGTTTTAGCCACTTACAATATAATCCACTGCGTAAACATTGATAGTTTCCTAAGTTGAATAAAAAAGATTACATGGATCAGAATGCATTGCGATAATCTGTTAGAAGTTTTAAGCAATTTTGTTGTTTCACTTTCAGAGAGGTAGTTTCGTACCTCACTCCGTGAAGAGTGCTGTTAATTCTGAAATTTTATAAATTGTCTGATATTTTACTAAATTTTAGGTACTTATTGTGGAAATGCAAGAAAATTACTAATTAATTTTGAATTTACTATAGTTACTGCTTTTATTTTTTGATAATATCGTGTATGGACGATTGTATTTAATTTAACAAGAGAATTGTGACGTTAAACAAAAATATTTTTGAAATTCTTTTTAAAATGCTTTTTTTTAGTTCTGAGTAGTTGTTGATTTTTTTTTTTAATCGTATCACCCCGAGCAAGGCGGTAACGCCACTGATGTGCAGGGGGCTACGTGATAGTGAAAAGAGTGGAAAAGAGAAAGCCAGAAACCACATCGTAAACAGAGAACAAGGGGTGAGCCTCTACACCTGTTCAATAGACGTGGGTGAAGTGTGAACCGGGCGATAGATCTATCTTTTGTAGTAAGGCTTTTCATTTATGGTTATTATTTACAGAAATTTAAAAGATTTAAAAGATTTAAAATTTTATTAATATAATTGGGACTTTTGAAAAGTGAAAACAATTCTTGTAAAAATTAATTATTCATTGAAAAAAAAAACTTTTTGGGATTAATTTCTGTGACTTGACCCAAAGAGTTGTAAGTTCAATACCAGACCACAGCAGTGTTGAACAAGTAACTTACAGGATTAGAGGGAGATAACTCATGACTACCAGAAGAGCCAAGAAATAAGAATGATATACCCCAGTGATTGTAATAAAGGGTTCAGTTCGAAATTCCTAGCACCTGCAAAAGGCTGGAGCATACAATGGCCGAAACGTCATACAAATGGCAACAAAGATGAGGATAATAGTCTAAATAATGTAAATGCAGCTTGGGTGGAGTTGCATGTATGCTTTCAGCTATTCGGTAATCAACTGGTGAACTATGTCCTTTATGTTCTGTGTCCCCTCAGGATGTAGGCAATCATGGACCTCTACATCTTCCTGACCCTTGTAGCTCTTAATAAGTTTTACCTTTTTGTTATTTCTCCCTAATCTTGTTCTGCCATCCATCTGCTCAAGCCCATCAAGTATGTCACACACTGCTTTTCTCTGTGCTTACTCATTACGTACACTCAAAATTTCAACTGCCTTTTCCTGATGTCGAGTATAATTTTCCTTTTTGTTTCCACTCTCCAAAAACCTTGTCATTGCTCATATGTTCAGACTATGACATCCTCAGCATCATTCTGTAGAACCACAGTCTGTTTCTCATCTCTGAGAAAATTGTCCAGCATTCACTGCCAAACAGAAGAACAGTTATCATGTAACTGTTCAGTACTCTTTTTTTTTTTTGTTTCCATTAAAACTTTTCTGTCTTTTAATGCTCTGCTTAGCTTTTGGAATTCACCTTTGGCCATCCCAATACATCTTCAAATCTCACTGTCACACTTTCTATCCTCTGTTAGAACACTTCCCAGATATTTAAATTTCTGTACCCATTTGATTTCAGTATCCCCAACTTGTAATTTGCACTTTGGGCTCACACCTTTTGCTGATAACTGTGCATTGTCTTTTTGTAGTTTATGTTTAGTCCTTTCTTCTCATTTTACAGTTTCCTTTACATATCTGCTATCAGCATTGTGTCATCTGCACATTTTAAGATAAGGTGATCCGACTTATAATGGGTCCTGGTAGAGCCTAGGTTGAATAAATCTGGTGAGAAGATGCATCCTTGTCTTACACCCCAGTTTCTCATCTAGGTTGATAAAGATGTTGTTATAGACACAACACTTCAACGAAGTACCCTCTGGTCATCATCAGGTGTCCATTGATTGGCTGATATGGATTATCTGTTGATTATTGTGATATATCCTGTGAAATCAACTATTGTTCCTTCTTTTGGTGTGTCACTAACAGATCCAAGGATTGAACTCATGACCACTAGATGATAGTAACACATCTGTAAAGAAGGACATTAGTTGTGTATTTTTGGAGCCTTTTATATTTAGTGTCAGATGGTCTTGACAATTGGTTATATTAGTGGTAATTATGTTAGGGGGTACTTGGTTGAAACATTGTTTCTATAATAATATGTACATCAACCAAGATGAGAACATAGTTCAAAATAATACCAAGATACTGATGTTATAAGGATGCATTTATATATAAAAATAATAGTAATAATGTATAGAAGTTATAGTAAGGGATTCTATTGAGTCCTACTTGTTATTAAAAAAAAGTTTTAATTAATGAAGTAGTTGTTAAATAAAGAAATTAGGAATAGAACGTTTTGGAAGATTGTAGAATGTTCAAGTAAAATCGAGAGAATTCTAAAGGATTCTAGAAATATGCAAATTAGGTGTTAGCCCCTATAAAAATGAGTTTTGGGAAGAAAATAATTGTTAATAGGATTTGCTGGCATTATCGACTCAAGCCTGATTTGTGAATCTGTGCATCCAGCCAAAAGAATCTCTAAAAAAATTTGCCGACCAACTAAAACCTGAAAGGGAATCTCATGGAACTAAATAGGTAAACAGATATTTTTAACTCTTTCAATGACTATACTGAAAATTATTCTTTATAAACACATTTGAGGACTTCCATAAAGTATAGCACTTAAACTACTTTGCCAAGTTAACTGGGTAAAGATATTTGACTCCTTATTTTCCCCTTCTCTCCTCGTAACACTTCCCAGTAGTAAACTCTACCGTTCTCGTTTTGAATGCAACAAAAATTGTATATTTGTAAATATTTTATTTGGTGTTTTTTGTAAATTAAATATTTGTCTGTGATTTAGCTCCGAGTTTTGGTAATCATTTTTTTCTTTTGTTACAACACATAACACTGAAAATTACTTGTCTCAGAAATAAATCCTAAAAATTACCCTAGCATAGATTCTTGATTATTCTAATGTCTTTCCTGAATATGTCAAGGTTGCTAAGCAACTCTAATAGATCTTTTTGGCATATTTTGTCAACCACCTTTGCATACCTAAATATTTGAAAAATTATGTTGAAAAGAAATAACAGTGAAATACACTATAGACAAGGAGTTCCCAACCTTTTTTTTAAGCCCCACACTCCCAGGAAATGTTTGATCAATGTTCACACACTCTAAAAAATGACATCACGTTTAAAAATGAAGAAGTTTTAATTTATAATTTTGAACTATCGTATGTCTATACAGCCATATTATGTCGAAATACCTATTTTCATTTGATCACCAAAGTTAAGCAATGTTGAACGTGGTCAGTACTCAGGGAATACCAGGTGTTTCAAGCTATGCAAAGGCCTAGGGATTAATAAAATCTTGCTACATATACTAACAGATAGTGGTACTTCCCAACTGACAGGGTTGCAAAACCTACCTGAAGTTGGATGCAAAAAAAAACAAAAAAAAACTATAATAGATTCAGTACTATGATGATCTTGGTTAGTGTAGAATTTTTCCATGAAGTGTATTTGCGCTGAGAGACACAGATGTAAGATTTTAAAAAAATGAGGATTGTTTTAAAATGTCAAGTACGTGCCAAAAAATGCATATATGGATTTAGAGTTTTATGTCTAATGGGGTCAAGAAGGGTTAGCGGAAAACAGCTGTCAGTAGAGTGGAAGTGACATCAAGCTGACAGCTGGGAAGAGTTGAATTTTAGTAGTAATTGTAGATTTAGATTTCAGCAGTTGGAGAGAGCGGTTGACTTTTAAGAAAAGCTGAGAGAAGGGGGTTGGCGTAAGATCAGGCTTAGCCCAACTAGCCTTCCCTGTATGCGGGTGTGTTGACTTAATGCATGCGTAATCCCACTCAGTCTCAGTTTAGTGTCATACGTGATATACGCTTTGGGCAATCATGTCTTGAAAGAGACATGACTGACTAGGCAAAAGATTATCCAGCAGTAGGTTCCCATTGCTTTCTGCGGTAGATTGATTGTCAGCCAAGGCTATAGAATCCAATCTGTCCTATTATTTAACCCATAACTGGAGGATTAATACCTTTCCCAAGTGAATGCAAAGAATTCAACTGGAATTTGAACTCGGCACCCCGATCTCTCATTCCACCCCCAGCCAGACCAAAAACCTACTCTCCCCTATGGCGATGTCACTGCCTTGTTAAAAAAAGAATAAAATATAAATGTATATTTTATTTATATTTTGAAGTATTGAAGTTTTAATTATCCAACATTTATGTGAGGTGATATTTTGGGTCCAGTATGTATTGTAATTTATGGTCGATGCCAAATTAAGATTATGGTCCATTATTTATATGAGAAAAACACCAGTATTTTGGTTGAAGTTTGTTGTCAACGAAGAATATATCAGAGAGGGCAAATAAAATTTGGTCTCCATTGAATGGGTTGAAGCAGTTGTTTATGAATAAGATTGTGAAATTTGTTTCCCATAAGAGTCAAGTTGAGTGTTAATCTCTGATGAAATGAAATTTGAGTTGATAATTATCATTGTCATCCCAGAAGTTTAGTTTTCGTTGTCATCACAGTCATTATTGGTCCTCATCGTTGATTACCAATTGGTTCTCAGATTCAGTAGATTTAATACTCATCCAGTTGGTATACACAAGCGTATACAACACACTGACATTACTACAGGTGAACAAATTGAACGTGACAAATAAAAAAAAACATTATACACTGATTTAAAAAAATGCTATATATACTAAAAAACAGAGAATTATAATTTCCAGTCTTTTTCAGTGAACAGAAAGGCAATAAAGTCACTAAAACACAAGGGGTTACTGTGAGAGAATATAATAAAAATATATATAGAGAGAGAACAATAAAAGAACGGGAATTAAAAAGACAGAATATAATGATTGATATTGCCTTTAAATTTTTGAAGATCAAAGTTAACAATGAAGCCAGAAGCAGGAAATGCATAACTGTTAGTATAGAACTTATGGTTACATCTAGCTATTTCAGCTGTAAAATGATGAGACCTAGCTGCCAATCTAGTACTGCACTTAAATTCATAGTCTAGGTATCATAGAGCAAGATTTGTCATAACAATTACCATCTCATCTCCTCCATCGATGTGTAAAATAGTAAAACAGACTGAGTCATATAGCCTTGAGTGGCAACCAGTCTAGGAAAAGGAAACACTTAATTCAAGCCACTTGCTGCCTTGTAGGCTCTACCACTTTGGCAAAGGCAACTCCAAAAATAAATCCACCTATGAAAGCAGAGATAGGGTAACCTCAACATCCCTACCGCAAAAGGAACCAGAAAGCCGTTGTACTATTCTACCTTGAATGTCACCATGGACCACAATTGTGAGATGGAGGGGAGTGGTTACTATATCAGCACAAAATGTGCTATCTTTTTTAATTAAAAGAAAAATTATTCAGAAATTTTTTCTATTAAAAATGTATGTTTAATACAAAATCTGCTGTAGTAATTGCAGAGTAGCTGATGAAATTGTCCCTATAGGGAAAAAGAAATTTTAGCATGCTTTCAAAATCTAGTCTACATATCTGAAAAGAAAATGTAAATTAAGCTACAGGGTGCAATATAAATGCTGCTACTAAATTTCAAATTAATTCTACTTCTAAATTTTTAGTCATTACATTGTTTATGGATTATACTCCCCCAACAACGTAGACTATTTGTTTTTTCAAATTGTTTTAGTATTTACTGGCAACTGAGAAAGATGAAAACAGACAGACGTCACCTGAGATTTTTAAAGCTGGACTCGACAGAATGTTTATCAAAAGGGCAGTTGCTTGATACAAGAAAGCTTTCTCTGTCAAAGACAGGCTGAAACCTGGATGTCCTTGTAACTCTGGAATGCCAAAGCTTATGTTGTATACCTACCTATATACAGGAACGGGATGTTCCTATCCTCTTAAATATGTGGACACTATTTGAGTAGAGAAGAGTAATTATATTGACTAACAATCGTTGCTCTCTGTCTTCCTCACTGCCTACGAGCAGAAGGAACGCGGACAAGGATCCCACCAAAAGATAGAGCTTCATCTGGGAAAAATTGACAGTAGCCCTGACTTAGCCTTGTGCAGAGTCAACGGGATATTTTTTGCTGAGCTCAGTGCCATGCTTAGCAACATCGCAGCCCCACCGCGGAATGCATCTTGCAGCCCCTCTACCCACAGAATACAATTTGCGACCCCACCCCGAACATACTTGTTGGGGCGCTCTCCACCTGTGTTCTACTATAATGGACTATTCCAAGCACTACATAAAGTAGTAGTGGCAAGACATTTCTACCCTGCACCAAACAGTTGAAGCTCTGAAGGATAAGTTGAATAGAGAATGAGACAAAATAGCTATGGAAAAATGTGTTTCGACGTGTGATGAAGGCTAAAGAGAACCATAATGAATGAGATTTTCAGGTGTTTTTTAGCAGATTAATACTTACTTTGTGTTAAAATTATATGCAGATATAAAACATTTTTCAGGTGTTATGAATCTTTTTTAGTTACAGTATTTATGCCACATCCTGTAAAAGCTCCATATCATGTTATAGTCTATACTAGTTTTTGAAATATTTTCCTACAACCCTGTTGGAGAAATTAAATAAAAAGGGAAAAATGTTCTTTTTGATGGGGGATATAAAAAAAATGATGTAACATGATTGGAAAGGTGCTAGTAAATTGAAGAAAAAAAAACAAAAAACAAACTAGAAAACAGAAAAACACTAATTTTTGAAGATAGACTGAAGATATACTGAGGACTAGATGAAGGAAAATAGGAAAAGAATGGTAATTAATTTTTTTCATCTGCCAGAGAGGTAAAAACAAAGAGACCATCTGGCTTTGATCAGGACTGAAAGTAAGTGATGGCATATTCTAAGGCCCTCCTTGAAAGGAAGAGATATTTTTATGACCATTGAATGATGGAGAGGAATTCATGACCTATGACCACAAATTCAGTCAGTTGATAAAAACTAACTTTTAAGAGCAGACAGGATTTAAAAAAAAAGAAAAAAGGAATGAATGGTAATTAAATTTTTTGTCTGTTGAAACACAATAAAATGTCTCAAATCAAGGGATTGTCACCTTTTCTGACACTTGTTAGCCAAAGGGTTGAAATGATAAATCCTTGATGCAAAAACGACCACACACAACGAGAAGAAATAATTTTGGAGCAATAATCAATATTTCACCATTTAGGTTAGACCAAGCCTACCCATGACCAAAGAGAAGGCCCAGGTAGAATTTCAGGGAAAGTGAAGGATGTTCCATGTCCCTCATGCAGGGATAAAGTGGCACTCACACAAAGCTGGAAGGAGATGGATTTGATCAGGTGACCAAAAAGAAGGAGAAGGCCAAAGTAGAATTTTAAGGAAGGAGGAGCTACCCCTTATTTGGACATGTGAAGTATGAGCCCTGATTGGTTGTTTGGGGAATGCATCCATTCCTAGAGAATATCATACTGGATACCAAGACTCCGTAAAGCTGGAGATTTTGAACAGCCAGAAGTAGGTGGGGGTGAGAGAAAGAGAGAAAAAGAGAGATAGATAGAGAGAAAGAGACAAGATCACCCCTTTGCCTGATCTTATATGATTTGCTGCTCTGAAAAAGAAAACCTCTGACTTAAAACCTTGTTTCAGAAGTTTTGTTAAAAACCAAGACATTAAACACTGTCAAAATAATCAACAAGGGTTAATAGTTATTGCATGGAGAATATAGGCCTGCTTGAGACATTAATAACTGTACTGACAACTTTGTATCCAGGAATTGTATGTCATCAATTTCAGTCAGCCATTTGGACCAAAGTGATCAGCTTGAACATGGAGTGGCAGGGAGCAAATGTCATATTTAAAATGAGGAACTTTTAATAGTGATTTAAATTCACTTTCTGGAAAATAAATTAAATTTACTTTGTACACAATAAAAAATAGAAATGAACAGAAGCAAAAACAACATAAAATATATCTGAAAATTGATACTAACTTTAGTTTTTTTGTAGACTTTTATTTTGAGAGAACATTGTGCATTTTATCACTTTCAAAATCCTTGGAATGCATACCTGTTGAGAAGGCATTACAAGTATTCCTCACTACAAGTAAATACACTTAGATCTTTATTATTGACAACTGTCAGTTAAGTGCCATATGTGAAACACACTTGGGCGATCATGTCTCGAAAGAGACATGACTGACTGGGCAAAAGATTATCCCACAATAGGTTGTCATTGCTTTCTGCAGTAGACTGGTTGCCTGCCAAGGCTATAGAACCCAATCTGTCCTGTTATTTAACCCATAACTGGAAGAAAGAGATGGATTAATACCTTTCCCAAGGGTATTTGTGCATAGGTGAATGCAATGAATTCAACTGGAATTTGAACTCTGCTCTCCAATTTCTCGTTCTGAGCCAATATCCACTGCACCACAACGCACATCCGCACACCACAACACACATACATGTTAAATTATATTCACTCAAGTATTAATGTGATCTTTTATAAAAATATGGATTTATTAAGTGTTTTTTCAGACATGCATTGTACTAGGTAAATAGCTTCAGAAATAAAGTTTTAAAAAGTCAAGAATGATGTGCGGATTACAGGTGAGCTTTACATAGTTAAATTTCACAAAGATCTTCAGCCTATATAAGAACATCATTTCTTTCTAGTGTGTGATTGCATATGTAAGCTCAAATGTGATTTCAGTGAAAAAGAAGAGTCACATATATCACAAGAATATGGTTTCTCTCCAGGATGTGTTCGCATATGCCTCTTCAAAGTTGAATTCACTGAAAAGGAAGAACCACATATTTTACAAGAATATGGCTTCTCACCAGTGTGTGTTCGAATATGTCCCACCAAATTTGACTTTTGTGAAAAGGAAGTGCCACACACTTCACAAAGATATGGCTTCTCTCCAGTGTGAGTTTGTATATGTAGACTCAAATGTGACTTCTTCGAAAAGGAAGTACCACATACTTCACAAGAATATGGTTTTTCACCAGTGTGTGTTCGCATGTGTACTACTAAGTATGTCTTACCTGAAAAAGAAAAACCACACACTTCACAAGAATATGGGTTTTCTCCAGTATGCATTCGCATATGCCCCACCAAACGTGACTTCCATGAAAAGGAAGCACCACACACTTCACAAGAATATGGCTTCTCCCCTGTATGTGTTCGTGCATGCACCACTAAATGTGATCGCTGCGAAAAAGAAGCATCACATACTTCACAAGAATAAGGCTTCTCACCAGTGTGTATTCGCATATGGACTGCCAAATCTGATTTCTGTGTAAAAGAAGTGGCACACACTTCACAAGAATATGGTTTCTCTCCATTATGTGTTTTCAAATGCCTGCTCAAATGTGACTTCTCTGAGAACGCACATTCACACACTTCACAAGAATATGGCTTCTCTCCAGTGTGTATTTTCACATGTCGGCTCAAATGGGATTTCTTTGAAAATGAAGTGCCACATACTTCACATGGATGTTGCTTCTCTTCAGTGTATGTTTTCATATGTTGACTCATAGTGTCCCAAAGTTGACAAGTGAGAAAATGTTACCAACTTTAAAATGGTTTGTTTTTATAAATGTTTTCCTACAACTGATGTTTGCATAAATGAAAATCCATATATTCCATTCATTTCTTTCTGATATGTGTTAAAATATATTTTACCAAATATGACTTTCTTAAAAAGTAAGAGACTTTATATGATAGCTTTGGTATAGATTTGCATATTCTGCACTAAATTTATGAGACCAAAGATCCATACAGTTTAGAAGAACGTGACTTTTCCTCTCGGCAGACAGATTTTTTTCAGCCTCTTCTTAAAATTAGACTCTCAGAAAATTTACATTCAAAAGTTTCACAATTGTTTTTTCTGAGGACTTTTCCATATATTATTGGTTACAAAAAAAAAAAAAGAGATAGTAAGAGACGGGCGATTCAAATTCACCAAATATTCTTTTGGCAAAAAGATCTGTAAAAGAAAGAAAATGAACTCAAAATGCTGTATATTTCCGCCTATAAATTAACTTTTAAACAAAATGAAGTAAAAAAAGATACAGAAAATTTTAATAAATTTATCCTATACCTGTAGATTAAGATGACTGCTTACTAATTATATAAAAATGATTGTATTGGAATTGTTGCTACTAACTGTACCCTTAGAAATTCAAAATAAATGAAATAACAAAACACATTCCATATCATGTTTTTTCTACATACATCACCTAAAAGTGAAACTATCGTTTTGTTTAGATTTCATCATGTAATTCTTTTTTCTTTTCCTATATCTAAACAGTTACAAACAGCCTGGAGTACTAATGGCTATTTACTTATACTTCATCAACAATAACAAAATACTCCTAACACCAGTATGATAATGATACAATGATAATGATACAATGATAATGATACAATGATAATGATACAATGATAATGATACAATGATAATGATACAATGATAATGATACAATGATAATGATACAATGATAATGATACAATGATAATGATACAATGATAATGATACAATGATAATGATACAATGATAATGATACAATGATAATGATACAATGATAATGATACAATGATAATGATACAATGATAATGATACAATGATAATGATACAATGATAATGATACAATGATAATGATACAATGATAATGATACAATGATAATGATACAATGATAATGATACAATGATAATGATACAATGATAATGATACAATGATAATGATACAATGATAATGATACAATGATAATGATACAATGATAATGATACAATGATAATGATACAATGATAATGATACAATGATAATGATACAATGATAATGATACAATGATAATGATACAATGATAATGATACAATGATAGTACATTCCATTACTGATAAACACAATAATAACTCAATGTTTATATTTTCTGAGCTGAGCTTGCATGGGTACAAGTTGATTTCATTGACATTTAATTATTCTTTGAATAGGCAATTTATTATGAAGTTATGCTATTAATAAATAAGATAGAAATGGTTTTACTACCTTTTATTATAAGTTACTGATAAGTTATTATAAGTTTTATTATAAGTTATTATAAGTTTTATTATAAGTTTATAAGTTATTATAAGTTATTATAAGTTTTATTATAAGTTATTATAAGTTTTATTATAAGTTACTGATAAACACAATAATAACTCAATGTTTATATTTTCTGAGCTGAGCTTGCATGGGTACAAGTTGATTTCATTGACATTTAATTATTCTTTGAATAGGCAATTTATTATGAAGTTATGCTATTAATAAATAAGATAGAAATGGTTTTACTACCTTTTATTATAAGTTACTGATAAGTTATTATAAGTTTTATTATAAGTTATTATAAGTTTTATTATAAGTTTATAAGTTATTATAAGTTATTATAAGTTTTATTATAAGTTATTATAAGTTTTATTATAAGTTTATAAGTTATTATAAGTTATTATAAGTTTTATTATAAGTTACTGATAAACACAATAATAACTCAATGTTTATATTTTCTGAGCTGAGCTTGCATGGGTACAAGTTGATTTCATTGACATTTAATTATTCTTTGAATAGGCAATTTATTATGAAGTTATGCTATTAATAAATAAGATAGAAATGGTTTTACTACCTTTTATTATAAGTTTATTTGATAATGTGAGAGCTGAGTTTAAATTCCAGCCGAATTCATTGCATTCACTTACGCGCAAATACCCTTGTGAAAGGTATTAATCCGTCTATTCCTTCCAGTTATGGGTTAAATAACAGGACAGATTGGGTTCTGTAACCTTGGTTGGCAACCAGTCTACCGCAGAAAGCAATGGCAACCTACTGCGGGATAATCTTCTGCCCAGTCAGTCATGTCTCTTTCAAGACATGATCACCCAAGCGTGTATCACGTATGGCACTTAACTGACTGACTGAATCTTTTCATGTGCATTGTTGGTTGTTGAACTGATTTTAAAGTTAGCCTACTGATAAACATCACTCATAATTTCAGGTTTCTTTTTTAGAATTGTAGCACAAGACAATGCCAATTTCTAAGAGTGATTTTTTGGATTTAAAAATTGTTTTATATGCCAAAATATATGGTATCTGCTATTTCATGTAAATTAGATTATATTAACTCATTTATCTATCTATAAATAAAATTATGTTACTTCTGCTAGGCCATTATCTGTCACACCCACTAGAATAGCCATATATTAACAGCCATATATTAATGTATATTAATTTTAATAGCCATATATTAACAGATTAAAATCATATTTTTGGGAGAAGTACAAACAAGTAAGGGGTACAAAGTACAGTTGATTTTATTAAGGAGCATAGCCTAGTACAATACATTTTCATTCATTTTTTGGAAAAAATTAAAAGTTTCATTATTTCACATACAAAATACAACCACTATTTTAAAAACATTTTAATTACTAAAATAACAAATACTCATTTATTAAAAATGCAATATTGTTTTTTGCAGTCTTTTTAAGTTTTTATATACCAGAATTCAGTTTTCAGTTTGCCCTGCATTTGTGAGAACTATAAATAAATCACAATGCCAAATGCTTAAAAAAAGTTAAAGTTTGGCTCCCGGAATAGAAATATTTATGCATGGCAACTTGTATGTTGCATGCTCCAGAGTAAGAAATCCTCAGAATTTATTCTTCACAGTTAAAAAGGAAAAAATGAATTTTCTTAAAACTTTGTTTACCATGAAGTCCTATAAAATCCAATTAAAGAAATTACTAAATCATGAAGTAGGGTTTTTTTCAAAGTATTTTTCTGAACAAATTAGCTTATTCAAATTTCATTGATTGGTTTGTGACATTGAATGTAATATAGAGTTTGTAAATCTTAACAAAAAATGTTAGTGATAACTTTAACACGACTAAATCCAGTGAGGATTTGAATGCACGTCAGCATTTTGTGAAAACAATCTACTCTTTAAAAATATTCAAATGTGTTCACATTTTACATAAATCCCTTTTATTACAATATGGACAATAAAGCATTTAAAGAAAGAATGATTTACAACCTTTCTTTAAATGGGGCAAGGAGTGGCATGTTAATTTTAATGCCTCCAAAATAAAACTGACCCAGAGTGGTAGCACCTGTTAGGGCCCCAGCTACGAGCAAATAGTTAACCCCAAAACTGGGGTCAAAACACTATGAAAGTATAAAAATACACTTTTATAGAAATATATACATACAAATAGACATTTATAGAAAAATACACATTTTACCACAACACATTTTTGAAGGAAAAAAATATTCTTAGCAAAAGATTTTTGAATACAAAACTAGAAAACATTTTCAGTTTTCTAAAATAAAAAAGAATAAAACAAAAGGTTTTTTATTAAAATATGACTAAATCAACCTTCTCACTATAACTGAACATTAAAAAAATTGCCTTAAAACTCCACATTTTTGGCATTAAATAACCCACAGAGGTTGATATGCCATTAAACAAAACTCAAACTATCTTACATAAAAAGTTTTATTATTTAACGTAAGTTTACCATTTGTCTTTGCTTTGAATATTGCTGCCACATCTGGTTTGGTTCACCGGCTATATATTGAGAGATTTTTGATAAAATCCAAATAATCTTCAATATTGATGGTCTTGACCTGGCATCTTATCTTCATTGCTGTAAAGTAGCTTCTTTGTGCCTTCTCTATAAATACTTCCATGGTAGTTGTTCTATGGTACCCAGACTTTATGAATTTAAGTGCAATTAGTGGCAAGAAGTCAACTTTTTTAAATGGTTAGATGTAAGCATGAGTTTTATGGCAACAGTTTTTTCTCATTTGTTTTTGCTTCTCAGTCAACTTTGACCTTCAAAATTTAAACACAATGTCAACTGTTATCTTCACTCCTCTTGTTCTTTGTTTTTTCTCCTTAATAGTATTCCTTAACAGTATTCATATTCTCTAATATTTAGTAACCCCTTGAGTCTTAGTGGCTTCATTGCATTGCTAAGGATGAAATGATTAAAAAGAAAAATAATTTCTCTGATCTACTTTCAGAAGTTTATATGTTATAAAAAATTCACTAGCTTAGGTAAATTGTAGATTTTACTATTGTAAGTGACCCCTGCTATGGGTTAAATAGTCAAATTTGCATATAGAAAAATCATTATTATTCTAAAAAAAATACAAAATGTTTCAGCTTTAACCCATGAAGAGTTGATATGCTGTAAAAATAATCATTAATTCGGTAAATAACAGACATTTCTTTAATTACAAATATTTAAAAAAGAGAGGTTAACAAAAAGTATATGATCATAAAATGCTAATATCCAAATATAATAAAAAAGCCAAAAACGTTTATCAATTTTCTCCCATTAGAGCAAAATCAAAAGACAAAACCATGCACAGCAATTAAAATATACAATACCTGGCAAATGTTATATGCAAGAAAATATAATATTAAAAGGTTAATTACCTTTAAATCTACCAACCAGTCCTTCTGCTTACAGAGAGATGGGTGGTAGGACACAATACTTTTACATGATATTCAGAATTGGCCCTATTCAGCACAGAAAACATGAAATTACAATAAATCAATGCTGGCTCTAAACCAAGGGTGCAGGACAACTCAACACTGCTGACTGAGCACCAGGACAAGTCAGAACTGAGAAAACTCAGAACCAGAAAAACATAACTATTTTTTATAACCAAATAAAAGTAACTTATTAAAAGATTAAAACCCTAATCAGTGAATATTTAAAAAGACATTATGTACTAAAATATGAACCAGTTTTTTGTTTTTAACTATTTTTTTAAGTAAATCATAAAGAAATTTACTTTTTAAAAGTAAATTGATGTATAAAAAATATTTCAATAAAAAACAATTGTTTTTAATTATTTCTAATAATGTGAATTGAAAAAAGCAAAACAAAATGAGACAGTTTTTGTTTTTAATTATTCTTAATGAAGTAAATCAACATTGTAAAATATCATTTATAAAAGATAATTTAATTAACTATTTACCAGAATAATTTTATATTTACAACATTCTAAAATCTGATACATTTCTATTCAAAATATTGCAATACAATATTTATCATTTACCAATTTATAAAGAATATATAAAAACAATTTTTTATTCATAAATTTACAAACATTTACAGTAACTTTTCCTTTTAGGTCCCGAAGGCTTTTCCCCCCTTCAAATTTATCCAAAATAGTTATTGATGAAAATTTACCTTTATTGATCTTAACAACCAGAAAAAAATCGAACTTCATCACGCACTTTTTGTCTCCCGTAACTTCATAGGATGTGCATTGTGGTACAGTGGATATCGGCTCAGAACGAGAAACCAGGGAGTTTGTATTCACTTACGCGCAAATACCCTTGGGAAAGGTATTAATCCGTCTCTTCCTTCCACTTATGGGTTAAATAGCAGGACAGATTGGGTTCTATAGCCTTGGTCAGCAACCAGTCTACTGCAGAAAGCAATGGCAACTTACTGCGGGATAATCTTCTGCCCACTCAGTCATGTCTCTTTTAAGACATGATCGCCCAAGCGTGTATCGCGCATGGCACTTAACTGACTGAACTCTCAGAATGACTTTCGACGTAGGCAACAAATTTTCGCCTATTTACTTCCTGTAATGAAAGTAATATGCATAAAAAAAAAATCGCGTATTACTTTCATTACAGGAAGTAAATAGGCGGAAATTTCAGTAAAGGAATTAAATAGGCCGAAATTTGTTGTCTACGCCGAAAGTCATTTAGCAGTTAATTACATGACTGCATTAGAGTTACGGGAGACAAAATGGGCGAGATGTAGTTCGAGTTTTTTCTGGACGTTCAGATCAATAAAGGTAAACTTTCATCAATAACTAATTGTTGATTTGAGTTCAGCATATACATTTGCACAGAAATAATGCTATTTTGGATAAACTTAAAGCGGGGAAAAGCCTTCGGGACCCAAAACGAAAATTTACCACATTTACTAAATTTTTAAAAGATGTAAGAAGACTAACTATATGAAGAAATGCTTTATTTACCATTTTATAAAGATCAAATTAATAAGAAGGCAATGTTTTGTGAACCATTAAAATAAACAATAGTGTTTATTTTCCCAATAAAGAAAATGCATGAATTCACTTTCATATGTTTTTATTCCGGTTCTAATCATTTTTTAAAAAGAATCCAATAAACATTATTGCCGAGTGGGGATTTTTATTTCACTTAGCTTGAATAAAGATAAAACGAATGGCTAGCATTTATTTTACATTAAAGATATTTTCACTAATTTTGGTAAATATTGCATTATTAAAAAAATAAAGCGGGATTATTACAGCAGACAAAAAAAGTGGTTGAACGACGAATGCATCATAAAATATCATACGTACGGTCGATTATGAAGCGACTATCAAAAAGAATGTGTTTCTTGCAATTAGTTCGAATTAATTAGTAAAATAAAGGTTCTGACACTTACAAAATGATCCCCAATGTGTAGACTGATTGTTTCTGTATTTGAAAAAGATGCGATGGATGAGAATTTACTATGATAATGACTTCGACGTCTGATAACGTTTCGTTTACCCCGCGTCTATTTTCGTTGGAGGCAATGATTTTTGCACCTCACTTGCGTGGAGAGCATCACAAAAATATTTTTAATTTGATACGCAGAGACCATAGTGATTTTCTAATCGCAGATTAGAGGTAGCACAAGGACGAGAGTATGGGGCACCTAGGTAGGATCCAACTCACTACTAAGTCGTAATTGCGCTAGCAAGACAATCCCGTTAACCATTCACACCACGTGCCCCAGATACGAAACAAAAAAAAAATGCGTTAGTATTATTTTTTACCCTGCTTCCCCACTGGAGCGAGTTTTTTGACGCAAAGTCGGTTTTAAAATGGGGAATCCGAAGGTTGACGCACGGACCACTGGTCAAATTATTACTCATCTACACCTCCGCATATTCGATAACTGAGTACTAAGATTGTCTTATCATGACTAAACTTGTTGTTTTCTAGTCACACCTACCCTTTTGTTTTACTACTAGTAGTGGATATCGTCTTGAAACGAGAAATTGTAGAGCCAGTGCCGTGCTTAGGAACATGCCTCCCCTCGCAGAATGCGCTTTGCGGCCCCTACCCACAAAATTCAACTTGCATCCCGCCTTCAACATATTGTAACTGAACCCAAAATAAATGTTACTTTAAACAAAATAACATATACTCTCGGAACGCAGATATTCGGTGATAACGAAAACCCAGAAGAAATCGCAGAATTGGGGCTTTGAAGCTAAGACAGGGTCAAATTTTGCTATTAGCTCCACTTCTCCAAGAAAATTTCCATTTCTCGTGTAACCAAGCTTTTCATTTGTGCCACGGAAGGACAAATTTCTCTCAGCCAAAATCTGAATTATTTTTTTTTTTTAATCATATCACCCCGAGCAAGGCGGTAACACCACTGATGTGCAGGGGGCTACATAAGATTAAAGAAGTTGGAAAAGAGAAAACCGCATCCTAAACAGGAAACAAGGGATGAGCCTCTTCACCTGTTCAATAGACGTGGGTGGAGTGGGAACTGGGTGATAGTTTAGTCTATCTACTCCAATTGAAAAAAAAATGAGTGAGAAGATTGGAAAAGAGAAAACCGGAAACCGCATCCTAAACAGGAAACAAGGGATGAGCCTCTTCACCTGTTCAATAGATGTGGGTGGAGTGTGAACCGGGCGATAGTTTAGTCTAAACTAAGCAGAACTGAATATTAAAGGATGAAATGTTTTTAGATTTTGATATCATTCTGGGTTTTTTTTGTCCAAATTCGTGAGTTTGTCTTGCTAAGTCTACAAAAATGAAAATAAAACTCATTATTTTTTAAAAGATGAATAATTTAACACATTCAACATAATGTTGAATATGTTAAATTATTCATCTTTTAAGAAAAAATATCAAGTTGATGTTAAAAATTGCAGCAAAACATTGTTAATTTATTTAAGATGGAACAACCTATTTATGACAAGTCTCTAATTTGTGCGTTGTGGTGCATTGGATATCGACTCAGAACGAGAAATCGGGAAGCCGAGCTCGAATTCCAGCCGAACTCATTGCATTCACCCACGCGCAAATACCCCTGGGAAAGGCACCAATCCGTCTCTTCCTTCCAGCTATGGGCCAAATAACAGGACAGCCCGGGCTCCACAGCCCTGGCCGGCAACCAGTCTACCGCAGAAAGCAACGGCAACCCACTGCTGGACAATCTTCTGCCCAGTCAGTCGTGACTCTTTCGAGACACAATCGCCCAAGCGTGCACCACGTATGGCACCTAACTGACTGACTGACTCTAATTTGTATTTAGATACAGTGTATATATTTAAAATTTTTCTCATTGAATAGTTCACCTATATAGCATAAACGAAATAAAACTGCCCTCCAGTATATCTGCTCTTCCTGAATCAGTTTACTTGATTGTAAGTCAACAGGGTTGCCTGACCGTTTATCATGCCACACCATCATACACTCCTTAGGATGAATTGATTGTTCATGTGTCTTAGTTTTCGACAGATGGCTCCACTGGTTACCAAATCCTAGGAACGAAGACAGGCCCTTACGACTTTTGTTTTGACTACTGAACAAACGGCAGGCAAAACAGAAAACTCGATCAGCAGACTTCGAGTAAACAAGCCAATAACGACGAACAGTTTCATTATTTTTCAGTGTCAAATAATAGTTCTTTCCAGAAAATTTCCGCGGTGGGTTTTCCTGGTTTAATGGGAAATCATACCTTGGATCAGTATGCTCGAACGTTGATTGGGTTGGCCATTGCTCATCTGGCACGAGCAATCTCATGCTCAGAATCAGAAACGGATTGTGTGTTAACGCCAGGGTTATATCATGTACAATACATTTAACTGCGAGCTGGCGGAAAAGAAAAATTCAAATATCCTGTGAGTCTTTTCAACAGCATTTGCTACTTTCTGTAATTTCAACTTCCTTGTAGAAGGCGGAGGCGTCCATTACAAAATTAAGTTTACGAGTCGACTCGACGTAACATGGGGTCATGATTTAAAGCAGGCAATAAGAAAGACGAGTAGGCGAAAGTAACCAGAAAAACAATATATTAACAAAGGTTACATAGGGTTGAGAGCATGCATAAAATTAAGGAAAGAGAAGTTCTTTTTCTAGCTGAAAGAAAGGTTTGTAACAGTTGTTAAGATTATCGTCAAGAGTTCGAAGTTCACATCCTTGATGAAATTATACAGACAGAAAACAAGGTTCTGTGTCTGTGTATGCGTTTAGGCAAGAAAGTCAGACAGAAGACACAGTTCTGTGTCTGTGTGTGCGTTGAGTAGAGAGAGAGAGAGAGACTTACATGCGAATGTAGTAGTCTTAGGCAGTCTGTGAATTTCTACTGACGAAGGTTGGAAAAATTGTGAATTTATGTGTAGGAAGTTATTTTATGTAAGGTCAGTTTGAATGAAAGTTAATGTGCATAGTGTTAATGTCGGTGAGAAGAAAAATAAAAAAAATTTGCGCCACTAATTGCTACCCGCAATTAGTGCGCGTGTGTTTGTGTGAGTTAGGGAGACATGTCTGCTCTTGCCCCGGTACGAAATCCTAACTCGCGTACCACATGACGTTCCCCGCTTTTATTGGCATTCGTTTACGCGGGAAACTAAGTTATCACGTGAACGCTGAATCACCATGTATGTGTGTGTGTGTGCGTGTGTGTGTGGGTGTCAATGTATCAAGCCCCACAGGTTTCAAACAGCAATGTATATGTGACTAAAGATTTTCATTGAAGATTCAAATAAACAGTTCAATAAAAAGAAAAAAAAGCTTCGTATTGGCAAAAAGGACATCTACTTCCAGTATTTAGTCTTTCATTTGTTTTTAAAACACATTTTAAATTTCTTTAAAATAGAGTTAAAAAAAGAAAAATCCACTTACAATTATGTTGAAGTCAAATTTATTTTGTTTTTCAGTTTTTTTAGTCTGAAAGAAGTTTACTCGACTAGAAAAAAATGTAAATTGTAAGACGGATCGTCTTATAATGACGGGTCACGGGTCGAACGAAGGCCGATAATGAAAGTAAAGTAAAATTACACATGCAAACCCCAGTCAGTCTAAATATTAAAAACCATAATACAAATAAATATTGAGAAATCAGAAAAACAAAAGAAAATCTAAAATAAAAAGACACCTAACAAAAATTCGATTTCGTAAAAGAACGTCAAAATCAGAGTGAAAAAATAAACGAAGTGAAATGGATGAAATTATGACGTACTCGTCATAATTTCATTCATTTTAAAAGATTCCAGCAAATTACATAGACTATCTGGCAGGAATAAGCGATGGGAGGGGGTCGCTGTTGGAGGAATTAAATAAAAAGCCGAGTGAGACAATATTGTCACATTGTCCCTTTGAAAATGTCTACATCCAATGTCTGTCGCCGGTCGCTCGATCCAATCTGTTATCAGTTTTTGTTTTATCTTAATTTTTTACGCAGAATAGGAGTTAATTGTGTTTTGATCGAGTTTTTGCGGTCATAGTATTCATATTCGTTTGTTTATAAACTACGCTGTCGTTAAATTTTCTTAAACGTTTTGTCATCCTGAAAGTTTGAATATACCAGTTACGTTCTTGTATGTTGAAACAGATATCTATAATCTATTTCTCTCTTAAGTTCATTTTTTTTTAATGACAAATGCTTTGCGGCCTCTTTGGAGCCCGAAAGGCTTCCATCAAATATTATATATATATATATATATATATATATATATATATATATATATATAGCGTGTGTTTTGGCAGCATTTTTTCATTAATAATTAATGAACCTGTCTAATTTTCTCTGTATAACTCCACTCTGTTAATAATAATTTAAATGTTCTATGTTCACTGAACATTAAATGTTCAAGCTTTGATAATGGCTTATGTAAGCCGAAAGCTCAGACCTGATAAAAAAATCAAGAATTATTGCGATTTCTTGTCGTCTTTCCATGACAACACTATCAAGCTAATCAGATCATACGAACGGATCTTACACAAAATAAATAGACAGAACTTGTCTATATTATTCAATGAAACCTGTATTAATATATATATATATATATATATATATATATATATATATATATAATATTTGATAGAAGCCTTAATGCTGATCTCAATTTAATCAAATTTTAATACCAATGCCCACCAAGAATAATTTTAAGTCTGCCCACATATTCTCCAAATTAGAAGTTGCTTTACTCTGATTGGTCCACATTGTACATACAATAATGCCTCCCTGATTAAAGGGGTTTTGCTTGTTTTTAACCTTTTAAAACCATTCAATTTAAAATAACCGCATCACTTGACAAGACACAAGAAGTGTCGAAACAAAATAGCTTCTTTTGTAGTGATATTGTAACATATCCATGTTATAATTTCTGAATATATATATATATATGAGAGAGAGAGAGAGAGAGAGAGAGAGAGAGAGAGAGAGAGAGAAACAGGTTGATAGATATATATATTTCAACATACAAATATGATAATAATTTTCAAGTTAATCCTAATAATTAATTTTTTTTCATTACTATAGATCTGCGGAGCCAAAAAGAGCCTTGCGGCATCCCGGGGCCTTACGGCCCCTAGGGAACTTGCGCCCCCTGCAATTGCGGAGTCTGCGGGGGCCCTAAGCCGAGACCGTCGCTATATAGGAGGTCTTGCCTAATCACGGCCCTGCGTAGAGCCGAATTTGAATTCGTTGTATTCGCTTCCGCACAAATCCTATTAGAAAAGGTATTATTCCGTCTTTTTTTCCTCCAGATATGATGGGTTATAGCAGGACAGATTATGTTTTTATAGCTTTGGTTGGTAACCAGTCTACTGTAGAAAACAGTGGTAACCTATTGCAGGAAAAGCTTTTGCCAAGTTAGTCATGTCCCTTTCAAGACATGATCGCCCAAGTGTGTATTACATATGTCACTTAACTGACTGATTTTACACTACACTACAGTCATTCAAAATTCCCTTGGTCATTTCTTCGTGGCCAGTAAATTAGTCTCTCATTTCATTTAAATACATGAATTAGCGAATTCTTTCATTGCTATCGTTCAATTAATTCTTTGTTTTGGATTATGAAAATGCAATGGGGACATTCATTTTGAGCTATTTTGACTTCAAGGCACACCATAGTATTGTGACACACACACTTGTGGAATCACACACGCGCATTTACTTATGCAATCACGCAATTGATTGTATGTATTAAATTCTGTATATAATCATTTTATATTTGAATAAATGTAAGCTGCTTGCTGATTGGTTTGAGCTAGCCAATCAGAATCAAGGTAAGTGAATTACATTTTTACCGCCAAGGAAGGATATTTGAACACTTATATATACGATTTGCCACGTATTTTTAGCCAGTTGGTACCAGAATTTCTTATGCACACATCATGTCGAACTATATAAGCTTTAAGTCCAACTCACTCGCTCATACAAATTCATTCTTTGGTACAACTACAAAATGAACGTTATTCATGAACTCTCCGATTTGAACAATTCTTTTTAGCAACAATTTTCCTTATACAAATTTCTTATCACACTGATAAATCTTACAGCAACAATAAACATTCCAACTTACGTTAAAAGCTCTAACAGAAATTTTCATACAGTCAATGGAAGACAATTTCAAACAAACAGTTTCACATCATATTCAACATCTATGTGATTTATGTATTCTTGTTAATATTTGTTAAATACACTTTATGGTTGCAAATTGATGCTTTGTCAACTTCATTCCATTTTCTATTTGCTTGATTAATGAATTATTTTCAACGCTCATAAATATAATGGTGGTATGTAAGGATTTAGTTAGGAAGTTCCTTTGGGAAGTGGCCTTGTGCCATGTAAAATTCCAACAGAGAAATTAATCTAAATTAATCTTGCAGCAGAAGCTCCCACACTGTAAAGGTTAAAAAGAATTAGAAATAAAAAAAAAAATAGAAATACTTTAATAATAACAAACATTTTAATAATAAAACTTTGTTTTTATAAAGTTTGAGGCATTTTACATCATGCAGCTTTGTTTTTTGTTTTGTTTTCAGCAAATTAGTAAAGGTACTTATTTGATTTATTTGACTTTTACAGTTATCAGTAACTCAACTATCCAAGATTTTAGATACTGAACTCACAACTTTTAAGGTCAAGCCAATTTTGGATCACTCAGTCAACGTTTTTATCCACTAAGAAAAAGTTTATTAATTTGCATAGCCATAGCTTTCGTTGGTAGCCACCAAGAAGTTAAAAGTCTTACCCCAGTGATGATAGGTAGAGACTAATAACGAAATAAAGTAGATATATAATTAACATTGTTTACACTGTTCAGACTGATGTCCTTAACTGTGTATCGGATACCCCGGTATCCGCTAACGAATTTGTATTAACATTCGATCGGGCGTAAATGACATTGGAAATAAGAGAACGACACCAGAGTTAATAACAATGTAAACATGTATTATTAACAATAGGTTACATAGAGTTGATTAAGCATGCAAATAGTGAAGGAAAGGTTGTTTTCCTTGTAACGTTAGGAAACAAAGTCAATAATTGAATAAAGTTCCTTAAAGAAAGAATGTAACACACATACTGTGTTGAATTGAAAAAAAGGTTCCAATAGAAGTTTGTGTGCACATGTGTGTTAAAGAAATAAAAGGCCGCCTAATTGCGACCTGCAATTAGAGCGCGTGTGTGCGAGACGAGAATCAAACTAAGGTCCCTCTGCCATATTGGATAGCAGTGGGTCTCCTCTCGAGCTGGGTAAAAGCTGCACATTACTTTCGCTTTGCCGGCCGATAGCGGACGCCCAACTCTCTGGATAACCTGTGTTCGCTGGTTAAATACCAAACCAAACTGCGTGGGAAAGATACACGTGATAGATAAATGATTACCGTGTGTTTCAAGAATGAAAACACGCCAGACCATAGTAAATGCGTAGGTTTGAAACACAAAATGTAATATGCGTGAATGCGTATGTGGGTGTGAACGTACAGATGTGTATGTGAGTCCCAAATCTTTATTGCCATGTTTATGACATTTCGGTAGTTGTATGCTCCAGCCTTCTTCAGGTGCTCTTTGAGTCAAGTCAATTAAACTAACGAACGCTAATATCCAGTAACTTGACACAAAGAGTTGTGAGTTCAATAACAGGTTACAGCAGTGCTGACCTTAGTCGAGTTAAAAAGGAGATAACTACATAGTATCTGGAAGTGGCATCGCACATGGAATGAGAATGATATGTTCCAGTGATCGAAACAAAAGGTTTGGTTCGAAATTCCTAGCATCTGAAACAGGCCGGAGTGTACAACAGCCGAAACGTCTTAAAAATGGCAATAAAGATGAGGACAACAGTCTGAACAAAGTAAATAATGTAACTACCTTATGTCAGAATTATTGACAAATGCATACAATTAAATTTAAAATTAATTCTTATGAAAATTTCGGCCTGGTACGAACGGACGAAAAAGCTGTAAATTTATGCGTTTTATGCTTTAAAAAATGACATAATTTGTCCTTACTGGAAGAGAAAGGAAGAACAAACATGAAAAAAAAAATCTCTGACAACTGGAACGCAAGATTGACTGTGTTGTCGACTGGACAACGTGGTGGTAATTTGAAAGCGGAGTCACCATTATAAAGCAGACTGGTTGTCCAATCCACTACATTAATAATAAAAATAACTCAGAGAACAATATAACAAGAATAATAACAATGTATTAAACATATTTACAAGATTGATTATTTTGTGCATGCAAGATTTAGTGGAGAAAGTTCTCTCTTGGATGTTTAAGAAAGTGTATCAATGTTCATACTGGAAGAGTTCCTGAAAAAAGGAAATATGATGTTTGTACTAATCAGTAGTTGAATATAATTATATATGTAGTGAAGTATGCTTGTGAGAGAGAGAAATAGTTTTGGTGTAACTAATTGTTAAACGCAATTAGCGCAGTATGTGAGTTGGAAAGGAACTAACGGCATTCGGACTGTTAGCGCCGAAAAGCAGTTTCCAACTGGTCTCACACGTGTGAACATCAGCTTATATATTTCTGAACGAAGCGCGGGAAAAGAGGTTTCATGTACGATACTAATGTAAGAGTATGTACGTATATGTGTGTGTACGTGCGTACATGGCGATATGTATATAAGTATGTAGTGGCATGTAGAAGTTATTCTACAACTGTATAAAAAATAATCGTTCGATAATTCCATTACGTTAGTGACCAGGTCAGTTTGTTTGACACTTCCACCTGTAATATCCTGTTGACCCACAATGGTGGTAGCCGATGTTTAGCAAGCGTCGATCGTCTCCAACACCAAACATTACATTGGCGACGAGGATAGAGTCATTTACTCAACAACAACAAAAAAAGACAAAGAAACGCAAAAAAACGCAACAACAAACATTCCATCGTGCGACATAACAAACATGGCCGCTCTATCACACTATCCGGAATTCGACTGTGAATCGGAAGCCAAAGCTGCAAGATGGACAAAATACGTCAACAGACTAAAATATTATTTCATCGCACATGACATAGAGGATGATAAAAGACAAAAAGCAATTCTGCTAATGTTTGTGGGCGAAGCGATGAACGACCTTATCGACAAACTGCCGCCCGAACAGATCACACCAGGAGAAAACGAGACACATTTCGATAAACTCGTCTCGGCTGTGCAGAACCACTTCAACCCACAGAACAACACGGAATATAACCGGTTTGTGTTTCGAAAGCTAAAACAAACCATTCCGAATCCGAACATAGAGGATTTTTACCGGAAATTAAAAGAGGCAGCAGCCATGTGTCACTTCGCAGACACAAAAGCCGAAATAAAATCCCAGCTAATAACAGGCTGCTTATCTGAGAAAGTTCGCAAAAAAGGACTGATGAACTCAAATATGTCCTTAAGCGACCTAATAAATTGCGCCAGAACAACGGAATCTATGGCAACCCACTTAGAACGAATGCGCTTAGAAGACGCCAACGCCACTACTGGAACTACCACTGCACTAGTGAACAAAGTCTCGTATGAACAGCAATGGCCACACAACCCTCACCAGCAAAACAGGTGCAGAAATTGCAATGGGAAATACCCACATGAACGGGAACCAACGTCTTGCCCTGCATCCCAAAACCAGTGTACTTATTGCCGGAGATAATTGTCTGTTTCAGAAAATTAAATGACGAAGAGATACAACGTAGAACAAATCGTCCCCCACGCCAACAAAACCAAACCCGTCGGCGACCGATGAACTGCACTAAGAATCATCAACGGGACTCAACCAGCGGCAGTGACACGGAATATGTATTCCATACAGGTAAGATGAAAAACCTTCCCTGCTTCAATGTATCTTTTGGCAATAGCGACGAAATGTTTAATGTATCAGCTGACTCAGGCGCCACCATTAACATCCTGTCTGAAGCAGACTTCAAGTGCTTAAAACCAGCACCCTACTTCCGACCCACAAAAACTGTAATATCTGGATTTGGTGTCAAAGAAACCACCCCGGTTCTAGGTCAATACAGCACACTTCTAGAGTTTAGGGGCTCTCTTGCCAAGCTGATATATATGTAATAAAAGGCCCAGGAAAACCCATCATCGACTGGGAAACATGTAAGAGGCTCAAACTACTGTCAGCGAACAAGCTCTCAGTTAACCACATCAGTAACTCTGACGCACAAACCCCACCCTCTACCCTCAAACGCCTGGAGGACTATGCAGACCTGTTCAATGGCCTAGGTAGACTAAAAAGGAAAAAAGTTCACCTACACATAGATGAAAACGTGCCACCTATTACTCAGATATACCGCAGAGTTCCCTTTCAAGTGAGGAAAGACATAGAAAAACTGATACGCAAAGATGAGAAACTGGGAATAATTGAAATAGCAGACGGACCGACTCCATGGGTATCTCCTATTGTAGTGGTACCAAAAAAGGACCAAAAGAAAATCAGGGTTTGCATCGATATGAGAGCAGCAAACAAAGCTATCAAAAGAGGACGGCATCCAACCTCCACACTCGATGAACTGAAAACCATTCTATCAGGAGCTAACATCTTCAGCAAATTAAACCTCAATCAGGGTTACAACCAATTGGAATTAGCTGAAGAATCCCGATACATGACCATCTTTGCAACACATCTAGGTCTGTACAAAATGTGTCAACTCTGCCAGTGAAATATTTCAGGGAGAAATCAGTCAAGCACTTGCAGGGATTAAGGGAGCCATCAACATCAGTGATGACATCCTTTGTTTTGGATCAGACCAGCAGGATCACGACCAAAACCTCCACGCAATATTCCAACGACTTCGCGAAAAAGGCCTCAACCTGAATGGAGGGGAATGCGAATATAACAAGAGGTCACTGGAATTCCTTGGACACACCTTCGGTAATGAAGGTACCAGTCCAAGTAATCTTAAAATAAAAACAATCCTTGGACTACCCGATACTAAAAATGCGCCAGAAGTCAGAAGCTTATTGGGGATGACCAACTTCTGCGGTACACAATTCATTCCAAACTATGCAAACCTGACCCATGAACTACGGCAATAAAAAAAAAAATAAAAAATAAAAAAAAACACGCAGTAGTCCTGGACTGAACGCCACACTAAATGTCTAAAAAAAACACCAAGGAAACCCTGAGCAAAGCATGCTCACTCACCCACTTTGACCCGAACACACCGAGATACACACCGATGCCAGCCCGGTAAGCACCTCCGCCGTGCTGTCCCAAAATGGACGGATAGTACAGTTCGCAAGCCGAGCACTATCCACAGTCAAACAAAGATACTCCCAAACAGAACATGAAGCACTTGCTATCACATGGGCATGTAAACACTTTCACATATATTTTTTCGGAGCCCCATTTACTGTTCATACAGATCACAAACCCCTAACATCCATTTTCAACTATGCCAGCTCCCAACTGTCAGCACGCATTGAACGTTAGATTTTAATAACACAACAGTACGACATGACTGTCCTATACCGACCAGGCCATGACAACCCAGCTGACTATCTCAGCCGCCATCCAATACACCTGCCACCAAGCGGCAGAGAGCATAAAATAGCAGAGGGATATATAAACTACATCCTCTCAACTTCAACCCCCAAAGCAATGACAATTGATGAAGTTGCAATAGAAACTGCAAAAGACAAGACACTTACCAACGTCATCCAAGCTATTCTGACCAACAAATGGCATGGTGTTGAGGACGGCATAAGCAAAGCAACATTCCACACCCTGCATGCCAACCGTGCCGAACTATCACTAGCACATAAGGACAGCATAATTCTCAAAGGGCGCCGGATAGTGCTGTCTGAAACGCTACAAAGCAGAGCTGTCAAATTAGCACATGCCGGACATTAGGGAATTGTGAAAACCATGGCCCTCCTCAGAGAAAAGTTCTGGTTCAAGAACATGCAGCTCCTAGTGAAAGAAAACATCAGGAACTGCCACACCTGCCAGATCAGTACCCACAAACCGGCAAGAGAGCCACTGCAAATGTCCCCACTACCAGCAGCCCCGTGGGCAGAAGTCACTGCTGACTTTGGACACCTCCAAAATAGAAAGTACCTTCTTGTTGTCACAGATGAATACTCACGCTATGTTGCTGTTGACATCCTAGACTCCATCTCAAAAACATCAGTCATACCCCGTCTGGACAAGATATTCACCGAATTTGGGGTGCCAGACTCCCTCAAAACGGACAACGGCCCACCATTCAACAGCTATGACTTCTATGGATGTTATGGCTATTACTGCTGGGTTGGTTCTTTCACCTAAACAAGACTTGTTGAATAGCTTTTGTCGCTGAAATAAATAGGCAATAGAAATATACTGATATACTAGAGGGACAGTTTGAACACTGATTTTATTTTTTTATTCCAGCGACCTCTTGTTGGAGAAATTCCTTCCCGAACAGTCGGCACGTCTTTACCAGTCAAAGTCCAACAGAAAAAGAGCTCGAGTTTATTTTAGGCACCAGAAAGCCTCTCTTTTTGCACATGCGTAAATTGTCTTTCCTGTCAGAGGACTCCTTGGAGATTTTATGTTTATTTTATTTTGTACTTTTATTTTATTTTGTATTTTAATTTTATTTCGTATTTTTATTCAACCCCTACACTTCAAAGCCGATGCCTCCATTACCGGATTCAGGCACGGAAAAATAACACCCCTATGACCCCAAACCAATGCCGAAATAGAACGCTTTATGCGCACTGTAAAAAAAAGTCCATCAAACTTGCCCTAACCAAATGTCGAAGCTGGAAGCAGGAATTATTCAAATCCTGCTGGACTACCGGACAACGCCACACTGTACCACCGGCGTAGCCCCAGCCTCAGTCCTATTGGGCCGGGCCATAAAAAACCGCCTGCTACACATATAGCGGAGGACCCTAGCATTAGGGAGCGTGACACCCAAGCCAAGAGAACGATAAAAGCGATACGCATATAGAAAGGCACATGTGAAACCTAATGATCTTAGTGTATGTGACACAGTCGTCGTACAAAGCAACCACATCTCAAAGGCTCTCACACCTTACCAACCTAACCCAATTACTGTAACAAAGATAAAGGGATCCATGATTACCGCCACACACGAGGGCAACCAAACGACAAGAAATGCCAGCTTCTTCAAAAAAATACCTAAACAACCAACAAACCCCGCACATAACCTACGCGATCAAACATCATCTGAAGATGAAAGCCACACACACATGGTGACACCACCCAAACCTAAAGACAACCAGGCAAAAAAGCACACAACTCTTAAACCTCAGGCGTTCAGGTCGGACAAAACGGCTACCCAAATTACTAACAAAAAAAAAAAAAATCTCTGTACATAACAATCTGATTCATTGTCGTCTTTCTTTCACTAGGTTAACAGACGTCTCTTACACAAAGTCTGACCCAGCCATATTGAATGAACTCTCTCCAGTTAACAAAAAAAACATATCATGTTGACCCACAATGGTGGGAGCCGATGTTTAGCAAGCACCGATTGTCTCCAACACCAAACATTATTACACCACCCCGTTGCGGTAACGGTGTTTCATTGCTTATCATTTCATGATAAAAAACAAACAAAACAAAAAACAGTCGCTAGCGTAGAAAACCCATCATGAGAGTGTCGACATTTCATGAATAAATGAAAAGCTTCATCACTGTAAGCATCAATTAATCCCGAGTGTCAGGATTTTAAGTTAAAATCCTGACCCTAAATTTTAAGAGATGTGAGACAGGTAGCTACTAGATATTTTCTTTTTTAAGGTTCCGTACTTTGAAATTATGGACGTCAGATTTATTAAGTTGGAACGAATGCAAAATCGTAATATTTTATTTTTCTTAATTTGAAAATCTTTTTTTTACGTCACTTGAAATCTTCCACGAACTTAAATTACGTTTTATGACATTTTAGAAGCACTTTTAGTCATTCATATCTGCTCTTGTGATACATATTTTTATTTCTATTTGAATTTGATTTATTTAACATTATAAATAATTACTTTTTTAATGGAAGGCCATTGTCGTGAACGAATGATTAATGTAACTTCCGTTTCTAATGACGCTCTTCAAGAAGTGAGGTACGAAGTGGTACTTCCTCAAAGACGCAAGGCAGACGATCTCGTCTCAATTATCAATCAGGTTATCGCAGTAGATCCTTATCCATCACATCATTTTAAAATACAGAAACCATCAAAGTTAACACATTGCATCATTTTGTAAGTGTATGAAATTTTATTTTACTAATTAACTTGAATAAATAGAAAGAAACTTCCTCTTGTCGGTGACCGTCTCATCAGATCGTATTTTATTTTAATTTAACTCATTAGTCATTCAGCTATTTTGTTAAAACTAATTAATTAACTAAAACAAATAGTCGTAAAATGAGTTTTATCGCTGATTGCTTCATACTTATAATTTTATAAATCAATTTATCGCCTTTATTGTTATAATCATATATCCGATAATTGAATAAAATTTGTTTTAATCCTTTTTTTTGTAAATTTGCTATTTATTTTCTCGATCTTCATGGACTTGAAAAATCTTGTTTCTCAAAACAAAAGTTTGCGTAATTGACAAAAAGAAAAAAAAATCAATTATTAAATCTTATAAAAAGTTAAAAATTATTTTACATTTTTAAAGTGGGGGTGTTTAAATGAAAGACCTGGAAAATTAATTTGAAAATATTAATTACCGATTATAGCCGTATTCAAACATTCACTGTTAATTCAACAAATTCGATATATGAGTTTAAAAAGGTTGTATAGGTGTGTGAGATTTGATCAGTTTGAAGCAAAATTTATTAAATTCTGTAGACTTGAAATCGATTTATTTATTTAAACAACTTCTATTGACTTTTAAGTACATTAAAATACTCAAATAATTTAAACCATTTTTTAAATTAATCCATAAAATATCTATTCCCAGAATATGAATTTTTTTTGTATTATGTATTTATTTTAGTACGTGATTGAAGAGAAAAAAAATGAAATGTACTGCCTGGCATATGGATTGAGCTCATAACCTTCAATCAACTAGCTAGGGACTTTAGCTTTTTATAGCAATCACCAAGTGGAGAAAAGCCAAGGCCTTTTCTTTCTAGGACCTGAAGAACTTTTGTAACTCAAATTTAACATCACTGGGCTAGACAATTTTTCTTGATAGTCTATCTTTTATATTTTTAAGATTACTATTCATCCTTGCTTTGGGGACTCAGCATGGTGTAATAGTTAACAAGCTTAACACACTAGAAACTATTACAGCTGAGTATTGAGTTCAATATAGAGTTCAAGGATGTGCATTGTGGTACAGTGGATATTGGCTTGGAACGAAAAACCGGCGAGCCGAGTTCAAATTCCAGTTGAATCCATTGTATTCACTTATGCGCAAATACCCTTGGGAAAGGTATTAATCCGTCTATTCCTTCCAGTTACGGGTTAAATAACAGGACAGATTGGGTTCTATAGCCTTGGTCGGCAACCAGTCTACCGCAGAAAGCAATGGCAACCTACTGCGGGATAATCTTCTGCTCAGTCAGTCATGTCTCTTTCGAGACATGATCGCCCAAGCGTGTATCACGTATGGCACTTAACTGACTGATTGAGTTCAATCCTCACTGGGTACCCTATATTTTCGGCCTTGTGCCACATTTAAGCAGTGCTTAGAAAATCAACTATTCATCATTGCTTTGAATATTGCTGTCACATCTGGTCTTGTGCTCCTACTATATATTAAGAGATTCTTGATAAAATCCAAAGAATCATCTGCAATGTTATTGGTCCTGACCTAGCATCTTGGCCCCCTTTCCCCTTACTGTAATTAAGCTTTCCTGCACCTTTTCTATATATACTTTCATGGTAATTTTTATAATGTACTTTTTGCTATGGTACCTAGACTTTATGAATGTAAGCACGATACTAGATTGGCAGCACAGACTTATCATTTTGAGGTTAAAACAATAGGTTCTATGCTAAGAGTTTCTTCTTCTCACTTGTGGAACTCTCTTCTAGCTTCATGCTTCCCAGTCGAATTTGATCTTCAAAAATTTAAATGCAATGTAAACTATTCTGTCTTAATTATTGTTCTTTCTCATAACCTCTTGCATCCTAATGGCTTCATTGCCTTGCTTGGGGTAAAATATTAAAAAAAATTGAAGATTTTTGCTAGTTGGTTGATTACTAAGAAAGTCAAGCAGAGAGTGGAAGACAAGAAAATAAAAGATTAGGAAATCAAAAGAAGCAGAGACTATGAAAACAAAGACTATTAATTCAAACTACAGTATAAGTGTCTCCATTTTGGGTCATCCAGCCTATCAAACAGGGAAATGTCATTTTCAGCCTTTATGTGTTTTTTGGTTGAGCTTTCATGCCAACGATCACAGTCCTACATCAAGCATGCGGTGTTGTAACATAGCTGGTCAATATTGGTGGTTGTTGGGCAACCCGTCTTGTTTCATGGTTAGGTGTCCAGAATAGTAGATCACTCATGAATTCCTCTTTTACTCTCCAGTAAAGCACATTCTGCATTTACATCAGATTGTAGAACTGTCTGGAATGGATCCATAGAGCTGGGATTCAACTGAATGCTGCTTCCAAGGTGTGTTAAGTATAGCTCTCAGCATCCAGCGTAGGTTCCATTAAGTCAGGGTTTTAGTACTGTGTATTTTTGCTTGTTACTCAGTTGGTTGATTGCTGAGGTTAAGCAGAAAGTGGAAGAGAAGAAAAAGAAAAGATTAGAAAGTCAAAAGAAGAAGAGACTATAAGAACAATGATTATAACTTAATTGAAACTACAGTATATAGTCTATTATACAGGGATGTGCATTGTGGTGCAGTGGATATTAGCTCGGAACAAGAAATCAGAGTGTCAAGTTCAAATTCCAGTTGAATTTGTTGCATTCACTTACGGGCAATTACCCTTGGGAAAAGTATTAATCCATCTCTTTGCTCCACCTATGGTTTTAATAGCAGGACAGCTTGGGTTCTATAGCCTTGGTTGGCAACCAGCCTACCGAAGAAAGTAACAGCAACCTGCTGCAGGAAAATATTCTGCCCAGTCAATCATGTTGCTTTCGAGACATGATTTCCCAGGCGTGTATCTCATATGGCACTTAACTGACAGTCTATTATACAAGGAAGAGTTATTTTCAGCTATCTTAAGTGACGTTTGCAAATTTTGATTAAGCCAACTAGCAAAATTTCAGTAAAGATGTGTTTTTTTATGCAAATTCAATTAGAGTAGTTGTATACAGAATCTTTATTTACTAATTCTGATTCAAGGGTTCATTTTCCTTTATATATTATTATGAACTATCTCTCTTTTTTCTCTCTGGTAATTGTTCAATTACCGAAGACAGAGAGTCATTCATAATCATCATCCGTTTCATGACTAGATGTGTTCATAGCATCTATGATGAAATTGTTGCATGCCAATATCAGAGTCTGTATATGATCTTCCAGACCACTCACCAACATTGTCAGCTTATTTTTTTTAGCTCTGTCTCTCTGTTACATAGGTTCATAACTTGGATGATGTTACCGGATATTTTTTTGGCTCTTAGCAACATTTCCATGTCATTGTAAAACTATGGACACCTGTGTAGAAAAGAAAGCAGTGATTCTACTTTAATCTGTTGTCTTATATGGATACAATAAATATAGAAAGTGTGCCGTGGTATTATTCAACACAATACCCAGTGCTAAATGGATATACACAGAACAGTACAATAGTTACAATAACAAACAAGACAGAACTTACAACACAGAGAAGAGGGGTTTAGATCGCAATAGTCATTGAAATAATCAGAATATTACTTGAATGACACTTGAATATTATGCCTTGAATGCTAATATTCTTTACATAAGTAGACCATTTTAGGCCATGAGCCATTCCATCAGTGAGAGTGCTGCAAGGATGTCAGCCACTCTACAACACAGTCTAAAGTGTTTCCATCTGATAGACCAGCAGATGGTTCTTTTTGAAGTTTGGTCTTCTGAGTGGTATCCATTCTAATCAAAGGGGAATGGACTGTTAAAGGATTTGTGGGAATCAGGTGACAATAAAACCGGAAATGAGGTATATCCGAGTGTTGGTCTATATTAACAGTCATGCTTTAGATTGAGGAGAGTTATTGTCCCCACCTTGGCAAGAGATAGACATGTCTGTTGAGTGGTTGTTAAATTTCCATTTCATAGTGACAGCCACAATGTCAAAATTAGTAGATGGGAAGAGCTGACATAACAGAAATTGACTCAACCGAAAGAGCAGCTGAAGCCATGAACAAAATACCTGCATATGATATGGGATACAGTCCAGTTTATTATTTTTTGATGTGGCATTTGTCTTTTACATTTTTGAATATGCTGCACACCTTTCCTTAGCTCAATATTAACCTATATCATTTGACCAAGGAATTTTCTTGGTATATTCTTCTTGTCATTTTTTTCTTTTTTTGAAGGCATTGTATATAATTTTTGTTTTGAATGGGCAAGCTTCTAGATTCTTTTATGCAAACAGGGGCACCCCTCAAGGTCCTAGGTTTTATGCTTTTTCTCATCTTCATAATTGATCTTTCTGATGTCATCAATTCCCAAGTTGGCATCTATGCAGATGACACCACCATTTATGACTGTCTCTGTAAGAAGTCTCCCAAGGATGACAAAGTAAACCTGGCAGCTGCACTTCAAAAGGACCCCCAATCTGTAATTGAATGGGGTAGGAAATGACTCTTAAATTTTAATGTCTCCTAAACAAAGTTGCTCTCCTTTAACTACCATTTCTGCCTACCATTAGAATGGATGATGCTAGCCTAGAAAGCAACACTGCCTCCTTGGCCTCACTCTCTCCAATGAACTCAAATGGAATGACTACATTGAATCCATAGTGGCATCTACTGCTAGGAAGGTTAATTCATTGTGTTGGGCCAGGAAGTTTTTCTCATCAGAATCTATTTTACACATATATAAATCTACCATTCCTCCATGCATTGAATACTGTTGCCATATCTGGTTAGGTGCTCCTGCTATTCATCTCCAAAAGTTTAAATGCAACCTCAATTGCCATCTTTTATCTACTAGATTCCCATCATATTTTATCTTTTCTTTGACATCCCCTATAACTGTTTTTCTTTTTCACTCTAATCCCCTGCACACCATTGGCATTTTTACCTTGCTTGGATTGAAATGATTATAAAAAGGAAAAAAATGAATATTTATTCTTTGCTCTTATTGAGAATATGATAGGATATCTGTCTATCTCTGATGATGTATTGTAACTACACTATTTACATTGCTCAGACGGTTGTCCTCATCTTTATTGCCATATTTATAAAATTTTGGTCATTGTACGCTCCATTCATTTTAAGATCTGTCTATATTTTCGAGATGAGGCATTGTAACTGTTTTTACTATTTACAAAGTTTGGATTGTTGTTCTCATTTTTATAACCATATTAACTACATTTTGGTCATTGTACACTCTAACCTTGTTCAGGATCAATCTATATTACTGACAAGATATAAATATTTATATCATTTGGGCTGTTGTTCTCATCTTTATAACCATATTTAGTACATTTTGGTCATTGTACACTCGAACCTTCAGGATCAATATATATTTCTGACACGAGATATTGTAAATATTTATATCATTCATGTGTCATTTGCCTTGAGTGAGTAGACATGGTGAAGCCTATCTCTCTTCAAGTGAAACTACAGCTGATGTCCTCAAAGTTGGAGTCTTGTCTTGGACACATATCCATTGAGGACATCATGGAAACATATTACCCTGGGCATTGGCTTTAGTAAAGAAAGTTTTCCATTCAGCAATGTTGTTTGAGTTTTGTTTAATGGCATATCAACCTCTGTGGGTTATTTTTGTCTCAGAAATACTTTTTTCATATAAAAATAGTTTATTTCAGGTAGCTGACATAAATTGCCCAGCCTACCTGGAAATTGATTGGTTTTTCCAACCTTTATTAACTAAATGTTGTGATCAGCCAAGATCATAAATTGATCTTTTTTCCAAAATTGAGCAAATTCACTACAGCAAAAAAGGTAGCTAATCATAAAAATCCTAAGTCATTTTCAGAATCAGCCTCCATCAAATTAGCTAAAAAGTTTTGTTTCTTGGCACCAAAATTCATGTTGACCAGTGTTATTTTGTTTCAGTTCACTGCTGTAATCGGCTTAAGAAATTCAAAGAAATTCAAAGAAAAACAAAATTAAGAGCATAATTATTTTGTTTTTGGTTTTTAGATTGATTTAATTACAATGAATGAATGAAAATATCAGTGACAGAAGTGAGATCAAGCAATTTATATAATAAACAAATGTATCCTTGGTGTCAAAAATGAAGGCAAAATATTTTCATAATTGGTAGTAAAGTTTAATAACTGATAGTAAAGAGAGTGAACAGAGCTGACACTGCCTCGCTATTGTCTCTAATAAACTGAGCCAACACAACCAGGGTGTGAGAGCGTAAACAGACAGATCTGTTTTGCTGTATCACAGCTCATCAGTACGGTTAGACATCTGATTGCTTTTACCCAGGATCAAACCTGACCGAATTGGCATCAGTCGCGATTCTACCTCTGAGTTTAGTAGAAGTAGGCAAACTTTTAGCATGTGATATACCATGTATTCATACATCAGTAGTGAGTGTTCTAATTTGTTAATGAATGATGTGTAGATAGATGGTAGAGTAGCATATATATATATATATATATATATATATTTATTAATAAATATACATATTATCCTATGTTATATACACAACCGAGTATCATGCATTTTTCAGCAATAATCAGGTGCTTACTTACCTCCTTATATATATATATATATATATATATTAGTCATCCACATACAAGCCTGTTTTGCTGTATCACTGCTCATCACTGTGGCTAGACATATCCACTTGCTTCTGGCCGGGATCGAAAACTCAACTGATTTGGTGTCAGTCGGAGTCTCTACTCCCTAAGCCATCAGCACATGGGGTCAGAGAAGGGAAATTTTAACGTCTTGTATGTAAGCAGTGTATACAGACGCCAGTCACCAAGAGAACTCAATTCATTTCTGAAGAGTCACGCATTATAGCCGAAGTGGAAACTGTTTTTAAAATTTTTTTCTCCAGAGAGCTCAGTCGTAATGAGAGCATAATATATTCGTCATCCACATATAAGCCTGTTTCGCTGTATCACAGCTCATCAGTGTGGCTAGACATGTCCACTTGCTTCTGGCCGGGATCGAAAACTCGACCGATTTGGTGTCAGTCAGAGTCTCTACTCCCTAAGCCATTGGTGCATGGGGTCAGAGAAGGGAAATTTTAATGTCTTGTATATATATATATATATATATACACACAAGTTTTTGGTCATAATTAAAATTAGACCAGTATTCAGTTTGATTAGAAAGTGCTCGATACATTTATATTCTAAAGCTTTTGAATATTTTTTATTTGGAATATATTGTTTTCAGAACATAAAAGTTACTGAATAAAAGATCAGAAGTAATGTCCAGATGTAATCATATCTATAAATACATACTAGGGTCATAGAATCCTGGATGAAATTGTTTTAAGATTCTTAAGTAACTCCTCCCTAATTTTTAAAATTTTTGGTAGTTTAAAAATTCCAGTTGCACATTTGTAAAAATCCCTGATATATGTTTGAAAAACATTAAAAAATCACTTATTATAAATTGCCCGAAGATACCAAATGGTTGAAACCTAGGTTGCGGAAATAACTAATTTCCAAACAAAATATATATATAATGATCTTTATTATAATAGGGATGATTAAACACGACTTATTTTTATTCTATTAAACACTGTATCGTAAAACTGACTGCCCTAGAAGACTATGCAAATGATGTTGAACCCTATCAATGCTGGAAAGTGCAGATTGATCAGCTCCAACCCATTCATTTTTTTTATTTGACTCTTGTAAAGATGGAGCATGTTAGGAGTCAGATACTTTCTGGAGTGGTTAAAGAAACTAACCATTTTTCCAGCATCTTTAGTGAGGAATTATATTTGTAAGCTTTCACTCGAGTTCTGAAGTGCTTGCTTCCCAAAATATATATCTAATGACTTATTGTTTTTCCTGTTGAATATATATTACTTTATTTTGTAATCTGTCCTCAGTTGCATGCTGCACTCTGTACAGTGTGTTGATCTAATTAATATTTGTTAAGTGAATTAAAATGTAATTATACATATATTTTCTTTTTTTCTTTACAGATGTTCCAGCTTAGAAAGTACTTTATGGATTGATATAATTTGGTGAATTTAATGTATCATCATTTTCTTGGTGATTTAAAATAAAACGGGTATGGAAGACAAGATGGAAAAATTAGACAGTTCTGCAAGCTGTGAAGCTAAATCATCTAATAATTTAAAAAGACACTCAAAAGCTGATGCTAAAGAGAAACCATACTCATGTGAAGTGTGTGGCTCTTCTTTTTGGTGGAGGTCAAATTTGAGTCGACATAGGAAGACACACACTGGAAAGAAACCATATTCTTGTGAAGTGTGTAGCTATTCTGTTACAGAGAAGTCAGAATTGGTTGTACATATGCGAACACACACTGGAGAGAAACCATATTCCTGTGAAGTTTGTGGCTCTTCATTTTCATGGAAAGCAAGTTTGACACAACATATGCGAAGACACACGGGAGAACGTCCTTACATTTGTGAAGTGTGTGACTCTTCCTTTTCATATCTGTCTAATTTAAAAGAACATAGACAGACGCACACTGGAGAAAAGCCTTATTCTTGTGAAGTATGTAATTCTTCATTTGCATCAAAGAAATATTTAGTGGTACATATGCGAATACACACAGGAGAAAAGCCATATTCATGCGAAGTTTGTGGCTTCTCCTTTTCACAAGAGTCAAGTTTGAAACTACATATGCGAGCACACACTGGGGAGAAGCCATATTCTTGTCAAGTGTGTGACACTGCCTTTGCAAGAAAATCAACTTTGGTGGTACATTTGCGAATACATTCTGGAGAGAAGCCATATACCTGCGAAGTGTGTGGCTCTTCCTTTTCAGTTCAATCAAATTTGAAAAAGCACATGCAAACACATGTTGGAAAGAAACCATAGTAAAGTATGTAATTCTTCCATTATACGAAGATCAAAGTTTGAAGCTAGATGCAAAAACACAGGTAAAGAAGTGGCATTTATCTACATTACATAAAACATCGTTTTTATGAATACTCACTTGAAAGCAAATTTTCAAGTTTCATTTCTCAATTTTGTAAGATATCTGAATAAACATTGGCTAAAGACAAAATTCTTATAAAAGAAGAAAAGACTGAATAAGTGAATATAACTGAAGGTGATAGAATTCATCATAATAAATTAACTTTAATATATTATTAGGAGTAATGAAGGATATTCAAATTCCAGCTGACTTTTAAAAGTCACTTGGATACATTTTATAATCCTTGAGGAGCCTCATTATCCTTCCATGTGTTTTTTACAGTATTGAACTTAGTCCATTTAGTGTTAGCACAATATTTCCACATCTATTCTGCAGCATTGATCCATGAAAAGAAAGCTGAATCTTCTGCCCCAAAACAGTGGATCTACTCAGAGCTCATTCCAAGGAATATTCTTTCTACTTCAGCAAATACAACTCCATCATCCAGTCAAAGATGCTCTTAAATTCTTTCTATGCAATGCAAAGAAATTTACACTAATCTTGTTTATTGTCACTGACTAGTGTATGCTGGATCTTTCCATTTTTCTACCCTCCATCAATGCCCCCAGCCTATTATTTTGATATTGTCCCATTGGGGATAACATGAACATTACTTGCAGATATTATATCAATAGCTTTTTATCTGTACTTTCAATTCACTGACCAACAAATTTAAGTTGATTTCTTTTTTTAAAAAGGAAATGTTTAATTCTTTCCAAGTGCTAACCAGACTATTGAATGCTTTCTAATTTTTCATGTTTTTCATTCAAAAGATTAATTTTAACATAAATCCTTGTTATATTGTTTGACAGTAATAAAAATGAGATGTTAGAAGATTTATTTAAAAAACATCTACACAATTTAAAAATTTGGTCTATTCTTCTGAGATGAGGTAGTATTTATATTATTTACACTGTTTGGAATGTTGTCCTCATCTTTATTGCCATGTTTACGACATTTCGTCTGTTGTACACTTCAGCCTTAAGGTGCTAGGAATTTTTAACTGAACCCTTTATTTTGATCACTAGGGTATATCATTCTCATTCCCTGTGCGATGCCACTTCAGGTAGCCATCTAGTTATCTCCCTTCTCGCTAAGTTATTTGTTCACTACTGTTGTAGCCTGCTATTGAGCTCAAAAACCCTTTGGGTCAAGTCATTGGAACTAACGAACTAACGAACTTGGCCATGTGTCCTTGAGGACACTTAGTTCTAGTCACTTGATAAGAATGAAATACCCCAGTGATCAAAATAAAGGGTTCAGTTCAAAATTCCTAGCACCTGAAGAAGGTTGGAGCATACAACAGCTGAAACATTGTAAATTTGGCAATAAAGATGAGAACAACAGTCCGAACAATGTAAACAATAATAATTTAAAAGTTGTGTTATATTTATTTTTGGACTGGTGACCACAATACCAGTCCACTTTTGCAAACATTTTGAGAATTTGGGAAGTGAGAAAATAATACAATTTTCTCGATCAAAATAAACTGTAACAAATATCTACGTTTTCTGTTATTTGTTTTCAAATTTTTGGGTCGGCTTTCAGTTTTTGTTGATTTCAATTTATTTAATATAAAATAAATTTCCTTTAGGTTTTAGAAAATAAATTTAATTACAAATAATATGTTTTGCAAATTTTTAAAAAATTTCTTTTTTTTTTTATATTTAACCCTTTGTTGCATACTGGTTACAATTGTAACCTTTCTTTAAAATAATTTATTATTATTCTCTATTATTTTAGAGAAAGGTTATAATTGTAATTAATATGCAACAAAGGGTTAATTGAAGTGCCAAAAAATTTGAGATAGCAACATGATAGCATGTAGCTACCTTCCATTTTTCCTTAATAATTATCTACCAAATCTGGTGCAGAATCTATAAATTCAGTTGTTGCAAGTGCCAGATTTGCCTATAACTGACTTGTGTTTGTTGGGTGTGGCTGCAGGAAATTTAGTGATGTCTGCAGTGATTGATCCCAACTTGACAACTGGCTGCAGTTGCTCTCTCACCGGCATGATGTGGTTTCTGCTCTAATGAACTTAGCTTACTGGTGCTCCGTATGTATGAATTTACTCATGCTGCTAGATTAGCAATTAGGTCCCACCCTTTTACAGTGAAACCAATAGAATGTAACCGCAATTTCTACTCTAGAAGCTTCTTTTCTCGCACTTTCCAAATGTGGAATTCCCTTCCATATACTTACTTCCTGACAGCTACAATCTCCAAGAATTTAAATGTAAGGTCAATAGTCATCTCCTATCTCACTAACTTGCATCCTTTCTCTCAAGCTTTTTTTCTCCATCCACTCCACCCCTATCATACCAGTATTCTCATCCTTCTATTACCCCCCCCCATCTCTGTATCAGTCAGTTAAATCTCATACATGATACATGCTTTGGGGATCATGTCTCTTTCAAGACATGACTGACTGAGCAGAAGATTATCTCGCAGTAGGTTGCCATTGTTTTTTGCAGTTGCCAACCAAGGCTATAGAACCTAATCTGTCCTATTATTTAACCCATAAATGGAGAGAAGTGATGGATTAATACCTTTCCCAAGGGTATTTGAGCGTAAGTGAATGCCAGAATTTCAACTGGAATTCAAACTCGGCTCCTTGATTTGTCATTCCGAGTCGATGTTGACTCGGAATGACAAATCAAGGAGCATGAAAAGAACTTTAACATTCAATTCAGGATAGAAATTCGTGGCTGGTAAGTAACATTGAAATGTTCTGATTCTACCTGTCAAACCATTGTTTTTTTTTTTTAAATAGTTTACCTTTAATTTTTGGATTCTGTATCAATGGATATGAATTTGGACTCTTCCCCCATCCCTGTCATGGTTTCATTTATTGTTTTAAGTGCTATTTGAAGATTTTATTAATTCTCATTCTTGGTGAGGAGATTTAAGTTAGAAAATTCTTTGGACACTTAACATTAGATAGATTTGCTTATCATGTGGTTCATCTAATGGTGCCGTGGGGACATCAGTTACGTTTATGTTGTCTTGTGCCACACATAACCAAACTCTATACAATTTACAGTTATCAGAAGATTGAGAGAATAAAACGTTTGTGTAAATAAATGAAAAATTATTTATTGAACGGTATAACATCAAATTGTAGGTATGAAATTATTAACTTTGAAATATTCTAAGAGAATGTGTAGGGAGAAGTTTAAAGAATTAAGAGTTTGTCCATTTTAGTGAAATTTGCATAAAAAGGTAAGTCCATGTTTTCCCTGAGTGTATCAACAAAGTAGTAATGTCTTGTTCCTCTCTTTCTGTTGTGGATGGCGAGTAGGTGAAAAGGGAGAAGGAGCAATAAAGAAAGCAGCATGAGAGGGTGCGAATATGGGTCACTGGAACTGTTGTACTTGATTGGCGGTTGACAATTTCTGTTTATATTATGCTGGATTGAGTGCTTACTGCTCTCTCGTATATTTACTCTCATCAGCCAGGAAATGTGTACAAATATGTCAACTCTGATCATGTGATCAGCTCCCAACTCTGATCAAGTGATCAGTTCCCAACTCTGATCATGTGGTCAGCTCCCAACTCTGATCATGTGGTCTGCTCGCAACTCTGGTCATGTGGTCAGCTCCCAACTCTGGTCATGTGGTCAGCTCGCAACTCTGGTCATGTGGTCAGCTCTCAGCTCTGATCATGTGGTCAGCTTCCAGCTCTGTTCATGTGGTCAGCTCGCAACTCTGGTCATGTGGTCAGCTCGCAACTCTGATCATGTGGTCAGCTCCCAAAACAAACAAATTTTGGGGCTAACAGAAACATGACACGTGTCATTGAAAAGTCAATTTGTTGTTTTCTGCTCTCTTTTCATTGGTTAATATTTTCACACAAATTCATGCCAATTTGCAAACAGTGAGGAAAGAGTTATTTTTATTTTGTACTCCCCACTGTATCATGTATTTGTTTTATTAATTCTCATTCTTGGTGAGATTTAAATTGGAAAATTCCTTGAACACTTAACAGTAGATAGGGTTGCCTTTCATCTTCAGACTTCTCTCCTGTTTATTGAATAGGAGTAGAAGCTTATAACTTATTTCCTGTTTGGGTTTCTGGTTCCTTCTAAAATCTCATTCTCTTTCACTCCCAGTAGCCCCTTGTGTATTATCACCTTGCTTGGGGAAAATGATTAAAAAAAATGTATTCTGTTGGAGTTACAAAATTTTAAAAGCAGTAATTTTTCAAAAGTATATAGACATATATATCAGTTAAGTGCCATACATGAAACACGCTTGGGCGATCATGTATCGAAAGAGACATGACTGACTGGGCAGAAGATTATCCTGCAGTAGGTTGCCATTGCTTTCTGTGGTAGACTGGTTGCCGACCAAGGCTATAGAACCCAATCTGTCCTATTATTTAACCCATAACTGGAGGGAATAGACGGATTAATACCTTTCTCAAGGGTATTTGCGCGTAAGTGAATGCAACGAATTCAACTGGAATTCGAACTCGGCTCTCCAATTTCTCATTCCGGGCCGATATCCACTGCACCACAACGCACATATACAAAAACATAAAAAAAGGGGGGAAAATATTCACCACAAAATTGGTGAATAAAAAATAAACGAACAATAAACATTAAAAAGAGTTAACCAGTTATTAATCGTCACTTTTCAAAAGTTATTGATCTTCACTGATCAAGGACAAAAAATCCCTGCTTGAAATGTCAATTCATGCCTATAATTGAAGTAGGGGTGGAGATATTGGTCAAGGTCCTGACAGTGTTCTGGTCATCCAGCTGCAATTTGTTGTTGTAGAGTTCTGTCTTTGGTCATCTCAGTTATAAATAACTGTTGACATTTTTCACTGATAGGGAGTGAGGATATAACAGAGTGAACAAAGAAATTTATTTCTTTGTCCAATATTTCTCATGTATTGGTCCTTTGTGCCACTCAGCTAGGAGAATCAGTCACATGCATGAGTTTTCTTCTAGTGTACTTCAAATGGAATTGATATTTCTGGAGCCACATTAAGAAACGTATTCTTGGGGTGACTTTAGCAATGGATTTGGTCACCACTCTTCAGCGGTTTGTGATCATTGTTCACAATGAAGTGTTGCCATAAACAAATTCACGGAAATATTCACAAGCAAATAGAATTGATAATATTTCGAGCTCCAGACGACAGTAATTCTTTAATTTTTCTTTTTTTAACTCAAAAAAGAGTTAACCAGTTATTGATTGTCACTTTTCAAAAGTTATTGATCGTCACTGATCAAGGACAAAAATATGTACGCAACTAACATATGGAGACCAGGGAATGAGCAATATAAGTTACCAATGGATTTCATTTAGACCAAGCAGACATTCTTTTTGCTTGGACTTAAGATAAATGGCCTGCAGTATTATTTATTCACTTCCTTTCATAACGTAATTTTTCCTGTGACTTGTAGCAGCCACAGATCTATTTCCTTTAGCGAATCAATGCCCCCGACGGGAGATTCGGTCACTCACCATTTTATAGGAGTTATGGGAAATGCTTAATTTCCCCAACACTATATTTTTTAGGCACACAAATGAATTACGAAACTTGCTTTTAGAATAACAACAAAGAATGGTTTCTTATACAGTAAACGTACAAGATTGGTAGTATGTAAGTGTCCATGGTGAAGCTAGCAGCAGATAGTATGTAAGTGTCCATGGTGAAGCTAGCAGCAGATAGTATGTAAGTGTCCATGGTGAAGCTAGCAGCAGATAGTATGTAAGTGTCCATGGTGAAGCTAGCAACAGCGTCTTCCACGAAAGCATTCCATGGGGAATCAGTAGCAGCGATGTGGGAGAGACGTCCGTTAATCACGCTGGCTCATGGCTCTCTCCCTTTCCTCTGTTCTACCAACAGGACTAGGAAAAATAGTTCTAGAGAGGAATCAATGCGCTCCGCCCGTTGATTGGTCAGTGAGTGACCGAATCTCCCGTCGGGGGCATTGATTCGCTAAAGGAAATAGATCTGTGGCTGTTACAGACTTTTCTATAAATACTTACATAATTGTTTTGCTAAACTTTTGCTTTGGTACCCAGACTTTATGAATTTAAATGCATTGCTAGACTGGAAGTTAGGTCTCATCATTTTACAGTTTTTTTTCTATCAGACTTCTCATTTGTGGAACTCTCTGCCAGCTTCTTGTTTCCCAGTCAACTTGTCTTCAAAAGTTTAAATGCAATGTCAATCCTTATTTTCCTAATTCCTATTCTTTTACGTTTTCTCTCTAATAGTTTTTCTCATATTTTCTAACACCCAGTAACCCCTTACGTTGTAGTGGCTTTATTGCATTGCTTAGAGTGAAATGATTAAAAATAAAAAATGTTCTGCAATAGTAGAGCCTCACTCTACCATGTACAAAACTTAGCTGGCACGTACTGGTAAATTCATAGACTGATTTATTCTGCCAATATATAGAACCAGTTTCGTATCATCTGTATATAATGAGGGGGATATCTTTACTTACTGAAATACACTCCTGCAGAGAAAGACGGTGAGCCTAAATGGGTGCATGTTATATTTCTAAAGAAATATAAGAATAAATACGAGGATCATTCAATAAATAAGGTGAATTTTTCGGTATGAGGACATCTACGAGGGTCATTCAATAAGTGAGGTGAATTTTTCGGTATGAGGACATCTCCGAGGGTCATTCAATAAGTGAGGTGAATTTTTCGGTATGAGGACATCTCCGAGGGTCATTCAATAAGTGAGGTGAATTTTTCGGTATGAGGACATCTCCGAGGGTCATTCAATAAGTGAGGTGAATTTTTCGGTATAAGGACATCTACGAGGGTCATTCAATAAATAAGGTGAATTTTTCGGTATAAGGATTTCTGATACAGATAGAAGCTTACTTCTTTTTTTTTTCAACATAGTCTCCCAGTAGTATTACACACTTTTCCCATCTGTGCACAAGCTTCTGTATTCCCTCAGTGTAAAAATCTTTGAACTGATGTCTCAGCCACTCGCTCACAGCACTTTTGACTTCATCATCACTTTCAAATTTTGTGCCTCTCGTGAACACTTTCAAGGGACCAAACAGGTGAAAGTCTGAAGGGGTAAGGTTTGGCCTGTGAGGGGAATGAGGGAGCAGTTCCCAGCTCAGCTTGTTGATGGTCTGCACCATTTGGGTTGCTGTGTGAGGCCTTGAGTTGTCTTGATGCAAGACGACTCCAAGTGACTGATGACCCCTGCGTTAGTTCTTTATGTCTTTCTTGATCTGTCTCAGCTGTTCACAATAGTTAGCACTGTCAGACTGAATGAGCTCATTGACTGATTCGACCACCTCCAGAGACCTCACTTCCGTAGGCCTCCCAGGACTGCTCAGCACTGCTCCGTCCTTCTTTAAACAATTTAGCCCACTTGTAGACATTTGTTTTGGCTGAAACATGTGGCACCAAACACAGTTGACATTCTCCTCTGAATTTCAACTGGTTTGCACCCTTCAGCAACCAAAAAATTGATAACTGACCTCTGTTCAATCCTGAAGCATGCGTCTTGGTCAGCCATCTTTGTTAATCTCCAAAACTCTCAAAGCCAACAATTATTTGATTTTTGCAAAACAGTCCAAATTACTGTTTTTCACTGGAGTAAAAATCTGTGTTACATAATATTACATGAGCCATAGTAAATTCAGGTAACAATTTGGTTAGCTGCTGACGGAATAAAAAAATCAAGGTTTTTTACCAAAATTTGTAACATGTTAGAAAGGATTAAACACATTAAAAATATAATTAAAAATACTTTGATCTTTCTTCATAATAATAACAGAAACATTTTGACGGAAAACTTTGTTTTTATTAAGTTTGGGATCTTTTTTCTTCATACTGTGTTGTTTTTTCAGCGAATTATTAGAGGTTCCTAAATTAAAACCATACAGAACATCTATTCATGACAGACTACTGAGAGGAGGCAGACAGGAACATCTTGGAGTCGGATATAATTAAGAGGTTTTAGTCTCTCTGGAGTTTCTCCATCATGGTAGTAGATAAGAAGGATGGGGGACACAGGTTTTAAGCCGACTTCAGAAAGTTTAATGCCATCTCAAAACCACTGGTACTTCCCCTTCCATTGATAGATAACATCTTAGCCCTTCTGGGGAGGGCTAGGTATTTTCCATTGCTAGGTTTGAAGTCAGGCTATTGGCAGGTAGCCCTTGATGAGCTTTTTTTATGTGTCATGTGGGGTTATTGTAGTTCAGGATCATGCCATTTGGCCTGGTCGGCACCCATGGTATTTTCTAGCAGCTAATGTACATAATGCGGAGCAAAATGGAGAGCATTGCCAGGGTTTATTTGATGGGTGGACCTGAAGGAGACTATCTCACCTTTAAATTTGTTGTTTTTTTTTTTACTTTTTTCAGTGCAATCTTATTAATTACATCCTAAACTTTCCGATTGACAAAAAAAATTTGGAAAAATTTCAATACTTCAACATTTTTAGTGAGGGCTCAGTTTTTCATACAGTGTTATAGTAAATCGATCCTCCATTTTGGAATCACTCGCCAGTATGACATTACCATCACCTGTAAATTGGTTGATTATCAATTTTATTTTCATTGAATTCTTTTTATTTATTTACTTATTTATTTTTTGTTTATGTTTTATTTTTATATTTCAAACTATTTCATACTCCACCCATGTCTATTGAACAGGTGAAGAGGCTCATCCCTTGTTCCTTGTTTAGGATGTGGTTTCCGGCTTTCTCTTTTCCAATCTTTTCTTTTTTTTTTCAATTGGAGTAGATAGACTAAACTATCGCCCAGTTCACACTCCACCCACATTTATTGAACAGGTGAAGAGGCTCATCCCTTGTTCCTTGTTTAAGATGTGGTCTCCGGCTTTTTCTTTTCCAATCTTTTCACTACTACGTAGCTCCCTGCACTTCAGTGGAGTTACCGCCTTGCTCGGGGTGATATGATTAAAAAAAAAAAAAATTATTTGGTTTTTATCGGGACTTTACAATATCATAGGCATGGCATCAGCATTACTTAGTATGACATCTGCAAATAGACATTGAGAGTTTTGTTTCCATACATTTCATATAAAAAAGAGAATAAACGTAATAGAAAGCGAAGTAGCAACCAACATTTTTGCATGTTTCTTCTTCAGTTGTTTACAAGTGAACACACATCCACCTATAATACACCAACACGCAACCTTTAAATTTCATAAGCTTGTCAGTCAGAGTCAGTCAGTTAAGTGCCATACTTGATACATACTTGGGCGATCATGTCTCGAAAGAGACATGACTGAATGGGCAGAAGATTATCCCGCAGTAGGTTGCCATTACTTTCTGCGGTAACATATTTGCCAGCCAAGGCTATAGAACCCAATCTATCCTGTTATTTAATCCATAACTGGAGGGAAGAGATGGATTAATGCCTTTCCGAAGGGTATTTGCGCATAAGTGAATGCAAGGAATTCAACTGGAATTTAAACTTGGCTCCCCGATTTCTCATTCTGAGCCAATATCTACTGCACCACAACGCACATCCCCATAACCTTGAGCCATCCAAAAAACAAACAAACAAAAACATCCATCATAAGAGGTGAAAGGTTAAGGTCTTTCTTTGTGGTGGGAGAATGTCACTAGTTTCGTTTGGGCCAGGTTGAATTCTACAAGCTGGTCCTTCCTCCATTGAGACATGTGAGAAAATGACGCTAACAGTAAATGAATAGGAAATACAATTACCCCACTTGGTTTGGTCAAACTCCGTTAGGTGGCGCTGTTGAAGTCTATAAAAGGCAAACATTTCCTAACTCACTGTTTCTCCCTCTTCCTCTAAGATGTAGGAGGACGTGGAAAACAGATGGCTCCGCTGGGGCACGTTAATGTCCCTGGTCCACTGACGATTGACTTCCTCTTTCCACTTTCTAAAGATAAAAACATTCACATGTGTTTCCAAACCTCCACCTATGAATTAAGTCAAGCCGACATGAGTTCAACCATTATGCCTATTCTTCTGAACTAGTGCACAAAACAGAGAACAAACACACCAAGACATAAAGAAATTGTTTCATTACAGTTTGTATATTTAAAAAAAAAATAGAGAAAATTATTTGATTTTTGCAAGAATTTCTAAATTTATGTGATTTTCACCGAAAAAAAATTATGACAGGCCGATTACTGCCAGTTTGGAAAGTCTTGATAATTCTGAGTCATAGAGTGAGATAGAATAGAAACTCACAAAAAAGTAATATTGCTCGTTTAAAAATAAATTCTCTTGAACTGAATGAAATAATTTATGTTTTTACTGGGTTTAAATTTTGTGCATACCCAATTTCGGATCTGACAGATCGTGTTCTTGCGATGATAGCGCTCTTCAAAAAGGGAGGCGAGAAAGCCCATTTCCCTATAAGAAACTGCACCGTTTCAAAGCATTGACCATATTATCGCAGTAATCCATCTTATTCTTATCTTTTTAAAAACAAATGCTATCAAAGATTGTGCATTGGATAATACTGTAAGTATGTGAAGCTTTATTTTACTAATTTCTAAAAATAAATATAAACAAACTTAGACTTTTCGATGACCGTTTCGCGAATATTCGATCGTACACTAATTCGGTCACTTACACTGTTTTTAGAGTTCAATTCATGAAAATGATTTGACTATGTAATTTAATAACTCGCTCCATAATTTGGTTATTTTCTCTTTGTTGTGTTGTAGGCATCTGCACTAAACAAAAAAGTTTAATGAAGAAAAAAAAACCTAAATAAGAACGAAGTTTTTTCATTAAAATGTTTCAAAATTCCGAGATGTTAAGAGGAAAGATCAAAGAGTATTTTTTAACATTTTTAATCCTTTCTAACACGTTCGAAGTTTTGGTAAAAAATCTTGTTTTAATTTTCGTTAGCAAATAATTACGAGATTTTACAATGGCTAATTTAAATAATGTTACTTACGTAACTTAGTTTTTTTTTCGGTGAAAAACAAAATAAATTTGAAATTCTTACAAAAATCAAATAATTGTCTGATTTTAAATGAAACTTTCAGGACTTACTCACAAATGAATGAAATTGTTTTTTAAATTATTATTCTAAAAAAATTTTGTAAAAAAATATTTTTTTATACATGTTACCTCGCCCTCCACGTAAATTCATGAAATTTCAAGAAATTAAATTTTGTTGGGAAAATTGATTTTAGTTAACGCAGGACTCATTGGGGAGTGTAAATCATCTATTATTTTTTCAACCATTTGGCCCTTTTTCTGAAAATCTGCTCTCATAGGTACCTACACTCATTTTCGATGACTAAAATTTTAAATTGAATTTTTTAAATATAAAAAGGTTTTCTTTAAACTTCTGTTATTATTTTTAATTGAAAGCTAAATGTACTATTTTCACCAAGCAAAATACCCTGTGTATATTGACTGGAATGTAAACTTTTCAATTTGTTTTTAATCTTTCAATTTTTCGACCATTTTTGAGCGATCAATACATTTGTAAACAAAAGTTAACTCTTAATTTTAAAAATCTTGCAAAAATAAAATATATATTTGTGACACATTAATTTTAGAAAATTAGCAAATTTAATGTTAAATTAATCTGATTTACACAAGTATTACTTATTTATAGCAGAAATTTAGAACAAAACTATTTCTTAATCATAGAGTTTAACTTTTTGATTTGTTCACCGTATTTGAAAAGTGTTGACAGTTTAACAGATGAGAAATAAGATAAGTGTATGGCGATCACAAGTGACATAATTGTACAAATTTTTTATGGTAAGGAGAAGAAACCTTGAAACACATGACCTTTTAATATATACATAGAAATTACCATACAAAAAAAAACTTCAAATACACAGAAAAAATAAATATTAAAAATTATTTTTAAAATAGGAAGGCCTGCTGATTTGTATTAAATTTTTTCATTTTCGATTAAATGTAATTTTTACTTAATAAGTTTAGAAACTGACCCCAACAAATCTTTGAAGTATTTTTAAATATTTTTGAAACTTTATAAATTATTATAATTAAAAAGAAAAAAATGAAAACAATTCTTTTAAAATTTCATTATTAATCAAAACTTTTTTCCTTCAGACTATAAAGTGCATTAATTTATATTATTTATTAAACGAATTAAAAGCTTATCAAATTAAATAATGTCATAGTTATTTTGCATTTTTTTTACTTTACTATTGGAAGCAGATTTTTGGAAAATAATAGATGATTTACATTCATCAATGTGTCTTATAGTTAACTAATAAATTAAACTTATTAACTGAAGCATATACTTAGTAATCAAAACTTGAAAAAATTAATACAAAGCAGTGTGTCTTCATATTTTTAAAATGATTGTTTTTGGGTGTGTGCATTTGAAGTTATAAAGTCTGGTAAATTTTATGTGTACATTGAAAGGTTATGAATTTCAGGGTTTCTTCCCCTTACAGGAAAAATTTGTACAATTATGTTACTTATGATTGCCATACACTCATCTTATCTGTCAACATATTTCAAATGCAGTGGAAAAGTTAGAAAGTTCAGCACTGTATTTAAGAAATAGTTTTATTCTAAATTTCATGCTATAAATAATACTTGTGTAAATCAAATTAATTTAACATGAAATTTGCTAATTTTTTAAAAATTATGTATCACAGTTGTATATTTTATTTTTCCAAGACTTTTATAACCAAGAATTAAAAAATGGCCAAAATTTGAAAAAACTTTTAAAAAATCTCAAAATTTTAGATTCCAATCAATATAATTTCTGTTTGAAATACACTAGAGTGTTTGGCTTACTGGAAATAGTAAATTTAATCATTTAGAGTTCAAGTAAAACTAGAATAAAAGTTTCAAGAGAACTTTTTTAAAAATTCATTTTAAAAGTTATCAAAAATGAGTGGAGATATATTAATGACATTATAGTCTGGAGAGAAAAAAAATTTTGATTAATTATGAAATTTTAAAATAATTGTTTTCATTTTTTTTTAATTATAATAATTTATAAAGTTTCAAAAATATTTTTAAACTACTTCAAAAACTGGTAGGCATTAGGTTATTAAGTTATTAAGTAAAGACTATATTTAGTCATCAAAAATTGTAAAGCATAATGCAAATCATATTTTTCAAACAATTTTTTTTTGTATGGTAATTTCTGCCTTACATTAAAAAGCCATGTGTTTTATGTTTTCTTTACCTTACAGGAAAAGAATCTGGACAATTATTTCAATTTTGAGCACCATAGACTTAGATTATATCCCATCTGGCTGTTATCATATGTCAACTCATATGGGGAAAGGTCAGATTAATGAATGTTTCATGATTAAGAAATATTTTTTTCTAAATTTCATTCTATAAATAAGTAATACTTGTGTAAATCAGATTAATTTAACATTAAATTTGCTAATTTTCCAAAAATAATCTGTTGCAGATGTATATTTTCTTTTAGCAAGATTTTTGAAACCAAGAATTAACTTTTGTTTACAAATGTGTTGATCGCTAAAAAATTGAAAAAACTTTTTGAATCTCAAAAGTTTTTATTCCAATCAATAGAACTTCTGTTTGAAATACACCAGAGTATTTTTGTTTACTGAAAATAGTAAATTTAATCATTTAGCTTTCAATTAATACTAAAAAGTGTCAGGAAAACATTTTTATTTAAAAAAAAATTAAATTTAAAAGTCAGGTGCCAAAAATGAGTGGAGTACCTAGTTTATTGTGTTTAAGTATGGCTCTGGTATTTCAACTTTCAGTATTAAAATAAATAAAAATTAAATAATAATTTTGTTATAATTCATAAGCAGTAAGAATTCATCAACCTCCAATAATTTGCTGAATAAAGAGCATACTAAAATGAAAAAGGGCATTACCTTGATAAAAACAATGCTAGGATTTGAATATAGAAAATCTGGTGTGCCATCAGTTTGACTAAGAAAAACTTTGGCTCATTCTGATATATATTTCTGATCTGTGACAACTAGTCCCACTTCTCAGGGCTGTGGAGTCGAAACACAAAATATTTGACTCCGACTATGACTTCTCTATTTTTGGCTCCTTCAACTTCTCTTTATGTAAGTAAGCGATTATGGCTTACATATCTGATAAAGCCTATACATACACTCCTAACTTGAGTAGGCCTATATCATTATAACTGGTTTATATCAAAGAATAAAGATGTTGTGGCTTTTATATCCTACCTATTCATTCTTTAATATTTTCTAACAAAATTACAATCAAAATCTTAGAAAGGAAATAGAAGAAATAACAATAAAAATGGTTTTAATGTAAAACATATATATATATATATATATATATATATATATATATATATATACTAGCAGTATAGCCTGGTGTTGCTCGGGTGTAATGAAAGCATTAAAGCTAATCCATGGTCCTGGAGCTCAGACTCTTTGGACATTGGCACGAAAGACTAAAAAGCAATAATTGTTTCCAGTTAAAGCGAAACCGTAGACTGAAAGAAAAATGAATGGATGTAAGTCAAATTTTGATTTCCTGGTATCGATATCAAATAAGGTTTTTTCGTCGTAAAATTTTGGAGGCTAAATAAGTCCTCTGACTAAATGGTATCATGGCTGAGACTAAGAACTACAATTATACCTACTTAGAGCCAAACCTGAAGCAAAAACTAAAATAAAAGGGCTGAAAAAATAGACATACAGGCAGATAAACAGACACACACACAAACATCTTGCCTTTTATATATATATATATATATATATATATATATATTATTGATTTTCTGCACTATTGTAAGAACTGCAACCTTGAAACTTCTGAATATCGGTTCTTATGTCTTTGTCTATGAGTATATCAAATTTGATTAAAATCGGACCATCCCTTCTATAACCCAATTTTTTAACTGATAATATATGTATATATATATATATATATATATATATAAGCAAGAGGTTTGTGTGTGTGTGTGTGTCTGTTTATCTGTATGTATGTCCTCTATACAAATCCACAATGTTTATCCGATTCTCATGAAACTTCACACAAATATTCTTTAGGCTGAGTCTGAACTCCAGGACCATGGATTAGTTTTAAAGCTTTCATTACACCCAAACAACACCAGGTTATACTGCTTGTATGAAATAAGTACAGAACAAAATTAAAACTAAATTATAACAAATGCTAAAATATAATATTTTACAGAATATAAAGGACATAACAAAAATAAAAATTCTGTCATGTAAAATTTTTTTGCATATATAATACTGCAAATATAAAATAACTATAAAAAAATAAAATGACTATAAAAAGTCAAGATGAATTTCTTTAAAGGAAATAGTAAATATAAATATACAAAAGAAATAAAAATAAAAATTCTATAATGTAAGACTTTTTACATATATAGCCTTGTTCATAAAAAATAAAAATACTCTAAACTAGAGCCATTGTTGTGGTGCCCTATCTACATAGGAATGAACACTTCCTCCTTCATAAATACTAACCTGCGAGACTTGCTAGGAGGCAGTCAAGACACAGTGTAACGTGAAAGTTCAGCTGGACATTTCTATCTGCTGATTAATAACACACTTATTTTGTATATATGTTCTGTTATTCCAATGCACTGGTTCAACCTACCTTTTTTTCATGTCTTTCTTTTTTGGCCCTAACAGGCTACAACAGCCATATAAAGCATAAATTGAACTGGGGTCAGGGTCAGTATAGTTTTACCAAATCCAAGTCCAACTCTAGTAACACCTTAATTACTTCCAACTCCACAACCCTAACCCTTCTTCATACATTTGGCCTCTCTCTCAACTGGCAACCACACATTGCATCTCTCTTCTTGTTCATGTCAGTGTGCACAAAAACTTGCAAAGCTGTGTTTTATAAGCACAAGGAAAATGAAAAATGAAATTAATACCATGGTAAGAAATGGAAACACGAGTTCTATTTCCACTATATTTGCATCTGCAGTTGTTTAATCAGTGACTCGGAGACACAATGGAATAATGGATAGCAGCTTGGATTGCGAAATTGGAGAGCCGAGCTCAAATTCCAGTCAAGTTCATTACATTGATTTATGTGCTAATACCCTTGGGAAAGGTATGAATCTATCTCTTCTCCTCTCCAGCTATGGGTAACTAGCAGGACAGACTGGGTTCTATAGCCTTGGGTGGCAATCAGCTTAGTTGAAGGATAAACTCTCAATTCAAAACCCGCCTGATGGTGGCCCACATTGCCAGGTGGATAAAGGGATTTACAAAGAGTTCAACATCCCCTGCCTGTAAAAAAGACAAGTTACATATGCATCAGCAATAACAAACCAGCCCAGAACAGAGTCTGATGATGAGGGGTTGTTGATGGCCTATGCTTCTTTGCAATGGGGCTGAGAGAATCAGTGTCTCATCTTGATGATCTGTTGGGTACATTGATGAAAATTCTGACAATTGCTACTACTGTCACGATTGGCTATGGATCTGTTTTTCCCTTCAGCCAGCAAGAACTACCACCCTACCTCTTACCCTCTATGAAGTGCAGACATGCAAATAGACAGCCTGGAACTAACCATTTTCCTAACTGTAAATGTTATGCCTTCAAATCTCTAATAGTAGTACTTCATCCCAAAAGTTATTTTATTATTTTATTCCTTTTTGGTCATGGGGTTTATGCCTTGAATAACCAGTTTCATAGACTGTTGATCATTAAATAAAATACAAAACACTTAAAATAAAATTCTTAATCGTCCTAATTGCAGCTATCATATATCTTGAAAAGATTTCACTAAGAATGCAAACACTTTTTAGTTCAAAGAGACATTTTATTGAATGTTCATAAATAGTCATATTTGCTTTAATAATATTTCTGCTACTTATTTGTAAATTAATCTTCTGATGAATTCAAGAATAAAGTTTTATGAAATCCATTTTTATATTAAGAAAAGTTGCATCTGAAATCTTATAGTAAAAATTTATTTATAATGTATAACTTCTTGATTTAGTATATCTTTGAAATCTCATTGTTTCAATTTTTTTTTTTTTTTTTCAGCTAAAAATTTGCTGAATTTGAATGGATCATTTTTTTGACTCATGGAAAACCACTCAAAAATAAAATATTTTTCTGAAACTTGTGGATCAAAATTTTCTGATAGTTCAATTTTAAATAGACACATAAATATCAACACTGGAAATAAACAATATTCATTTGAAAATTATGACTCCTTCTCTTCCCAAAAGTTGGATTTAGCAAATGATAGGCAGGCACATCCTGGAGAGAAGCCTTATTCTTGTGAAGTGGGTGGGTCTTTATTTTCGCAAAAATCAAATTTTAGACAGCATAAGCAAAAACGTACTGGAGAAAAACCATATTTTTGTGAAGTGTGTGGTTCTTCCTTTTCATTTAATGGCAACTTGAAACAACATATGCGAACACACACAGGAGAAAAACCATATTCTTGTGAAGTGTGTGGTACTTCCTTTTCAGGAAAGTCAAAATTAAACCAACATATGAGAACTCACACTGGAGAGAAACCTTATTCCTGTGAAGTATGTGGTTCTTCCTTTACACAGAAATCAAATTTGAGTCAACATATGCGAACACATACTGGAGAGAAACCATATCCTTGTGAAGTGTGTGGCTCCTCCTTTTCACAAAAAGCATTGTTGAATCAACATATGCGAACACATACTGGAGAGAAACCATATACATGTGATCAATGTAACACTTCTTTTTCTCACAACTCAACTTTGAAATATCATATGCAAACACATACTGGTGAGAAATCATACTCCTGTGAAGTGTGTGGTTCTCTCTTCTCTCGGAAGGTACATTTGATTCGACACATGCGTACACACACTGGAGAGAAACCATTTGCATGTGGAGTGTGTGAGTCTACCTTTTCTCATAGGTCAACTTTGAAAAACCATGTGAGAACACATACTGGTGAGAAACCATATACTTGTGAAGCCTGTGATTTTTCCTTTGCAAATAAATCAAGTTTGAAATATCATATGCAGTCACATATTGGGAAAGATGATATTCCTGTGTAGCAGGTTTAGTATCTTTTTTTGTCAGCAAGGAATCACATTTTCTAATTGTCAAGGCAGTGGTGCCTTGACTTAGCATGTTCATTCTTTCTGTGAGAGAGCTCATAACTGAAATTGTATGTCAAATCAATTTTCTCTATTTGAAATGAATTCATGTCATTACTTCATTCCAGACCCCAAGAAACACTGCAATTTTCTTATATATTTTTAAACAAGAAAAATATACTCATAAATAATGGCTATTGTAAAAATCAATAAAATGAACTGCAATAAACTGGCTTTATTAAGTATTATTGCCTTGGAATGAGAAATCAGAGAGTCAAGTTTGAATTCCAGTTGAATTTGTTGCATTCACTTACTCACAAATACCCTTGCAAAAGGTATTAATCTATTACGTCTCCCTCTGGCTATGGGTTAAATAGCAGGACAGATTGGGTTCTGTAGCCTTAGTTGGCAACCAGTCTTCCACAGAATGTAATGGCAACCTACTGCAGGAAAATCTACCCAGTCAGCCATGTCTCTTTCAAGACATGATCACCCAAGTGTGTATCATGTGTGGCACTTTACTGATTGAATGTATAGCATTTACCTTAAAGATGACTTATAGATCTTGACAGAGGTGAAGGAGAAGGGCTGAACTGAATAACTGAATCTCATTTGCTTATTTTTGTTTTTTTCACCATGTTTTCTTCACTTGCATCTGCAGGGATATTCCATAAAAAGCTGTTCAATAAGGTCTGTTTCTTCTTTCTTTTCAGAATGTTTCTGAAATGAGTTAGGCAAGTATCATTAAATTGCATCATCGCACACCCAGTTGCAACTTTTTCTGTGCGTTTCTTTTGAATAAAGTCTGAAAATTTTTCCCACATTCCCAACATTTCCTTTCTCTTAGTTGTAGAGTAAGAACCTCCTCCGTGTCATTTATTTCCTGCTAAACCTTCGTGTGCTGCTGTTGTCACTTTCTTAGAATGCTCCTCAATAAGCTTGTCAGTGACACCTTCATCCGTGTCCAGGCCCATGGATGCTGATTCGGGTTTGAATCTTTGAATATTCTGTTTCATAGACTTGATCATTAAATAAAATAGAAAACACTTCAAATAAAATCATTAAACATCCTGTTCTATGTGAGTATTCTAATCAAGGCTATCAGATGAAACAATCTTCAAATCTTGAAAAGATTTCACTAAGAATGCAAACACTTTTCAATTAAAAGAGAAATTTTATTGAGTGTTCATAAATAGTCATATTTGCTTCAATGATATTTCTGCTACTTTTTTGCAAATTAATCTGACGAATTCAGCAAGAATAAAATTTTATAAAATCCATTTTTATGTAAAGAAAAGATGCATCCGAACATCTTACAATGATAGTTTATAATGTATAATTTCTTGATATCTTTGAAATCTCATTGTTTTAATTTTTTTTTTTCAGCTAAAAAAATAATTTGCTGAATTTGAATGGATCATGTTTTTGACTCATGGAAAACCACTCAAATATAAAATATTGTTCTGAAACTTGTGGATCTAAATTGTCTGATAGTTCAATTTTAAATAAACACTTAAATATCAACACTGGAGATAAACAATACACATGTGAAAATTATAACTCTTTCTCTTCCCAAAATTGGATTTAGCAAATGATAGGCAGGCACAACCTAGAGAGAAATCTTATTCTTGTGAAGTGTGTGGCTTTTGTTTTTCTCAAAAGTCGATGTTGAACCAGCATATGCAAAAACGTACTGGAGATAAACCTTATTCTTGTGAAGTGTGCGGGTCTACATTTTCACAAAATTCTGCATTGGTGAAACATAAGCGAATACATACAGGAGAGAAACCATATTTTTGTGAAGTTTGTGGCTCTTCATTTTCCCAAAATTCAAATTTAATACAGCATAAGCGAATTCATACTGGAGAAAAACCATATTCTTGTAAAGTGTGTGGTTCTTCCTTTTCATTTAATGGCAACTTGAAACAACATATGCGAACACACACAGGAGAAAAACCATATTCTTGTGAAGTATGTGGTACCTCCTTTTCAGAGAAGTCAAAATTAAACCAACATATGAGAACTCACACTGGAGAGAAACCTTATTCCTGTGAAATATGTGGTTCTTCCTTTACACAGAAATCAAATTTGAGTCAACATATGCGAACACACACTGGAGAGAAACCATATCCTTGTGAAGTATGTGGATCTGCATTTTCAGAGAAAGCAATGATGAACCGCCATAAACAAACACACACTGGAGAGAAGCCATATTCTTGTGAAGTGTGTGGCTCTTCCTTTTCACAAAAAACATTATTGAATCAACATATACGAACACACACTGGTGAGAAACCATATACATGTGATGAATGTGACTCTTCCTTTTCCCACAAGTCAACTTTGAAAAACCATATGCAAACACACACTGGTGAGAAATCATACTCCTGTGAAGTGTGTGGTTCTCTCTTCTCTCGAAAGGTACATTTGATTCGACATATACGTACACACACTGGAGAGAAACCATTTGCATGTAAAGTGTGTGGTTCTACTTTTTCCCACAAGTCAACTTTGAAAAATCATGTGCGAACACATACTGGTGAGAAACCATATACTTGTGAGGCCTGTGATTCTTCCTTTGCAAATAAATCAAGTTTGAACTATCATATGCAATCACATGTTAGGAAAAATGATATTTGTGTGTAGCAGGTTGGTTATCTTTTTTGGTGAGCAAGGAAGCACATTTTCTAGATTGTCCAATCAGTCGTGTCTTGACTTAGGTTATTTTTTACTGTGACTGAGTTCATAACTCAAATTTTATGTCAAATCTGTTTTTATCCATTGAAATGTTATTAATCCAATCTGGACCCCAAAAAGCACTGGAATTTCTTTTTGTTATATGTTTTTAAACAAGAAAAATATACGGTATATATAATGAATATCAGATAAAAACAATACAATAGACTGTACTGGAATAAACTATTTTATGAAGTATAATGTACAGCATTTACTGTAAAGATAAGATGACTTCTGGATGCTGACAAAGGTGAAGGAGAAAGGGTGAACTGATTAACTGAATCTTATTTCCGTATTTTTTCTTTTCACAACATTTTCCTAACTTGCATCTGCAGGGGTTTTCTTACTCCCTTTCAGATTATTTCTGAAATGAGATAAGTGTCATGAAATTATGTTGTTGCACACTCAGTTGCAACTTTTTCTAGGGATTTCTTTTGAACAAAGTGTGTAAGTTTTTTGCATTCCCAACATTTTCTTTTTCTCTACCCTTGTGTCACCAATTTCCTGAAGTGCTGCTGCATCACTAGAGCCTTTAGTACCTCCATTGCCAGTTCCTTGGAGTGCTCCTTGATGAGCTTATTGATGTTGCCTTCATTCATGCCAGGCTCATCTACCGCTACTAATTTGAATCATTATATTTCAGACACAACCTCAGGCCACAGCTTCTTCCATGCAGAAATCAAGGTCCTCTTTGTAACACCCTGCCAAGTCATATTTATAATTCTGAGGTTTATCAAGATGTTATAGTTGTTCTAATAAACCTCTTGAAGGGTGAGAGTTGTGCCCTTCGTCACCTCAAAGCAGTGGCAGAACAGGTGCTTGATGAAGAGCTTCTTGATATTAGAAATCACCTGCTGGTCTAAGGACTGTAGGATAGGGGTAGTGTTGGGTGGAAGGTAGAGAACCTTTATAAACTTGAACTCTTCATGAAAGTCATCTTCGAGGTTAGGTGTGTGAGCTGGTGCACTGTCCAGGACAAGAAGGACTTGCAGTAATAGATTATTTTTCTGGAGATATTTTTTAATGTCAAGAGCTAAAACTAAATTCACTCACTCCAAAAAGAACTTCCTGGTGATCCACCCTCTCCGGTTTGCCCTCTACATAACCTACAGTTTAACTTTCAGAATCTTATGTGAGTTAAAGGCTCTGGGGTTTTCTGAATGATAATGATCAGCGGCTGTATCTTGCAGTCACCACTCATATTAAAGCACAGTACAAGAATTTTTTTTTTTTTTTTTTTTTTTTTTTAATCATATCACCCCAAGCAAGGCGGTAACGCCACTGATGCGCAGGGGGCTACGTAAGGGTAAAAAGAATGAAAAAGAGAAAGCCGGAAACCACATCCTAAACAGGAAACAAGGGATGAGCCTCTTCACCTGTTCAATAGATGTGGGTGGAGTGTGAACCGGGTGATAGTTTAGTCTATCTACTCCAATTGAAAAAAAATAATAAAAAAGGAAAAGAGTGAAAAGATTGGAAAAGAGAAAACTGGAAACCGCATCCTAAACAGGAAACAAGGGATGAGCCTCTTCACCCGTTCAATAGATGTGGGTGGAGTGTGAACCTGGCGATAGTTTAGTCTATCTACTCCAATTGAAAAAAAAATAATAAAGGAAAAGAATGAAAAGATTGGAAAAGAGAAAACCGGAAACCGCATCCTAAACAGGAAAAAAGGGATGAGCCTCTTCACCTGTTCAATAGATCCAATTCTCCTTTGCCATTATATAAATCCTCCTTGACATCTTCTTTCAAAACATCTCCTGTCTCATCAAAGTTGCTGGAAGATGTATGTTTTGGCTGCTATAATTCTGACAAAAGTTTTGAGGTAATCTTCAGCTGCCTTCATATCTGTGCTCACTGCCTCACTCTGCCTGACAATGGAATAAATGCCAGTCCTCTTTTTAAAATTCTCAAACCAACCTCAACTGGCTTTATGCATTTTGTCCAATATACTGAAGTTCCTGGGATCTGGTACAGCAAATCAGTGTAAATAGCTTGTGCCTTCTTGCAGATTATAGCCTCTGTCATGGTATCTCCTGTGAGCTGCTGCTCAGTCAACCATACCATCAACAGCTTCTCTATATTTTCCTGGATAGATATCTGCTGCTTAGAAATTATTTTAATGCCATTGGCTAGTGTTTTAGTCTTTGTCGACTCCTGCTTTAGTATAGTGTAGATCACACTTGTAATGCTTCACTAAGTTGACTACACACATTCTTTGATCATGTTTTTTGACAATTTCTTTTTTTAACTCAATTCACATGATCCGCTTTCTCTTCTCAGCACTATTCTTTGTGCTCTCTTCAGATCCCATGTTGGAAAAACAAAGTTTTGCAAAATGACTGCAAGCACAAATGTGAGCAAAATACTAATGCTTTCACTGCCAGCTCACCATTTACAGTAAATGAATGAGACATGAGATGCTGGGAAGATGTTGCCACATTCATTATGCCTTACAGTATCTGAAACTGACTTGTAACCTAAATTTTAGCTCTCAAAAAAGTCGTTAATTGAGACACCCATAAGTCAAGGCACCACTGTATTTCTAAGTAACTAGCAGTATAGCTCAGGTGTAATGAAAGCTTTAAAACTAATCCATGGTCCTGAAACTCAGACTCAGCCTCAAGATTATTTGTGTAAAATTTGGTGAGAATCGGATAAAAATTGTGGATTTGTATAAAGGATATACAGGTAGATAAACAGACACACACACACAAACATCTTGCCTTTTATATATAGAGATATATATTATCGATTTTCTGCACTATTGTAAGAACTGCAACCTTGAAATTTCTGAATATCGGTTCTTATGTCTTTGTCTATGAGTGTATCAAATTTGATTAAAATGGGACCACTCCTTCTATAACCCAATTTTTTTGATTATTGATTTTCGACATTTATTGGGGGTACCGCGACACAAACCTAACTAAGAACACACGCAGATGCTTATAGTACAACTGTGTAAATCTTCAAGAAAATTAGTTCAGCCACTTCGGAGTCTATAGGTAACGGACACGCACACACACACACACACACACACACAGAGACAAAGTTCCATTTATAAATATGTTTAGATTTGGCATAAACATTGTGCAAAATTCTCTTTTTTATAAAGGATGATACACCAAGATTAAACATATATGCAAGAGTATAATTAAAACTTTTTCTTTCTTCATTGATAATACCTGTAGTCAGTTAAGTGCCGTACGTGGTACATGCTTGGGCCATCATGTCTTGAAAGAGACAAGACTGGGCAAATAGTATGTCTGCAGCATACTAATTGCCAACCAAGGCTACAAAATCCAATTTGTCCTGCTATTTAACCCATAGCTAGAGGTAGCAGCGATGGGTATTAACATATAAGTGAATGCAACAAATTCACTTATGTGCATTCTTTTGCTAGAATGATAGAAAAGGGTTTGGCTTCAGTCACTTTCCCACCATTGTAAGGTTACCTCTCCATATCTTTTTATAAATACTTTTATAGTAGTTGTTCAGATGAGCTCTTTGCTATGGCGCCTGGACATTTTGAATTTGTGACTAGACTCATGTTGAGATCTCATCACTTTACAGTTGAGCTGGTCTGATGTTGCTTTAAGTTCTATGCTAACAGTTTCTTTTCACTCTCTTCCAGCTTCATCCCTTCCACCCAACTTTAATTTGCAAAAAATTAAATGCAATGTCAATCACTATCTACTGTCCGCCTGATTACTCTTTTCTCTTTCCGCTTATTATTAATGTTTCTGGTCCTAATTCATCCACCCCTAGTAACTCTTGTGTCTTGGAATACTTACTCCATGGAAGCCACTAACAGAGGACAGAAAGTGTGACACTGAAATCCGAAGGCGTATTGGCATGGCCAAGAATACATTCCAAAAGCTAAGCAGAGTATTAAGAGACAGGAAAATGTCATTGGCAGCAAGGAAAAGAGTACTGAGTTATTATGTGATAACATATATATATATATCCTCCTATACGACAGTGAATGCTGGACAATCACTTCAGAGATGAAGGAGAAACTTGAAGCAAAAGCAATGTGGTTCTACAGAAGGATGCTGAGGATACCATGGACTGAACATGTGAGCAATGATGAAGTCAACACAGATGAAGAAGAGGCTTGAAACAACCGAAATGTGGTTTTACAGAAGAATGCTGAGGATACCATGGACTGAACATGTGAGCAAAGACAAGGTTTTGGAAAAAACGGAAACAAAAAAAAAATTATACTTAACAAGAGACAGCTGAAGTTTCTGAGACACATAATGAGGAAGGAGGACTTGGAGAATCTGATACTCACAGGGCAGATAGAAATAAAGACAGGAAAATAGCATGACATACTTGATGGGTTTAAGCAAATAGATGGCAAAGCAGGGTTTGGGAAAAATAACAAGATAAAATATATTAAGGACTACAAGGTACAGGGAGATGTGGAGGGTTATTATCGCCTACATGACTCACAAATGGAAAAAAATGGGGTGAAACAGATTTTTTAAAAAAATTCTTTTTTAATGGCAAAAAGTTTTCTAGACTCAGAAAATTTCTTAGTAGAATATTTTAATGTCTGAGGTGTTTTTAAACAAATCTTAGTTACTTGGTATGTATTACTGCTTTATGTTACAATGCAAAATATAATTACAATTTAATATTTGTCTTGTGAAGTACCCTTTCAAAAGAAGTATTTAAAATTTATTGTTTTCAGTTTAAGAGAGTTTAACAGTGCCTTCATTTGATCACAGTGAATCTAGTTTCTTAAAAAGAGATCAATCAAGTTGTTATTTTTAATCAGTTTTTGATCATACATTTAAAATAGATACCTCCAGAGATTTGCTAAAAAATGAGCATACATGATGAAAAATGTCCCAAACTTAAAAATCAAAGTTTTATCATAAAAATCTTTGCTATTATTAGGAGGAAGACTAAAAGATTTTTTAATCATTAAATTGTATTTTTTTTATCTTTTTTAGATTGTTCAAAATTTTGACCAAAAATTAGTATAGGAAATTTTAGCATCTTTTTGCAGTGAAAAACACATCGATTTGGAAATTCTTAAAAAAAAATCAAATAATTGTCAGATTTTAATGAAACTTCCAGGACTTATTCACAAATGAATTAAATTATTTTAGAAATGTTTCTTTTTTTAAAATCCTTCATAAAAACTTTTTTTTACATCTTATTTACTTTATGAAATTTTAAGAAATTAATTTTTGTCTCATGTAATTAGTTATAAGTATAACTCCTAGGAGAATTTAAATCATCATTTTTTTTTTTTGTAAAATTGGATCCCCAGTTACTGAAAATCTGTTCTGAATCATAAAATAAAAAATTCAATAAGACTAATCCATTATTTAATTAGAAAAGCTTTTAATTGCTTTCATGACTAAAATATATTATTGACACTGTTACCTTAAGAAAAAATATTCAATTAATAATTAATTTTTACAAAAATTTTTTCATTTTTTTAAAAATTTTAGCTAAAATGATTTTTAAAATTTGAAATCTTTTAAATTTCTGTATTAATTAGTACTGGTTAGTGTTGTCTTATTATGTTGAGGGATCTGTAAATGATTATACACGATATAAGGTTGAAGTCGAATGCTTGTATTCACTTATGTTTACAAACCAGAACTGATGATGATGGGATGGGAAGGACTGCTACTACTAATACTATAATAGTTAAGTGATATTGATATTAAAAAAAACTATATTTACTAATTATAAATAAGAAAATAACCCAATATTTTAAAAATTATTGCATGAAAGATACAAGAGTATCTTAATATTATTTATTAGGAACTTTGGAATAAACAAACAGAATCAAAGCTATAAACAAATAATATTAATATATATATTTATTCGAATTCAGTTGGATTGAGTCCTTTGCAATTCAGTTTGGTGAAAGTCTGTTCGGCTCTGTAGTTGATAGTTTGCAAGTTGATCCTTTGGAAACTTGTTGCGAATATCAATCTGCTGTGTTTTCTTGGCCCTTATAAGAGTGGAAAAATATCTTAAACAGATGACAGTGTAACTTCTTCACAAGACACTCTTGGCTGGTTTGTCTGGCTTTTGCTTCTCTTTCTCTGCTTCTCAGTTGTCCCTTTATATCCACTTAAGAAAAGGCTCCAGATTACTGGTGTGACACTTGGTTTTGGTTAACATCAAACGTCTCCTTGGTTTTTTTTGGTGGTGGAGGGGTTATTTATCAAAATTATTTCATTTTTGGGCATTCCTTTCTTTTTGCACATGGGATTATAATGACAGAAAAAACTTAATACAGGAATGTCAAAAAGTGATAGATTGTAATCAAGTTGATAGAAAATAGCAACTGACATTGTATTTAAACTTTTGAAGATTGTAGCAATTCAGGGAAGTAAGTAAACAGAAGTTAGTTCCACAAATGGGAAGTGTGAGGAAAGAAACTGTTAGAATAGAAGAGGGAGTTACATTTAACTATTTTCACTGTAAAAGGGTGGGACTTTGATGCTAATCTTGTAGCATGCGTAAATACACGTGGTCAGGGGAAAAAAACTTGTCAGATCAGTTGCCATGAAAATATTTGTAGAAAAGATAGAGAAGCCATGTCATGTTGGTGAGAAAGTGTCTGAAGTTGGGATGCCAAGTCAGGATCGATTATATTGCAGATTCTTCTTTGGATTTTGTCGAGAACCTCAAGATAATTTATATATAAACTTACTTGATTAGCAACTAGGTCCTACCCTTTTACTGTGAAACCAATAAATTGTAAGTGCAAATTCTACTCCAGCAGCTTCTTTTCTCACACTTCCTGCCTGTGAAATTTCCTTTCATTTAATTGCTTTCCCGACAGCTACAATCTCCAAGAATTTAAATGTAAAGTCAATAGTCAATAGACAGAGAAGCCATGTCATATTGGTGAGAAAGTGACTGAAGTTGAGATGCCAAGTCAGGATTGATTATATTGCAGATTCTTCTTTGGATTTTGTCGAGAACCTAAAGATAATTTATATATAAATTTACTCAAGCCACAAGATTAGTAACTAGGTCCCACCCTTTTACTCAACCAGATATAGCAACAGTACTCAATGCATGGACAATTGGTAGATTTCTAAATATACAAAATGGATTCCAATGAAAAAACTTCCTGGCCTGACCCAACCTTCCTTCAGCTATGGATCTGATGTAGTCATTCCATTTGAAGTCATTTTAGAGAGCAATGCCAAGAAGGTGCAGAGTGTTGTTCTCTAGATGACTAGCATCATCCATTCTAATGGTAGGCAGGAAAGTTTCTCTATGGTGATTAAAGGAAAGCAGTTTCATTTAGGAGGCATTAAAATTTACAAACCATTCCCTCCCCGCATTCAATCACAGATTGGAGGTCCTTTTGAAGGACAGCAGTCAGGTTTACTTACTAGTTAACTTCAAAATAAAAACAACAATTGAATTAAATTACCCATGAGGGTTTAGAATTTTTTTTTATTAAAGCACTAGCAGTATAGCCCAGTGTTGCTCAGGTGTAATGAAAGCTTTAAAACTAATCAGTGGCCCTGGAGCTCAGACTCAGCCTAAGGAATATTTGTGTGAAGTTTGGTGAGAATCGGATAAAAATTGTGGATTTGTGTAAAGGACATACAGACTCACACACAAACATCTTGCTTTTTTTATATATATATATATATATATATATATATATATATATATATATATATTATCGATTTTCTGCACTATTGTAAGAACTGCAACCTTGAAACTTCTGAATATCATTTCTTATGTCTTTGTCTATGAGCGTATCAAATTTGATTATAGTCAGACCACTCCTTCTATAACCCGATTTTTTCAATTATCGATTTTCGATATTTATTGGGGGTACCTCGACACAAAACCTAGCTAAGAACACTCGCAGACACTTCTAGTACAACTGTGTAAATTTTCAAGAAAATTGGTTCAGCCGTTTCACAGTCTATAGGTAACAGACACATACAAAGACAAAGTTCCATTTATAAATAAGATTAGATTTAGATAATATTAGCAGTATAGCCCGGCGTTGCTCGGGTGTAATGAAAGCCTTAAAACTAATCCATGGTCCTGGAGCTCAGACTCTTCGGACATTGGCATGAAAGACTAAAAAGCAATAGTTGTTTCCAGTTAAAGCAAAACCGTAGACTGAAAGAAAAATGAATGAATGTAAGTCAAATTTTGATTTCCTGGTATCGATATCATATTTTATGCACTATTGTAAGAACTGTAACCTTGAAGCTTCTGAATATCGTTTCTTATGTCTTTGTCTATGAGCGTATCAAATTTGATTATAGTCAGACCACTCCTTCTATAACCCGATTTTTTCAATTATCGATTTTCAATATTTATTGGGGGTACCTCGACACAAAACCTAGCTAAGAACACTCACAGACACTTATAGTACAACTGTGTAAATTTTCAAGAAAATCAGTTCAGCCATTTTGGAGTCTATGGGTAATGAATACACACTCACACACACACACACACACACACACACACAGACAAAGTTTCATTTATAAATAAGTTTAGATTTAGATAATATTAATTTTGCCATTGTTTATGAAAATTAATTTCACTGTTTCATGTAAAAGAAAATAAAATTATTATAATTCAATGATTTTGGTAAAATGAATGAAAAACAGTTTACAACCATATCACATTGAAACACTGATTCCTGTATGATCACCAAAGTTAAGCAACATCAAGCCTAGTCAGTACCTAGATTGGTGACTGCTTGTGAATACCACCCATACATCCATACGCTTGGATACATGGGTGGTATAATGATGTACGTTCCTACAAAAACAAATATATTTTTTGTGTAATATATTTTCTCAAAATTTGAATTGATGTATATATTTTTAAAAAATTAAATTATCTTTGAATAAGAAAAAAAATTTAATGCAAGTAAAAAACTGTATGGAAAATGATAAAAATAAAATTTTATCAACAAGACCTTCATGTTATTATTAAAATGAAAGACCAAAGAATTTTTTTTATGTAAATATTATTTTATTTGATCCTTTCAGAACCTTTAAACATTTAGTAAAAAAAAAAAAAATTTTTTTTAATCGTTTCACTTCAAGCAAGGTGGAACCATTACTAATCTGCAGAAAGTTACAGTGAGAGAAAAGAGATTGAGTACTGCTGCCATACCTGGTCAGATGCTCCTGCTATTCATCTCAAGGTTTTTGACCAAATCCAAGGACGGATCAACAATGTAATCAGTCCTGATCTGGCATCTTAGCTTCAGTCACTTTCTCGGACATGACAGGACTTCCCTCTGTTTCTTTTACAAATATTTTCATGGCAACTTCTTTGACAAGCTTTTTTCTCTGTTGTCCTACCCATGTAAATTTAAACATGCTACTAGATTGGCATTTAGGTCCCAACCTTTTACCATTGAAATAGTTGAATCTAACCACCAATTCTACTCCAACAGTTACTTTTCTCGCACTTTCCACTTGTGGAACTTACTTCCGTTTACTTGCTTTTTTGATAGCTACATACTTCAAAAATTTAAATGCATCATCAATTGCCATCTTCTGACTTGAATCCTTTTAATCTTTTATCCTTTTTTCAATACTTCCTGTATCCAGTTTTTTCTCTCACTCTGCACACTAGTGGTGGTCTCACCTTTCTTTGGGTGAATTGATTAAAAACAATTTTTTTTTTTATAATTATATCACCTCAAGCAAGGCATTTTATTGCCACTGTTTTGCAGGGGGTTACATAGGAGGAAAGATATGAGAAAGAGTGACAGGTGATAGGGGGTGTCAGGAAGTGGGTAAGAGAAGGATGAAAATACTGATGAAAGTGGAGTTGACGGAGAAAGGAGCATGAGAGAGAAGGTGCAGGTTAGTGAGATAGGAGATGACTATTGACTTTACATTTAAATTCATGGAGATTGTAGCTGTCAGGGAAGCAAGTAAATGGAAGGGAATTTCACAGGTGGGAAGTGCAAGAAAAGAAGCTGCTGGAGTAGAATTTGAGTTTACAATTTATTGGTTTAACAGGAAAAGGGTGGGACCTAGTTGCTAATCTTGTAGCTTGAGTAAATCTATATATAGTAAATTTATATATAAATTATATATATTATATATAATTTATATACAGTAAATTTATATATTTACTAGCAGTATAGCCTGGTGTTGCTCGGGTGTAATGAAAGATTTAAAACTAATCCATGGTCTTGGAGCTCAGACTCTGCCTAAAGAATATTTGTGTGAAGTTTGGTGAGAATCGGATAAAAATTGTGGATTTGTATAAAGGACATACAGACAGATAAACAGACACACACAAAAACATCTTGCTTTTGATATATCACGTCTATTGAACAGGTGAAGAGGCTCGTCCCTTGTTTCCTGTTTAGGATGCGGTTTCCAGTTTTCTCTTTTCCAATCTTCTCACTCCTATGTAGCCCCCTGCACATCATTGGCATTACCGCCTTGCTCAGGGTGATATGATTAAAAAAAAAAAAATATATATATATATATATATATATATATATATATATATATATATATATATATATATATATATATATATATATATATTATCAATTTTCTGCACTATTGTAAGAACTGCAACCTTAAAACTTCTGAATATCGTTTCTTATGTTTTTGTCCATGAGTGTATGAAATTTGATTAAAATCGGATCACTCCTTCTATAACCCAATTTTTTTGATTATTGATTTTCGATATTTATTGGGGTTACCTCGATGCGGTACAGTGGATATCGGCTCGGAATGATAAACCGGGGAGCCAAGTTCGAATTCCAGTTGAATCCATTGTATTCACTTACGTGCAAATACCCTTGGGAAAGGTATTAATCCGTCTCTTCCTTCCAGTTATGGGTTAAATAGCAGGACAGATTGGGTTCAACCTACTGCGAGATAATCTTCTGCCCAGTCAGTCATGTCTCTTTCGAGACATGATCGCCCAAGCATGTATCACGTATGGCACTTAACTGACTGACCTCGACACAAAACCTAGCTAAGAGCACTCGCAGACGCTTATAGTACAAATTTGTAAATTTTTAAGAAAATCGGTTCAACCGTTTCGGAGTCTATAAGTAACGGATACACTCACACACAGACACACACAAAGTTTCATTTATAAATAAGTTTAGATATATATATAAAATATACATATTAAATAAAAAATACAAAGTATTTCTTATTGAAAATATTAACTTTAATATTCGCTTAGAATTAAAACTAAAATAATAGCTTCAAAAATTATTTTTAAAATGCTTTTTACTCCTTAGTTATTGCTTTTTTGTGAGGAGGGTCAGTCAGTCAGTTAAGTGCCATACGTGATACACGCTTGGGCGATCATGTCTCGAAAGAGACATGACTGACTGGGCAGAAGATTATCCTGCAGTAGGTTGCCATTGCTTTCTGCGGTAGACTGGTTGCCGACCAAGGCTATAGAACCCAATCTGTCCTGCTATTTAACCCATAACTGGAAGGAAGAGACGGAGGGTACCTAATTTAATTAGATAAGCCGTTAAATTTTAGTATATGATTTTGAATTGGTAGCTGTCATGACATTTTCTTGCGAGGTTGGAGCTCTTCAGAATGTGAGGCGAAGCTTTCGAAAAAGTTATTTTCGAAACGAAATCACCTGCAAACATCGATCAGAGATTATCACGGTAGTAAATCCTCATTCATTCAATCTTTTTTCAAACGTTTCAAAAGTTTATGCAATAAATCATCTTATTATTGTAAGTATAAATTTCAACCTTACTTTTACAAATTAAATTTAATAAATAAACAAACTCTGTTTTTTATGATCATTAATGTTTTTTTTTTTTGTTGATCGTAAAAAAATATTTGGGTAAATATTGAATAACAATAACATTGTTGATGATCTCTAATTTGGTCCATAAATTCACTTATTTTCTTTTCCCTTTTATTGTTTATTTTTTATTGTGTTTAAATTTTTCACTCTGAAATTTATGGGAAAAAAAGATATCTTCATTCATGAGGAAAAATTCTGTTATAAAAAAAAATTTATCTGTAAAATTAAAATAAAATGATTATTCACTGCATTTTTTAAATCCACTGTCTGTTATTATAATGAATGAAATGAAGTGAAAGTTTAACTTTCAATTCATTATGTACGAAGGCCCTTTTTTAAGCAAAATGTTTTCTCCTTTTGTTTTGCAAACGATTTTTTTATCGTACAAAATTTAAGCAGAAGTTGTGAATTTTTGGACGAAATATATTTTTAGAAGTAATTTGGTTGACTTTGTTTAAATATAATCATTATTTGTTTTAGAAATAAATGTGTAACTTTTGCGAAGATTTTAAGTTTTAAAATGAAGTTCATGTTTTTGTTAGTTGTCGGCACGGACTTCGTAAAAAAAACATATTTTAAATAATTTGAAATCGGATTTTGATTTTATTTTAACTTAAAGCTAATCCATATTAAAAGAAAAATTAATGTTTTTTAGGCATTTTAAAAAGTTTGGCTCGTTTTTAGGTAATTTCACTAAATCGCTAAAAATACATCCACGGTATGAATAAAAAAAATGCCCTTAAAACTTAAACGGAGAACGAACTTTTTTATCAGAATGTTTATATTATTTAAGAAGAAAGGTCAAAAAGTATTTTTTATTTAAAAATAAAATTTAATCCCTTCTAACATGTTCGAAATTTTGATAAAATATCATGTTTTGGTTTGACTTTGAGTTAACGGGTAACCGAATCGTAACAAAACAAGTGTTTATCATTGAATGGTAAACGTAATTATAACTCAGTTTTTTTTTTCTAGTGACAAACACATTAATTTGGAAATTCTTACAAAAATCAAATAATTGTCGGATTTTAATGAAACTTTCAGTACTTATTCACAAATAAATGAAATTACTTTTAAAAATTTTATTTTAAAAAGTCTTAGTAAAAATATTTTTTTATGTTTGTTACCTCACTCCACGTAAAATTCATGAAATTTCAAGAAATTAAATTTTGTTGCGATAAATGGTTTTAACTAGTTAAACGCAGACTCATTAGGGAATAAATCATCTATATGATTATTATTTTTTTTAATTTTAACTATATTTCCGAAAATCTGCTCCACTCATTTTCGATATCTAAATTTTAAATTGAATTTTTAAAAATATAAAAGTTTTCTTGAAACTTTTATTTTAGTTTTTTTTAATTGAAAGCTAAATGATTAAATTTACTATTTTTTTTTTTTCAGTAAGCAAAATAATCTAGTGTATTCCAAAAAGAAATTATATTGATTTGAATCTAAAATGTTTCAATTTTTAAAATAATCATTCAATTTTTGGGCCACTTTTAAGCAATCGACACATTTGTAAACAAAAGCTAATTCTTGGTTTTAAAAATCTTGCAAAAATAAAATGTACATCTGTGATATATTATTTTGGGAAAATTACCAAATTTAATGTTAAATTAATCACATTTAAGCAAGTATTACTTATTTATAGCATGAAATTTAGAATAAAATTATTTCTCAATCACATATTTGAACTTTTTGACCTGTCTGCCGTATATCAAATGTGTAGACAGGTTGCAGGATTAGAGATAAGATGGCGATTACAAGTGACACAATTGTACAAATTCTTTTCGGTTAAAGGGAGGAAACTCTGAATAACATGACCTTTTAATTTACACATGGAAATTACCATACAAAAAAATAACTTCATGCAAAAAAAGAAAATGACAAATTACTTTAACAATTTGTATTAAAAAGTTTTTAATTTTCGATTATTAAATATAATCTTCGCTAACCTCAACAAATCTTTGAAGTATTTTTAAAATATTTTCAAAACTTTATAAATTATTATAATACAAAACAATTCTTTTAAAATTTCATTAGTAATTAAAAAAAAATTTTTCTTCAGATTAATGTTCTTAATTTTTATTATTTATTCAAGCTTATCAAATTACACATATAGACAAACACAGAAAAATCCAATTTTTGTCCTTGAGATTTCTTTCAAAATCACTTCATAAACTTAAGGATTTCAACTGGATTTTGTAAAAGTAATGCTTACTTTTTGCTTAAAATATCATGAAAATAACGTTTATTTACGTATAGTAGTCTTGTCCCTTACTTAAAAAGGGTGCAAAAAATTAAAGAAATACCAAAATATACAAAACACCAACTGGGCAATAAGCAAGAAAAATAAATCTTTCAACCTTATATAACCAATATAATTTTTTATCTAAACTTATTTATAAATGGAACTTTGTCTGTGTGTGTCTGTTACCTATAGACTCTGAAATGGCTGAACCGATTTTCTTGAAAAAATAGTTGTACTATAAGCATCTGTGAGTGTTCTTAGCTAGGTTTTGTGTCGAGGTACCCCCGATAAATATCGATAATCAAAAAAATCAGTTTATAGACAGAGTGGTCCGATTTTGATCAAATTTGATACACTCATAGACAGACATAAGAAACAATATTCAGAAGTTTCAAGGTTGCAGTTCTTACAATGGTGCAGAAAATCGATAATATATGTATAAATCGATACCAGTAAATCAAAATTTGACTTACATCCATTTATTTTTCTTTCAGTCTACAGTTTTGCTTTAACTGGAAGCAACTATTGCTTTTTAGTCTTTTGTGCCAACATCCAAAGAGTCTGAGCTCCAGGACCATGGATTAGTTTTAAAGCTTTCATTATACCCGAGCAACGCCGGGCTATACTGCTAGTACTATATACTTTTATGAAACTTAGAATTAATATTTTTTACTTTTGTACTACATTAGGTTTTAGGAGCATTATGACAGTGGAATTTTTTTTCGTGTAACGTCATATAGTACAAATTTTCTCAATGGAGATTGCATAAATTTATTACTGAAGTAATTTTTTTTATCTTTCTTTACATGATTGTAAGAAAATTTAATGACCCCTTCCCACCAAATTAAAAAGTATGCATGAAATATTGAAATGGGGTAGAGAAGCTAACCCCCAAAAATATTTCCACTAAATTTTTTCATCAATACCTGTACAGTATAAAATTCATCTGTTAATGAATAAATATTGAAAATTTCACTTAAATTGGATAATTTTCGGATTTTTGCAATATTTTTTTTTAATTAGTGATTTAAACAAAATTTCTTTTTCATTTTGGAAAACAATGCATCCATTTTAGTGATACATCATCCTCACTATTATAATAAAGGCTTGTGTGTGTGTGTGTGTATATATATATATATATATATATATATATATATATATATTCATATATATCTGAATATGTCAGCTCTATCACTGATATTGAGCGCTTTCAAATAAGTACCACGCATATATAAATAATATATTTAACAAATTGCATATATATATATATATATATATATATATTCATAATTATATATCTACACATTTCACATATATATATATGTATATATATATATTGGAATAATGCTTTGATACCACAGAATGAATAGATAGATTTAAACAAACAAAATTTTATTCTCATTTTTTTTCTTTTTTTTTTTTTTTTTAAATGAACTTAGGCTGCTTTTCAGCCAACGCTTCTTCAGGGACCAACAATTGTTGGAAGAAACTTAATTAAATTAGACTATATATATATATATATATATATATATATGAGAATTATCAGAGATAAAGCTGGAACATGTCAAAAACTTTTACAATTAAAATAAATGCACAAATTGAAGAAAATAGATAAATGAACTAACCAGAGCATAAAAACAGAAAAATTATTGCTCATAAATCTCCAAATATGTTCAAAGATCACATAAAATTGTCCTTTTGTTTGAACAGAGATGGCTGAAGCAATTTAAGGCAAATGGCCCCCAAAACTAACAAAGTGTTTGGACCTGCCTGCATGCAGAATAGAAAATAAGTCTGTCATAAAATGTGATGAGCATATCTCATTTTCCAAAAGGTGTTGTTCAATTGCTGAATCATGTGTCGCAATTGGCACATGATTGTGATTACTTAAATGTAATCTGATATGTTCAGGAACATGTTGGCCTATTCTGGTTTCCCGTATGAGGCTTGTCCATCCTATATACTCAGCTTCACACTGACTTGGGAATTTATAGATAAGTAAACTCCTATTATGATAAGGCAGACAGTCTTTAGAAAATGAGGGAATAATTAAATGGGAACCAAAAACAAAACATAACTTGGCTAAAAAGAAAGTGGCAGAAACATGAGTAGAAACTATGATTTAAAATTTTACATTTTCTGTCAAGCCAAGGCAATGATAGATAGATAGATAGATAGATAGATAGATAGAACACAGACTAGGGCCGAATGTTTAAGACATATTGAACTTATCTATCTTCTGTTCTATTGTACAATCAACAATACCAGCCAGGATAGAACAAATTTTGTTCAACTGTTGCTGAAGTGTACATAAAGTTTTGACCAGGTTTATTGTTCTGATACAGGGGACAAAAGAGTTCCAACTGGTGTAAAGACCTATAAAAGTTGCTTTACAAAACACACTAGTGATAAAACATCTTCACATAAAGATCAAGAAATGAGATAGAATTATTCTCCTCTTCCTCTATGGCAAAGACCAAAGATGGGTGAAATGAATTTAAAGATTCACAAAAAAAGAGTTGCTTCATCTATGTTGTTAAGCATAGAGAAAATGACATCAACATAATGTTGATATATGGTTTCTGACACTTCTCAAATAAACGGCTCTCATGGTACCCAACAAAATGTCGGCTAAAGAGGGACCCAAAGGATTACACATAGAAATACCATCTACCTGGACATACATAACATTTTCAAAAAAAAAAATGAGCATGAAATTGTGTTTGTTTAAATATATATATATATATATATATATATATATATCCTGTCATACCCATGGAGAGAGAGAGAGAGAGAGAGAGAGAGAGAGTAGCGATGCAGTTCAGTTCAGTTCAGTTCATTCTCTTTACTATCAGTTATTAAAGCTCTTGCCATGAATGTTTCTCTTTAACAGAGCCTTATTTTTTATTCTTTTTTAAATAATTATGTCATCAAGTAGTGTAAATATGTAAATTAAAATATTACATTTCAGAAATAGCTATTTCAACATACCAGAAATATACATTGTTCAATCCCGGTAGGACAAAAAATGAAGAAATTTTCCAAATTAGATTATTGCTATATATATATATATATATAGAGAGAGAGAGAGAGAGAGCACTATTTTGGCAAATTTCTTCATTTATATATATATATATATTGAAACATTTCTTCATATATATAAATTTCTTCATATATTTATATATATATATAAAAAATCTAAGAGTGAGCCAATAACCTACCACAGTTTCACTTAACAGCTCGTCGGGGAAAATTGGCTACAGACTTAGAAATTATGCAGCATATATGTAGAATTTCAGCTTAAACAAGGAAGACACCAAACTCAAGAAAAAGGGTGGGATAGACTTTATTAGGGGGAGAAAAAAAAACAGATTGAGAACAATTAAACAGGAGGTTAATTGAGCAAACAGTTTTTCATGTGGATACATTTATGAAGGATTTCAGTTTTTGAATTTAATAAATTCTGCGCGAGTTCAAATAACACAATGGCCAACTTTTCTTCCCTGCATAAATTGCAGAACTTACTCCCCAGCTTGTACTTGGAACATCGTTTTAAAATTTCCCATTTTAAAATAGGGAAATAGAATTTTTAATGTCCCACACGTAGGACGCCAAATCTAAACTTATTTATAAATGGAACTTTGTCTGTGTGTGTGTGTGTGTGTGTGTGTCTGTGTGTGTGTGTGTGTGTGTGTGTGTATCCGTTACTTATAGGCTCTGAAACGGCTGAACTGATTTTCTTGAAAATTTACACGGTTGTACTATAAGCATCTGTGATTGTTCTTAGCCTGGTTTTGTGTCAAGGTACCCCTGATAAATATCAAAAATCAATAATAAAAAAAATCAGGTTATAGAAGAAGTGGTCTGATTTGAATCAAATTTGATACACTCATAGACAAAGACATAAGAAACGATATTAAGAAGTTTCAAGGTTGCAGTTCTTACAATAGTGCAGAAAATTGATTTTATATATATATATATATATATATATATATATATATATATATAAATATAAAAGGCAAGATGTTTGTGTGTGTGTCTGTTTATCTGTCTGTATGTCTTATATACAAATCCACAATTTTTATCCGATTCTCATCAAACTTCACACAAATATTCTTTAGGCTGAGTCTGAGCTCCAGGACCATGGATTAATTTTAAAGCTTTCATTACACCTGAACAACGCCGGGCTATACGGCTAGTATATATATATTTTGGAAAATTTCTTCATATATATATATATATATATATATATATATAATTGTCTCCTGTCCTTTGGATTTTTTTTTTTTTTCTTATGTCTCAATGTAAGATCCTCAATAGTAGGTACATCAAGATATATGTTGCCATCATTTTAGACAGTATATCAATATAAAAACTTTGCCATCATTTTTGACAGCACAGGAACACTGGTTTTTAATAAATATGTAATGTAAATATGGGCCCTGATTTTATGTCCTTTGATGGGAATATAGCTGCACCTTCACAACAAATAAAACTGATCAGAAATTCTGAAGACTTTTTTTTTTTTTTGGTGGAGAGAAGAGCATTGGTTTGTGAAAATGTTAATGGCAAATTTTGATTACAAGTTTTGTTTTCGCTGAGGGAAGGTTGCTTTGTTTTAATATAAATTGCCTAGGTCTTAGCAACTTTTCCTTTCTAAACTAAATGAATGGTTACTGGCAGGGCCGTAGCTGATGCTAAAAAAACACCGGGCACAGAGAAAATTGCGGATTTATGAGTTGACAATGTGATGACGTCATCAGTGTAATCCATTTCCAGAAACTATGATTTTTTCGGCTATTCCAATGGAAATTAGACACAGAATGTGAACAAAAGCAGGAAATCGAGTTTGGACTTTCTGAGTAGAATCAGTCTTTTCTCCCAAAATTAATAAACAAATTTTTACTGCGTTCATTCGGATGTTTTCTTTGTTTTTCTTTCTTTCTTTGTTTCTTTCTTTCTTCACGAATTGTTTAGTTTGATTTCTGACAAAGACATTTTTCCTTTCCCGGATTTTCACTATGATTGCACGGATCGGCCCGGACCCATGCCCGGTAGTCAGATATGGCCCTGGTTACTGGGTCGACCTGTGATTTATATTGCTGATTCTTTAATGGTAATTGGCCTTTCTTCTTCTATTAGTCCTGGTACACATTTATTTTTAGTTCTATATATATCCCTCCTGTCACACTCAGGAGTTTGTATTATTTTTTTTTTCTTTTGTCTTAATCTAAGATACTCAATAGTGAGTAATTGAGCTCTGAGGAGTAAGAGGTTTGAGTTTTGTTTAATGGCATATCAACCTCTGTGGATTACTTAATGCCAAAAAGGTAGGGTTTTAAGGTATTTTTTTAATGTTCAGTTATAATGTGGACGTGCGTTGTGGTGCAGTGGATATTGGCTCAGAATGAGAAATCGGGGAGCCGAGTTCAAATTCCAGTTGAATTCATTGCATTCACTTACGCGCAAATACCCTTGGGAAAGGTATTAATCCGTCTCTTCCTTCCAGTTATGGGTTAAATAATAGGACAGATTGGGTTCTATAGCCTTGGCTGGCAACCAATCTACCGCAGAAAGCAATGGCAACCTATTGCGGGATAATCTTCTGCCCAGTCAGTCATGTTTCTTTCTAGACATGATCGCCCAAGTGTGTTTCATGTATGGCACTTAACTGACTGACTATAATGAGAAGGTTTATTTCGTCAGATTTTGATGAAAAATTTATTTTTTTATTTTAGAAAACTGAAGATGTTTTGTATTCCAAAATGTATTGTTGGTAATATTTTTCGATAAAAGTCTATTTTTATGTATATATTTCTATAAAAGTCTATTTTTTATATCTTCATAGTGTTCTGACCCAATCTGGGTGGGTGGGGTGGCTAACCATTTGCCCATAGTTGGGACCCTAACAGGTGCTACCACTTCGGGTCAGGGTGGATCTGGGAACAACAGCAATTAAGAGCTGGTTCCATGCTCCTCACAACCTCCCAGTTAGAGGCCTTGCTGCCAGATGTGGTTTACCATCATACCAGGACTGAAGAGTAAGCAATAATTGGATAGTCCTTTCTTTTTCTGTTCCCCTCTGTTTTGTTTTAATCAAAATATAAACCTGCATCACCCCGGGGCAGAGAGAACCATTGTTAGATCTGACATGCTCTAAACCATTGTTAGATCTGACTGGGTTAGAGAGAACTTAGATATTAGGCAGTGGTATGCAAAGGGGAAGGTCGATAGGGCAGCTGCACTTCTGATAGAGTATACCATTTTTGTTTTTATTCAGCAAATACATACAAAATTAGATATTAAAAATAAATAAAATAGTTTTTAATTTTACTTTTAAAATGTTTATTATTTGGCTGCTGGTAATTTGGCCAAACCGGTGAAGAAAATTTTAGGGTTCAAATGACACCAATATATTTTTAAAAATGTCTCCAAAAAGCACTGTCTGGTGGTGGAGATGGACCCCACTTACACACAATGATCCGTTTGGGCTACTCATTAAGTATACCACATATGAACAAGTTGCTCTGGTCCACAAGTAAAAATAACAAAAGAAACAAATCTCTTTCAAAACTGAAGATATGTTTTTTTTTAATTTCTTGTGCTATCTTTATACAAGGATGAATTAAGCTTTCGATTGATTTTGTAACGGATTCCTATCTCTTCCCTGGGTGCTGCCAGTCTCTCATACCTTGCCACCAACGGTTGCCCGTGGGGTTTCCTTGGGTGGTCTAACCACTGATCTCTTGTTCCGGGGTGATTCATTCACTTATCTGTCAGTTTGCAAATCAACTTCCAATATATAGAGGTTACAGGACACCTCTCGGGGCTTAATTCTGCCCATCAGCATTTGGTAGTGGGCTCTTTCTTTGTTTCACTCTGAACATGAGAAAGCACCCCCACCACGGAACATGCCTCTGATAACGTCAGCAAAATGCACCTTCCGACAAGTCAAATCCTCAGTCTGAAGCTTAAATTCGCTCTCTTTTGTCCATTTCCACCCGGTGACACCAATGTAGATTGACTCATTGAAAACATCACTTTAGGTATTTTAATGTCCAATAAAATGAATTATAATCTTTTCCACTAAGTGCCAAGAGGCTCAGATCAGTTCCAACTAAGATTGGTCAGCAGGTGTATTATAGAGTCATATAAAATCTCTTCTTTATCTTTCACATGTCTGATCTAAGTGTCATTTTCATCTACTGACCTGAATATTTGAGAAATCTTATTAATGAAAAATATACACTCACCAGCAGGATTTAAACCTGCATCCCCCTGGGCAGAGGGTGATTTCTTTAATAAAATTTCTCGAATATTGTTCAAAATTTTAATAAAAATACACACATAAACCTGTGTTTGTTTGTTTGTTTTTTCTCTCCTTTTTCTCCCTGTTTTTATTTGAATAACTTTACAATAACCAAGATCTAATGCTTTGTTAAACTTAGAATTCAAAATTCATAGTTTTTAACATTAATTCATAATAAATATATATCATTTTTTTAAATAAATTTTAATTTTTATTGTAAAGGGAAACTAATGGTCAATTAATAATACTGATTTCTATTTTAATCAAATATTAACATTAATTCTCTAATAAATTATTTTAGAGTCTATTTTTATGTTTCTTAAATTAGAAATTACTTGTATTTTGATTGATCTTCACCGACTATGGAAGAATATCTCCCTGGTTGAGGGGGTTTGACTAGTTTTGAACCTTTTAAATCTCTTTAACTCGAAATCAGCACAGTCACTTAATAAGACATGAATAGTATCGAAACAAAATAGGTACTTTTGTAGTAATATTATAACATATTTCTGTTATAAATTCTAAATAAATATTATTCACCATATTTTGCATTGTGCACTTTTAAGAATTGTGTTTTTTGGATACAGAATTTTATTCCATCCATATCTACTTCATATGTGTGTGTGTGTGTGTATATACACAACAACCTTTCTCATAAGAGAGAAGATTATATTACTGTTTACCTACTTTGAACCAAGGAATAAAGTAAATGACAAACTTTTTTAATGCATTTAAATTATTTGTGGATTTACTAGAAGATTTTTCTATAAATTCATTAATTAATAATTAAAATAAACTATTCATTAATTAATAATTAAAACAATTCATTAATTAATAATTAAAATAAACAATTCATTAATTAATAATTAAAACAATTCATTAATTAATAATTAAAATAAACAATTCATTAATTAATAATTAAAACAATTCATTAATTAATAATTAAAATAATTCATTAATTAATAATTAAAAAATAGATTTATTTTTCTATAAATTCATTAATTAATAATTTAAAAAAATTTTTTTTCTGATGTGTATATAAAATATATTCTTTCACATTCAGTAACCACTTGCATCTTAGTAGCTTTATTGCCTTGCTTCAGGTGAAATGATTAGGAATAACATTTTTTATTTGATGTGTGTAAAATATATATCTGAGCTTATTGAAAAATAATTGAACTTTTTTGGAATCTATGCAATTTATTGATTTTTTATATTAGTTTATATAATCTATTTGGCAATTTTTAACTTGTAGAATGGTGTGTCAAAAGAACAGTTTTTCCCTTGACACCTCAATTATTTTTACTACCTTCACCCCTCACCAATGTTTTTTTTAAAAAGCGATGATCAAAATTTTTATAAAACTCAAACATGTAAAAGTTAATTTTATTTGTTTTTTGAAAATTCCTAAGAAAATTTCTTAAGCTTTATTTATTTGATTGCTTAATTACAGCATTTTATGAACAGGAAACCAATTGATACTATGTAATGTTTATCATAAAAATGAATAAATATAAAAATAATTTTTTTCTTCATAAGTTTATAAAAAATGTCAAAAATGAAATAAACAAGTAAATTTTATAAAAATGCATTTTCTGTTTTTATTTTTTTAAGCGAATCATTGATATTTTTATAAAATTATGAATCAAAGAACTTGTTTTCATAGTTATAAAACGGTAAATAATGTTGTCTTGTAGATAGTTTACATATTTTAATAATTTTAAACACTTATGAATAAAAAGATTTCACATCTATTTCTCTATAAAATGGTAAATAATAAATATTGTATTTGATTTGCATATTTTTATAATCTTGTAAATAAAAACTGTCAAGGGTGTGAAAGTAGTAAGGGTGTCAAGGGAAATAAAAGCATTCTTTCTACAAACCGATTTTAAGTTAAATTTTGCTTGAATTTATTGACTTAATATGTTTTTTTAATCCAATTCTTTTTATATTTCATATTTCTCCAGAGAGACTAATATGGTGAATTTGAATGGATCATCATTTGGTTGATACCCTCAGAATAGGACAACATGAAAAACCACTTTTAAATAAAAGATTGTTTTGAAAGGTGTGAATTTCAATTCTGATATTTAAGTTTTAGAAGGACACTTAAATATCCACATTGGTGATAAACCATATACACTTTACTAAAGACAGATTTTTTGAAAAATTAATATCACTGACGAGAAACCATATCTTTGAAGTGTGTGCTTTTTGCCTTTTCACAAATTACAGTTTTGGTAAATCAAAGGAAAACACGAGAAAAGCTTTATTCAAGTGAAACTTGTAGCACTTCTTTTTCACAAATGGTACTTATGATATATGCTAGCACAAACTGGAGAGAAACCATTTTGCACATGAAGGGTGCAGTGCTGCTTTTCTTCACAAATAAACTCTAAAGATACATATGCAAACACACACTGTCATGAAACCATATTCATGCGTAGTGTGTGGTTTTTCATTTTTACAGAAGGGACATGTAATCCAACACATGCGAGTACACACTGGAGAAAAACCATTTGCATGTGAAGTGTGTAGCACTTCATTTTCCCACAAATCAACTTTAGAAAGCCATATGCGAACACACACTGGTGAGAAACCATATTCCTGTGAAGTTTGTGATACTTCTTTTTCTCAAAAACCACATTTGATTAGTCATATGCGAAAACACACTGGAGAGAAACCATTTTCATGTCAACTGTGTGGTTCTTCCTTTTCTCATAATTCAACTTTGGAAAAGCATATGCGGACACACACTGGTGAGAAGCCATATTCTTGTGAAGTTTGTGGTGCTTCTTTTTCACAGAAGGTAAATTTAGTCACACATATGCGGACACACACTGGTGACAAACCATATTCATGTGAACTGTGTGATTCTTCTTTTTCCCACAAATTCACTTTAAAGAAACATATGCGGACACACACTGGTGAGAAACCATTTTCATGTGAACTGTGTGGTTCTTCCTTTTCTCAGAATTCAACATTGGAAAAGCATATGTGGATACACACTAGTGAGAAACCATATTCTTGTGAAGTTTGTGGTGTTTCCTTTTCACTGAAAGTAAATTTGGTCACTCATTTGCGGACACATACTGGCGACAAACCATTTTCTTGTGAGGTGTGTGGCTCTTCCTTTTCACACACATCAACTTTAAAAACCCATATGCAGACACATACTGGTAATAAACCATATTCCTGTGAAGCCTGTAATTCTGCTTTTGCAAATAAATCAAGTTTGAAGCACCACATGCAATCACACACTGGAAAGAAATGATATATCTTCGGGCATGTTGATCATCCTTCTTAAATAGACACATGAAATGAAGTTCTTCAATTTGTGAATATCCATTTGTAAACAGTTCAGTCAAGGCTGAATAAACATTGTATTAAAACATAATTTTATAAAATCTCTCATATCCATAAATAGCTTTCAATAAACAATAAAAAAGTAACACACAGAATCACTTTGCATCAACTCACCCATTTTTAAGATTTCTCTCCGCAGTCTTGAATTCTCATGAAAATATTCTAATAAAGGGATCTCCATGTTTTTGCTAAAAAACAACATAGCATGATGATAAAAGAACCTAAACTTGATGAAAACAAAGCTTTATCATTAAAATGTTTGTTATCATTAAGAGGAAAAATCAAAGTATTTTTTAACTATTTTTTAAAAGTTTTTAATCCTTTCTAATACACTTGAAATCTTATTTTTTTATGTGTCAGTGATGCAATAAAGCTGACTACCAAAATTTTAACACCTTTATCTACAGTAAAATGACACATTAATTTGGAAATTCTTGCAAAAATCAAGTAATTGTCAGATTTTAATGAAACTTTCAGGATTTATTCATAAATGAACCAATTCATTTTTTAAAGTATTATTTTTAGAGAATCTTTGTAAAAACATTTTTTTACATCTGTCCTCCCCACTAAATTAATTACATGAAATTTCTGTCTACAAACTTTGTTTTATTAGTTAATACAGGTCTACTTGGAGAATATAAATCATTCATTTTTTTTCTTAACAGTTACTGCTTTCCCAAAAATCTGTTCAGAATAGGAAACTTTAAATTGCAATAAAACTATGACATTATTTAATTAGAAAAGCTTTTGATTACTTTAATAAGTAATATGCATTAAGGACATTATAGTCTGAAAAAAACCTTTAGAAGAATTGTTTTTTTAAAAAATTATAAAGTTTCAAAAATCTTTTAAAAATTCTTCAAAAATGTAACCATATTTTATTTTTTAATTTAAGTGAAGATTTACTCAGTGAAAATTGAAAAGTCAATTTTCAAAGCGAAAATTGAAATACAAATCACACACTATAATTTTTACAATTATTTAAACATGCCCATTTTGAAAGTATGGGTGTCTATTATCAGAAAAATAAAAAGACTATAGTAAATTTAATGTTAAAATTTCTAAAATTAAATCACGAAGAATGTTTCCAACATTTTTAACCCTCTAGGGCCATTCGTATCATATTTGATACAGTATTTCCCTATAAGGAAACATTTGGTATTTCCCTATAAGGAAACATTTGGTATTCATTGACTGAGCAGTCAGTACTGCTTTCATTTGAAATTTATAAAATATTTCTCTTAAAAAATTTTTCAGGAAAATATTTCTTTCAAGGCTTGTATTCATACTGTATCAAATATGATACGAATGGCCCTAGAGGGTTAAAGTTACTGAGTACTTGAAAATTATACAAAACAGCATTCACCTATCATTTTCTTAAATTATATTTTAACAGATAACATCTCCGTAGAACAACAATAAAATTTTCAACACCTTATGCTTCTTACAAATTGACAAGCAATGAAAGATCTATTAAATATTGCTACTGTTTGAAAACTCCATTTTTCTCTTATTTTCAACTTTTTTTTTTTTTTAATCGTGTCACCCCAAGCACGGCATTCCACTGCCACTATAGTGCAGGGGGTTACACAGGGCGATAGTCGAATTAGGATGTACATAGGGGGAGAGTTGGGGAGAATGGGAGGGTTAGTGTGTTAGGAGGTGTCTATTGACCTTACATTTAAACTCCTGGAGGTTATAGCCATTGGGGAAGCAAGCATGCAGAAGGGAATTCCACAGGCAGGAAGTGCGAGAAAAGAAGCTGTTGGAGTAGCAATTGCGGTTACATTTCATCGGTTTCACTGTAAAAGGGTGGGATCTAGTTGCCAATCTAGTATCTCGTGCAAACTCACACCTAGGGGGCACCAGTGATTTAAGTTCATCAGAGCAGAAGCCATGAAAGTATTTGTAGAAGAGGCACAGGGAAGCCACGTCACACCGGTGAGAGAGTGACTGCAGGCGGTCAGCTAAGTCGGTATCAATCACATTACAGATTCTTCACTGTATTTTGTCAAGAAGCCCGAGGAGAATAGCAGGGGCACCCGACCAGATGTGGCAACAGTATTCAAAACACGGGCGGATGGTAGATTTGTATAAGTGCAGGATAGTTTCAGGTGAAAAGAATTTCCGAGCCCTGCACAGAGAGCCAACTTTCATGGCAGCGGATTTAGCAATGGATTCGACGTAGTCATTCCACTTGAGGTCCGCTGAGAGTGTCAGGCCAAGCAGGCGTAGTGTTTTACTCTCTGGGAGGCATGCCTGTTCCATGCTAATGGGAGGGAGGTGCGGTCGTCTGTGGTGGTTAATTGACAGCAGCTTTGTTTTGGAAGAATTAAATTTTAAAAGCCATTTCATACACCAATCCACCACGGATTGGAGGTCCTTTTCAAGTTCAGCCACGAGGTTCGCCTTATCATCAACATCAGATTTTTGATCGAGGCGAGTGTATACTGTGGTATCGTCGGCGTACATGCCTACTTGTGATCTTACGGCATTGGGGAGATCATTGATGTAGATTAGAAAGAGCGTAGGACCTAGGATAGAGCCTTGGGGGACACCCGTGTTTGTAGGGTAGTTTTGGGAGGCATGTCCATTTAAAACCACCTTCAGTGTGTGGTTGGAGAGGAATGACTGGATTAAGTCCAACAAAAGTCCAGTAATGCCATAGCTTCGCATTTTCTATAGAAGGCCGTCATGCCATACTCTGTCGAATGCTTTGGAGATATCCAGGGCGACAGTTCGGGCTTCACCATTCTTGTCAAGAGCCTGTTATATATACTCGGTGATGGTCGTTAGCATATCAGCAGTAGACCTGGTGAAGCGGAAGCCATACTGTTTGTCCGATAGGAGCCTGTGGGCCGTGAGATGCTGAACGACCTCGGCATTGATCATGGCTTTGAACACTTTGCCGAAGATCGGAAGAAGGCTGATAGGACGGTAATTTGCAGGATCCGATGGTTCCCTAGTATTCTTGAATATTGGAACCACAGAAGAAGACTTCTAACAGGCAGGAAAGCAGGAGGAAGATAGGCAGAAGTTGTAGAGCTTAGAAAGGACAGAAGAGAGTTCAGGCGCACATTTCTTCAAGACTATGATTGGGATTCCATCCCCACCACTCGCTTTGTGAGGATCAGTTTTGATATTATGCTAGAAATCAGCGAGGGCGTGATGTGGACGTCATTCAATTGGGCCTCAGTTCTAGATGGGAAATCGGGTGTCTGGATTCCAGACGAATCCAGACACGAATTGGTCGAGAATCTACGGGCAAAGCATTCAGCCTTGTCCGCTGAGGAGGTGAGAACCTCAAACTTGTTGATTAGTGGGGGTATTGAGGACTTACTCTTGTTGAGCACGCTTTTACAGAGGCGCCAGTAGTCTTTGGCTCCGAATTCAGAGGATGCTATGCGCTGCTTCATTCTGGCAGCAAACTGCATCTTAGCTTCATTAAGTATCTTTTTACACTTATTATGAACTGAGGTGAAAAGGCGTCTGTTTTGGTCCAACGCGTGGCTATGATAAAGCCGGAAGAAGTGATTCCGGTGGGCAATGGCGGCCGAGCAAGCAGGCGAGAACCAGGGAGACAAATGAGATTTAAGCTGAAATTTCCTGGCAAGGATGAAAGCATCAATGCCAGCCTTAACCCAGGAGGAGACCTCTGATGTACAGTCTTCGACGGGAAGACTAAAAACATTGTTCCAAGGGACGTCGCAGAGGACATCACGGAACATATTCTGCTGGTCTGGGTTTCTTGGGTAGGGGTGGAGTGGAACGAGATGTTGACAGAAACTATGGCATGGTCAGAATTCCCGAGAGGGCAGAGCTGTCTGGTGGTGCAAGAATTTGGGGTGGAAGTGAAGCAGAGGTCTAGTAGCGAGTCCCTTCCGTTAGAGCTATTGGAGAAATGCGTGGGGAAGTCCACCACTTGCGTGAGGGATTGGGAGATTGAAAAATTAAAGGTGTGGACACCAGCAGTGTCAGTTACAGAGTTTTCGAGCCACTTAGTGTGGTGGGTGTTAAAGTCACCAAACATAAAGTAAATAATATTTTTTGAAATAAATTAATTATACTTTAAATCAGCTAATACTCCCCAAATAAAATTTGAAAAAATTGCAATGAAAGACAACTAAAAATGGTGCTAATCACCTATTTTTAGCCCCCTAAAGATGAATCAATTTCAATTAATATAATATTGAAACCTTGCTGTCACTTCTCTTTATTTATTAATGGCTCTAATACCATATTTATTTCTATGCTTGGCCTACTAGGGAAGACCTCATAGTCTAGCATTCTTTTCTATCCATTGCTTTGTGATTATGTCAAACAAAATGGCAGATACTGCTTTTACTTAAAAAAGAATTCTAATCAAAATAATTTCTATTTGAAATGCACCAGTATATTGTGCTTGCTAGAAATAGTAAATTTAATTATTTGGCTTTCAATTAAAGCTAAAATGAAATCTTCAAAAAAGTTTTGTTAAATTTCAAAATTCATTTTAAAACTTAATTACCATGAATTATCGTGAACAATTGGAGGTCCCGATTCTCATGTATTCTATAGTAAATTTAATTATTTGGCTTTCAATTAAAGCTAAAATGAAATCTTCAAAAAAGTTTTGTTAAATTTCAAAATTCATTTTAAAACTTAATTACCATGAATTATCGTGAACAATTGGAGGTCCCGATTCTCATGTATTCTGATGCCAACTCTATATATTAGAGCTGTGTCTCCATAGGTTTTAAAATATAAGAATCTTTTAAATTTTTAAAAATTTTATACAAACAAGAAACACTTGTCAAAATCCATAGTAATAGGTAATGCTAACTACCCACATTTACACAATGAAAATGAGTGAAAATAGTGAAATTTTCAACTTTAACTGCAGATATTTTGTTTATTTTTAGGGTATTTTGAAAAAAAAATTAGTGTATAAACTTTTCTTTTCCTAAAGATACAATTCTTTTTGCATGTGTGTTGATTAGTTTTTATTCCATATCTTTTTAAATTGTGCCATTATTTCAATGACATATTTTTCCTACATTTCCAAACTTGACAAAATTCAATTTTTGTCTATACTTCAGAGATGAGATAATGCAATTATTTAGATTGTTCAGACTGTTGTCCTCATCTTTATTGCCATATTCACATTTCATTGTGCGGTCTGACGTTCTTCAGCTGATTGGAATATCAAATTGAACCCTTTATTTTGATCACTGAAGTATATTGTTCTTGTTCCAGTAATCATGTTACTTCTGGATGTCTTAGTTGTCCACAAGTGGATACAAAGCATTGGTTAGATCCAGTGGATCCAAAGCATTGGTTAGATCCAGTGACTCGATGAAAAGAGTTGTGAATTCAATATTCAGCCACTGCAGTGAACAAAAACTTAGAGAATTGAGATAAAGGGAGATAACTAAGACACCTGCAATGGCATAGAATGAGAACAATATACAATATGATGTTTTTCAAATGTGTTGCACTCAGAGTTGTGCCTTTGTACATATGTCCAAATAGTTCCATCTTAATAAAAAAACAGAATGCACATCAGTTTGATGGGATTAAGATAGTTTGAAGTTGTTGTCCTTGAAAAAAAACTTCCTAGTTGAAAAATGTAATCGATAAAATACCATATAAATTAAACACTTAAAAAATTGAGCATTTTTCTTCTTTGTAGAACAATGTCTCATGCTTAAGAATCAGTTGGGTTCATATCTTTGTGTCGATACAGCTGAAGACACACAAATCAAAAAGAGGGTATACTGTGTTCATTTTGTACCAAATGCATCAAAATTTGTATTACTGAGTGAATGAACATCAGCGACTGAACCCCATTTTAAATCAGTTGTTTCATCAATGGATTTTACAGTTTAAAACTTCTTTTTTCATGATACATTTTAAAACTGTATCAAGTATTCATTCATTGTATTTTGTCAAAACTGTCACACTTAGATCATTTTCTTAAAAAAAATGAAACAGAATTCACATGAAATTTAGAAATTATCAATAAATTAAATATTTTTAGTTCTTTAAATTTTACACTCATGTTTGATTGTATAAAAATTTAATTCAAATTATTTTAAAATGATGTCCAATTTTCCTTTTCATGGCCATTCTTTTCATTTACAGTCATGGCTGGTAATATTTTCTCTAATTCTCAGGATTTTGTGATTAAATTAAAAATTTATTTACATTTATTCTTTAAAAAATGAAACTGAATACAGTTTATTAAAATGCATTAAAAACATACTGGATATTTTTTTTAACCTAACTTTGGTACATAAAGTATTGAAATATAATTTGGTTTCCTTTTTTTTTGTATTATCTTTATTATAGTTATCATATCATCATTATTTATCATTATTATCTTTATTATTATCATCATTATTATCTTTATTATTATCATCATGATTATTATCCTCTTTATTATTACATCATTACTTATCATAATATTGTTATCATCATTATTTATTAACTTTATTACTATCATCAGTATTATTATCTTTATTATCATTATCATCATCTTTAACATTATCTTTATTATTATCATCAATATTATTTTTATTATTATCATCATTATTATCAACTTTATTCCTATCATCAGTATTATCTTTATTATCATATCATTATTATCTTTATTACTGTCATCAGTATTATTATCTTTATTATTATCATCATTATTATCACCTTTATTCCTATCATCAGTATTATTATTATCTTTATTATCATCATTATCATATCATCACCATCATCTTTCATATTATCTTTATTATTATCATCATTATTATTATTATCACCTTTATTACTATCATCAGTATTATTATTATCTTTATTATTATCATCATTATTATTATCTTTATTACTATCATCAGTATTATTATCTTTAATATTATCATCATTATCATATTATCTTTATTATCATCATTATTATTATCACCTTTATTACTATCATCAGTATTATCTTTATTATTATCATCATTATCATCTTTAATATTATTTTTATTATCATCATTATTATCACCTTTATTCCTATCATCAGAATTATTATCTTTATTATTATCATCATTATTATTACCTTTATTATCATCATTATTATTACCTTTATTACTATCATCAGTATTATTATTGTCTTTATTATTATCATCATTATCATCTTTAATATTATTATTATTATCATCATTATTATTATTATTACCTTTATTACTATCATCATTATCATCTTTAATATTATTATTATTATCATCATTATTATTATTACCTTTATTACTATCATCAGTATTATTATTACCTTTATTATTATCATCATTATCATCTTTAATATTATTATTATTATCATCATTATTATTATTACCTTTATTACTATCATCATTATCATCTTTGATATTATTATTATTATCATCATTATTATTATTACCTTTATTACTATCATCAGTATTATTATTACCTTTATTATTATCATCATTATCATCTTTAATATTATTATTATCATCATTATTATTATTACCTTTATTACTATCATCAGTATTATTATTACCTTTATTATTATCATCATCATCTTTAATATTATTTTTATTATCATCATTATCACCTTTATTCCCATCATCAGTATTATTATTATTATCTTTATTATTATCATCATTATCATCTTTAATATTATTTTTATTATCATCATTATTATCACCTTTATTCCTATCATCAGAATTATTATCTTTATTATTATCATCATTATTATTACCTTTATTATCATCATTATTATTTTTATTACTATCATCAGTATTATTATTACCTTTATTATTATCATCATTATCATCTTTAATATTATTATTATTATCATCATTATTATTATTACCTTTATTACTATCATCATTATCATCTTTAATATTATTATTATTATCATCATTATTATTATTATTACCTTTATTACTATCATCAGTATTATTATTACCTTTATTATTATCATCATTATCATCTTTAATATTATTATTATCATCATTATTATTATTATTACCTTTATTAATATCATCATTATCATCTTTAATATTATTATTATTATCATCATTATTATTATTACCTTTATTACTATCATCAGTATTATTATTACCCTTTTATTATTATCATCATTATCATCTTTAATATTATTATTATTATCATCATTATTATTATTACCTTTTATTACTATCATCAGTATTATTATTACCTTTATTATTATCATCATCATCTTTATCATTATTTTTATTATCATCATTATCACCTTTATTCCTATCATCAGTATTATTATTATTATCTTTATTATTATCATCATTATCATCTTTAATATTATTATTATTATCATTATTATTATTACCTTTATTACTATCATCAGTATATTATTAATTTTTATTATTATCATCATTATTATTATCTTTATTACTATCATCAGTATTATTATCTTTATTACTATCATTAGTATTATTATCTTTAATATTATCATCATTATCATATTATCTTTATTATCATCATTATTATCACCTTTATTACTATCATCAGTATTATCTTTATTATTATCATCATTATCATCTTTAATATTATTTTTATTATCATTATTATCACCTTTATTCCTATCATCAGTATTATTACCTTTATTATCATCATTATTATTATTACCTTTATTACTATCATCAGTATTATTATTACCTTTATTATTATCATCATTATCATCTTTAATATTATTATTATCATCATTATTATTATTATTACCTTTATTACTATCATCATTATCATCTTTAATATTATTATTATTATCATCATTATTATTATTACCTTTATTACTATCATCAGTATTATTATTACCTTTATTATTATCATCATTATCATCTTTAATACTATTTTTATTATCATCATTATTATCACCTTTATTCCTATCATCAGTATTAGTATTATCTTTATTATTATCATCATTATTATTACCTTTATTATTATCATCATTATTATTATTACCTTTATTACTATCATCAGTATTATTATTACCTTTATTATTATCATCATTATCATCTTTAATACTATTTTTATTATCATCATTATTATCACCTTTATTCCTATCATCAGTATTATTATTATCTTTATTATTATCATCATTATTATTACCTTTATTATTATCATCATTATTATTATTACCTTTATTACTATCATCAGTATTATTATTACCTTTATTATTATCTTCATCAGTATTATTATTACCTTTATTATTATCATCATTATCATATCATCATTATTTATCATCATTATCACCTTTATTATTAGATCGTCTTTCTGAGAAGCCACGGCCTTAAATGTTTTTGAAACATTTTTGCGTTAATACAGATGTTTCCCCAGAACTTACATTTTTTTTTTAATCATCTCACCCCAAGCAAGGCATTCCACTTCCACTATTGTGCCTGGGGCTACATAGGGGAAGGTAAAGAGAAAGAGTGGTTAGACATAGGGAATGTCAGGAGGAAGGTGACAGATGAGTAAGGATACCAAGGATGAGGGTTGGGCAGATGGGAAGAATGTTTGATAGAATGGGAGCAGGTTAGTGTGTTAGGAGGTGTCTATTGACCTTACATTTAAACTCCTGGAGATTGTATCCATCGGGGAAGCAATCGTGTGGAAGAGAATTCCACAGTCGGGAAGTGTGAGAAAAGAAATTGTTGGAGTAGAAGTTGCGGTTGCATTTTATCAGTTTCACTGTAAAAGGGTGGGATCTAGTTGCTAATCTAGTATCTCGTGCAAATTCGTATTTAGGGAGCACCAGCGATCTAAGTTCATTGGAGCAGAAGCCGTGAAAGTATTTATAGAAGAGACACAGGGAAGCCATGTTGCGCTGGTGGGAGAGAGACTGCAGGTGGTCTGCCAAGTCGGTATCTATCACATTACAGACCCTCCTCTGAACATTGTTCCTAATTTTCATAAACAATCTTCCTGATATTATTAATTCATTACTTGGTATCTGTTGTAGATTAGTTGACAGCCCCTCTAGTGCTCTCAAAAATGGAATGGTCTGTGAACCAAAATATCTATATAAATAAAGATTAATAATAGTCAGGAATTCGGAATGTCATTGATGATTATTATCGCACTGTGCTCTCTACTCCTCTCTTTCTAATTATTGTTATTCTGTCTTATCTGTGTTTGTCTTCTTTGTACTTAATATCCATTAGCACAGATATTGTGCTGTAGATACTTCAGCATTCATCATCTGGTATCCTACTGTCACCTTGGAAATACAACAGTATCTATGCTGATGACAACTATTTACTCCTGTCGTAACAATAAATTTATATTGTATTTTCATCAACAACCTTTTTAATGCCATCAGTTCCCAACTTGGTATCTATGCTCATGACTACTATCTAGTCCTGCCTTAATACTAAATTGATTAAGCATGTCACCTCCCAGGGTATTTTATGCAATCAATATGGCTTTAGCTTATCTAAGTCAACTGCTGATGTGTTAATGGTTACTGCTAAAAAAGCCTGTCAAGCTTTAAATAAGAATAGTAATACTCTGACTGTGGCTTCGGATATCTTGAAGTCAGATGATAGGGTTTTGTACACTAGTCTAATTCACACATTGAAAGGTTATGGTGTTTCTGGCAAAAAATTTTATCTGATTTCAATCGTTTTTATGAAATTGGTAAATGAAAGTTGTTTTGAGCAGCCATTCTTTTAGATTTTTTTCATTAATGCAAATGTCCCCTGATGCTCTTTCATTGAATCTACATTGTTCTAAATTGTCATCAAGAACCTTCCTGATGTCATCATTTCTCAAGTCGGTGTCTATGCTGATGACACAACAATTCACTCCTGCTATCTATGTTATCTACCAGTGACTGTCATCGATTCTCAGCTCATTATCTATGCTGATGACACAACTATTTACTCCTGTCTTTATAGTCTGGTCATTTGATAAGGTCAGATGTGACAGCAATATTCAAAGCAAGGACAAATGGTAAACTTATTGGATAGGTTTTGTCGAGAAACATTGTCTAATACAATTATATGTTAATACCCTTGAGAAACGTATGAATCCATCTCTTCTCTTCTATGGTAACTAGTAGAATAAACTGGGTTCTATAGCCTTGGTTGGCAACTAGTCTACTTCAGTAAAAATTGGCAACATACTACAGGAAAATCTTTGCATCACATGCAGTAGTGGAATAAAAACTTCTAATGAAACTTCTAGAGAAGAAGACGGCTCAACCTTCCCAGAGTGAATGTCCCTAAAAGTAAAAGCAAGTACAGACTGGAGAGAAACCATTTTAATTTGAATTGTGTGGCTTTTCTTTTTCCTATAAGTGAAATTGATTTTGTAAAACCATACAAGGACACCACAAAAGTTGCGAAGTAAGATGATATGAGATGAAGACAATGAAATATTTATGTGACACTATTTGGCACTGGTAAATGGAAAGAAATATTTAATGAACAGAACGATGGACATACCAAGAGAAGGAATTTCTGTTTTCAAAAACGCTTCATTCTCTAAAACTGGAAGAATTATGAAAAGGCAATATTATCACAAGAAGCCATGTGGCAAATTTTAGGATTACAGCAGATTAATGACTTTGTTCATAAAGTACAGGTTACAACAACACATATAAATAAAATGGATAGGATTTAAACTTCAGAATAGAGTTTTCTTGTCGTTGAAGAAATTAATCAACCTGACAGAGTTGGGGGAATGGCTGACCAGAGTACCATCTGGTAAATATCTGATTTTGAGCAAAGCCAAGAGAGAAACTTTTGTGTAAGCAAAACCTGAAATGATATTTTTTTTTATTAATGATCATAAATTAAGACACACCAAGCAGTCATGAGCCAGATTGGTCAAAAAGTAGCCAAGGTGCAGGTGAAATAGCAAAATAGGTGGAAGAATTGCCCATGCCCACAGGGAAGTAGAGGTGTGAGATGTCAATAAGAGAAGGAAGAAATTATTGAGGCAAATTGATACTCGTGACCGTTACCCATAGGAAAAGGTGATCTCCCATATTGGAAATGTAATTAATTTTCAGGAGCCAGACAACAAAGAGGCTCTTGTTGGAAGATAGGGAATCACTGACTTCCCCAACCATATCAAACCCCAAGTCAGTTTTAAGTGGATGTCAATAAATGCAAGGAATTGAAGTGACTAAGGACAGTGAATGCAGATGCTGAGACAAGAGACAACTATGTTGCTTGATATCATGTGACTGCCTGCCTGAATAGAACCTCTGACATAAGCCTTGTGTCAGGCTTAACCAAAATAGTCAGTGTCACGTTCAGCTTAAGTGGGATATGTCAATAATTGTCTGCATGAGAAATTGATAAATTCTAACATCAAGACTAACCAAGTACTGTACAAAAGAAAAGTCTTTAATTTTATTAATTTAATTTTTTTTTTTTTTGCTTGCCTGAATTAATCTGATATGATGATTTGCTTGCTGTCTTCACACTGATAAAATGATGATATTCTCACTTAATAAAATATTGATTGTAATACATATGTATAAATAACTGTAGACAGCATATCATTTATTTGCTCATAAGCTGAGTGGCAGGTGAGTTGGAGGTGTCACCACATATTGAGGGGCTAGAGGCAGCACTTGTCTGCAGTTTTCCATGTGTCTTTCTCGGTCTGGATTCCTATCTCAAATGCTCACCAACTGCTACCACTACTAATTTCTGTTTCTTATATAAGCAAATACATTATATTTTGACACATTGTTTACATGATTTCAAGGCCCATATTATCTGACATTGGCTATGCTGGTTTCAAAACAATCGTATATTTCAAGGCCCATATTATCTGACATTGGCTATGCTGGTTTCAAAACAATCGTATATTTCAAGGCCCATATTATCTGACATTGGCTATGCTGGTTTCAAAACAATCGTATATTTCAAGGCCCATATTATCTGACATTGGCTATGCTGGTTTCAAAACAATCGTATATTTCAAGGCCCATATTATCTGACATTGGCTATGCTGGTTTCAAAACAATCGTATATTTCAAGGCCCATATTATCTGACATTGGCTATGCTGGTTTCAAAACAATCGTATATTTCAAGGCCCATATTATCTGACATTGGCTATGCTGGTTTCAAAACAATCGTATATTTCAAGGCCCATATTATCTGACATTGGCTATGCTGGTTTCAAAACAATCGTATATTTCAAGGCCCATATTATCTGACATTGGCTATGCTGGTTTCAAAACAATCATATATTTTCCAAACATGGGGAATTTTGCCAGCATCCTTAACTTTGACAACAATCAAATATTTATCAAAACAATATCTATTTTTCTTTTGCTCACTAGTTTGCATATTTTTGCTATTTCATAAAAATACACTTCTTCACAAAATTATTCACCAGCTCAGATAATCTACAACACTAGACGAAATCAGTTGTTTTTGAGCAAAAACAACTTAATTTTGACTAACTTTAAGTGTTTTAATAACATTGCAAACATCAATTTTTTTATGAGAACCCAATTTCCAATTCGCTTTGTGTTTACAAGAATTATAAACCAATCACAAGGCTAAACGCTTCAAAAAGTTGGAATTTGGCAACAGAAATAACTATTTATGCATGACTAGTTTTATGTTGCATGCTCAAGAGTAAGAAATCCTGATAATTTATTGAAAAGGACAAAGGAAAAAAATAAATTTTCTTTAAGAATATTTTTTTTACCATAGAGTCCTATAAAATTAAAGAAACTATTAAACTCCAAAGTAGCGATTTTGTCAAACTGGTTTGTAAAATACCATAGCCCTGTAGCTTTCGCAGAAAGCCAACATGCCAAACCTTATCAAACACTTTTGAGATATCTAGGGCAACCGCCAGTCTTTGCAGTTCTTATCAAGTGCCCGAGGGACTGATATATGTACTCAGTGATAATCGTTAGCACATCATCGGTGGACCTAGCAAAGCGGAAACAATAATGCATGTCAGAAAATAATTTGTTGGATGTGAGATGCTGAATCATTTCAGCATTGATAATAGCCTCAAACACTTTGCCAGAAATCAGTAAGAAGCCGATAGCACAATAGTTAGAAGGGTTGGAAAGCTCTGCAGTGTTTTTAAAGACTGGAACTACATAGGAAAACTTCCAACAAGCAGGGAAGCAAGAGGCAGCAATACAATAATTATAGAGTTTGGAGAAAAGAGGAGAGAGTTCAGGGTACGTTTCTTAAGGACGATGATTGAAATACCATCACATCCAAATGCTTTATGGGAATCAAACTTAGAAATAATCTTAGAGACCAGAGAGAGGGTTATGTAGATATCACTCAACTGTGCCTCAGTTCTAGGAGGGAAGTCGGATGTGGGTACTCCAGATGAGTCAAGTGTGGAATTGTAAGAGAATTTATGAGTAAAGAACACAACCTTGTCTGGTGTGGATGTGAGACTCTAAATATTATTGTGTAGTGGAGGGATTGAAGGTTTGCTATTGTTTAGCACATGTTTGAAGAGCTGTTAGTAGTTCTTAGAGCCACATTTTCGGGATGATATACGCTGCTTCATTCTATTAGAAAACAAAAGCTAAGCATCATTTTTTTTTATCATATCACCTCAAGCAAGGCAGTAACGCCACTGATGTGCAGGGGGCTATGTAAGAGTGAAAAGATTGGAAAAGAGAAAGCCAGAAACCACATCCTAAACAGGGAACAAGGGATGAGCCTCTTCACTTGTTCAATAGATGTGGGAGAAGTGTGAACCAGGCGATAGTTTAGTCTAGTATTTGATTGCATTCATTGCAAGCAGAAACAAAAAGGTGTCTATTATGGTTCAGATGCGTCACACCAGTAAAGCCGGAAGAAGTGGTTCCTGTGAGCAATGGTAGCAGAGCAAGCAGGAGAGAACCAAGGGGAAAAATGAGGCTTGTGTCGGAACTTCCTGGATGGGATAAAAAGCATTAATGCTGATTTACACCCAATAAGAGATCTCAGATGCACAGTCTTCAATAGGGAGACTAAACACTTTGTTCCAAAAGATATCACAAAGGAAGTCGTGGAACGCCTCCCAGTCCGCTCTTTGATAACAGTAGGATATTCTGCTGGCTGGAGGTTCCTAGAAGGGGGAGTGAAAGGAGATATTAATAGAAACCCTGGCACGATCAGAGTTGCGAGGATGGCAAAGCTACATGGCATGGTAAGTCATAGATAGAACTGAAAAAAAGGGATCAAGCAGTGAGATGTGTCCATTAGGGTTATTGGGGAAATGCATGAGAAAATCCACTACTTGTGTGAGTGACTGAAAAGTTCATGGTATGAACACCAGCAAGATCTGTGACAAAGTTTTCCAGAGAAAAATGGCCTTGTCTATATTGTTTGAGATGCTGTTTAGTGCAGCCTTATCTATGTTATTTGAGATGCTGTTTAGTGCGGAACAGTCAAGAGAGGAAGGGGAGCAATCGAGAAAGAAAAGATAGCTGTGTTTAGTAGAGAGAGATGAAGACACATATAGGAATGGTCTAGAGATTCAAGAGAAATCACCCTAGCTAGAGGGAGATGTTTACTGATATAAACACCAAGTCCAAGCATATGGACATTGGAGTCCTTCCTAATGAGAGGAATATAACCAGGGATATAGAAATCAGAGGAAGGGATAGAGGGGTCAAGGTTAGTTTCACAGAGAGCTAAGATGCTAGGGAAGTTTTGGTGAAGGAAGTATTCAACACTGCAAAAGTTGGTACGGAAACCACAGACACTCGAGAAATATATTGAGGAGTATCAGCTCTGTGTCATCAGCATATATTATTACTATGTCTTCATTGCGCTGAACGAAGATAACACAATCAAAAAATATAGTGTCGCTTGAAGAAAAATTAGTCTTGCTAAATTCTGTAGTCAGGATATAAAGCTCGTTTCTGGCTCGTTCTCATTAACTCTTTACTTCCTTCTCTACTTCTCGGTGTCAGTATTTACGCTACTTGGACAAATCAAAGTCATATTCTGGAGAGGTGTGTTCATCACCACAACACTCCCACCACCTTTTTAGATATGCATTTTTTTTAGTTGATACTTTTTTCTGACATGGTTCCATTTTCAACTTTTCAGTCGGATTACATCTTTGCTTACCCTGGCATTGTATTGGAATATTCATTTCAGGAATAGGTAGTTTAAAAGTATCGTAAAGTATGTCAATTGGTGAATTAAATTGTACTGGCAGCTTATTATCATGGATGTGCGTTGTGGCACAGTGAATATTGGCTTGGAACGAGAAATTGGGAAGCCGAGTTTGAATTCCAGTTGAATATCTTGCATTCACTTAAGCACAAATACCCTTGGGAAAGGTATTAATCAGTCTCTTCCCTCAAGTTATGAGTTAAATAACAGGACAGTTTGGGTTCTCTAGCTTTGGTAAGCAACCAGTCACCTGCAGAAAGTAATGGCAACCAACTGTGAGATAATCTTCTGCCCAGTCAGTCATGTCTCTTGCAAGACATGATCACCTAAGCATGTATCATGTATGGCATTTAACTGACTGACTGGTTGCTTATTCTGTGCATATCTAGACCTCAATTGATGTCTTCTCTTTGATAATGTACAATTTTACATTATCCTACCAAAGTGTTGAATAATTTTTTCTTCCTGCCAATTTTCCTTGCTGACATTAAAAAAAATAAAAATAAAAAACTTTATCGTCAGTCTTAAAAGATCCGATAGTTTCAAATTTTCGAATTTTTTTTTTATTCCCAAAGAGTAATTTATTGAAAATGGATCGCACTTTCTCAGAAAATACAAACTCTGCAGGTGACATTTTCACTTGACATCATTTGATATACACTCAAAATTACTTGTAGGCCTGTTTCTTCTGTTTCCAAACCTTTAGCTTTTCTTAATGCCCTTTTGAAGGAGTCAACAAACCGCTCAACTTGACCATTTCACCTTGGATGATAAATCAGTGTTGTCAAGTGTTCAACCACATAGTTTTTGCAAAAATTTTAAAACTAGAAGTGTTAGGTTGTCCTAAAAGTTCGAACACTTGCAAAAAATTGAAATTTTACTCACAAAAACAACAAAAATTATTGCTCAAAATAAAGACCATCATTTTCCAAGACATTCTGTCATTGATCTGCAAGCTTTCATATCTGGTCAAAGTACCATTCAGCCGGCTTCGAATCAAAGAATTCTTGACACGCTTCCACGACTTCATCAAACGAGTCGAATCGGTGGCCCTTCAGAAAGTGTTGCATTGAGCGGAAAAGGCCATAATCTGATGGAGCACAGTCAGGACTGTAGGCTGGATGTGGCATAACCTCAATGCTGTCCAGCTCTTCAAACTTGTCTTTGGTCATCCTGGCGATGTGTGGCTTGGCATTGTTCTGCTGCATCAAAGCGCATTTTCGGTTGATCAGAGCCGGATACTTTTGCTTCAACTTTTCGTAGACCTGCTCAAGTTGCTGACAGTAAAGTTTGGCACTGATGGCATGTCCATTCGGAACCAACTCAAAATGCATGATTCCTTCAAAGTTCTACCAAACGCACAACATTACTTTCTTGCCAAATCGATCTTGTTTTGGAACTGACGGTGTCTCTTGCTCTTTCTGAACCCATCACTTGTCTCGATTGTGCCGGACCAGATAGATCCATTTCGCAAGTGTTTCAGGACAACCTAATAAATTGAGTTCCATTATTGGATACCATACTGTCTGGTACTCCAAACATTGCAAAAAGCTTGCATACAAATTTAATAGTGTTGTAGTAGGTCGTTTATACTTCAATTTCTCCGGAAATGTTGTGAAACTGTTGACCATAATTAAATAGTATGAAGTAGTGGTCTATTAAACTCAATATGTAGTCTTACCCATGGTTTATCAGTGCTTGATTTATCAGTATTTGCTTGCAATCTAACGCTACTATTATTATTTGTCACTGTGGCTTGTAATGTGTCAGCGACAACTCTCAAGTCAGTAGTTTTTTAAATTCCTTAAAAAACTTTTTGATATCCTGCTGACCAAATCCCTTTCATACCCTTCTTAAGTAAATTATTCAGAGGTGCTCACAATTTGTACATATCTGACACATAAATGTTATAATAATTTTCTAATCCGATAAATGATTGTAGGGTCACCAAATCTGTCAGGTGTGGCATGTACTCTTGCTGGATCTTACTTTCTTTTTCGCTGATTATCTGACATAAAATATTTAATTTTATTCATAAAGAATTGATATTTCTGTTCACTGAACTTGTAATTATGTAGTCTTTGAAATACTTGATATTCAAAAAGTTTTACTAGGTGTATCTTCATAGCACTCTTAATAAATATGTCATCTATGTAAGTGACAGTACCGTCTACCCCAGCCAACATAGTATCCATTATTTGCTGGAAAATAACTGGGGCGACTTTTACACTGAAGGGTAACTAACTTGACCATTATGTGTAGTAATTGTTCTGACATTCCTCATTCACTTCAATTGAAGAAAAGTGTCAAACAGGTCAAAACCGCTGATGTGGCCCATATTGTAGAACTTTTGAATATTCTTCATTTGTAAATGAATTATTACGCGACCTAGGTTTCTACCATGCGTGGTGTTTTCAGGCAATTTGCAATAACTGATTTTACTGTTTACCATTTTTAAGAATGCTCACATGACGGGGAATTTTTGAATGCGCAAGTTGGTCCTGTGTTGACGCTCTGCAGCTGATTGCTAGTCGATCACTTCATTCCAAACTCGGCCCCATCCCACATTGTGTTTGATCACAAAGCTAGATTGAAAAAAACTTAGCAAAGTTAACAATAATATTTATATATATATGTGTATGTGTGTGTGTGTGAAAAGTGTATGTATATAATTATAAATATCAATATATATATATATATGTATATATATATATGCAATTTGTTATATATATTATATTATTTATATATTATATATGTGTGGTACTTATTTGAAAGCGCTCAATATCAGTGATAGAGCTGACATATTCATATAGATAGGTGTGAGTTTGTAACCCTGGGTTTCATGCTCTTACGATCATCAGACAAACTGATTAATTTTTTTAAAAAATTGGCTATATGTAGGGCTGCGTATATTCATCTATTTTTGTGAAAATGGGAGGAAAATCTACCGTCATGACAGACGCAGACATATATACACATTTGTACACCCACTGACGTGTGCAAAGACACACACACGCACGTCCACCCATCAGGGCTCACACAAACATATATGTGAATCGTGTGAGGCTCGGCATATATATGTATATGTGTGCCGTTGCACACATACATATGCATTCGGTTGGTGTAGTTGAATAGTGTAGCAATGTCAACGCGCAGACAGTTGTAGATTTCTCATACATACATATGTACGTATATGCAGCCCTACATATAGCCAATTTAAAAAAAAAAATAATCAGTTTATCTGGTGATCGCAAGAGCATGAAAGCCAGGGTTACAAACTAACACCTATTGATATATATATATATATATATATATATATGTATATTTATTCTTCATTTGTAAATGAGTTATTACGCAACCTAGGTTTCTACCATTCAGATAGCATTGTACATAACAAGATCACTAATAAAGAATGCAACTGCACAGACAAAAATAAAATGCCTACTTCAAGGACTTTGTAACAAAAGAAGTCATTTACAAGGCAAAAGTACATGACTTAAATGGTCAAAATAAAATATATTTGGGATCAATGAAAGACACCTTTAAGACCAGGTGGTTCAATCACAAGCCTACATTCAAAATAGAAAACTTAAAAAAATTGTACAAAATTGGCTAGTGATGTGTGGAAATTTAAATAAAATATGGAAAAGACCCAGACATAACGTGAAGTATAGTGAAAACAGCCAAGCCTCACAATGGTGGCAAAATATATAGACTGTGCCAGGAAAAAGTTACAGATTGTGCTATTCCCAAACAAAAATGAACTATTGAATGAAAGAACAGAAATTATGACTAAGTGTAACCATACTAAAAAATACCTCTTAGGTCCATACAACCATGGATGAAAACGTTATGATTTCTTGTAATTTTAAAAACTGCGCATTCAAAAATTCTCTATCATGTGAGCATTCTTAAAAAAACGGTAAACAGTAAAATCAGTTATTGCAAATCACCTGAAGACACCACTCATGGTAGAAACCTCGGTTGCGTAATAACTCATTTAAAATGAAGAATATTCAAAAGTTCTACAATATAATTGTATTGAACACTTTTTAATATAAATGTGCACTGGTCTAATTTTATTATGACCAAAAAATAAGTAATTAAACAATCACTATATATATATAATGTTCTGTTCAGTATTTGGTTTGAGTTTATCACTCTTGCATCTAGACAATTCCAACCCACAGCTTCTATAGGATGAAACATTTTATCTAAGTTGGTTGGTCTGGTACCAGGATAAAGTCGGAGGTTCTTCTAAGGGAGGTAGTCACATGACAACACGTCTCTCTGTTAACTTGACCCGTACGAGTCTAACTCCAAACTCTCACTCTCAAACTAACTCAACTGTCCATCGACTTTTGCTTATACTGAGCCTCGCATCCAGTGGGGGAGTGCACTCTAGGTATGCTAGCATTTCCAAATGATCAATCAGGGATCCCTTTTTGTCACCTGATTAACTTCATATCCTTCTCTCCTGTTTGAGTGCCTCTTACCACGGTAAGTTTCTCCAACTTTCCCAAAACCCTACTGGGGCCTTTTTCCTCATTGGTCAACCCCATCAACCCCATCTTCTTCAAACAAATCTGTTTGTGGATATATATATATATTTACTACTTAATCCACTTACAATTACTGTCACTGAATTCCATTGCTACACTGCCATATTTGCCTCTGAAGTATTTTCTGACATCTCACAGTGTTATCATTTTTTATAGATCGTGTCTCCTCAAGATTTCCTGTCCCCTCAAGACATACAATTTCCTGTCCCTTGCAGCTCTGAATAAATTGTTTTTTTTTGTTATTGCTAAACCCTGTTTCACCATCTGTTGTATATAAAGCCCTGCTTTCTCAATTCATTCTTGGTATTATGGATGCCCATATTTGAGTAGACGCTCCATTTATTTATTAAACAGTATATTTATCTTAATCTACCGGCCTGAATGTTCAAGAAATCTTACTGAAGAAAATTACATGCTCTTCGGCAGGATTCAAACCTACACCCGCATTGGCAGAGGAAACCATAGTTAGATTTGACTTACTTATTTTAACTCAGCTATGGATCAACATTTTTCATCCATTGCTACCTTTAAACAGTCCAGCTGGGAACAGTACTTGTCTGAATTCAAAAATCTGGTTTTATGAAAGGATCATATAAGACACTGTTCTTCTGATCCTACCAGATACAGAGCATTAATATCTTTTAATGCTGAATTGCATTTAAGTGTTAATTTACTTTTCCTTAACCTCTTTTTCTCTAAATTGTTGTAAACAAACCACTTTTCATTACCAATAATGGCTTTTTTCAAAAATAGGTGGTTTTGTTGCATTTGAGAAAAGAATTGTAGACAAAAATGCAGTTCATTAAAATAGTGATTCATACATACAAGTGTTTTCAAATGTCTTACAACATTTATATAAGATACAGGGATTATCTCTGCAATGTCACGTATTGTGTGCAGGGCTGTGGATTCGAAAAAAAAAACCTTTGGCTCTGACACTGAGTCTGACTCCTCAAGTTTTGACACTTCTGACTACTTATGTAATCAAATGATTATGGTCTACATATCTTATAATATTTTTTTAAAAATTTTTTAAATTACATTTTGTAAAAGATTTTTGAGAAAACAGTAACATTTCAATGTTTTTTTTAATCATTTCACCCCAAGCAAGACAGCAAAGCTACTAAGACACAAGGGATTACTGTGCATGAGAGAATATGAGAAAAAAAACATAATTAAAGAGAGAGGACAATAAAAGAACAGGCATTAAGAAGACAGAATATAACAATTGACATTGCACTTTTTAAGAGCAAAGCAAAACGCAGAAAGTGAGTTCTACAAGTATGAACAACACAGGAAATACAGTATGTAACAGAAATACTTTCAATATTTTAAACTTTCACCTGTTTGGAACTATTAAACACAAGCAGGTGGCAGTGTATTGCGAATAGAGGCCACCATTTGGAAGATGTCTCTTTTAAAACTAAATGAATAAAAAATGTAGCCCTTTATTTAAACAACAGCTATATAATTTTTTAAATAGCAGTTACCTTAGTCTTTTGTCAGCCTTTCAAATGTGGGGCGTATTTCTGCTGCATTCTGTATTATGACTTTTTTAAAATTATAGAAATTAAGCAAGTATTTATTTTAAAACATTTTACTGCCAATAAAGCCCCTAAGATGCAAGGGGGTTACTGAGTATTAGAGAATATAAGGGAAAAAACATTATTAAGGAGAGAGAACAATAAAAGAACAAGAATTAAGACAGAAGATAATGGTTGACATTGCATTCTAATTTTTGAAGATCAAATTTGATGCAAGGAGTTACTGAGTGTTAGAGAATATGAAAAAATATGCGATTAAAGACAGAGAACGATAAAAGAACAAGGATTAAGAAAACAAGATAACGGTTGACACTGCATTCTAATTTCTGAAGATCAAATTTGATGCAAGGAGTTACTGAGTGTTAGAGAATATGAAAAAATATGCGATTAAAGACAGAGAACGATAAAAGAACAAGGATTAAGAAAACAGAAGATAACGGTTGACACTGCATTCTAATTTCTGAAGATCAAATTTGATGCAAGGAGTTACTGAGTGTTAGAGAATATGAAAAAATATGCGATTAAAGACAGAGAATGATAAAAGAACAAGGATTAAGAAAACAGAAGATAACGGTTGACACTGCATTCTAATTTCTGAAGATCAATTTTGATGCAAGGAGTTACTGAGTGTTAGAGAATATGAAAAAAATATGCGATTAAAGACAGAGAACAATAAAAGAACAAGGATTAAGAAAACAGAAGATAACGGTTGACACTGCATTCTAATTTTTGAAGATCAAATTTGATGCAAGTAGTTACTGAGTGTTAGAGAATATGAAAAAATATGCGATTAAAGACAGAGAACAATAAAAGAACAAGGATTAAGAAAACAGAAGATAATGGTTGACACTGCATTCTAATTTCTGAAGATCAATTTTGATGCAAGGAGTTAATGAGTGTTAGAGAATATGAAAAAATATGCGATTAAAGACAGAGAACAATAAAAGAACAAGGATTAAGAAAACAGAAGATAATGGTTGACACTGCATTCTAATTTCTGAAGATCAATTTTGATGCAAGGAGTTACTGAGTGTTAGAGAATATGAAAAAATATGCGATTAAAGACAGAGAACAATAAAAGAACAAGGATTAAGAAAACAGAAGATAACGGTTGACACTGCATTCTAATTTCTGAAGATCAATTTTGATGCAAGGAGTTACTGAGTGTTAGAGAATATGAAAAAATATGCGATTAAAGACAGAGAACAATAAAAGAACAAGGATTAAGAAGATAGAAGATAACGGTTGACACTGCATTCTAATTTTTGAAAATCAAATTTGATGCAAGGAGTTACTGAGTGTTAGAGAATATGAAAAAATATGCGATTAAAGACAGAGAACAATAAAAGAACAAGGATTAAGAAGATAGAAGATAACGGTTGACACTGCATTCTAATTTTTGAAGATCAAATTTGATGCAAGGAGTTACTGAGTGTTAGAGAATATGAAAAAATATGCGATTAAAGACAGAGAACAATAAAAGAACAAGGATTAAGAAAACAGAAGATAACGGTTGACACTGCATTCTAATTTCTGAAGATCAAATTTGACTAGGAAGCTAGAAGAGAATTCCACAAGTGGAAAGTGTGATAGAAGAAATTGTCAGTATAGAACTTACGGTTATATATAGCCATCTCAACTATAAAATGATAACTTTCAGTCAAGTGTCATACGTGATACACGCTTGGGCGATCATGTCTCTTTCGAGACATGACTGACTGGGAAGAAGATTATCCTGCAGTAGGTTGCCATTACTTTCTGCAGTAGACTGGTTGCTGACCAAGGCTATAGAACCCAATCTGTCCTGTTATTTAACCCATAACTGGAAGGAATAGATGGATTAATACCTTTCCCAAAGGGGGAAAGATATTAATCTGTCTATTCTTTCCAGTTATGGGTTAACACCTTGCTTAAAATCTAGTACCAATTTAAAATGTCTTGGTACCATCGAGGGAAGTTCATCAGAACAATTACCATGAATTTATAGAAAAGTCACAAAGAAGCTATGTTATAAAGCTGGGAAAGGAACTGAAGCTGAGATGCCAGTTTAGGACCAATAACACTGCAGATTCTTTTTTGGATTTTATCAAGAATCTCAAGCAGATGCACCAGACCAGATATGGCAGCAATATTTGAAGAATGCAAGGCTGACTTATAAAAAATAATTTCACCCCAAGAAAGGTGATAAAGCCACCAAGATATGGAAATTGAAAGAAACTGAGAAAACATTATTAAAGAGAAAAGAGGAACAAACTTCAAAAAGAGATGCTGATGATTCATATTGCATTTAAATCTTTGAGGATCAAAATCTATTTGAATGCAAGAAGCCAAAATGGAGTTCCACAAGTGGGAAATGTGAGAGAAGAAACTGTTAGTGTAGACATTACTGTTACACCTAGAAATTTCAACAGCAAATTTATTTAAGATACATTTGAAATAACAATCTGGTTTTGTACTTCCAGTGAAATGAGAGTATTGTCTAGTATGAAAGTACATGCAATAACAAATATGGAAACTAAATAGTGAATTTGAGCACAGACAATGATTAATACAGTTAATGTCTGTGACAAATCACATTCTGGTGGTTGGACAGCTGTCAGCCTATGAAATGAAAATCAAAAGTGGTGACTATGTGAAAAATAGTATTTTTGTAGCTGAAAACTTGTTCTATCCAACAGTGTTATTGTTTCCTGTCTCTGTTATAGATTTCACAGAAATAAATACAAAGTGCTACTTTTGGAACATCTCTGGGTTTAATAAAGATGTTCTATATGTTTTAATAGATGGCAAACTTAAATATTTCTCTTGTGAATTTTTAAGCAATTTATAGTTAAAATCTAAGGCATAGAGTGACAGCATGGCAGTAGGAAAGTGATTGAAGCTGAGATGCCAGGCCATAACTGCTAACATTTCAGATTCTTTTGGATTTTGATCAAGGATCTCTAATTACATAGCAGAAGCATTATAGCAACAATATTCAACACATGGACGAATGGTAGACTTATAAAAGTCAAATAACAGTGACAAGAAGAATTTGTTTGAATGTAAATAATCAAAATCTATCATTCCAGACATTTAAACAAAATGAATTGAATTCTGATAAAATTTATTCAGTGAAGTTGAAGCAAAAATACTCCAAAATATTCTTGAAAATGTTTATAAAATAATAGCAACTTCATAAATTGATATTCTATTTTTCCAAAATTTTCTGAAATCATCAAACTTGGTAAATGGGTAATACATCTGAATTATAAAATGGATGAAAACAGAAGCTTATCAAGCAATCTATTCAAGTTTTGTATTTGCAGTGAAATGAGAGTTAATAAAGATGTGTAGAAAAGCATTACGCTGGTCAACAGGATTTTTGGCGCTGAGAAATAAAAGATTTTTTAGCTAATTTAATGGTGCTGATTATAAAAATTATAGATTTTCATGGTTAGTTACTGTTTTTGCTGTACTGAAATTGCTCATGTTTGGAAAAAAGGTCAATTAATGATCTTGACGGATCACAATATTTAGTTAATAAAGGTTGTAGAAACCCATCAATTTTCAGGTAGGCTGAGTAATTTATGTCAGCGACATAAAATATACTATTTTTATAATAAAAAGTATTTTTGAGTCAAAAATTTAAAAATAGAAGTACCAAACTTTTTCACTTTCTTGCAAAAATTCAAATTAACTGATAAACTTTATCAATAATATGCCAATAGAAGTTTTAAAATTCATTTTTTACATAGCTATCTTGATAAATTTCCAGATAATTGCAGCAGTGTGAGTGATGAGCAAGGATTCCATCAGGATATCAAAACAATGGAAGAGCGCTAATAGGGATGGTGGGACAAATGAATGATAGCTGACTACTGCTGGTGTATCAAAAGGAACTTAAATAACACTGAACATGACAAACAATCAAGAAAGAAATTTTTTACTGCAGTTCTTATGTTCATGAAGATTTTATTTCTGCTTTTAGTTTATTAAATGACTTGATGAAAATACTTGTTAGTCTTGCTATGTTCTGTCGTGTTATTTTTAAAGACTTAGAATCTGATATTGAAAAAATAGTATGTTTTTTAATAAGCAGACTAATATTTGTTAGTTTAAATATGAATTGAAAGGTTTCTATGATTTTACTTTGAGAAATACTGTCATCAGTCAATATCATATATACAGAAAACAAATGAAAAAATGTTTTTCCCCCCAAAACAGGGCATTTCTGTACAGCAAAACAGTCAGTCAGTTAAGTGCCATATGTGAAACATGCTTGGTCGATCTTTCCCAAGGGTATTTTTGCATAAGTGAATGCAAGGAATTCAACTGGAATTTGAACTCGGCACCCCCAATTTGTTGTTCCGAGTCGATATCCACTGTACCCCAACGCACCTCCTGGCAAAAAAGTAGTTACCAAGAAAAAGTAAGGTCATTTTCTGATTCAGTGCCCCAAAATTAGCTAAAAAAAAGATGTTTAGTGTCTCAACACCATTTCAAAAATTTTTTTTGTTGACCAGTGTTATCAGTTTATATTGGTGTTTATCATTTTAAGAATTCACAAATGGTCATCAATGGTTAAATTTGATAACTTAACTCCAGAAAGAAGTTTGACAATCTGGACACTTGAAAAGACAATGACAAAATTATATTTCAAAATCTGTCATAAGATTCTGATGAACCTTACTTCTGATATTACCCAATCTGATTGAAATGACTGCTAAAAAATATCTCCTTCCCAAATTTATAGATAAATTATATAGATATATGCTGGGATTTCTTCTTAACGAATAAAACAAACCACTTCTCAGTTACATCTGCCATATTTTTGTTGTTTCTTGTCTTGAAATCAAAATGAAATAATCACTTCACTGTATTCCTTTTTGAGTGATTTTTTTTTTTTTGCTTTCATGAACTTTTTGCCTTATTACTATTACTTTGCCTAGTTTTTATTGTCTGTTTTAGTATTATTTTACCTTTTTTGTTTATTTCCTTCATTGTCTATTGGGAACTTTACTAATTCTGTTTGTTGAGAATTTTTACCAATTCCCTTTAACCATGATCAATTACTCTACAATTTCCATAAAGTAGTCAGATATTTTCTTTAATCAATTCACTCCAAACAAAGCAATAATGGCACTAAGATACAATGGGTTACTGGGAGTAAAAAAAAAAAATGAGAAAACTACAGGAACCGGAAATTCAATCCTAAACAGAAAAGAAAACTCCTACTTCTGTTCTAAAGACCAGGAAGGAGTGGGAACCAGGCAATAGGCAAATTGGTTTACTCATATTGCAATGTCTTCTGATGGAAAAACATTCATATTAAATTCACTGGGATAGTGTTCAAAATAACAAATAGGTAATTTTGCTAGGTTAGAAAATGCAAAGAAGAAGCATATTTTAGTTAAACTGACAAATGCTTTCATAAGATAGTGTAAATTTATTTGCTTAGCAACAAATTGTTGGATAGCATAGAAAATTATAGAATCACTTGTTACATAATTTAATGAGAACAGAATCTTATATGTGTCCTATTCAAGAGAAAGTGTTAAGTTGGTCAATATATTTGTGATCATGTTTTGGAATAAGAGTTATCTTGATTGGTTGATAGATTTTGTTTCACAACATATCAGCACCTGTATGGGTTATTTGATGCTGAAATCTAAATATTTTGAACACAATTTTATGGCTTTGACTAAATGCATTTTGACCATGCCTTCAGATACAGCTAAAATGTATTGTTGCTCATTAAGCTATAAAATATATTGTTGGTAATTCTATTATAAATAGGTATTGGTGGTAATTTTATTGTAAATAGTTATTGTTGGTCATTTTTTAACTAAAAATGTATTGCTAGTATTTTTGCAATAAAAATGTATTTGTGTTTTAATTTTGTTGGGGGTATACTGTTTTACTGTATCTAGGATCTTAACAGGTGTTACCACCCTGGGTCATGTGGACCAGAGACAACAACAATTAAGGGTTCCATGCTTTTCAAAACCTCCAATCTCCCAATTAGAGACCTTGCTACTGAATGCAGTTTATCATCATACTCAGGATTATATACATTAGTCACTTAAATGCTCTACAAAGAATTGTTAAACACTAAATGCCTGTTTAAAGTCTGTTACACAAACTAGATGAATTATATTCTTCATCGTTGCAGATGTCAATGTTTTTTCATTATTAACTGCAAACCAAATGTATGGACATCAGCAAACGGAGAATCACAAAATGCCAATTACAGATTGAGGAAACTAAAATCAAGCAAGTACAAAAATTCAAGTACTTAGGAAGTGTACTAACGGAAGACAGAACGTGACACTGAAATCCGAAGGCGAATTGGCATGGCGAAGGACGCATTCCAGAAGCTGAGTAAAGTATTAAGAGACAGGAAAATTTCACTAGAAACAAAGAAAAGATTATTAAATTGCTGTGATAACTGTTCTTCAATGATGAGGTTTTAGAAAGGATAAAAACGAAAAAGAAATTAGCTGAAGTTCCTGGGACATGTGATGATGAAGGAAGGCTTGGAGAATCTGATACTCACAGGTCAGATAGAGGGAAAGAGACAGAGGTAAGCAGCAGATAACATATTTGAAAGGCCTGAGCAGGTGGATGGCAGAGCAGGATTTGGGTGGGGTAACAAGAGAAAGCCTGCTAAGAGCTACCAGAGGTAAGGAGACATGGAAGGCCCTGATTGCCTACGTCCTGATGGGACATGGCACAAAGAAGAAGACTTGCCACCAGCACTCATATTGTCATTGGGAATATATTTTCAGCTACTCATTCACTCACATGTTTAATCTTTATATCTGATCTCTGATATGAATGATTTAATTCAATGTTTAAATAACATTAAAGTTGAATTATTCAGAAATCTATTCTGAGAATACACTTTTATGAAAAAGACATTCTATAGGCTACGTAAAAATATATCATTTCTTTCTAGTATGTGACTGCATATGTCGATTCCAATTTGACTTTTGCGCAAAAGAAGATTCACAAATATCACAAAAATAGGGCTTCTCTCCTGTGTGTGTTCGCCTATGTTTCACTAAATATGATTTCTGTGAAAAAGAAGAACCACACACTTCACACGAATATGGCTTCTCTCCAGTGTGTGTTCGAATATGTTCTTTTAAATGAGACTTTCGTGAAAAGGAAGAACCACACACTTCACATAAATAAGGATTCTCTCCAGTGTGAGTTCGCATATGTTCTTTCAAATGTGACTTCCGTGAAAAAGAAGAACCACACACTTCACAAGAATATGGATCCTCGCCTGTATGCATTCGCATGTGTACAACCAATTCTGACTTTCGTGTAAAGGAAGAACTACACATTTCACATGAATATGGTGTCACACCAGAGTGTATTCTCAAATGCACTACCAAAGTTGATTTTGTTGCAAAGGAAGAACCACATATTTGACAAGAGTATGGCTTCTCTCCTGTGTGTGTTCGCATATGTTGTTTCAAATGTGATGCTTGTGAAAAGGAAGAATTGCACACTTCACATGAATATGGCTTCTCTCCAGAGTGTATTCGTAAATGCACCACTAAATCTGACTTTTTTGTAAAAGAAGAGCCACACACTTGGCAATATGGATTCTCTCCTGTGTGTGTTCGCATATGTACAACCAAGTTTGACTTCCTGGTGAAGGAAGAGCCACAAATTTCACATGAATTTGGTTTTTTTCCTGCATGTATTTGCATATGTATATTCAAGCTGGACTTGCATGGGAACGAAGAGCCACACACTTCACAAGAGTAGGGTTTCTTTCCAGTATCGGGTTTTAAGTGTGTTTTTAAATTATCAGACAATCGACATTCATCAGTAGAGTTAAGAGTATCTTTTTTTTCTGCATCATTTTCCATAGTTTCTGTATTTTATGTCACCAAGAAAAGATGGTGCAATCAAATCCCCAAATACTATGAACGTTCATGAATTATGTTGTAGGATGAAACATCTGTAAAAAAATAAAAATAAAACATAATAAAATTTAAATGATAGCAAGTCATGAAATAGGGTTATACTAATTCATTTTATAGTCAGGTGCATCAAATCTATATATATCTGTTGTGTAGTAGTTTTCGCACCGAAAGTTATAATTGTGCTATGTCGGTTGCTAATCGACTTAACGCACCCAAAATGTTAGGAACTTGGTAATCTTCCACAGTAAGCTGACTCCTTAGTATTCGGCTAACTGCCGACTAATATCAACTGCCTTAATCCAACTATGTCCAAACTGGAACTAACTAATAGTTCTACTGAACTCTAAAGAACTCTCTAGAACTAAGAATTCCTATGAACTTTCCAAGAACTTCTTGAGTTAACTTCCTGTTAACTCTTATTAATATAGGAGGGAGAGTCCATTATCTGAGGAATAAGTGTATTTCACCATAACAATATCTATGAGGGTGAGCTGAAAAGTTAATTGACTGATTTTAAAGCAATGATGTATGAGGATTTGGTTGGTTCAAGCACAAAAAATACAGTGAACAAAGACAGGGATGAAAATATCCTAACAGATGATAAACTGAATGAACAAATGAAAAGAATGCTTGACAGTGATGATGACAAAGAAGAATTTGGGGGTTTAAGTTCTGATGAAGTATAATAACTATATCTAAATGAATAAATGCTTTTCTTATATTTTAATATATGTAAGTGAAGTTTTGAAATAAAAATGAATATTTGAAAATATTTCATAAATATTAGTTATATTTACATTAAAAAAGGCCATATAACTCCATAGATTATAGTGCAAATGATCTGTAAGTCAAACACAGATACCAACTTTGACAATCCCAAAATAAGGGTGTGATCTAACTATAGGGCAGCATATCTGCATTTATACAAGTGGTTCAAGATTAGGTGGACAGTACGTATAATAGGTTTGTGTATCAGTTTGTATTTACTGGTATAGTGAGAACATGCATTTAATATTAGAGTAATAACGAAACCAGTCAATAATACTTTTGTATTATTGAACACAATAAAATGTAATTGTCAATGTAATAACTGTATTAGTAAATTGTATATGTAATCTGAAAATAAATATTATCATTTACTGTCCACTGTTTGGGGTAGTATTTTTTCAATACTTTTTGATGGCACAGTCACAGGCAATAAGTATCTTTAAATTCTAATGAATCAAATTGTTCCACAGTTAAAACAGTAGCCTAATTCACATGACTTATTTTCAATAAGATGAAGCCCATCCTCATTATCTAAGAGCAGTTTGTGAGTATTTTGAAACATTTCCAGCAAAATGGATTGACCAACACATTCACCTGACTTGAATCACAATGGATTTCTTCTTTTGAAGAGTACTCAAGAACAAAGTTTATAGTTATCAAAATCTAAGAAGTGTTGGTGATATGAAAAATTACATAAGACATTAATACACAAAGAACCTTTTTTTTATAATCATATCGCCCCAAGCCAAGCATTTTATTGCCACTGTTTTGCAGGGGGTTACATAGGAGGAAAGTTATGAGAAAGAGTGACTGGTTACAAGGAGTGTCAGGAAGTGGGTAAGAGAAGGATGAGAATGGAGTGGACTGAGAAAAGAGCATGAGAGAGAGAGGATGAAGGTTAGTGAGATAGGAGATAGGAGATGACTATTGACTTTACATTTAAATTCTTGGAGATTATAGCTGTCAGGAAAGCAAATAAATGGAAGGGAATTCCACAGGCAGGACGTGCAAGAAAAGAAGCTGCTGGAGTAGAATTTGCATTTACAATTTATTGGTTTCACAGTAAAAGGGCAGGACCTAGTTACTAATCTTGTGGCTCAAGTAAATTTATATATAGGGGCACCAGTTAGATAAGTTCATTGGAGCAAAAGTCAGTATTTGTAGAAGAGACACAGGGAAGCCACATCGCGCCGGTGAGAAAGTGGCAGTATCCAAGCTGTCATGTTGGGATCTATCACATTACAGATTCTCTGTTGGATTTTGTCAAGGACACCTAGGTGGATAGCAGGAGCACCCGACCAGATATGGCAGTAGTATTCAATGCACGGGCAGATGGTAGATTTATATTTGTGCAGAATTGTTTCAAGTGGAAAAAACTTCCTGGCCCGACACAAAGAGTGATGGGTAGATGTCATAGCTGTGTAAATTGTCATGGACAACGGTTTGAGCACCTGCTTCAATAAAATTTAAGCACTTTTGTATTATTGAACACAATAAAGTTTAATTGTCAATGTAATAACTGTATTAGTAAATTGTAAATAAATATTATCATTTACTGTCCACCTACTTTTGGACCACCCTGTATATATATTTAATTGCCAATGTAATAATTGTATTTTTTTTTTTTTTAATCACCCTGAGCAAGGCGGTAAGGCCACTGATGTGCAGGGGGCTACATAATAGTGAAAAGATTGGAAAAGAGAAAGCCGGAAATCACATCCTAAACAGAGAACAAGGGATGAGCCTCTTAACCTGTTCAATAGATGTGGGTGGAGTGTGAACTGGGCGATAGATGGATCTATCTACTCCAATTGAAAAAAAAAAACAAACAAAGTGAGAAGATTAGAAAAGAGAAAGCTGGAAACCACATCCTAAACAGGGAACAAGGTATTAGTAAATATAATTGTATATGTAATCTGAAAATAAATGTTATCATTTACTGTCCACTTACTTTTGGACCACCCTAGATATGGGAAATCAAATGAACAACCAAGGAAAAGGAAAAGTGGACATTTTTAAAAAGATTTTATTTAAAATTTTTATGGATAAACAGGAATGTGAAATGTAACCATTAACACATATTTTTGTGAAATACAACTTTAAACCTTATGGTTAGCATACCAAATCGACTAAGTGTCATTTTTTTCTTTAAGATTGTGTAGACAGATGCAATTTTGAGTGCAACGAAGTTGAAAGACATCACCATGATTTCGATTTGACATTGCTAATTACAAAAATGTGAAAAAGTTCCAGCAATACAGGCATAATTTAAACAGACGTGGAATAAAAACTACTCTTTACATTTGAGAAAGAATTAAATTTTGTTTACATAAGAATTTTATTAAAAAAGAAACAAGATACCAGCAATTTTGGCACTGTAAACTTGGGCAATTTGAGATGCCTTGTTTGAATATTTATTAATTTATAGACAATATTTCAACCCATTCTTTCCCCTACACATGGAACTTTTCGTAAATAAATGAATTTAGTAATCCGTCATCGTTATCTAAAGTGTTGTATGTGATAAACCTATGGGAAAATGGTCCAAAATCAGAGAGAGCGACAGCAGCATGCCACTAAGATGCAAAGAGCTACTGAGAATAAATGAGAATGTAAAAAACTTTAGAAGGAATCTGCTGTTCAAGAGACTGAAGTGGAGTGTGAACTGGAGAGTGATAAATCTTTATTTAAGGATGTCAATTAATTATTTTAATTTTTTTTTTAACAGACTAACTTAGATATTCTCTATGAGATAATGTTTAAGTATTGTTGGAATAATATTCCTTGTCAAAAGAAACACTATTTTTAAGAAAGTGCTCAATACAAAAGTAGAGCTAATAATATTATTTATTCATAAATTAACATAGATATGTTACAATATCACTACAAAAGTAGCCATTTTGTTTCAACACTTTTGTGTCTTTTCAAGTGATGTGAAGAACCATCACATCACTTGAAAAGACACAAAAGTGTTGAAACAAAATGGCTACTTTTGTAGTGATATTGTAACATATCTATGTTATAATTTATGAATAAATAAGATAATGTTGATTGACTTTTAGAAATTTGGGCTTTAAATTTAATCTCTTATTTTTTGGATAATGATGCCAATGAGCACCTGTATCTACAAATATTTATACACATACAAAAAAATTCAAAATTCCTTTAAAAATATTGGTATTTAATGATTTGTACTAATGTGGCGTAGTGGATATCGGCTCGGAACGAGAAACCGGGGAGCCGAGTTCGAATTCCAGCTGAATTCATTGCTTTCACTTACACGCAAATACCCTTGGGAAAGGTATTAATCCGTCTCTTCCCTCCAGTTATGGGTTAAATAATAGGACAGATTGGGTTCTATGGCCTTGGTCGGCAACCAGTCTACCGCAGAAAGCAATGGCAACCTACTGCAGGATATTCTTCTGCCTAGTCAGTCATGTCTCTTTTGAGACATGATCACCCAAGTGTGTATCACGTATGGCACTTAACTGACTGACTAATGATTTAATAATAACAACCATTTTGATAATAAAACTTTGTTTTTAATAAGTGTGGACACTTTTAACATCATGCTATGCAGTTTTTCCAGTGAATGAGTGGAAGTACCTAATTGATTTCAATTTATTAAAGCTAGATTAAGTTTCAAAAAATTTTTTTTGATTTCTAAAGTTAGGTATCGGAAATGAGTGAAGGTACCTAAAAAGTTAGATCCACATTGCAAAGATTTTCCAGAAATGAAGGAATTAGTGGATTTCATTGAAATTAATGAATGAACTTATATATTGAATTGTTTTATTAGGTAAAGATGTAAAAAAATAATATCGACGAGATTTTCTAAAAACTTATTTAAAAAATAATTCATTCATTTGTGAATAAATCCTGAAAGTTTCATTAAAATCTGACAATTATTTGATTTTTGCAAGAATTTCCAAATCAATGTTTTTCCCCTAGAAAAAAAAAGAAAAGTCTCTAAGACACACATACTGTAATATGTGTCTTAGAGACTTCTTTTTTTCTTTAGGTACCGTTTCTTTTTTAATACATTGACCGCTGATGCAAAAAAAAAATCGTGATTTTTAACTAAAATTTCGAACATGCCGCAAAAGATTAAAAATTTAATAAAATTATTTTAAAAATTACTTCGGCCTTTCCTCTTTCTTTAATAAACATTTTTTTTTTGACAATAAAACTTTGCTTTTCATCAAGTTTGGGTTTTTTTCATCATGCTATATACTTTTTTTTTAGCAAAAATCTGAAGGTACCTTATACATAATAAAAAGAACATAAACTTTTAAACAGCAAAGTTACACACTGAATTATTAAACTATTGTCAACAAACTTTATTCAATCGTTCATCCTGGTTAACGATAAACAAAGTGGCTGAAAGAAGGTAGGCGGTAATAGAAAAGACTAAATTTGTTAATATTTATTTTAGTCCATCGGTAAAATAAAGCTTCAGACACTTACAAGATGTTCCAATGCGTAAATTTTGTTGAGTTCTGTATTTTAAGACGATGTGATCGATTAGGATTTACAGCGACAATCAGATGAATGTTTGAGAGAATATCATCTTTGAGTGCCCATTTTAGCGAAGTGAATTTCGTACCTCACTGGTAGGAGAGTGCAGTGAGCAAAGAAACATCAGTCACCTCCAAATCGAAGCAATTCCTTATTTCTTTTAGGCTGGTTTGTGAGTAACGGAAGCTCATTTATTTGTGAAATTAAATGAAAAAAAAAGTTTTAGAAAATTAAAATCGTTTTGTTTTTGTTATTTAACAGATTAATCCAAATTACTATGTAGTCGTCTCGTAAAAAAGAAAGGTTTTAAAAAAAAGTTTTTAAAAGTTGCATCTAAAAAATTGCATCTCTTTGATTTGTGTTCTGATAAGAATTTGACTACAGTTTGATCTTGGGCTTTGAGAATCAAAACAAAATATTTCAACCTTCTCTCGAACGCTGAATTTGTTACGTTTTTATTTTCTTTATTATTATTAACTAGCAGTATGGCCCGGCGTTGCTCGGGTGTAATGAAAGCGTTAAAACTAATAATCCATGGTCCTGGAGCTCAGACTCTTTGGACGTTGGCACGAAAGACTAAAAAGCAATATTTCTTTCCAGTTAAAGCGAAACTGTAGACTGAAAGAAAAATGAATGGATGTAAGTCAAATTTTGATTTCCTGGTATCAATATCAAATAAGTTTTTTTCGTCGTAAACTGAATTTTGAAGGCTAAAAATAAGTCCTCTGAGTAAATGGTATCATGGCTGAGACTAAGAATTATACCTACTTAGAGCCAAACCCGAAGCAAAACTAAAATAAAAGGGCTGAAAAAAATACAGACAGATAAACAGACACACACACACACACACACACACACACACACAAACATCTTGCCTTTTATCGATTTTCTGCACTATTATAAGAACTGCAACCTTAAAACTTCTGAATATCGTTTTTTATATCTTTGTCTATGAGTGTATCAAATTTGATTCAAATCGGACCACTCCTTCTGTAACCCGATTTTTTCGATTTTCGATATTTATCGGGGGTACCTCGACACAAAACCTAGCTAAGAACACTCGCAGATGCTTATAGTACAACTGTGTAAATTTTCAAGAAAATCGGTTCAGCCGTTTTGGAGTCTATAGGTAACGGACACACACACACACACACACACAGAGACAAAGTTCCATTTAAATAAGTTTAGATTAGATTTTCGAAAGAACAATTAAATTCGTTTCATCACTAACAGAAGTCTCTTCCGCCAGGATTAGCTGTAATTTTTTTCGTTTTGATGAAGACTAAAAAAATGACCAAACAATTTTGTCATTTGCGGCTTAAAAGGAAATGAATATTATTAAGCCTTTTTATTCTTTTCTTTCTATTTAGGGTTCCATACTTTAAAAAAAACTATTGTTTTTGTAGAATGAAATGAATATGATTCAAGACGTTTTTTTTAGTGTTGTTTTTTAAAACAGCAAACAAAAGAGAATTAAGATGTTTTCATTTAAGATAAAAATGGTTCATTCAACAACAACAATAAATACTCATTATTTAAAAAAAACTATTACAATCACAAATGGTAATAGGAATAATTAGCCGTTTCCCGACAAGAAAACATTTGATATTCATTGATTGTGCAGCGAGTACTGTTTCTGGTTGAAATTTTTAATATCTTACTCTTAAGACAATTTCTTGGTAAAACAGGTTTCTCATGGTAAGTAGTTCTTAATGTGCTGTCCACAATTGATGGGGGCTTCTTACTGAATCTTCGATTTGAAGTGGCTTCTTTTTTCTCTTTAAGTTGTACGCGCTATCCATTTTAGTTTTTGCCACTGTTGGTAGTCCTTAAGTGATGTGGTCTCTCTTATTTGGTTCAGTTCAGTTCTTCGTGATTCTGTAGCAATCAGTCAATTAAGTGGCATACACGATACACGCTTGGGTGATCATGTCTTGAAAGAGACATGACTGACTGTGCAGAAGATTTTCCTGCAGTAGGTTGCTATTACTTTCTGCGATAGACTGGTTGTTAACTAAGGCTATAGAACTCAATCTGTCCTACTATTTAACCGGTTGATAAATCGTTGAAAATAAATTACTGAATCAATGAAATACTGATTAGCTACACAGGCCTGTCTATTAGATTTATTAATATTCTCTGGAATATAAATTGTATAGAAACTACCGTGGCCATAAAGTGAGGGATCAGTTTCTATATTGACTGTAATATGGAATTGATCCCCCACTTTGTCTACACTAATTTTTTGTTTAGCAAATTCTGATTAAATATGAAACCACCTCTTCTCCCCCCAGATGTGGGTTAATTAGTCATTATCATCTAAAAAAAAACAAATATTCTTAGAATCTAAAACTATTTTCTAGCTTTAAATAAGCTGTAAAAAATTAATGAATCCGTCCCATAGCAGAATTCTTAGCATCATCGCTCGACAGCATTTGTAATCATGGTCATTGCATGTGAGACATCAGGATGCTGGGAGCAAACCAGATTCTCTGGGGATTTAATTCAGTGGTCGTTATGATTCTGTAGTCATTTCAGGTGTGAAATCTTTTTAGCATTCTTTGTCTTTGCTGAAAACCAATTTCACAACACAACTGAACAAAATCAGTTTGTAATTAACAAAAAAAAAGTATTTGTCTATATTTCTGAGATGAGTTAGTATTTACATTATTCGGACCATTGTCCTCATCTTTGTTACCATTTGTACGACATTTTGGCTGTTATACACTCCGGCTTTCATCAAGTGCTAGAAATTTTGAACAGAACCCTTTATTACAATCACTGGGATATATCATCTCCATCGCTTACGTAAAGGCTTTTCTGGTAGTCATGAGTTATCTCCCTCTAACCCTGTAAGTTACTTGTTCACCACGATATACAATATATATATATATATATATATATATATAATCATGTCAAGTTCATGAATGGCAAAAATAATCCAACAAGACCTACTTAATATAAAATATTAATTGTTATATCTACATAGAAAGCTCAATGGATGTTATCCAGAGCAATATGATATTTTTAAAGGAAAACTCAATGAATCATTTAAAGTGATTATAAATTATAATTAATTTCTATGAGCTAAATTGGGTCATTTCATCAGAGCACACTATATTAATTCCATTTGGCATAAATATTTTCCCAGAATAAACTGCTCAATTCATTTTTTTATTACAAGTTATCAAGCAGTTATGAAAGCTTATGCCACGTGTTTGCTTTTTAACAATACCTTACTATATTATTTTTTTGCAATAATTTTATTGTCTAGTAGTGAAGAAAATATATATCCTCTCTGTTATAATAAAGACTGTTGTGTTTGTGCGTGCATGCATATATAAAGAATACCTAGAGTGCCAGACAATCTACCTAGGTTTCACCTAAACGGATCGTCAGGGAGAGCCAGCTTTCCCTGATGATTCGTTTAGGCGAAACCTAGGTAGATTGTCTGGCTCTCTAGGTATTCTTTATTTATTCCGCTCTACCTAAGTATTGAGCACGTTTTGGTAGTTGATTGCTCATGTCAAGGTTTTTCTTTGGGATAGTGTCAAGCAGAGGAGAAATAGTAATCTTCCTTTGGTAGTGGAAGGCAGGTAATTTGTCCATTGGGTCATAGGTAGTAGGTAGGAAAAAAGCTTCAGATTCACCAAGGATTATTTATTAATCTTCTGTATTTTTTACTCATATATATATATAGCACCCATAGCTTGGAGGTAGAATCACCAACTGATGCCAATTCAGTCAGGTTTCAATCCTGGGTAAAAGCAATCAGATATCTAACCGTACTGATGAGCTGTGATACAGCAAAACAGATCTGTCTGCAGATGACTACGCTCTCATACCCTGATTGAGCACTCTGGAAGAATGGTAGACTTTGAAAAACAGTAGCTACTCTAGCATCTACGCATCGTTCATTCAGTAATGAATTAGAACACTCTTGCCACTGGTGTATGAATACATGTATATAACACGCTAAAAGTTTGCCCCTTCGAGCACCCATAGCTCAGAGGTAGAATTACCGACTGATGCCAATTCGGTCAGGTTTCAATCCTGGCTAAAAGTAATCAGATGTCTAATCGTACTGATGAGCTGGGATACAGCAAAACAGGCTTGTATGTGGATGACTAATATATATATATATTCTCAATTTAACACCACTCCTAACCCCTTTCCTTTGTAAGCTAGACAAAACCAAATTTTCCATTTCTTCACTTACAACTCTATCTAAAAGTTAAAATCTAAAATTAGACATGAATTACTTCTGTAATTTTTTGTGACGAAAATTTTCTCGAATCTTAACTGTCATTTTTTTATTTTATTTTTATCTTTCTCTCTTTTTATTCTTATTTTTATTTCCATTTTGAAAGATGGACGTTGCTGAGGAGATGTAAAATCTCTCTTAGGGATTTTATGTCGAAACGTTCATTGATCATTTTTGAATATTGAAAATATATTTTATTTTATATATATATATATATATATATATATATAGTCATCCGCAGACAGATCTGTTTTGCTGTATCACAGCTCATCAGTATGGTTAGACATCTGATTGCTTTTACAACATGTTAAAATTTCCCTTCTCTGATTCCATGTGCCTATAGCATAGGGGGTAGCAACTATGACTGACACCAAATCAGTCGAATTTCGATCCCGGCCAGAAACAAGTGGATGTGTCTAGCCACACAGATAAGCTGTGATACAGCGAAACAGGCTTGTATGTGGATGACTAATATATATATATATTTCAGTATAATGTTGATTTTCAGATGTGTTTAATTATATTTGTCATCAGTGGAGATTGCCATGCATTGTTCTGCTAAGTCTAGTATACTTTTAAGTGTATGCTCATTGATTATATATATATATATATATATATATACATGGCTGTATCTGACTACAGGGCACACCGGGCACGTGTCTGGGCCGATCTGTGCAATCATAGTGAAAATCCGGGCAAGGTAAAAAGTCTTTGTCAGAAATCAAACTAAACAATTCACAAAGAAAATAACAAAGAAAGAAAGAAAGAAAAACAAAGAAATCATCCAAATGAATGCATTAAAAATCTATTTATTTATTAATTTTGGGAGAAAAGACTGGTTATAGTCAGAAAGTCCGAACCCGATTTCCTGCTTTCATTCATGTTCTGTGCTTAATTTCCATTGGAATAGCCGAAAACATCCGCAAAAATCATAGTTTCTGGAAACGGATAACACTGATGACATTATCACATTGTCAATTTTCTCTGTGCCCAGTGTTTTTTTAGCCTCAGCTACGGCCTTGTATATATAAACACACACACACATTTCTGCAGCCAATTTTACTGTAGGAGAAAATTGATTTTGGGGTGCATTTTACTTTTTTACTGAAATTTGGTAGTTTTTTTTTACTGAAATTTGGTACATATTTTTTTTAACTATATCTTAGTAATTTCTTCCTTGGTATTTCAACTGTTCATTCTTTTATTTTTATCTCTCATGGATGCCATGTTCTTTGGAAGTTTGTTTAGACCAAGTTAATGACCTTTTAAGCTTTCTCCACATGAATAGAAGTTTACTTTTGGAATAACAAGAAGTTTTGTCATAAGGGGGTCATCAGGATTTTATAGATGTTTAGGTGGCTATGCCCCAAAATAGTCAGGCATCACTGATCTAGTCTTATTAAATTGTAATTAATTCTCAGTCATTCAGTCATGTGCCATACGTGATACACAGTTGGGCAATCCTGTGTTTTTCGATCCATGACTAAGAAGAAGATTTTCCAACAATAGGTTGCCATTTTTTGGTAGGATAATGATTGCCAACCAAGACTATAAAACCCAATCTGTCCTGCTATTTAACCCATAGCTGGAGAGAGAAAAGATGAATAAATACCTTTTCAGAGGTTATTTGTGTAAGAGTGAATGCAATGAATTCAACTAGGAATCAAACTGGGCTTTTCGATTTCTTTTTTCGACCTAATATTCATTGCACCATGATGCACATCACAATGAATTCTACCTGGTTTGTTTCTGGTTCAAATCTTCCTCGAGACTTTTCAAAACTCATTTTATCATTTTTTATCTATTCTTTCTTTTCTTATTTTTCTTGACATTTAATCAGTGTTTGATTTTTTTCATTTTCTCATCGTCCTTATTTCCTCCTTCAAATTGTCCATGTCAGGTATTAAAATGTTGAACCAAGGTTACTGACTTGTTTCCATGCAGTAAAACATTAAAACAAAAAAATTAACGCTATATGTTTTCATCCACGAAAATGATGACCCAAGGACACCGTGATGTTATATTTGAAGCAGGTTTACCACCCTATTATGTTTCCAGGCAATAAAACGTTAAAACAAAAGGTTACCGCCTTAAATTTCCCAAGAGTATTTGCATGCAGGTGAATACAACCAATTCGAACTCAGCTCTCCGATTCCTTGTTCCAAGCCAATATCCACTGCTCCACAACACACATCCACAATTACTATGTCACCAAATGGACAAACCAATGCTTTAATCCACTTGTTGGACAATAGAAACTTAGAAAACAATAACCAAATAGTAGTAAATAAGAACTAGACAAGATATCCCTGGACATGAACAACAATCTAAACCTGCAGATTAAACAAAAGATTCAGTTTAAAATTTCCTGAAGTTTACCAGGATGTATGCATGTATGTATGTAAGCCGCATTCACCCCAGTCGGGTTGAGCTGGCTTCCTCCCCAACAAAGAAAGTCTCATTGGGATTTAAGGGCAGTGTCTCAAATCCTACCCTGTTATTTAACCCATAACTGGAGGGAAAGGGAGATTAATACCTTTCCCAAAAGTACCAGCCTGTAAGTGAATGCGGGGGATTCAACTGAAATTCATTTTCTAATCGTCCTTATTTCCTCCTTCAAATTGTCCATGTCAGGCATTAAACTGTTGAACCAAGGTTAGTGACTTATATTTCCATGCAGTAAAACATTAAAACAAAAAATTACCGCCCTATGTTTTCATCCACAAAAATGTTGAAACAAGGATACCACAATGTTATATTTGAAACAGATTTACCACCCTATTATGTTTCCAGGCAATAAAACGTTGAATCATGTTTACCACCTTGTTTTATATTTCCATACAATGAAACATTGAACCAGAGTTATCAACTGGTTACACCCCTCTATACAGCAAAATATTTGAGTTAAGGTCACCACCCTGTTATATCCCTCCTTGCAGTAAAATGGTAAAGCAAGGCTTCTTACATTGAAAAAAACTAACGAACAAGCCTGAGATTTCTTAAATTCTTACAATTTAATTTTGAATATAATCACATAGTGGATTATACATTTAAATTCAAAAATGGATGAGAAGACAATCATAAAAAGTCAAGATTTGTCTTACTTTTATTATTTACACAATCATCTGTATCTTTAAATTTGTTGTCACAAATTTTTGCCCTCTGGCCTTTGTCAGGTAAATTTCGAACCAAGTTACCTTCAGGAATTTTGAGCAGAACACTTGCAGTAAAACGGTAAAGCAAGGCTTCTAACATTTTTGAATTTTGAGCAGAACACTTGGTTCAATGTATGGGTCTAGAGTGTTCTCATTGTTCTTCATATCCAGGGATATCTCTTCTTATTCACTACTTCTCAGTTTCCAGTGTATTGAAGTATATACTGCCCAGACCAGAGCTTGAACTCACAATTACTCAGTCAGTCAATGAAGTGGCATACGGGATACACAATTGTGTGATCATGTCTTGAAAGAGACATGAATGACAGGTCAAAATATTTTCATGCAGAAGGCTGCTATTACTTTCTGTGGTAGACTGTTTGCCAACCAAGGTTATAGAACCCAATCTGTCCTACTATTTAGCTCATAGCTGGAGGGAGAAGAGATGGATTAATACCTTTCCCAAGGGTATTTGCATGCAGATAATACAACCAATTTAAACTCAGCTCTCCGATTCCTTGTTCCAAGCCAATATCCACTGCTCCACAAAACACATCCACAATTACTATGTCACCAAATGAACAAACCAATGCTTTAATCCACTTGTTGGACAATAGAAACTTAGAAAACAATAACCAAATAGTAGTAAATAAGAACTAGACAAGATATCCCTGGACATGAACAACAATCTAAACCTGCAGATTAAACAAAAGGTTCAGTTTAAAATTTCCTGAAGTTTACCTGGATGTATGTATGTATGTGTGTAAGCTGCATTCACCGTAATCGGGTTGAGCCGGCTTCCTCCCCGACGAAGAAAGTTTCATTGGGATTTAAGAGCTGGGTCACAAGTCCTACCCTTTTATTTAACCCATAACTGAAGGGTACCAGCGTGTAAGTGAATGCAGGGGATTTAACTGGAATTCGAACTTGACTCACTGATTTCTCTTTCTGAGCCACTATCCACTGCACCACAATGCACATCCATCAATAAACACTTACAGCACATGGTATTCCCAAGCAGTCATCCATCTAAGTACTGACCAGGCTCAATGTTGCTTAACTTCAGTGATTGAATGGGAACCCGTGTATTCAATGTGATATGACCGTAAGCCTAGATGGACAAGCCTCTGACAAGGGCCAGAAGGCACAATAGTTGGAACATCGTGCTAACAACAAAGATGTTAATATTAGCTCACGTATAAATAATTCAAACAAAAATTGCATTTGCCGAAAGTTCATGTGTAGAAAAGTGATATCATTGTACTGGTATTTGTAGTAATGATCGTCAAACTTTACATTCAACAAAAAGAAAAAGTTCATCAAAGCTTGTAAAGATAATGACAATTCAGAATTACAATGACTTTTCAAATTCTTAGTTAAATATGTTGTCAATTACAATATTTATCTTCAATGAGGAATAGAAAAATTTTTGATTATACTGAAAAATATACAGGTATACCTTGAGTTAAGTTGTTCTCAAACATACATTGTTTGTCAAAATAATATATGGAAAAATAAAAATCAAGTTTAAGTCATTTTATTCAATTTTATGTCTGTCCACCACAAATATTGAAGTCTGATGATCCACAGCCATCTTCATCAAATTGAATGTAAATATTAGTAAATTTAGCATAAATTAGTTTATTTTCTTCTATTGCAAACTAATTTTAAGAAATGTATTTGTCATTTAACCTGACAAAATCATTTTATTTAATAATGTCTTAGAGCAAACTACATTAAAAAATAAAGTGTACGTGATGTACTGTAAAGATCACGAAATTGTATGTACATATATATATATATATATATGTATTCAAATTTAGGTTATTTTTTTTGTACTATATTAAAAACTAAAATTTAGTTGTTTTTGGGCTTAAAAATTCGCATATCTTAAAAATGCATTTATAAATAAAATACAAAACTAAAAATGGTGACTTGTGGTATATACATGTATTCATAAATTTAGATAAGATTTTTTTTTACTATATTAAAAATTAAAAGTTATTTGTTTGTAAGTTTAAAAAATTTTATTAACCATAAATTTATAAATAAACTACAGAACTAAGAATGGTTACTTGTGGTTTAGCCAAGTGACAAGTAAATTCGAAAACAAGTGAATTTGACTTAATTTGCCTCACCTGGAACAAATTAATGTCATACAGTGAGGTATACCTGTAATTGTAAATCCTATTCTAGTAGTTACTTTTCTCACACTTCTTATCTAAGAAACTTGCTTGCTTTCCTGTTAAATATGATCTTCAAAAATTTGAATTTGATCTTTTTTAATCTATTCTTTTGTTGTCCAGTCTCCTCAATAATTTTCTCGGTTTTTTCATTCTCCATTACACCTTGCATCTTAATGGCTTTATTGCCTTGCACAGGGTGAAATGATTTTAAAAAGTGTTCTTTGTTGTTTTCTTTTTAAACTTTCAGAAAATAATCATAGACATTAATTCCTTTTCAGCATGTGAGTGCATGTCACTTCAAACTTAACTTCAGAGCAAAGGAAAGAATCATATGCTTCACAACATTATACTTTCTCTTCAGTATGTGTTCGCATGTGTTTTCTCAAATTTGACTGACATGAAAAGGAAGAGCCACAAACTTCACATAAATATGGCTTTTCTCCAGTATGTGTTCGTATATGTTCTTTTAAATGTGATTTTCGGGAAAAGGAAGAGCCACACACTTCACAAGAATATGGGTTCTCTCCAGTATGTATTCGCACATGCGTTACCAATTCTGATTTCCGTGAAAAGGAAGAGCTGCACACTTCACATGAATAAGGCGTTTCTCCAGAATGTATTCGCAAATGCACCACCAATGTTGATTTCTTTGCAAAGGAGGAGCCACATATTTGACAAGAATAAGGCTTTTCTCCTGTATGTGTTCGCATATGTTGCTTCAAATGTGATGTTCGTGAAAAAGAAGTGTCACACACTTCACATGAATATGGCTTCTCTCCAGAGTGTATACGTAAATGTACCACCAAATCTGATTTTTGTGTAAAGGAAGAGCCACACACTTGGCAACAATACGGATTCTCACCTGTATGTGTCCGCATATGTACAACCAAGTTTGACTTCCGTGAAAAAGAAGCACCACATATTTCACATGAATATGGTTTCTCCCCGGTATGTATTCGCATATGCAAGTTTAAGCTAGATTTGCAGGATAATGAAGAGCCACACACTTCACAAGAGTATGGTTTCTTTACAGTTTTGGGTTTTAATTTTTTTTTTAAATTATCAGAAGATTTACAGTCATAGCCTTCAGAAATTTTTGTTTTTTCCATGTCATTTTCCATAATTTGTCTTTAGGTCAATCAGGAAAGTAATCCAAATCCAAATTATGAATGTTCATAAAGAATATTTAAAGTAGAGCATCTGCAAAAAAAAAAAGAAATTACATAAAAATGATTATATATGTGGTCAAAAGTAACATTAATAGCATTTTTAAATTAATTTCAAATCAATAGTTATATATTTATACATTGATTTATGCAACCATACAAATTCCATGACCCTTCTGACACCTTTGAGACAGATTCATGATTCTGTCTTCCAACAACCTGGTCTAAATGGTTTTTACCAGCCTCCAGAGAATTAAAATTCTAAAAAAAAAAAAAGAGAATTTTCTAGCGATCAAAAGGAATGGTAATTTGAAGGTAAAAGGTCATGAGGAGCACAAAAAATGTAGTATGACATACAAATCATACTATACCAATTTCTAGCAGGTCTGCAAAGATTTTGATTTGATTAACCGCATATCAACTTTTTAATGGTCATTTAATGCCAAAATTTAATTTCTTTGGGAGATTTGAATCAATAAAAATGTCAATGTTATTCTGCTTTCAAAATTGAATACATGGTAGATGATACTCAGCTTTTGTGCATATACATGTTTGTAAGGATATGATTACTAGAGGCAGTGATATGCGTGTTTTATATTGTAGTTTTGTTGAAGTCATATTTTGGAAAACTGTTTGGTTTCTTTAAGAAATTGTAGGATATTACTGATTAATGTCATGAAAGAATTCTTTCAGGTTTTGCTATAAAATGTATTGCAGGTCATTTTATTATAAATATGTATTCTTGGTAGATTTTTTATGAATAGATATTGTTGGTAATTTTTATATATAAAAATGTACTGTCAGTATTTTTACACTTAAAATGTATTTTCGTGCTTTCACAGTTTTTTTGTGCACAGTTCACTCTTTGCCCACAGCATGCACACTCACAGGTTCTACCAACCTGGGTGAGGGGGGACGTGGGAAGAATTAAGTAGTGGTTCCTGACTCTTTTAAATTTCACAATCAGATACCTTGCTGCTGGATGTACATTACTGACCATAATTATTAGGCCACCTCAGTTTTTTTAAAAGAAATGATGTACTTCATGCTATTTTTAGTGGATAATTCTAGATGATATTAGAATATTTTTTTATTGTTATTACTTTGCAAAATTTTACAAGGCAAGGAAGTAAAGATGAACTTGTCTGAATCACACTAAATTTTCTTCATTCTTTCATTGATGAAACTGCAATCTAGGTAATTATTTAATATTTATAAATTCATTTGATGCACATGTTATTGTACAGTATTAACAAAAGAACCATTCCATTTTCATTTACAATTATTCACTTGCCAATAAATACTAAAAAGTAGTAGGAAATACATATTTTTTTAAAACACAAGGGTGATCAAATAATTATGGACGGTAGCGTAGTTTATCATCATACCCAGGACTAGTTTGCAAAAAGATCTGATGTCTGGTGTTACTCTAATGAAAATCAAAGCTCTTAATATTGGTCAATTTTAGATATTTTTCATCAAATGCAGCCTTTAATCAGTCCAACTGGAAAGTAATTTTTTTCTCAATTTGCCCCCAAGCATGGCAATAATGCTACTAAAATATAAGGTACTACTGGGAATGAAAGAGAATGAAAAGATTGTGTATTTGCTTCAATTCAACATCTGATTTTGTAATACAAAACGCTCCTCCTCTGCACAAAAATCTAATTAAGTGAGCAGACAGTTAATAATGGCGATAAGTCAGTCATAAACCTGTGAAGGCCATACGGAACATTTTAAGAGAGTCTAAAACAGTTTATATATTATCTATCTGAAAGTGTTTGTAGTTTACCTCACTTTGATTGTCTGGGCAAGAGATTATGTCAAAGACATAAAATCCAAGGACAGTTTATGTGAAGGGTCTTAAAATTATGCCAATAAAATTGACACAATGTTTATAAAAGATGAAAATATATGTGCTTATTTAAAAAAGGGAGGAAAAATGGTAAAATAATACGAGGCAAGACAATATAATTCAAGGCAAGGCATAATTATACTATTCAATTATAATGACATAATAACTATGTCATACTTGCGGATGTTACATATTGCTGCTGGATTTGGAAAAAACAAGGAATACATATGTATAAAAATATAATCTTATATTTTTATTCATCATTGATGCTCATGTGGCTAGAAGGCTGCTGGAGAGAGATCGCTAACGAGCCAGCAGTTCTCTGTCTTCAGCAAAATATTCCAGAATTTATATAGTCTTAAAAGTCTCACACATTTTTGCTTTTTCAGGTTACCACATTCTTGATGTCATCTATGGCCAGATATATTTGTCAACCACCCTTGTTCTTGGTTTGACTTATCTATGGCCAGATGTATCTGTCAATCATATATTTATTGGTCATTGCCTTTCAAGTCAGTTGTCATTTGTGCTTTTTCTTCTTGTTGCTGCACTGTTAGACATCATCTACAGCCAGATGTACCTGTCAATTACCCTGCCATTCAAGTAGTGTCATTTACACATAAGTGTAGATAAAACACTAACTTCAAAAACTTTTTTTTTTGCAAAAAGCAAGAACTTTTTTCATACCTTACGTAACCACCTGTCATGAAATTAGTTTCAGGTGATAATTACTTGGCCAAATTGAATTCTAATACCTGCAAATTTATAGACTCAAAGCTACATTATATTTTTATTTACAGTAAGCACATCAGGATGGCATGGGGTAGTTTTTAAATAAGCTAATTGCAACATGATCCATAAGGATTTAATACCCTGTTAAACAAACAAATTAAGTCAAATCAAAAAAGCTCCTCCAAGGCCTTGTGGTTGATGAACTATTTTCTACCCTACAACTCCCTTCCCAGAGACAAAATATTGCAAGCCTTTTTGTATTCTATCACTATTTCAATGGAAAGTGTTCAGACAAACTACATTCGTTGTTCCATCAGTCCTATCCTTCACAGATAAGACCCATCGTACCATGCACATTTTATAAAATCACTGTCATTTCCTTTTGGTAAAATGTAAGTTCCATTAAAACTGTTTCTTCCAATGAACTGCTACTGTGTGGAACCAACTTGCAAGAGAATGCTTCCCTGTCTACTACACTTTTAACCTATTCAAGTCTAAGGTTTATCATTATCTACCCCACATATCAGAAATTGTGCCTTTCACCTCTTACTGTGTAATCCCCTACCTCGAGTGGCTCTTGGAGATTTTATGGTTGAAATATTGTTAAAATAAGGGACTCTACATCATCACTAATCAGGAGGGTCTTTTGAGGGTGAAGATTTGTTCTAAGGAAAGTTGAGTGGAGAGAAGTTTTATCAACAGTAAGTACAGTCTGTAGAACAGACTGGGTTCTATAGCCTTGGGTGATAACTGGTCTAGGAGAAATAAAACCTCTGAATTCAAACCCACCTGGAGAGGTTGGGTCCTGTCAACCTGTCGAGCCCAAAGAAACACCACTTCTACTTTGGCTGCAATATATGTGGTGCCCTTATGATTCTAATGATTCACAGGATAAAAAAGGCACTTCAGGATGACAGGGGTTAGTTTTTAAATAAGTAAAATACAGAATATATGTAAATGAGCAAAAAACAAAAAATATTTAAATCTAGCAGGTAAACCCGCCTGCATTTTTTTTCATTTAGTTCATCCCAAATGTTTCCAATGGCTGTATTCTCTTGCTTTGTTCCAAACTCTTCATGGTTGAATGATGACTTATTCATTTTGGAAATCTAAATTATCAGAAGTGAATTTTTGGAGTGAATGTTCTATGATCCATTTTAAGGTAACTGTCGCCTCCAAACACTGTCTATGTTGGGAATGGCTTCAGCATACTAATAGAAATTTAATTTGAATATTTAGCTGCATCCAGATGTGGAAAATTTGCTCTTACTAAGAATAAAGAAAATCTTTAAATCTTTAAAAAGATTTTTTTTGAATGATTGAATTTTTTATTACTATTGTTCGTAATGAATACATGTAATTAAAACCAAAATTAAAACTTCAAAGACGATATTTAAATTATTACATGTTTTGGATTTTGGTTGTGTTTCATAAAATTACTGGTTGTTGGTTCTTATATATATAATGGCTGACCACCCATAT